>VDFB02271358.1:107618238-108243163 GCA_007258455.2 Sequoia sempervirens
GCTCTTGTAAAATAGGTCCATTCTTGGGGGGAGTAGACTGACTAGGGTAGTCCAAATATGGTCCAATGAGTAGCCCCCACATGACACCAATGACTAGTATCTAGTGTCATGCACCACATGCACAACACCTTCATGGGATAATTTTAAACACTTATGAATGACGAAGGCGATTCCATTCCTAGAAGCTAGCCAAGGTATGCCTAGCTTCAGCTTGAACAAATCCAACTTTGGAATAATATTGAAGATTGTGTCTATAGCCCTAGGTTCAACTAGAATGGACAAAGTTATTGAGTGATATGGCTTGAGACAAATACCATCATGTGTACGAATGGTAGATTTTGTTTCTTTGTACTCCTCCCTCTGCAAATAATCTAGCAATAACATTTCTTTTGTAATGACTTTCACTCGACTTGTGGTGTGAACCAAAACCCTGTCACAATGTTTCCATTGAGGTGAGCAAGAATGTGGAGGGGGGAAGGATTTTTGTTCAAGGAAATATCCTACAAGGTGAGGGCCACGTACTGTGAGCCAGTTGTAGGTTGCATGGTAGGAGTGATTGTGACCATGTTAATGTATGCCTTGGGCCAAGTGGTAGAATCAAAGGGATCAATAATTAAGTTGGTTGAATACAATGGCAATGGATCCATGTATATTTGCAACTCACTATTCTCTTTCACCACCGATTTGTTTTTATTGTGTTTATTTCCATCAAGACAAATAGTACCATCCTCGATGTGGTCTTGTATCTCATGATGCAGGTGCATACAACATTTGGCATCATGTCTGTTAACTTGTTGATACTAACAGAAGGTGTTTGCATCATACCAACTAGGGTAAGGTTCCTTGAGAGGTTTAGGGTTCTCCAAGGTTATGATTTTATCCTTCAACAATCTCTATAAGATGGAAGAATAAGATTTTGCTAACTTTGTGCACTTTTTGTTGTGTCTAAGGATGTTTTCATTTGTTGTGGGTACTACATTCACAACTTCCTTACCCTTTCTAGAGATTGATATAATGGATTTTCCTTCTGAACAAAAGCATGAGGAGGATCCTCTGAACTAAATTACCATATGTTGATATTCTTGTAATGCAGCACACAAATGTGTGAAAGAAGGGTATTTAATAAGGGAAAAATTTTCCTACCAATGTCTTTGCAAGTTCTATATGAATACCTTTTGCACATTAGAATCGGGTAATGGGTATGATAGCTATGAGAAGAGCACTTGATACTGTGCTATTAAATTAGTAGTATTCTCTTTATCCCCTTGTTTTCATTGGATGAGATCCAAAAAGGTCATCTTCGGTATGATGTTGGTTTGGAATTGTTGGAGAAACTGATTTACAAGTTGATCAAATGAGAAAATGGAGTTGTCAGGTAAGGAAAAATACCATTCAAGTGTTGTATCCTTAAGAGATCAAGGGAATATTTTTTCCATCAATGCATCATGATCGAAGAATTCTATACACAAGGAATTAAATGAGGACACATGCATTTTTGAGTCCCCTTTTCCACCATATGTTTCAAATTTGGGAATATCCATTCCTTCTGGGAAGGGAGTACTTAAGATTGCTACTTACAATAGATTGTGTCAGAAGAAGGGCTGAAAGATAGGTTGGGCAGAGGCTTGGGAGAGACTCTCCAACTGGCTTTGCATCTTACCCATATTCTAAAGAAGAGTGTTTAGAATAGGGTCTTAGGATGACAAAGGTCCAGTGGGACCTCCTCCAAAACCACCACTAGAGCCTCCTCTGGAACAACCAACATGGCCACAGTCAGAGTCGTTATTAGAGCCATCACCACCAATAGGGCCTCCATCAGAATCACCTTCACTTTTGAATACACCACCATGGCCTCCACCAGAACCACCTATTGGTTCCCAAATCAACAAATGTAATGAGTTCTAGAGAATAGCCACTTTCTCATATTCAAACTTAGAGATAGATTTGGCCAATGAACAAGATTCAATCAAAAAGATTGAAATCTTCTACACTTATGGCTTTGTTAAACCAAGGTGTGTCTTCCCAATAATATATTTATAGATACTTGTGTGCCAAAGTATCAAATACATTGTAAATAGATGATTCTCCTCAAATTGTTTAAAAGACACAGTATCATAAAGGTTTGGCTAACCTTCATGGCAATGTCTGATTCAAACATGAAATATGTATAGCATTAAATTCCACACAAACAAACTGAGATTGATAAGTAATTTGATTTAAATTTTTGTTTTTTTGTTGAATTAATAAACAAAATGAAACAAGAATATCACACTTAGATCAGTGCCTCATCCTTGGAATGGAGTCAACTTCAATACCTGTATAACTTGATAACAATTTAATACATAGCATCATCTAAGCTTTGAAGATACTATATTACAGTATTTCAACATAACATCTCAACCACATATTCTTATCAGAATCCTAGCACCCAATTTAACATAAACTAGTAGCCTCACTCAAGTATTTACATCAATTCCTTGAATCAATAAGCATGAACAAACCTATAAATCCATTAGAATTCAATGGAGACAAATAAAATAACTCTTGATTATGTTATTCATAGCTCATAAAGCCAGTACATATGAGAGAAAATGGCCTCAATTTGCACCATTTAGTATTATTATGCTAGTATTGCTATCAAAATTATAGACATATTAAGAAATTCAAAACCTAAGAGTTAACTCTGAAATTTTTTGTAATAAAATGTTTTTCTGTGAATAATTCCAAAACAACTCACTCTTTACAATGAATCCCAAAATTGCACTTAAGGAGAAAGAAAACATAAATATACATAAGAAGAAGACACTTGGAAAACTTACGATCATTGATGAATAAATGCCCATTGACTGAAGAGAAACCCTAATCTGTATATTGATTCATGCTTCTTGCACTTGCTTCTCTTCATCAGAAAAAATTCTCTTCCTTGAAGAGTCATCATTCCTCTCTATTCTGTAGTTGAAAAATATCTTTACCTACAAAATATTTCACCTCCACTTTCATTTTTCACCCTGCTACATGAAAACAATGCTCTCCATGAAAAATTCTTCTCCCAGCAAAAAACATGAATATTTTATTCACTTTATAAAATTTCACCTGTCTATACCTTCTATTTTATTTTTTTGGCACTTTAACTTTGAAGGCATTTTAAAATTCCTATCAGGCCATTAAAACTATTTACTCGTGCTTCTACCCCCCACTCTATATTAAAATTTTACATTTTAAAATGGAGGGCTTTAAAACTATATGCTTAGGAATATACTTTAAAAGTTCAACTTTAAAAAATATTACTTGTGCCCACCATGGCCTTCCTTCCAATCCCCGCACACCCACTCCTCTAGATGATGGTAACATTTATTTACTCGGGCTCATAGGAAAACAAAAATTAAAGCTTTAAAATAAATCTTTATACCTATCTTCCCCAATTCCTCATGCCTCAGTGCCAACATCATCCCTTCCTCTCATAGGCTAGCAAGCTATCATGCGGATGCATCCATGTTGACTCTACCCTCCGTTGATTTGCTTTGACTTTCCTTAAACTCTTCTATCTTTGGTGTTTCTACAGCTGCATCTCATGCTTGAACCATGGTGGGTCCAAGCTTACAGTAATCAACATGCAATCCTATCTTCTTTACATTAAATCCCTATTGAGGAAGGCTCGCCTAACAACATTCGGTCTAGCATAGAGTGAATCATGCATTCCCTATCGTTTTTCCTCATAATGAGCTCAAACTCAATCCAAATAGAAATAGAGTAGCAACTTCAAAAGAAAATTTCCTCAAATAATTTGTATACATTCTCATTGCATGCACTGACAATCATGTCCTTGTGCGGTGATTTCCCCATACGTCTAGCATCTGTAGAATGATGCTCCCCACAAAAGCTCATTGAATGGTGCCATTGCGCAACATAGAATTTCATGAAACCACATTTATCTGGGCCCTTTTTTAAATGATTTCACATGCCCTATCAATTTTGTAGCCATTTAAAGCTTTTGATGAGTTTAATCCACCTTGAGTGTGGCCCACTCAACTCCAGTTGCAAAGAATTCTTAACAAAATTCCTCCATCCCCTATGCTTTGATGGTAATCCACACCTTACTCCAATTTACAGCACTGCACAAGCCTTCTCAAGACCTGTTTCCACTACTCTATGGGTCGATCCCTTGTTGTTCCAATTCGTAAGACAATCCCTAAGTGAAATTTGACATAAGAATTCCTTCCATAAATTCACCTTTCACATCCTTTCTTTCTCTCATTCACTATCATCCAGTCATTTGCTTATAATTCTATGTTGCCCAGTGAGTGTGGTTCCTATGTTTAGCATGAAGGCTATGATGAAACCTAATATTCCAATTATGCTCTGTTATGTTGGAGATTCATAGGAGAGCTCTACAGACTAGGATTTTGAATCATGAAGGACAAACCTTTCCCCTCTTAGATTTAATTTAGCATCTTTCAAACTACTTTCTTTGTAAATAAACATTACAAGGACATTAAAACTATAAATACTTAGCAAGGGATATCTCTATAGGCTTCAAAATGGCTACATAATTGATTCACTACCTCAAGCTATCCAATGGCCTCCTTATATTGATGTGTTGCCTCATTCACCTATCTTTCTTCAACCATTCAAATTGCATTCCAACCCTATTGTAGGAAACATGTAGCAAGATGAAATGTATTCTACCCATATTGAAAGAAAAATAGAAATTACTATTTGAGCTACATTCTTGAGAAGGCACAAAATATTTAGCCTTGTAAAAGATAAAATTGGACCCTTTTTCTTTAGGCTCTATTTCACAATTTCATTCTATCACCACCATGGGCACCCTTGAGGTCAATGGCTCCATAAATCTTCTCCATCTATTCATGAAGTCTGTATGTCACTATTATTCATGGAAAATATTTTCTTTCCATCATTTCAAAACAACAGTTAAACTTTTCTCTTCAATATGTCTTCTTGATAGTCTTGAACCATGAATTTTAAAGCTATCCCATGCAACCAATGAAGGTTCATGAATTTGATGACACCACATTCTGAACAATAGGGTATTACCATACACAAAGTTATTCTTAATGGGGAGGTTGAGAAACACCATACTTAAATGTTCCCCAAGGAATTACACCTGATTTCCACTCCTTTTAACCTTTGCCACATACTTACACAATTGTTACCTCTTAGCAAAGATAGTCTTCAAACAATATTGCCTCTATCAATATTATCTAATCAACTTATTTCCATGGATTTTTCAATTGATTCTTTTCTAGTAAATTCACTATATGTTGACCCCATTATTTGGTTGTCTTCAAGCTCTTTTTCAATCTGGAACTTCATAACTATGTGAAGCATGCCAGGTCCCCATGTTGGCCTGGCTAAAAAATAAATCATTTTGAAACAATTTTTATGCTTAAATTGACCTGACACTACTTCTGAATGCTCTTGGCATAAAAATTTGAAGTGGGTTGTCATTAAAATTTTCTTTCTAGCATATTTTAATAGTGGTCAAAACATGTCAAGTTGGCTATGGAATCACTCTGGAAAAGTAGTCAAATGACCACGTGGAATAATGAAAATTTACAGGCATGTAGATATTTTACCCAAGAATGGAATACAACAACTAGCTCAACAAAATAGATCACAAGGTGAAAAATATTCAATGTCAAAGTGGCCTACTTAGACATCTCTGCAATTGTACCTGTTCAAAACTAATTAAAGCTCACCAAGTTGCCACTTTGAAAAAATATCAAATCATCTCTTGTGAAGGTGCCATTGGACACACTAGGTCATTTGGGTACATTGAATATGTGTGCAAGAGGGATTTCCTTGAATCATCATTCATCACAAGATATTGAGGGTCAAACTTGACCACCTTGAACAGTTCTAAAAATGTGGTGCAGGAGCACCAAGCTTGAATTTTACAAAGAAAGTCAAATGTTAGGTTTTAGGTGGTTTTGTGTCATTTTATGTTTAATAAGGTTGATTTAAACTATTTAAATGTATTCAAGTTGGTTTGGGGTCATTTGAGTCAAAAAAATATAAAAAATACAAAATGTGTAAAAGTTGTCAAGGCAAAAATGCTGAAAAGTGCAAATTAGAGAGTTTAAAGGTTATTTAGTGAAAATGAAGTTCAAAAGTCAGTTATTCTCGGTTGGGAAGGTTCAATATGTCTTTAAAAACATTTATCCACGTTTGTAATGAAGGTTGGAGGCATCTGGAGAGAAATTTCAATAAAAGAACAATTGTGTTTTCCAGATTTTGCATATTTTTCACTATTTTCAGGCCTGGTACGGAATTGTACGGAATTCCTTTTGAAAATTTCTTATATGGGTGAATAGATAAATGAATTATCTTTCCAATGCTTCTGGTTTGAGCGAAAAATATTGAGTTTTGCACATTTTACAAACGTTTTACTAAAACTGCCTGTGTATCTTTTGTATAAGGTTTTTGAGGGCACCTAAAATGTGAAAAAGGTCCATTCCACCTTCTGTAGTTGATGTATCTCGGTGGAATGGACCAAAATATGTATTCTTAGGTGTGTAGGGTTCTAATTTATGCAGGTGTGTTCATTTGAGTGTCAAGGTGTGATGCCCTAGGTGGAAAAGTGTGAATTTCCATTGCAAGATGATGGCTCAAAGAAAGAATATGATGGTGCAGCATTGGTAGAGGATGTGGGTGAGTTTCTGGAGAATTTTTAAGTGTATTGGAAGGTGTTTGAACAGTTGGTAAGAGTTTTAGAAGCCTGTAGTATACCTTTTCAATAAACCCCTAAGAAACGTGCTGAAAAATGAGGGTTTTTGTGGGTGTCTTGTTGCAAGGTGATTCTCAATATGAAAGTTGTGGATTTGGGGGTTTTGATATATGGGAACTGCTGCCCAAATGAGTTTTTGGGTTTTTGGTAGGTTTTGAAGGCACTTCCTTTGGAAAAGTGGCCTAATTAGGCCTAGAAACAGTGTAGAAAAAGGTTGGATCAGCAGGTTGTTACAAAACAACAATATCTTATTTTCGGATATGTGATGGAATGTCCACATGGGTGTCTGGAAAGTATAATAGTTTGTGGGTTTGATCAGCCGTTTGTGAGTTGAGGTTCAAAAACCTAGTTTGGAGGGCTACTAGCCATGAAGGCTTGAAGAATGAAAAATTGATGAGATTGAGTGATAAGGATTTGAAGGTGATTTAGTTGTGCTTATTTTGTGTTGGTAAGGAGATTCTAACCCTTGTCTGCATCAGTTGGTATCAGAGCTACAGGGAGTAGGTCTTTTGATTGGAAATTTGATGATTGCACAAGGAAGAGTTGGAAGGTGAAAAGACAAGTTGCAACCAAAAGACAACATGGAAAAGGAGATCAGTGAAGCAACACAAAGGAATACAATTTTCAAGACCACTTGCAAGTGTCAAGGGAAGGTATGTACTGTGATGGTTGATTCAGGTAGTTTAGATAATTTGGTATCTCAAGAAATGGTTGACAAGTTGCAATTAGAAAGGATACCTCATGAGTCACCTTATTTTGTTTCTTGGGTGAATGGTGAGAATGCTTTGTTGGTCAAAGAACAAACTTGGGTTGAATTTCATATAGGTGCATATAGAGATAAATTTTTGTGTGACATTGTGCCAATGAAAGTTTGCCATCTATTGTTTGGAATGCCATGGATGTATGAAAGATTTGCTTTGTATGATGGAAGGAATAATAGTTATAAGATTAAGAAGGATGGGGTTTCTTTCACCTTGTTCCCATTGGTGGAATCAGATCAGGGACAAAGTAAGCATGCAAGAATACTAATGCAGGGCAGAAGAGAGTCTATGAGGCATGAGGAAAACAAAAATAACGAAGGTGCAGCTATTCACAAAGAGGAAAGCATGGAGACAGCAAAAGTAGACAAAAGGGCAACAATAGCAAGGAAAAAGAATGAAGAGTTGGTGATGAGAGGAAAGGAATTACCTATGAAGGATCAAGAAAAGTTTAGAAAGCAAGAAGAAGACAACAAATGGACTTATTTCAGTCAAGTAAAGGCAAAAGGAAGGGTAGGACAGTCACATACTGTCATAACAGAGGTATGCAGATCAGGTATGAAGGATTGTGAAATGAAGAATCTTAGGGTAGAGACCCTAGTAAAAGGAAAAGACAAGATCAGGGCAGTTAAGAAAGAGAAGAGTCAAGAAGGACCTAGTGAGGTCATGATGAAAGAAGTGCATTGTCCAATGAAAGGACAAAGAGATAGAGAGCAGCACAGTTTAATAGCAAAGAATATATAAGACCACATGATGAGAAGGTCTTAGAAGAAAGGAAAAGGACTGCAGATGTAAAGGAGGGTGAATGGAATAAGCAAGATGAAGAGATCATAGTAGGGGCAGTTTTGTGTCCCTTGAAGGTAAATGAAGGCAAGGGGCAGTCAAGTACTGCAAAGACAGAGGTTTGTATGACTGAAAATACAGTGATAGCAGAGGTAGAAAGTCTGAGAATAAAAGGTGAAAAGAGCAAAAGGAAATGGAAAGTGAAAGAGCATAAGATAGATGAGGTAGAAGAGCAGCAATGTGAGAGTATGGCAATTAAAAAGGATGGTAGACAGTCAGGTTGTGTTCCTAAACTTGATAGGATAGAGTATCAAAAGCAAAGTGTGGACAGTCAAGAAAATGAAGTGCAAGGTGAGAAGCAAGACAAGAAGATAAAAAGTACAGTGAGCCAAGGAAAATGGAAAAGGTTAGTGAAAGGAATTGTGAAGGTTGATAAAAGGATGAAGATTGCAGTCACCCCAAGAGGTGAAGAGTTAAAGGTAATGAGTTTGGAAAAGGTCTCAATGATGGAGGGGACCCAAGATGTGAAGTTGTCAATGATAGGCCAAGTGAAGGCTAAGAAAGAAAGGATGGTGAAGTCTCCAAATGAGATGGAGAAGAGATCAAGTGATGTGGTTAGGACATTGGATTGTCCTTGGTTGATGGAATTGATAATGGAGAAGTTGTATGCTGCTATGGGAATGGTTCTAAGCATAGTGAACCTGAGAATGATTGAGAGAAGAAGAGTTAAGAGACAAGAAATGAAGGGAGTCATTTTATACTTCCTTATTTTGATGATTATGTTGCTGAGAATCAAGCCATGGGTTAAGATGAAAGAGAATAGACAGAGCATGGATTATTTTGCAAAGAATGAAGCTGAAGAACAAGGTAAGAGCAGATGGATGATGCTGGTAAGTACAAATCAGAACATGGAGGTGCAGATCCAAAATGAAAAGGCAAGAGGAGGACTACTTTGCATGGACAAATCCAAGCCAAAGGTGAAGATGAAGATCAATGGAGCAATTGCAAGAACAAGGAGGAGCATCAAATATTTGGAGATCAAAATATTATTGCAGGTCAAAGAGTTGAAGACTTCCAAGGGACTTGGAAAGATTTCATGGCTGGGTGTATGGTGCAGGAGCACCAAGCTTGAATTTTACAAAGAAAGTCAAATGTTAGGTTTTAGGTGGTTTTGTGTCATTTTATGTTTAATAAGGTTGATTTAAACTATTTAAATGTATTCAAGTTGGTTTGGGGTCATTTGAGTCAAAAAAATATAAAAAATACAAAATGTGTAAAAGTTGTCAAGGCAAAAATGCTGAAAAGTGCAAATTAGAGAGTTTAAAGGTTATTTAGTGAAAATGAAGTTCAAAAGTCAGTTATTCTCGGTTGGGAAGGTTCAATATGTCTTTAAAAACATTTATCCACGTTTGTAATGAAGGTTGGAGGCATCTGGAGAGAAATTTCAATAAAAGAACAATTGTGTTTTCCAGATTTTGCATATTTTTCACTGTTTTCAGGCCTGGTACGGAATTGTACGGAATTCCTTTTGAAAATTTCTTATATGGGTGAATAGATAAATGAATTATCTTTCCAATGCTTCTGGTTTGAGCGAAAAATATTGAGTTTTGCACATTTTACAAACGTTTTACTAAAACTGCCTGTGTATCTTTTGTATAAGGTTTTTGAGGGCACCTAAAATGTGAAAAAGGTCCATTCCACCTTCTGTAGTTGATGTATCTCGGTGGAATGGACCAAAATATGTATTCTTAGGTGTGTAGGGTTCTAATTTATGCAGGTGTGTTCATTTGAGTGTCAAGGTGTGATGCCCTAGGTGGAAAAGTGTGAATTTCCATTGCAAGATGATGGCTCAAAGAAGGAATATGATGGTGCAGCATTGGTAGAGGATGTGGGTGAGTTTCTGGAGAATTTTTAAGTGTATTGGAAGGTGTTTGAACAGTTGGTAAGAGTTTTAGAAGCCTGAGTATACCTTTTCAATAAACCCCTAAGAAACGTGCTGAAAAATGAGGGTTTTTGTGGGTGTCTTGTTGCAAGGTGATTCTCAATATGAAAGTTGTGGATTTGGGGGTTTTGATATATGGGAACTGCTGCCCAAATGAGTTTTTGGGTTTTTGGTAGGTTTTGAAGGCACTTCCTTTGGAAAAGTGGCCTAATTAGGCCTAGAAACAGTGTAGAAAAAGGTTGGATCAGCAGGTTGTTACAAAACAACAATATCTTATTTTTGGATATGTGATGGAATGTCCACATGGGTGTCTGGAAAGTATAATAGTTTGTGGGTTTGATCAGCCGTTTGTGAGTTGAGGTTCAAAAACCTAGTTTGGAGGGCTACTAGCCATGAAGGCTTGAAGAATGAAAAATTGATGAGATTGAGTGATAAGGATTTGAAGGTGATTTAGTTGTGCTTATTTTGTGTTGGTAAGGAGATTCTAACCCTTGTCTGCATCAGTTGGTATCAGAGCTACAGGGAGTAGGTCTTTTGATTGGAAATTTGATGATTGCACAAGGAAGAGTTGGAAGGTGAAAAGACAAGTTGCAACCAAAAGACAACATGGAAAAGGAGATCAGTGAAGCAACACAAAGGAATACAATTTTCAAGACCACTTGCAAGTGTCAAGGGAAGGTATGTACTGTGATGGTTGATTCAGGTAGTTTAGATAATTTGGTATCTCAAGAAATGGTTGACAAGTTGCAATTAGAAAGGATACCTCATGAGTCACCTTATTTTGTTTCTTGGGTGAATGGTGAGAATGCTTTGTTGGTCAAAGAACAAACTTGGGTTGAATTTCATATAGGTGCATATAGAGATAAATTTTTGTGTGACATTGTGCCAATGAAAGTTTGCCATCTATTGTTTGGAATGCCATGGATGTATGAAAGATTTGCTTTGTATGATGGAAGGAATAATAGTTACAAGATTAAGAAGGATGGGGTTTCTTTCACCTTGTTCCCATTGGTGGAATCAGATCAGGGACAAAGTAAGCATGCAAGAATACTAATGCAGGGCAGAAGAGAGTCTATGAGGCATGAGGAAAACAAAAATAACGAAGGTGCAGCTATTCACAAAGAGGAAAGCATGGAGACAGCAAAAGTAGACAAAAGGGCAACAATAGCAAGGAAAAAGAATGAAGAGTTGGTGATGAGAGGAAAGGAATTACCTATGAAGGATCAAGAAAAGTTTAGAAAGCAAGAAGAAGACAACAAATGGACTTATTTCAGTCAAGTAAAGGCAAAAGGAAGGGTAGGACAGTCACATACTGTCATAACAGAGGTATGCAGATCAGGTATGAAGGATTGTGAAATGAAGAATCTTAGGGTAGAGACCCTAGTAAAAGGAAAAGACAAGATCAGGGCAGTTAAGAAAGAGAAGAGTCAAGAAGGACCTAGTGAGGTCATGATGAAAGAAGTGCATTGTCCAATGAAAGGACAAAGAGATAGAGAGCAGCAGCAGTTTAATAGCAAAGAATATATAAGACCACATGATGAGAAGGTCTTAGAAGAAAGGAAAAGGACTGCAGATGTAAAGGAGGGTGAATGGAATAAGCAAGATGAAGAGATCATAGTAGGGGCAGTTTTGTGTCCCTTGAAGGTAAATGAAGGCAAGGGGCAGTCAAGTACTGCAAAGACAGAGGTTTGTATGACTGAAAATACAGTGATAGCAAGGGTAGAAAGTCTGAGAATAAAAGGTGAAAAGAGCAAAAGGAAATGGAAAGTGAAAGAGCATAAGATAGATGAGGTAGAAGAGCAGCAATGTGAGAGTATGGCAATTAAAAAGGATGGTAGACAGTCAGGTTGTGTTCCTAAACTTGATAGGATAGAGTATCAAAAGCAAAGTGTGGACAGTCAAGAAAATGAAGTGCAAGGTGAGAAGCAAGACAAGAAGATAAAAAGTACAGTGAGCCAAGGAAAATGGAAAAGGTTAGTGAAAGGAATTGTGAAGGTTGATAAAAGGATGAAGATTGCAGTCACCCCAAGAGGTGAAGAGTTAAAGGTAATGAGTTTGGAAAAGGTCTCAATGATGGAGGGGACCCAAGATGTGAAGTTGTCAATGATAGGCCAAGTGAAGGCTAAGAAAGAAAGGATGGTGAAGTCTCCAAATGAGATGGAGAAGAGATCAAGTGATGTGGTTAGGACATTGGATTGTCCTTGGTTGATGGAATTGATAATGGAGAAGTTGTATGCTGCTATGGGAATGGTTCTAAGCATAGTGAACCTGAGAATGATTGAGAGAAGAAGAGTTAAGAGACAAGAAATGAAGGGAGTCATTTTATACTTCCTTATTTTGATGATTATGTTGCTGAGAATCAAGCCATGGGTTAAGATGAAAGAGAATAGACAGAGCATGGATTATTTTGCAAAGAATGAAGCTGAAGAACAAGGTAAGAGCAGATGGATGATGCTGGTAAGTACAAATCAGAACATGGAGGTGCAGATCCAAAATGAAAAGGCAAGAGGAGGACTACTTTGCATGGACAAATCCAAGCCAAAGGTGAAGATGAAGATCAATGGAGCAATTGCAAGAACAAGGAGGAGCATCAAATATTTGGAGATCAAAATATTATTGCAGGTCAAAGAGTTGAAGACTTCCAAGGGACTTGGAAAGATTTCATGGCTGGGTGTATGGTGCAGGAGCACCAAGCTTGAATTTTACAAAGAAAGTCAAATGTTAGGTTTTAGGTGGTTTTGTGTCATTTTATGTTTAATAAGGTTGATTTAAACTATTTAAATGTATTCAAGTTGGTTTGGGGTCATTTGAGTCAAAAAATATAAAAAATACAAAATGTGTAAAAGTTGTCAAGGCAAAAATGCTGAAAAGTGCAAATTAGAGAGTTTAAAGGTTATTTAGTGAAAATGAAGTTCAAAAGTCAGTTATTCTCAGTTGGGAAGGTTCAATATGTCTTTAAAAACATTTATCCACATTTTTAATGAAGGTTGGAGGCATCTGGAGAGAAATTTCAATAAAAGAACAATTGTGTTTTCCAGATTTTGCATATTTTTCACTGTTTTCAGGCCTGGTACAGAATTGTACGGAATTCCTTTTGAAAATTTCTTATATGGGTGAATATATAAATGAATTAGCTTTCCAATGCTTCTGGTTTGAGCGAAAAATATTGAGTTTTGCACATTTTACAAACGTTTTACTAAAACTGCCTGTGTATCTTTTGTATAAGGTTTTTGAGGGCACCTAAAATGTGAAAAAGGTCCATTCCACCTTCTGTAGTTGATGTATCTCGGTGGAATGGACCAAAATATGTATTCTTAGGTGTGTAGGGTTCTAATTTATGCAGGTGTGTTCATTTGAGTGTCAAGGTGTGATGCCCTAGGTGGAAAAGTGTGAATTTCCATTGCAAGATGATGGCTCAAAGAAGGAATATGATGGTGCAGCATTGGTAGAGGATGTGGGTGAGTTTCTGGAGAATTTTTAAGTGTATTGGAAGGTGTTTGAATAGTTGGTAAGAGTTTTAGAAGCCTGGAGTATACCTTTTCAATAAACCCCTAAGAAACGTGCTGAAAAATGAGGGTTTTTGTGGGTGTCTTGTTGCAAGGTGATTCTCAATATGAAAGTTGTGGATTTGGGGGTTTTGATATATGGGAACTGCTGCCCAAATGAGTTTTTGGGTTTTTGGTAGGTTTTGAAGGCACTTCCTTTGGAAAAGTGGCCTAATTAGGCCTAGAAACAGTGTAGAAAAAGGTTGGATCAGCAGGTTGTTACAAAACAACAATATCTTATTTTCGGATATGTGATGGAATGTCCACATGGGTGTCTGGAAAGTATAATAGTTTGTGGGTTTGATCAGCCGTTTGTGAGTTGAGGTTCAAAAACCTAGTTTGGAGGGCTACTAGCCATGAAGGCTTGAAGAATGAAAAATTGATGAGATTGAGTGATAAGGATTTGAAGGTGATTTAGTTGTGCTTATTTTGTGTTGGTAAGGAGATTCTAACCCTTATGCATCAAAATGTAGGTGTGAAAATATAGCAAACTGCATTTTCTTTTGATGTCCAAAAAATAGAAAATCAGATCATGAGGTTCTAAAATCAGACTAGGGAGTACATGAATGTGGGGAGAATAGATATCAACACTCCTTTTGTCTTTAAAACGGTCCAACTATTAAATATTAGCTCAAATAGGAGGCCACCTCGCATTAGAGAAAGTTTGCAAATAGCAAAACAATGCTAGAATCCTCCAACTTTGTTTTTCAAAACACTATAAAAAATAATTATGGGAAGTTGAAGACTAACATGCATGTTCACATATGTCAAGTAAATGTTTCCACTAAGGGGTTTGGCATGAAAATTAACTGGCTTCATATTGTGACCCTCCAAAATAGGTCACTTGGGAAAAATTTTCAAGTGCACTTCTGAATGTGCAAAGGAAATTTTTTCAATATGGGCACTTCAAATTTTGCAAATTTAAAGGTTCCAATAGTGGCACCGATTGGGGATGTATTCCCCTTGTGGGGATAGAAAGAATTCAGATCCTCTAGAGAAGCAGATGGGGTGCCTACTTCATTGGGTGACAAAGTCAAAAGGTCATCTTTCCCCCAACTACTCTTGTTTGACAAGTCAAACCATATCTGATGGCCCAAGGCCACCAAGAATTATAGGTCTCTTCTTACCTCTATCATATGGAAAGTTCTCAACATACTTCATCGAAACCAATCTAAAAACATCACTCCAATCTACCTGATTAAACATGCTAGCATCTCCCAACAACCCATTATATACAACATTATCAACAAATTCACAATTACCATGCATTTGAATATCAAGAATATTCTTAAAATATTGATTATCATGTGGTAAAAACTTATCATATTTATCATTTAAATCATTTTCAAGCTAAGAACTATCTTCTTCAATGTTTTGCATGTTGCCACATTTTAGGAAAACTTCATCTAGCTGAAAAAGTAGCACTCATATTCTGCCACATGGTTGGTACTGTCAAGCTCAATCTGATTATTAGTTTGTATGTCAAAGGTAAAATAGTCATAAGAACTATTCAAAATATTATGCACATCATGCAAACTATCTCCAAATGTATGTAAAGAGATTCACTCATATATTGACACACACTGTAACTATGCCCCAACATGCTGGTATAGAGAATCATCAAGAATCTCTATCTTATCCTCATTCTTACTCACTTTGATATCTTTTGAACATAACATATCAACATCTTTAGCATCCAAAGCTTGTTCAAAAGTGAGCAATTCTGGTTCAAAAAGATAATTTGATTTCCCTTTAAAATTAGCATCCATATCCACATGAAAAAACTCATAACTAGGCTCATCTAAGTCAAGAAATAGACACTTACATTAAAATTCTCAAAACTTAGCTCATTGGAAATGCAAACCTCATGGTTATCTATTGTTTCTAACTCATCAAAATAGATTTTTGAACTTGCATCAGCCTACACAATTTCACACTCATCATACAATGCATCATTACAATCAAATGGCTGCTTGTCCTTATCCACATTACCATCATGTTGACCAAATGGTTAAAAACTAGGAGGAATATTAGACACACATGCATCATATCTTGCATAGTGAAGATTATCATCACTATCAAAATCAATATGGGCAACACACAACAACTAAGGGTTATACACATGTGTATATTTCTAATATTCAATGGTTAACAAATTTTAAATTTGTTCACTGCTTAATAGACCATTTTTTTGATCCATTCTTTCAACCACATCCTCTTCTTGACTTCCATTAGAACTACATGCATTACCAAGCTGTAAATTAGGATATACCATGATGTCACCATCATCAAAATCTGAAAACTTAATGTACTAATCACAAACTAGATTTTCCCAATCATAGGAGATTGAATTGCTAACAACCTTGTCAAAAGCATGGTCACAATCCATCACAAAGAATAGGTTGTCAATTTGTTCATTCTTACTTACTTTTGGGCTGTCATAACAACAATCCACATCTTTCTGCATTTCAACATTGGACTAGGTGTCATCATTGAGTTGGTAATTTACATCCTCTTGAGGATAGACACAAACATTTTCACTGTCATGAACATCAATGGTAGACATTGCATCACTCTTAACTTCTTCCTTCTTATGTATGCACTTGTCTATAGTTAAAACTGAAGACATCAGATCATTTGTACTCACACTGCTACTAATTTCATTAGCATGTTTATCCATAATTGAAGATAGTAGACTTTGCACATATTCATTCCTCATTTTTTTCATATTATCTAAACATGTGTGAGCCATATGCATACTCAATATTCTAAAATCCTTTAACATTGCACTAAATCCCTCCTCAAAAGCTTCAAAATACATATGAATACGATCTAAGGTACTAGCTTTGAAATTTTCAAGGATTAGTGCAAGAGAAACAACAAATCTATGACTGAAAGCAGTGCTTGACTCTTCATCTTTTTTTGTAATCTGGTTTAACTTTGTGAGAAGGTCAGAAGGTTCTTTTGCAAATTCTTCTCTATAAGCATCAATTAGTTTATCCCAGCAGGGAAAGGAATTCTTAGGAAAACTTAAGTACCAGTCCCTAGCTCTAGATTCAAGAGATCTGAAAAAAATCTCATCCACATATCCTGATCTCCAAATGAATTTTACTCCATGAAGCTAGAAATTTTTTGGACATGTGCATCTCCTTCACACACATTGTATCCATTAAATCAAGGCATTTTTTTATAGACTCAAGTTGGCATACTTCCAACCTTCTAATCCACCCCTGACAAGTATAATAGGTCATACAATGGAACAAAAGAATTGACAAAAGGTGCAACAATTTGGCTAGTAGATCTAGTATGATTATCTCTTAACTGGGCTTGTATAGCCATCAAGTTCATTTTTTTCAACTCTTCAATTTTCTTTTTAAACACAACTTTCCATTCCTAGCTTAACCTAGGTGTGTTCACACTTGGGTTCATGCACTTTGTGGTGTCAACTGTTTGAAGATTATCAAACTTTTGAATCTTCTTGACAATATGCATTAAGGTTTCTAATGGCATGGTTATTTCCCTTTGGTGATCCATAGATGTATGCAAATCTGGGTTTAACTAATTGTACATAATCATAACCATGACAATATGAAGGATCGCTAAGATAATTTCTAATATGGTGATAACCTGGGCTTGAAACATATGACAATGCAAGTGGATAGAAATCCTAAGGATATACAAATTCATTCTAACCATCCATACTAGAAAATCTTTGAATACTAGACAAATTCTTTAAATGGAACATCAATTGCATTTAATATGACAGGTTCAATAAATGAAAGTATGTAGAGAACTATGTACCTTCACATCTCTAGCTGCTACAACTTTGAATAGAGCATTTTTAGGTCACATTAACAAACAACAACCCTTCATGTGTATAAATTGTGGAGTAGAGTCGCTACCTCTTCAACAAGAGGAAAACCTTTGAAACAAGGATATCTTATCGATGCAAATAAATTTTATGAGTTCTCCCAGTAGACTCTCTTCACAGTCTTTTGATTTTGGGGCTGCTACAAATCAATTTGTAGATCTGGAACTTCTTCAACATCTAAACCAGTCATTCATTCCTTTTGACTCTTTCCAAATGGACTTCAACAAATTTGCATTGGAGATTCTAGGAAAGAATTAACTAAATAATTCACTTCTCCCCAACAAAGTAGCCAATCTGTTGGTGACTCAGATGGGAAAATATGAGGGTGAAATCACAATACTGTGTTTCACCTTTTTCCCAAGATGGACATTTACATCAATATTTTTAATTGAATCTTCATCTTTTGAGACCTATAGCAGCTAAACCATAAAGAATTTGAAGATGATGTGAACTAGTGATTTGTGGAAATTTATGTGTAGATTCTAAATATTTTTTTTTTCAATTTTTTTGAAATAAATCATGAATCTTTCAACATCTCCTTTAGTAGCTGGTTTTAGACAGAAACCAACATTTTCAGAAAGTAACGTTTGTGTCGTACAACATAACTTTTTTTTATAAAGGATTAAATTCTAATTTTTGGAATATATATTCTCAACATCAATATCTAGGGAACGGATTTTTTTATAATTTTTTGTTGCATTTTTTTTTAAATTAATTTTTGAAGTCACTGTAACTATAATTTGGACATCATTGTGTCGTACAACTAACTTTTTGTGTATATATTGAAATCCAATTTTTCTTTTTTAGGTGAAACAAGGAAATCAATATCTAGGGAATGGGTATTTTTTGAAATTATTTTACAATGGTTTACTATTTTTCCACCTTTGCACAGCAAAGAGCTTGATGTTTAGAGAAAAACCTATGTTTAGTAAAAATTGAAAATTAAATACATGATAAAATGAAAATATATCAAACCTATACTTGTTGGAATGCTAGTTTCAAGGGCTACAATCTTTAAAAATATAATTTTTAAATGATGTTATTTAATACCTCAAAAGGTAAAGAAAAAGTTGTTTTTTGCCAACATTTTGATAGTTCTGAAGGAGACTCTATTGTGGGTATGATTTAATACTATAGGGTTTCTATCCAAGGGGGTTTTATCTAAGGGGGTCTTATCTCTCCCTCTTCAATTAAAACCCTTTAGATGGAGCCTCTCAAGACTTAAATCGTTAGTTTTTCTAAAAACAACGATTTTAGGAAAAAATCAGCACATCCCAAAAGTGAGACACAGTATTGTGGCAGCACCCATGATTCCATAATTTCCAATCTCTGGTTACAAACTATTTTGAAACTTCAATGAATCTTAAGGCTAGATGATCTTCTATCATATATTTCTCTTATTCTCCCTAGTAGAGTCACCAATCTATTTGTTCCCAAATCAACAGATGTAATGTGTCCTAGAGAATAGCCACTTTCTCATATTCAGACTCAGACATGGAATTGGCCAGCAAACAACATTCAATCAAAAATACTGAAATCTTTTTCACTTTTGGCTCTATTAAACCAAGGTGGGTCTCCTCAATAGTGTATTTAGAGATACTTGTGTACCAAAGTATCAAATACACTGTAAATAAATGATTCTCCTCAAATAGTTTAAAAGACATAGTACTGTAAAGGTTTGGCTGACCTTCATGACAGTGTCTAATTCAAACATGAGATGTGTATAGCATTAAATTACACACAAAAAAACTGAGATTGATAAGTAATTTGATTTAAATTTGTGATTTTTTGTTGAAGTAATCAATAGAATGAAACAAGAATATCACACTTAGATTAGTGCCTCATCCTTGGAATAGAGTCAACTTCAATACCTGTATAACTTGATAACAATTCAATACACAATATCATCTAAGCTTTGAAGATATTGTATTACAATATTTCAACATAACATCTCAACCATAACTTCTTATTAGAATCCTATCACTCAGTTTAACATAAACTAGTAGCCTCACTCAAGCATTTACATCAATTCCTTGAATCAATAAGCATGAAAAAAACTAAACATCCACTAGAATTCAATGGAGACAAATAAAATAACTATTGATTATATTATTCATAGCTTATAAAACCAGTACATAGGAGAGAAAATGGCCTCAATTTGCACCATTTAGTGTTATTATGCTAGTATTGCTATCAAAATTATAGACGTATTGACAAAATCAAAACCTAAGACTTAACTCTGAGATATGTATTACAATGTTTTTCTATGAACAATTATAGAACAACTCACTCTTTACAATGAATCCCAAAATTACACTAAAGGATAAAGAAACCCTAAATGTACATTAGAAGAAGACACTTGGCAAACTCAAGATCGTTGATGAATAACTACCCACCGCCTGAAGAGAAACCCTAATCTGTATTCTGATTCACGCTTCTTGCACTTGTTGCTCTTCAATAGAAAAAATATTATCTTCCTTGAAGATTAATCATTCCTCTCTATTCTTCAATTTAAAAATATCTTTACCTGCAAAATACTTCACCTACACTTTCATTTTTCACCCTGTTGTGTGAAAACAATGCCCTCTGTGAAAAGCTCTTCTACCAGAAAAAAAACATTTCATACAATGAATATTTTATTCACTCTATAAAATTTCACCTATGCATACCTTCTATTTTTATTTTGCTAGCACTTTAACTTCGAAGGAATTTTAAAATTCCTATAGGGCCATTTAAATTATTTACCTGTGCTTTTACCTCCCACTCTATATTAAAATTTTATACTTTAAAATGGAGAGCTTTAAAACTATACGCTCGAGAAAATACTTTAAAAGTTTAGAAAATTTAAAAAATATTACTTGGTCCCACCATGGCCTTCCTTCCAATCCCAACGCACCCACTACTCTAGATGACGATAACATTTATTTACTTGGACTCATAGGAAAACAAAAATTAAAGCTTTAAAAAAAATATTTATACCTATCTTCCTCACTTCCATGTGCCTTAATGCCAATATCATCCCTTCCTCTTACGGGCTAGTAGGATACTGTATAGATGCATTAGTGTTTTCTCTATCCTCCATTGATTTTCTTTGACTTTCCCTTATCTCTTCTATCTTTGGTGTTTCTATAGTTGCATCTCATGCTTGAACCATGATAGATCCAAGGTTCCAATAATCAACATACAGTTCTATCTTCTTTACATTGAAGCCCTATGTAGGAAGGCTCGCCCAACAACATTCGGTCTAGCATATAATGAATCATGCATTCCCTGTCATTTTTCCTCATAATCAACTTGAGCTTAATCCAAATAGAAATTGGGTAGCAGCTTCAAAAGAAAATTTCCTCAAACAATTTTGATGCATTCTCACTGCATGCATTGACAGTCATGTCCTTGTGCAATGGTTGCCCCATACATCTAGCATCTACAGAATGATGCTCCCCACAAAATCTCAATGGATGGTGCCCCTGTGCAACATAGCATTTCATGAAACCACATTTATCTAGGCCCTTTTTTAAATTAGTTCACATGCCCTGTCAATGATGTAGCCATTTAAAGATTTTGATGAGTTTAATCCACCTTGAGTACAACCCACTCAACTCCAAGTGTAAAGAATTCTTAATAGAATTCTTGTTGGCAACACAAGGGTAGACAACTGAGAGGGGAGGTGAATCAATTGTCACAAAAATTTAAACTTATCAAACTTATTAACCTTATTCTCATATTAATCAATAACCATGAAAGCATAAATCAACAACACATAAGAAACACACATAACACCAAGATTTTTTTACATGGAAACCCTATTAGGGGAAAAACCACAGTGAAGGTTAGTACACAAGATTATACCATATTAAAAGTATAAAGAAATGTGAATGGGGAATGCACATGCATTCAGGCACATTGCCTAGAGCTCACTACTCAATAATAGAAAGGCTTACTTCCCAAAGGAAGATACACTATCTTACAAAAGATATGGAATACATCCACAAGATTTGAACTGAGGAAATAGCATTTGCAAATTCCTGATTATAGTTTCAATTAAGCACATGAACACTTCTTCACACTCTTCTCACTCTTCTTCACAGTCTGCTTCTTCCTTTAAATAATCTAAATATTATTCGCACATAGAACTCACATACTTCACACACTCATGCCTTCAAATGATAAAAATATCAATTATATATATTTGCAACAAAAAATTACATCACTACATGTTGGCCTCAACAAAATAATAAAATAAATAAAAATTGTCAGCCCAAAACATTAAAAATTATTAATGTGAATCAACCAAGGTTGGCCACAACATAGTGAAGACCCAAAATAAAATTATCAAACATGAACCACCTTCAAAAATTATCCCTCAAAGATCCACAACATGCTACAACACCCTATCAACCAAGAACATGAAAAACATGAATACGCAAGAGAAAATATCTAATCGCAAGAACAACGATCAATGCAGATGTGTAACATAGATAGAGCACAATATAGAAACATCCACAAATGTCATGAATCACCAGAAAGGCATCCACAAATAGAATGACTGTCACAATACAAATCTTCACAACTCGATCAAATCTTCAGACGGATCTCTGAAACTTAATGTGGATAAACTAGATATACTTGAAAAGAAACCCTTTAATCGACAACCTCTGATCATCAATGTACTAAGCTAACTGACATATTGAACTTCACTTCACCACTAACAACCTGCAACTTATTTCATTACAATTTTCTCAATATCCTCAACATATGCAGCTTCTAATGACTTCAAGGCCAATAGTGTTGACATCAATGACAACCACATATCAGCAACACAACCACAACATCCAACAATTCCTCCATCCCCTATGCTTTGATGGTTGTCCACACCTTTCTCCAATTTACAAGGCCCCATGAGCCTTCTCAAGACCTATTGCCACTACTTTGTGGGTCAATCCCTTGTTGTTCCTATGTGCAAGACAATCCCTAAGTGAAAGTTAACATAAGAAATCATTACATCAATTCACCTTGCACAACCTTGCTTGCTCTCATTTACTATCATCCAGTCATCTTCTTATAATTCTATGCTTCCTAGTGAGTGTGGTTCCTATGTTTAGTATGAAGGATATGATGAAACCTAACATTCCAATTATGCTCTGTTATGTTTGAGATTCATATGAGAGGTCTATAGACTAGGATTTTGAATCATGAAGGACAAACCTTTCCCCTCTTAGAGTTAATTTAGCATCTTTCAAACTACTTTCTTTGCAAAGACACTTTACAAGGACATTAAAACTATAAATCCTTAGAAGGGGATATCTCTGTAGGCTTCAACATGGCTACACAATTGATTCACTACCTCAAGTTGTCTAGCGGCCTCCTTATACTGATGTGTTCCCTCATTCACCTATCTTTCTTCAACCAATCATATTGCATGCCAACCCTATTGTAGTCAACATATGTTCCCAGCAAGATGAAATGTATTATGACCATATTCAAAGAATAATATAAATTACTATTTGAGCTACATTCTTCAGAAGGCATAAAATATTTATCCTTGTAAAAGATAAAATTGGCTCCTTTTACTTGAGGCTCTATTTCACAATTTCATTTTATCACCACCATGGGCACCCTTGAGGTCAATGGCTCCATAAATCTTCCCCATCCATCCCCAAATTTTGTATGTCACTATTATTAGTAGACAATCTCTACTTGCCATCATTCCCAAACAATAGTTAAACTTTTCTCTTCAATATGTTTTCTTAAGAGTCTTGAATTCTGAATTTTAAAGCTATCCCATGCAACCAATGAAGGTTCATGACTTTGATGACACCACATTCTGAAGAATAGGGTATTATCATATATAAATTTATTCTCAATGGGGAGGTTGAGACACACCATACTTAAATGTTCCCAAAGGAATTACACCTGATGTCCACTCCTTTTAACCTTTGCCACACTCACATAATTGTTACCTCTTAGTAATATTTCCTACATCAATCTTATCTAATGAACTTATTTCCATGGCCTTTTCAACTATTTATTTTCTAGTAAATTCACTATATGTTGACCCCATTATTTGGTTATCTTCAAGCTCTTGTTCAATATGCAATTTCATAACTATGTGAAGCATGTTGGGTCCCCATGTTGGCCTGGCTAAAAAAAAAATCATTTTGAAACAAATTTTATGTTCAAATTCACTTGACATAACTTTTGAATGCTCTTGGCATGAAAATTTGAAGTGAGTTGTCATTAAAATTTGCTTTCTGGCATATTTTAATTATTGGAGTTATGGACAGACACTAAGAGGGGGGGGTGAATCAGTGTCTAAACTTTTTCAACTTCAACCAAGACTTTTAATTATGATTTCCTTTTCTATCAACAACAGAGTAGAGTAATCACTTATGACAACATTAACTCAATCTATTAGACAACTTATGCAAATGTGATTTGAGTGAGATATCTTGCATTTTCCAAAACAATTATGGCTCACATTGATTAACAATCAAAGCATGATGACAGTGTAGGTGCAACTCATAAGACTGTGCCAATGATGATCAACATATTGACTCAATTCTTAAACAATTGATTTGAATGCAGCTTTAAAGACAAGAAAGGTATTGAGACAACAAAAACCTTTAGCAAATTATAACTATTCTTGAGCAATGAATCAAATGAGAACTTTTAAGCACCCTTTTGAATTAGACTCTTCAACAATGACTTGTGCAAGATATTTGAACAAAATATTTGTAGATATGAAGGAACTAACATTCAACAATGTTTAGACTGATAAAAATTATCACAATCAAGAAACATTATGACATTAAAACAAAGAGACCATAAGACAAAGGATTTTTCGAGTGGAAAACCCTCCTGGGGTAGAAAAACCACTCCTAAACTACCTTACTAGCTTAATCTTTTAATAAACTGTTCACAATGCCTTATAGGCTAATTTTTTAGCACCTAATCAAGGAGCACCAACCCCTCATTTAGAGATATCAATCTCAAGGAGTACCAACCCCTCAAATTATTTTCTGAACAATAATAATATTAGAGGATCTCTCTGTTTTCAAGCAAGCTCATAAAACTCAATTTTCTCATCTACCTAATACCCTAAGAATCCAAATGTTGAATCCTTAAAATATTACATAGAGAAGAATTACAATATATCTCTGCATCTTTGTTTATCAAATTTTTTCTGCAGAGTTTTTCAATACATTTCTTGATACAGCCAAAGAACAAAGTTTCAGAATTACAACTAGAAGTCTCACAATGTTTACAAAACTAGTTTTTATACAATTTTTTCAAGTATGTTTGTTAGAAGAATCTTCAAAGTAATTTGAGGTCAAAGGAGAGTAGAAACCTCCTTTCTAAATTTAGGAAAAAGATGCAAGAGAATAAATATCTGCCAGAGTAACACCTATGCAATAGGTTGTAAAAACTTTGACAAGCTATATCAATGCTTTGACAAGAGTAACTCAAGAAACTTTATCAAATTTGCATTTCCTTTAACAAAATCCCTAATCAAATGCAATTAATCTGAAGATGGACATCATTTTGAAACTATTTTTAGATAACCCGAATGCTCAAACTTTCATTTCTGAATACCCACATTCTCAAACTTTTATTTTTGAAAAACCCATGAGTTGAAAACAATAATTTCTACAATGAATGAAAAGATTTCAAAAGAAACTGAAAAATTATTCAAAAGGGCATGACTACCCTTTGACTGGAACTCATAAATCTCCAAAAATTATGACAACCCATGAACTATTCCAACTGTAACTTCAATGAATAGTTTTTTGACAGTCAAAAGATGCTAATACTTGCTAATTCACACTTGAAAAGACCAAAGATTTATCATTTCCTGAGAGTAATCATGAATAATAAAACATGTTACATGAATATGTTGAATGAAGATAAAAAAAAAATACCATTTGAAGCTATCCACGTTTTCTTTTTGCCTTTACCAAAATTCTAGTCAAAAACACACCAAATAACGAATCTATACTGACCAAGCAACCTGTTACAGCAGTTAGAACCAGCTAGAGAGCAAATAATGATGACTGATCTTGTCATTCATGGAGGCAGCCAGGCTAGGGTTCCATACCTAGCCAAAAATTAAACAAAAAGAAAAATGCATCTGCCTAACCTTCTTCCCTCTGCATTGATGACTTTGTTGGATTGAATGATCATTTGAAATCCACTCAAAGTCAAAATAGAGTCATAATAATAATCAAATCAAATGTGATAAGTTCGTTGTCCAAAAGGAGGCCGACCAAATCATTTTTTAATGAATCTATCAACACATGGTAAATATTAACCAAGCTGATCCAAGTGAAAAATCCTTTGATAAATGCTAAGAAGTTGACCAAGACCTTGCTGATTTGAAGTCATTCCAAAATGTTGACCACTATGTAACAACCAAGTGGAGCTTCCAACAAAATTCGCATCATGACAAAGCCATGTCATTTTTTAAACGACCTTTAAAGAATGCACATAAAATATGACTTTAAATAAAATCATTTACTAATGGTATATTGACCAAATTATTCCCAAAACTGATCATTAAAAGAATTGCCATAAATATGACTTCTAAAAAATCATATTTAATGTAAAACAAATCTTCAGAATACTAACCAAAGCCAAGTGAAGGCTGTGAATGGTGATTTCTCAATGAAGAGTAGTATGAAACTTATGCCAAGATAAAACTAAATCTAAATGTAACCCAAGGCCATAAAACTGTTCACTGTCCACTGATAGCCAAAACATGAAATAAACCAAGAACAAGCCATAACAGAGCCATATTATCAATTTTGTCATCAAATATGGATCATGAACATCTGAAAGAGATTTTGTCATCAAGGACAAACTATTTGACACAACTGAGATCCAACAAACTCCCCCTTTTTCCTTGATGGCAAAACACAAATGACTCCCCCCCTTTTTGCCTCAATGACAAAGGATAGAAGAGAAGAATGTGCAATGCCAAGAATCACAACTGAGAAGCCAACCAAATACCATAAGAACCAGCTGCAAATAGAGCAATAGTGTAGCAGAAATATTTTTCAAGTGAGCAGTAAGTGAGTAAAGATTGTAACATGCTGATATCATAGCAAAAATAACAATATGTCCTTTTCAAGAATCTCAGTCCATATCATTAATGCCAAAGAAAAGGTACCATAATATTATAATGTAACAAACCAAATTGATACCTAAAGATTGAAGACCTGTTACTTGAACATACCACCTTCTTTGTCATGTTCATTCAAGGCACATTCAAGATCACCTACTCCACATTCAATTTGATTAACTTCAATTTAGCAATACCAGAATTTGAGCACAAACAACCAACCTCTTCTCAGCACAAGTAACCTCAGTCATAGTCCATGACAATACACAACAAAGACCAATGATATTGGTTATTCTTCTTCAAACGACACACATCATTTTACTCTTTTCATACACAAAATATAACTTGAAAGCATGTATACTGCATAATTCATCATCAATCTATTCTTCTACACCCATCTTTAGTCCATATGAGAAATTCTATTACCACACCAAGAACAATGAAAAATACCAAAGATAATTAATCCCAGCCCTCACACAACACCGAATAATATCATCACAAAAATAACTCATAAAATCAAACATGTTTTTCAATCACTGTTTTCCAAAGATAAATACATCAACATCACTTCAAAACAAATACTTTCTTATTTTTAATATATTGAGGAACTCATTTATATGTCTCCACACTGCTCAAAGATTCCATCAAGACATACCATTATTTCCAAAACCCAAGCGTCCAAAATAATTTCATTTAAAAACAAAGTGCACTGTAATTTCAAAAACTTCTGAAAATTGTCAACCACTAGACCAAGCAAAAACATTCCTTAATGCAGAGATTCATTCATTACCTTTCAAATTGGATGATTACCTTTTTCAGTAATAACAAAAGGTTAAGGAATTTAAACCACAAAGCTTCAACACCTATCAATGATTGTCAATATCAGAGTCACAAACTCGAACAAGTAGTCATGACACACTGTCATATAACTCAAACAAATATTACATTTGATCCATGACATTTCTGTTGTTATTTATAATCAAAAGTGGTGTCTTGAATAACACAATCCATAAAAATTCATCACCAAACACATTGTCCACAATAGAAGAGTCATAAAAAAAGATTTATAGCATTGTCAGATTCAGAAAATAATCATAGTCATTGAATGGACTAACTATCCACCAATTTTGTGCAAACATTATTCATTATGTCTTTTACTTCTCTATTCATAGAAATACATGTTATGAAAAAAGACATTATGTGAGCCAAAACTAGCCATTTCTCCTCCTTCAAAACACTATCTAGTTCATTGGCTAGACACTAGATTCATCACCTTAAGAATTGAGCATCAACCTCACCAAAGAACTGTCAATGTACTTCAAACTTGAATTTCAAAAAAATATGTAGACCTCTATAATTAGTTCAATCAGAATAAATATAATGAAATAGTGGCATTTACAATCCATTTCTTTACATCTTATACCACCAAAAGAAAATGCAAGTTGTCATACCTCATTCTAGACTCCATAGGGGTAAAATATATTACCATAATAGACTCCCCCTAAGTCTTTTCTTCTTCTCAAGACCTGGAAGAAAACACTTGTGCAAGGAGTGCACAAGTAGTTTTCTCAGAAGCATCTTTATTTCTCTTCTTGTCATCTTGATTGCTCTTTCTTCTCCACTCTAATGAAAACTTTTTCACTTGTTTGCTTAAAGTACTTGTCTTTCTATTGAATCTGCATTGTTGTACTTTTTCCCAATGTTATTACACCTGAAACAAATGACTTTGTGATTGTTCTAAGAAATAGAAGACTTCCTACAAAAATTTCCAGCATTGTTCCCTACATTATTATCACTTGTATTTATTCTACAGTCTCTTCTTAAGTGACCAAAAATGTTACAGTTGTAACACACCACATCTTCATTTCTAGGGACATTAGAATGATTCTTATTTGACCATCTTATGCAATCAATTTCCTTATGACCATAGTCATTACAAACATAACATTATCCTTGAAAAGAATGATTATACTTGAATGAATGATCATGCCAAGGATGTGAAGTTCTGAAGACATTTTTCCTTTCTCTATGAATACCTTTTGATTGTCTTCTAGTGTCAATGTTATCCTTTGGTGCAACAATATTGTAACCAAGATCAACCTCCATTCTTGGTGTTTTCATGGTTGTAAAATTATTTCCATCTGAAGTAGTAAACATTGTTTCATGTTTAGATTTGTCTGGAGAGCTTTGTCCAACCTCATATCCCACTCCTGTAGGATCTTTAGAATGCTTTTTCCTGCCCAACATCTCATTCAATATATTAGTACTATGATCAAATTTATGAATTTTACCAAATTGAGCCTTGACACTTTCAAGCTCTTTTCTTAAAGCAACTACCTCTTCTTCAAGTTTTAGACAAACAATCTTTTTAATCTCCAAATCAGAACTCACAATGTCTACTATCCTCTTATATTCTTCAATTTCAATTTTCTGAGTTATAATCATATCGTTCTTAAGAGTTAGTTCTTTTAAAAAGGAATCATTATCTAAACATTTCTTTAAAGAAACAATCTCATTTTCTAGTTTATTACACAATTCATCCTTGTCTTTTAACTTGACTTCCAAACTCTCTTCTTGCTGAAGCTATCTTGTTAAAAATTGGTTTTCTTTTCTAAGCTGCTTAATAGTATCTAAGGCACATAGGAGTTCACCTTCCAAATCAGCCTCACTTTCTGGTTCATCATATTCCTATTCAAAGTTAACTTCACCCAAAGATTGATCTACTTTTGAACAAGTTTCTTGATCATTTAAATATTCATTAATGATCTCCTTGGACTTCTTTTCAAAACTATGAAGGTTTACACCTTCTTCAATCTCAGATGTTTCACAACTTATTTCAGTACCTAAAGATATCTCTTCTTGTAACTCACTATTCTGATTCATTTCATTCAACTTGTCCCAAACTTCCTTAGCACTGTTGTAATGAATGACTTTTGTAATGAATTTATTTGGAAAGTTATTAAAAATAGCATTTATAGCTCTGGTATTGAATTCAAGTGCTTTCTTCTCCTCAAGAGTGGAAGGAGATGTTGCAGATGTAGTCCAACCCTTTTCAACTGTTGCCCACACTTCAGACCCTAAAGAAAGTAAGTATGTTTCCACATAATAAAGTTTGTACCTTCGAACTGAGGAGTTCCAGATCTAGGATACTCTACCATTTCAGAGCTACTATTTATGAACTTTTCCTCGTTATTCCTTATACTAGATTTAGGTTGAACATGATGAATAGAATTTTGCTGAGAACATCTTTTTCCCTTATTCCTTCTATTCTTTCCCATATTAACCAAAGTACTCCAAGTAACCAGGAACAATCCTAGGTGGTTTAGACCTATTAGAGGACCCTACGCTCTGATACCAACTGTTGGAGTTATGGAAAGACACTGAGAGGGGAGGTTGAATTAGTGTCTAAATTTTTTCAACATCGACCAATATTTTTAATTCTGATTTCCTTTTCTATCAACAACAGAGTAGAGTAATCACTTATGACAACATTAACTCAGTCTAATAGACAACTTATGCAAATATGATTTGAGTGAGATATCTTGCATTTTCCAGAACAATTATGGCTAACATTGATTAACAATCAAAGCATGATGACAGTGCAGGTGCAACTCATAAGACTGTGCAAATGATGATCAACATTATTGACTCACTTCTTAAAAAATTTATTTGAATGTAGCTTTAAAGACAAGAAACGTATTGAGACAACAAACACCTTTAGAAAATTATAACTATTCTTGAGCAATGAATCAAATGAGAACTTTTAAGCTCCCTTTTGAATTAGACTCTTCAATAATGACTTGTGCAAGATATTGAACTAAATATTTGCAGATATGAGGGAAATAACATTCAACAATGTTCAGACTGATAAAATCTATCACAATCAAGAAACATTATGACATCAAAATAAAGAGACCATAAGACAAAGGATTTTCTAAGTCGAAAACCCTCCTAGGGTAGAAAAACCACTTCTAAGTTGCCTTACTGGCTTAATCTTTTAATCAACTGCTCACAATGCCTTATAGGCTAATTTTTTAGCACCTACTCAAGGAGCACCAACCCCTCATTTAGAGATATCAATCTCAAGGAGTACCAACCCCTCATTTAGAGATATAAATCTCAAGGAGTACCAACCCCTCAAATTATTTTCTGAACAATAATAATATTAGAGGATTTCTATGTTTTCAAGTAAGCTCATAAAACTCAGTTTTCTCATCTACCTAATACCCTAGGAATCCAAATTTTGAATCCTTAAAAATATTACATAGAGAAGAATTACAATATATCTCTGCATCTTTGTTTATCAGATTTTTTTCTACAGATTTTTCAATACATTTCTTGATACAGCCAAAGAACAAAGTTTCAAAATTACAACCAGAAGTCTCACAATGTTTACAACACTGGTTTTTATACAATTTTTTCAATTATTTCTGTTAGAAGAATCTTCAAAGTAATTCAAGGTCAAAGGAGAGCAGAAACCTCCTTTCTAAATTCAGGAAAAAGATGCCAGAGTAACGCATGTGGAATAGGCTGTAAAAACTTTGACAAGTTATATCAATGCTTTGACAAGAGTAACTCAAGAAACTTTATCAAATTTTCATTTGATTTAACAAAAGCCCTAATCAAATGCAATTAATCTGAAGATGGAAATCATTTTGAAACTATTTTTAGATAACCCAAATGCTCAAACTTTTATTTTCTTAAAAACCCATGAGTTGAAAACAATAATTTCTACAATGAATGAAAAGATTTTAAAAGAAACTGACAAATTTTTCAAAAGGCGCGACTACCCTTTGACTTGAACTCATAAATCTCCAAAAATTATGACAACCCATGAATTATTCCAGCTATAACCTCAATGAATAATTTTCTTGCAGTCAAAAGATGCTAATACTTGCTGATTCACACTTGAAAAGACCAGAAATTTATCATTTCCTAAGAGTAATCATGAATAATAAAACATGTTACTTGAATATGCTGAATGAAGATAAAAAAACAAATACCATTTGAAGTTGTCCATGTTTTATTTCTGCCTTTACCAAGTTTCTAGTAAAAAATACACCAAATAACAAATCTATACTGACCAAGCAACCTGTTATAGCCGTTTGAACTAGCTAGAGAGAAAAGAATGATGAATGATGTTGTCATTCATGGAGGCAGCCACGCTAGGGTTCCATACCTATCCAAAAAGACAACAAAAAGAAAAATGCATCTTCCCTAACCTTCTTCCCTTTGCATCGATGACTTTGTTGGATTGAATGATCATTTGAAATCCAATCAAAGTCAAAATAGAAACATAATAATAATCAAATCAAATGTGATAAGTTCGTTGTCCAAAAGGAGGCCGACCAAATCATTTTTTAATGATGATATCAACACATGGTAAATATTAACCAAGCTGAGCCAAGTGAAAAATCCTTTGATAAATGCTAAGAAGTTGACCAAGACCTTGCTGATTTGAAGTCATTCCAAAATGTTGACCACTATGTAACCACCAAGTGGAGCTTCCAACAAAATTCGCATCATGAAAAAGCCATGTCATTTTTTAAATGAAATTTAAAGAATGCACATAAAATATGACTTTAAATAAAATCATTTACCAATGGTATATCGACCAAATTATGCCCAAAACTGGTCATTAAAAGAATTGCCATAAATGACTTCTACAAAATCATATTTAATGTGAAACGAATCTTTAGAATACCAACCAAAACCAAGTGAAGGCTACGAATGGTGATTTCTCAATGAAGAGTAGTATGAAACTTATGCCAAGATAAAACTAAATCTGAATGTAACCCAAGGCCATAAAACTGTCCACTATCCACTAATAGCCAAAACATGAAATAAACCAAGAACAAGCCAGAACAGAGCCATATTATTAATTTTGTCATCAAATATAGACCATGATCATCTAAAAGATATTTTGTTATCAAGGACAAACTCTTTAACACAACTGAGATCCAACATTAACAATGGTCAAAATTGGTCAAGTTGGCTTTGGAATCGCTCTAGAAAAGTAGTCAAACAACCATGAGGAATCACAAAAATTTACAAGCATGTGAACATTTGACCCAAGAATGGAGTGCAACAAATGGCTCAAAAAAATAGATCACGAGGTGAAAAATATTCAATGTCAAAGTTTCCTACTCAAACATCTCTACAATTGTACCTATTCACAACTAATTAAAGCTCACCTAGTTTCCATTTTGAAAAATATCAAATCATCTCCTGGGTAGCTGCCACTAGAGAAACTAGGTCATTTGGGTACATTGAATATGTGTGCAAGAGGGATTTCCTTGAATCATCATTCATCACAAGATATTGAGGGTCAAACTAGACCACCTTGAATAGTTCTGAAAATGCAGGTGTGAAAACAAAGCAAACTGCATTTGCTTTTGATCCTAAAAAAAAAAGGAAAATTAGATCACGAGGTTCTAAAATCAGACCAAGGAGTACATGAATGTGGGGAGAATGGAGAGAAACACTCCATTTTTCTTGAAAACCGTCCAATTGTGAAATATCAGCTCGAACAAGAGGCCACCTCATAGGATAGAGAGTTTGTAAACAACAAAACAGTGCTAGAACCTTCTAGCTTCACTTTTTGAAACACTGTTAAAAATCATTATGGGAAGGTGAAGACTAACATGCATGTTCACATATGTCAATTAAATGTGTCCACCAAGGGGTTTGGTAGGAGAATCAACTGACTTCAAATTGTGACCCTCCAAAGTAGGTCACTTTGGTAGATTTTTTAGGTGCACTTTTGAGTGTGCAAAGGCCAATTTTTCAATATGGGCGCTTCAAATTTTGCAAATTTGAAGGTACCAAAACCACCCTCATTGTCGAAGCCACCACCACTATCAAAGCTCCCACCACTCATCCTGCCAAAACCTCCACCACTAGGGGTGAAAGGAGGGGTGAAACTGAAACCTAAGGTTGTTCTATTCACTTTGATAGTTTCAGATCTCTTAGAGGCAGAGGGGATGTTGATCGATGAGACTGTGTCAGCCATATACATATATGTGGGAGGCACAAACATTCCTAATTGTCTCTCATGTTCTTCAAGAGTTGTACCTTGTATAATGTTATCATTTTCTGGAAGGGTACACGCTTCAGTCAGCCTAGAGAGACTAGCTAGGAGTTCTATGCTTTTTTTGTCTTTTCCCACCATATAATTTATCTTGCTAATAACCCTAATGGCTCAGACCAACTTTGGGTCCTTTTCTAGGTGATTCTCTAAGTCACCCAACCATTTTCTAAGGGTAGAGATATATTCTGAAGGAATGTGAATGGCTCTGTGCTCATCTACTAATGATGGTATAGGAGATGCAGGAGGGGTGGGCACATGGTCAGTCTCATCAGAGAATCCTACCTCACCTCTTGACAACTACTCCTGGGTAGCAAGACCAATGATAGATCTAGGAAAAAGTCCTGTAGAGAAACCAGAAGTGACCTTCATCCTCTCCATTGGAAGGTTTCAAACACTTCTCCTAACAATGTACCCAAAATTCATGGACTAGGTTGTGATGCTCATAAACCTTCACAACACTCAGGGGTACAATTATCACAAGGTACAAGGGAAAAGTCTCAACATCAATGAATGGGCAGATGTTTGTTCATGTCAGGTTCACAAAAAATGTAAGAGAGGGGGACCAACCACATCAAGGCTCCAATTCATAGGGATCCAAGAGCAGAGGCCTACCCTAACTTACCTCACTCTAAAATATACCTTGGGATAAGGATCATGAATGATGAGAACTATAATGTACTTCTACCACTCTATTTATCCCAAACTTAGGTTTGGGCTAGGTGAGCTAGTTTTTGCAGTCGATACTATGTCTTAGACAACTCTCTATCTGAGGATGGCAACATGGTTCTAGGAAGACAACGTGGTGCACTAGTATCTCTCAGGAACACTAGAATCTCTTAGGTACACTAATGTCTATATGGTCAAAAAATAATAAACACAATATAAATTTCCTAAAAACTAGTTGACAACCTAGCTAGTTGGTTTTGACAGGAAAAATAGAATGATAAAATATAAGAAATAGATACAAAGATGATTAAAAAAAATAGATGAAAGCTAGGGTATTGAATATAATCTCACAAAAGTGCTTGTTCACCAGCTAGCTCCACACATACGTTCACCTACACACAAGAAAGAGGGAAAATTGTTGGGGTTGTATAGGGGCCTGCCTCAGTTAGACCCCTTTTTTGGTGTTTCCACCTCCATGGACAACTAGAAAGCAATGAAGTAGAAATATATGATAAAGGAAAGAAGAGAGAACAAAAACACTACAAATAGTATTATGCTACTTCTATCAAATCACAAAGGAGAGGAAAGAAATGTTAGCACCTACACCCAAAAGATCACTAGCCAATGGAGGAGATTATGGACTTCGAAAGGTCACCATAGCTATAACTTTGGTGAAGGGAGGTCTCACAAGACTCCAATCCCATACTTCTATGTCTTTCTTCACACTTGCAATGTGGAGTTGATGAAGCTTCAAATGCTGTAGTAATGGAGTGTTGCAATGTTGCTTGAGAGTGAAGTGAAGTGGACAAAATGCTAAGAGAGTGTGAATTTGTTTCTTAGAGAATGAAATGAGATCAGAATGGATGTTTTTGGAGGTTGGATGAGAAGAATCCACCATTTTTGGGGTCAGTTGATCAAAAAGGGATGTTATAATTCATCCTCAAATATCTGCACACCATGCATGCATCCCTGATAAATAATCTCTCATTGACACAAAGGACAGATGCCAAGTTGATGGAAGGCAATTGGATGATGTGGAATTTTTCCTTCGGATTTGATTTTCTAAGGTGAGGGAGTGTGAAAGGGGAATTTGTGTAAGGGGTGAAAATTCACTCTTATACAGTCATATAATTTTTGAGAAAGGTATCCCTATAGACATAAAAGGATTGATTCCATTTTGAAGTTTCCACTACCAAATAGTAAGAAGGAACTCAAATCTTTCTTTATAAAGATTAATTTCTTAAGGAAATTCATTAGTAGATTTATAGAAATCATGAGTCCCTTAAATGATATGCTGAAGGAAATAAAGATTGAGTGGACTATATAATCAAAGAAGGATTTTCAAGAAATTAAAGAAGTCGTAACTAGTGCACTTGTGTTGGCCAATCTATATTATGCTAAGCCCTTCAATATTTATAATTTTGCTTCAAAATATTCTTGTTCTAGTGTTCTAAATCAGAAGGGAGAAAATAGTGATGAAAGGCCAATGGCTTTCATGAGTTCCCCATTCAAAAATTCTAAAGTTAGATATCCTAATAGAGAAATAGTCATTTTCTCTAGTAAAATTTGTGAAGTTAAGACACTACATCTTAAGGAGTAAAGTGATAGCCATAGTTCTTGTTGCGGAAGTCAAATCCATGCTAATGGAAAATAAGATTAGCGAACAAAGAGGGAAATTGATGGTCATTCTATAAAGGTTTGACATGGAAATTCAACCCATGAAGCTAGTAAGATGCCAAGGATTATCAGAAACATTGGTTGGAGTAGATAAATAATTGATGTTTTAGCATTATACACAAAGGGATATCACATCAAGAATATGGTATAAAGATATTATCCATCACTTGTTACAAAATAAGTGCCTAGACAATATGAATGCAACTCAGAGATGAGCTTAAAGAATCAAAAGTCAAGAATATATGGTGAAAGAAAAAATATTGTACAAAAGAAATTATCAAGGTATTTACTTAAGATTCCTAGATAAAGAAGTTATTTTTTTAGTTCTAATAGAGTTTCATTATAAATTTGGCACTAGCCATGGTTCGGTTGAAGCAACTAGTCACCAAATATTAAGGGCAAGGTATTCTTTCCCCACACCATTCAAAATGATTTTCAAAGTGTTAAGACTTGACATATATGTCAGACATGAGCTAGAAATGAAATAAATTCACCTATGCCATTACAACCCATATATTAGGTACATCCTTTCACCCAATGGGGCTTGGATTTTATAGGGGTGATATAGACCCACTCATATGTAGGAAATAGTTTTATTCTGGTAGTGACAAATTATTACATGCGATTGTCTGAAGCAATTGCTTGCCAATGAATTATGATAGATGTGGTAATCAAATTTTTAGAGGATCACCTAAAGACCAAGTCTGGAATGTGATTTGCTTTGGTATGTGATAATGGTCCCTCTTTTTCATCAATTCAATTTGTGCATTGGGATTTTGATCTTAAATTTATTTTGAAATATTCATCAAATTATTGCCCCATGATAATGGAGTCATAGAGTCAACTTATAAAAACTTGATAAGTGTCATTAAGAAACTACTACATAATAATCCAAAATATTGGCACTCGCATGCCAAGTTTTCATTATGGGTCAATAGAACTAGAACCAAAATTTCCCTATAGACTGTTGAACACACCTAGAGACTAAGAGGGGGGTGAATTAGGATCTTCTTAATATTTTAAAAAAATCCATTTATAGCTTAAAGATCAAATCATATTAGCTAAAAAATTATAGAAAGGAAAACATGCACCACACAAGGACACCAAAATTTTTACATGGAAAACCCAATGAGGGAAAAACCATGGTGAGTTAAACTCACAATATATGAAGCTCACTACTTACAAAAAATATAATATTTTTTTAAGGCTCGCTACCCAAGGACTTGTTGAAGAGTCTGACTACTTGATAGTAGGATGAAAATTATAATGAAAACATGAACATGAACAACTATAAAAGAAGCATCTAACATTTTTTGATGTCGCAATCCCTTTTTCACACAATTAAACCATCATAATAACTTCGTAAACTTCATATTCAACATATCACATAATATATCCTCAAATAAATTCACAAATTATTTTTCTTCTATAAATACTCTCTACAACAACTTGAAACCCAATTAGGTCAGCTCCAAGATGACCTTTAGATGAAAAATATGATACCACATAGGTCACCTCCAAACATATACATTATGAAGTAAAATAAGTTTTGGATCACAACACATGGTATAATAGGGCCTAAAAGCATCACAAAACATCCTTCAAGGAAAAATTAACTAATCGGGATCAACTACAAATAAAGGAAACTAGATTGTTGGACCAAACAACATCAATGGCACCAAAACTGCAAACTATTCATCTTTACACCATTGGGGAGAAAAAAAAAATCATGCAAACCAAGATGTGAACAATGTAGGAAATCAAAAATATCCTTATAACCTTCTCTTGAAGAATTTTACCATCATATGTTGGCACAAATGAAGAAACTCATTGAACATACAAGAACAAAGCATCTCAGACTGACTGTGACACATCAACACTAAGGATATTGCATTGCAATTCACCAAAACATCTAAAACACATATGAATGAACCCATACACATCGTTGAACATATCCCCAAGTCAAGATAACTATATGCACTACTCCAAAGGAATGTAGAGCATTCTGGTAAACTTTTGGGACTTGAAACTCTCCTTTAATGCAATCTAGAGAATAGTCACTTCTAACTCTTGCAGTAGAAATGTTTATGACATGAAATCCTAGAAATAACCTCTTTACTAAATGCTAAACTTAACTCCAGAACTGCACAACTATATCATGCAATGTGGATAATACAAACCAGAAATAATGGTCGCAGACTTAGATAAATATATATTTTTTTCCTTAAAGCTCTTCTCTCAATAACACAAGTAAAAGCAAAAGCATAGTTTAATTTTCTTCTAACTCCTTTGATCATGGAGAAACCCTTCAAAAATGTGTAACAGGGTATGTGTAGGATCATCATGGAAAAAACAGGCCCTTAAGTGGCAAAAAATTTAGAAAAATCAGAGTTAGGCAACTTGACGTAAAAATTTGAATAAGTTATCTATATTATTTCAAAAATATGTAAGAATAGAATTTGTAGCAAATTGAATGTAGTTTCTAAAATACTAGGTTTATTTTAAAAAACATCTATTTAGTGAAAATTTGAAATTTTAATGCACTTAAATTTTAGGGAAAAATAAGAAGTAGGTGTCTATCCCACCCTAACCACAATAAAATGATAATATTTTTATAATATTTTAGACATAAGTAGAGGACTCATGTCTAGATGTGATGCATATTTTTTGTAATTTTTTTCCAAGTAAATAATTAATTATGAAATTTTTATTACAAATTTTAAAAAATATAAAAACTCGTATGTCTAACCACCTTAACTTGGTCAAAACTTGATGAAATTTGATTTTTATTTTTTTAATCCTATAGTATGCAAAGCATAGAATGTGATGCATGTTTTGGATTCAAGAAATGTGATACTATTTGAAAGCTATAGATGTTTTTCAATCAGCCTATCGATAAGCACTTTAGTCGTAATTCAAATAGAAAATGAATAATAATGATTTATTAAATTCAAAGTAAAGCATAATTTATATTGGTGGAAATTTGAGAATCTCCTTTAAAAACCCTTTTCATTTCATCAATTTTAGGTAAAAAAAAAGTCGTCAGCCACATACCCTACAAATACCCATCATATTGCCACTTTTTGGCACATCATGATCCTGCACATACCCAACAATCTTATCCATGTTCATACTATGCTTCCAGACTATCATTATGTCACCTTAATCATCTGTTAGGTCTTCCGGACTAACTTGACTCAAATATGTTGACCCCAAGTCCATCTTTATCAAACCGTATCTATCAAATCTTCCATTATCTCATCAACAATCTATCTTTGACTTATTCAACTTCTATACAAATATACTATACAAACATGACCTCAAGTTGGCATCCATGAAAACACATATTGCCAAAATCTCCCCCTTTGTCATTGATGGCCACACACACACACACACACACACATATACAAGTATTCTCTCCTCCTTTCTTCTCTCCCACTTGATAAGGAAATTATCAACACACTCTCCCCCTTTGACATCAAGGACAAAGGGAAAAGCATCTTCTATTTATAACAACCCAAAAAAATATATGAACTCCCCCTTACTGTATGATTTCTATAATAATACACTCCTTGAGATAGAGATGCCCCAAACTAATGCTATGTAAATAGTAATTTAACCAAAATTGATATTGCAAGCCTCTACAAGTCTATACAAGACCAAAAATGTCTTATCTACAATGCTCTTACAACTCACTTAGAAGGTAGAAAACCTTTGTATATTGCCTTGAGTTTGGTAAGAGTAGATAGCCAATTTTCTTTTGTTGACGAAAGAATGTGATTCTGACATTCAAAATTCCTGCATAAATCCTCAACTTCATCCACATTTCTTGGAGCCTTAATCTTTTGATCCATATTTTTAACTTCAGCTAGCACATTAGAAAATGAAACAAGTCTTAAATTTATTTCTTCCATTACCTAACCAAACCATTTATTTATTTGTTCTCTTTGATCTTGAAGCAATAACAACTGTAAATGAAGATTTTTTATTTGATCTCTAGTTGATCCATCCTTAATTTTTGATAGATCATATATCTCGACCATTTGAGTAATATGTGACTCAATGGAGTCAATCTGATCTTTGATGCTCTTGATAGAATTTGGCCATTTAAAACAAAATAGATATAACTTGTAGTGACTCCATCTATATATTAAATATTTTCAAGTTCTCCTACAATTTTTTTTGTGCATTAGCACACCTATCAGATGCTTCTACCATCCTCTTATCATTTATCTTTCTTCATTTCTCTTGTTCTACCTTTTGTTAAACATGAGAGGAATGATCTTTGAAGGAATCCATCAAAAGATTTAATTTGTGTTCCAAAGGAAAATAAGAATCAATGTTTGCCTCAAGTAAAACCCCCTTAATAAGCTTCACTATATCATCAACTAATCCAGTCTTCTTCACATGTTCCTATTGAATATCCTTCCTTGCAAAAGAATGCAAAATATCACCAAACTATAATTTATGAAGGGGAGAAATATTTGAAAATTCAAGTAATTTGCAAAATTTGAGTTGTTACCATAGGTTGAAACTACATCTATAAGTTCAATAGGTCCTTGAGTGAATTTGAAGATGAAGAATCCTAACTTAAACTCATAGAAGCATCTTGCTTCTCAACTGTCTTCTTTTTTTCTATTGAATGCACAAGACAACTGAGAGGGAGGGTGAATTAGTTGTACCTTAACTCCAACACTCTCATTAACATTCAAATCTACATTCATTCATTAAACCCTTAAATATTTTATGGTGATTTAGCATGAAAAGTAAATTAAAAAAATAAGACAACTTAACACCATACACAAGAAAACACCAATTTTTTGTGGAAAACCCAAGAAGGGAAACACCATGGTGAGGATTGGCTCAAACTATAAGTAATATCAAAACTGAATATAATAGGGCTCACTGCTGGAGGGCTCACTACCAAGAATAGAAAAGAAGATAGAGAAGAAATGTTACATAGAGAAAAGTATCTCAATGCAACATAGAATCCACCACAATATCATCAACACCTTCACAGTAAGACTGAAGAATTGTAGCCACCTTCTACTCATTGCATCCAATAGAGTAACACATGAAATCTCACACTGCACTTCTCAATCTTGCACTCTAACACTTTTCAATTCACGTCATTCGTATCTCTCACATATATCTCATCATCCTTCAACAACTCAACTCATACTTATACCATCTTTGACCTTGAAACCTTCTCCAAGGTCGTCTATGCACCTTAAACATGCAAATTCAAATTAGGTCAAAACACTTTCATAGAAGATAGAAGTGAAAGTGGACCACATCATACCTTAGCTGGGACCCAAAACTATAAGACCACTTAGCCACATGCTTCTATAAACAACAAACATTCATCGTATGTAGTGTAAACATTAGGCTAGTCATTACCTGTGTAAACACCATTAAAATTTTAAGTACATGCTTCCTCAAACCCAAGTACAGCTTGCAAACCTCACACCACACTTGAACATGATCTAGAATATTCCTCAAATACTCTAAAATACAACAAACTCCTTCACAAGAACTTCCACCTAAAGAATGTAAACACCCAGTACACTTAGAAAACTTTGTCATACATTGTTACTTGAGAAACGAACTTTTGAAGTACCAAACCTTAAACCACTTTGACTAAAAAATGATATTGAAACAATCAACACACCCTCAAAAATGCAAGTCCTAAAGCATAACTATGGAGAAACATGGAGAAAATAAATTTATCCTAGACACCTCTACAATGCATAGTCAAACATTGGTGAACATAAATTCGCATATACATCAATTCAACACACCAACTCTTGAATATAACACCTTTGAACTACTCTTACAAACATATCCAAGTCACAAAGGTAGATCTTCAATCTAGAAGAAATGACAAGAAAAACCAAAACATGACTTTGTAACCCAGAGCACCATTGCAACACATTGTTTCCTCCTTTTATCAAATTTTCTCAAAACTACTTGGAAACCAAGCAATAGAGACACATCTTCATCATCTTCAGTACTTCTTCAACCATAGACAAAAGAGTATCAAAGCAACACTATAGCTTGGAATCAATAGCTTTACTAATGAAAACATAATGCAACTAATCAAAGCATGGAAAATATCAACTACCCATACTCTTGCAACAATCTCATTCAATAATAGAAATCAATGACAACACATGATTTTTTACATCAATAACAATAGTAGCTAGTCATACTTGTAACAGTTGCATCCTAAACTTTCTCAAGATTCACCACTTTCTTGTGCTCATCATTCCCTAGATTTTTTGGAGGAACATTATGTTCTTCACCAAGACTAGTGTTCCTCAAAGGGGGGACACCCATTTCACCTTGATCTCCTACACCTTTTGCACTTGTATTCTCTGGTGGAGCAGTCTCCTCATTCTTCTTATCATTTCTCTATGTCTTATCACTACCTATCACATTTTCCTCAAAGGTTGATAGATCTATATCTTGAGTAGACACATCATGTATATTTTTTAGGTTAGTATCATCCAAATGATCGTGTCCCTAAATAACACCTCAACCTTCTTCATTTCTTCAAGAATCTTGGCTATCTTTTCTTTTGTGTCTTTCTCCATCCTTTCTATCTCTTTTTTTATCTTCCCCATTAGAGTATTTATCCTATGTTTGGTTTTGAAAAATTGTGCCTATTTTTTAGATAACTTAACCATTTCTTCATTAGAAATAAATAAACCATCCTTCTTTAATTATTTTTTCCTTATTTTAGCTTCTTCTTCTACATCTCCATTCCTCTTATTACTGAGTGTATCTACAAGACTTGCCAAAAATTGATCAATGATTTCATTTAGAGCTACATTAAATCTCATCATATATATAACTATAGCTTTCCCAATTATAGCCTTATCAACAAGAGGCATCTCTTCATAAAGATCTATAGTCACTTTAAGTGCACCATTTTGTTCAATTGCATTAATAGTAGCCTTAAGTTGTAGATGCTCATGGTCAAGTGCTTTTGGAGGAACCTTCTTTTTTTCTTCATATTTTCCTTTCCTTTTCCTTTCAATGTTCCTTATTATTCTCCTTAGTATAAAAGATTGTTTTTCTTCTTCATCATCCCCTTCATCATCATCCACATTCACAAGATTAACTTTTTCCCTTTTTTCTATTGCTTAGGTCTTGGCTTATTTTACTTTGTTTGCATTGGTACCATAGTAGCATCCCCCTTTTGTTATGATGTGTTTGAGTAGGTTTGGAAAGGCTAGGATAAGTAGTAGTGGCAGAGATAGACCTACTCATCCTTCTAGGAGCTTGAGTTGTGGAAGAAGTGGTTTTTTATTTTTCCATAGGGCCCTCAAGCGTGCCAAACACCTTTTCCAAAATTTACATCATCTTCCACACATTATTCATATTCTCCACTTTTTCCTCTACCTATTTCATGATTATTTTGTTGGTTATCTCATCATATGTGCCAAACCTCTCAACAGTGAGATCCCTAGGTTTACTAAGAAAAATATCAGCATATGCAATCTAGTCAAGTTTGAAGACTTGATAAGGAAATTTTTTTATCCATGAAATTCTTGGTTCAACTGCATCCATGTAACAATTATCCTTACCGACCAGATATGATTCTTATATCCCTCAACAATTTGTGAGGATATCATATTCCTCATCTACATTTCATTTTGGAATGTTTTAAATAACCCCCAAAACATTGTGCCACATTTTTTGGGATCTAAAAAGCTATGCATGTGGTCCCTAATCTGATGTGCAGTAGGAATATGCCTTCTCTAGACCACATTATTCAAACTAGGCAATTCCTTCATGAAATAGAGCATGAGACAAATAATCAGAGATCCATACCAAATTTTGTAGTATGTCTTCTTGGTTATCTACAAATTATCCAATAAATATTGTCCCAAGATCTCACAAAGATCATAATCCTTTCCTTTCTTTACTATTTGATGAGCAGTGTAGATGGCGGTAGTGGTAGTAGAACTTTCCTAGTTTGTGAAATAAACCTTGTATGTAATGCCCATAGTGGCATATCAAAACCCTAGGTTAGTGATGTCATCCATAGTTAGGGTTATTTTGTTGAATTTTTCTCCTCTAAGCTTCATAACTTCTTCATTCTTCATGGTATTCAGTGCTAGCACAGGTCTAGTGGAGCATAACTTAGTAACAACCCCGATAGCTTCCTTTCTAACTAGGTAGGGTTGATCAAGCTAAAATATATCTTCATAGATTTGGCTCAAAGAAATTATGGTCTTGTTAGAACTGTAAAATTTTGAATTTTTTACATTCTATTGCATCCAAAAGTTCTAGTATTGAGTCCTCATCATAAGCATCAGGGTCCCTCTTTGTATTGTCTTTCTTGTTTTTTGTCATAAAAGCCATTGAATCCATTAAGTCTTTCATTTTTCATTAAAAGACCCGAATCAGCAAGACATTGTAAAAGTCTCCCCGACCTGATTTTTCACTAATATATGTTTCTTGTAGACTATCGACAAGACAATTTGCTTGTTTTGGTGATAAAAGGAATCATTTCGGCAAAGGGGAGTCATTGTCAGAGTGAAGTCATGGCAAATATAGTGTGTTTCGCCGACCAGTGCATGTGGAAGTTTATCGCTCAAGATAAAGGTGTTCGGGAAAATGTTTTGGCGAACTAATTTTTTCTTGCCGACAGGCATCCTAAAAAAATTATATCGGCATATGTTGGGGCATCGGTCTAATGTCAGGGTGAAGACAATATGTCATACCGATTAATGCATAAAGGGGTTGTTTCAGCCAGACTAATTGGTATCGGTAAGAACTCATAATGAAATAATTTTGTTTTACCGATTGACTTGCAAATGATGTCTCGATAAGACTTATGTGCATCGAGGAGGGTCTAGGTGAAGGGGCCATTGTTTGGCTGAACTAAATTCAAAGGTATTTCAAACTTATCAGTGAGAAGCTATGGAGTCTTTCCGGTTCAAATCTTATGCCGATGGAGATATGCATCGCTGAGAGAAGAACTTGTCGACAAAAGTTTCACCGAAATATGAATATTACACCGACAGATGGTTTGGGGTGAGTTTTACCAAATAGGAGTCATCTGGAGGAGTGGTTTTGGTAGGACATTTGGTGTTGGTGTAAGTTTTCCTGAAGGTTCATTGTCTCATCGAAAGTATTGTTTCAATGGTTGGGTTTATTTTTTCGGAGAGAAAACTTGGTGGATGTGACGAAATGAGAATTCATCGGTGAAAGGGTGATTTTGTCTTAGTGAATGAAAATACATTGAAAGCACATATCGGTAAGATGCAAAGATATCTGCATAACATCTCCCCAACTTTGAAAGTCACAGTGAATTGGGTGAAATGAAGATTGTATCGACAAGAATACAAATTTGTCTTGGTGACCCAATGTAGATAAAGACTTTTGGTGAAATAGGATGAAGTCTACGAGAGGTTTCCCCGACATCTGCGGGTTATAGCGAACAACATAAAGATAGAGGATTTCAGTCGGTGTGAATAACATTAATGTCTCAGTGATTGGAAAATGCTTTGAAGAAAACATATTGGTATTGTTCCATGATATCTATGAGACGCTTCCCCGACTTTGAATTGTCACAGCGACATGAAAGGCAGAAGCATTTGTCATCAAGTTGATTCCAGGTGTTGGTAAGACTGTAGAATGTGTTGGTGAATGATGAAATAAATGTTGAAAAGGGATTTCGCTCCATATTTGAATTTTTCTCATTGAAAGGATAGTTGATGTGATAGTGCCAGTTTCAAAGGTGGCTTCATTCGTGCTTCATTAATGGTGCGATGGGATAAAACAGTAATGACAGTAGAGTTTTAATCATTTCCTCATTTCTGAATTGATTGCTGGTGAATTGGTGAGATGAACAAGAGAACCAAGATAATTTTTTAGTCTGAGGAGCTCAAGTAGAATACTGTAAGTAGTTGCTTCTCTGTTTTTCATATTTTGATTCTGTAAGCTTGAAAAATGGAGTCTTTTGGTTCTGGAAAGGGTAAGGGTAGAAAGTTGGGTGAGAGTAGTCAGTCGAAAGTAAAGAAACAAAAGACTTATATAGAACATGAAGGCACTGAAAGGAAGCTAAACCAAGACCTTATTGACCAACTACCTAGGAGCCTAAAGCTAGAAGGTCCACACAGCTTAGGGCAGAAGTTGACAAGCTGGATGACAAATGCAAGTTCATAGGTGATGTCTAGACTGCTATAAGAGGGTATGAGCTTTTCAATTTACACTATCATAGGAGGAATCATTTTGAGCCAGTCTGTCATCCATGGAAGTTGAATGTAGGGAAATTGGTGTGCCCTAATGTATTTGTTAATGTTGAATTGGTAAAATTGCTTGTTGATCATTATGATCCAAAGCATAAAGCAATATGTGATCCTTCTGGAAAACCACAGATACATCTATCAAAAGAAGGATTTGGAGAAGTTTTCAAATTGGAAGGATTTTGTGATGAGGAAATCAATTGTCAAGAGTGCAAAAGGAATTTTTTAGAATGGATACAAGTTATAAGGGTTGGAGGTTACCAATTCACAGGGTTAAATAGGGTAACAAGCCAGAACCTCTGGAAGATAGTGAGGGGCCTCCTTATCATGTAGATTTGTTTGAACCCTATATGAAATATACATATTTTTCAGTGTGTTAGGTGTTGCGGATGGATGCCCCAGAATTCATGTCTATGGTGCAAATGGTCATTGTAGCAGACATTCAATATCACAATGCTGGGTTATTTGATTATGCTTCATATATTTCTAAGGAGCTTGACTCAGGATTGATGGCTATAAAGGGTGGAGCTTCCATTGTTCACCTCAGAAACTATTCATTGTTGATGCATTTAGTGCTTTATTTCGGACAAGAGCTAGGGGTGTGGCCTCTGGAGATGAGAATTTCTTAGACTAGTAAGGAGGGTGAAGCATTGCCTGTTCAGTTGTGGACTGCCATTTGGGACAGTAGGTTTGCTGGTTCTAGTTTTATTCATCTAGAGGAGTATTTTGTAAAGACATTGTATAAATTGTATCATTATCCTTGTAATCATTCATTGACTAATGAGATCAAAAGATTCCTTTGGCCTAAAGACTTTAATGGACCAATTGACCATAATTGGGGAGACTGTTATTGTTTAGAGGGAGCTACTGTAATCAAAGTGTATGGATTTGAAGATGCTCCTTTCATTCTACCAAGGACAGTTCCAAACAGGGTTGCATACTTGGAAATTGTCAGACAAATGGATTATAGTAGTGTGATGCATTTCAGTTCTTTTGGGAAGTAGGCATTTATGCCTAGTACTTTATGCTTTGGTGATTTCACTGTGTTGGCTAAAGAGGGATATAATTCAATTCTTGACAGATTGTTGCACTATAACATGAAAAGAGGACCAACTAGGAAATACTTTAACCCTGAGGGGTATATTCATTCAGCCAAAGAGAGGATTAATTTTGGAGGGTATCAGCATGTACCCTATCCTTTTGATGATATGATCAGAAATCTAGATGAAGATGAAGGAGAAAGGGTAGTTGAAAGGTATAATCAAGGGCTACAAGATACTGAATTGTTGTCTTCTGGAGATGAAGAAGCACCAAAAGCTGATGTGCCACAAGGTAAAGTAGAAATGGTTTCCCGAATGAAGACTCAACAATATGTCTGCCCGGTCAGAGAACAAAGTATTCAAAGTGGTGATGTTGATGCTAGGCACATAGAGTATAGATCATTTGTTTCTGATGATGAATTTATACATTCTCCTAAGTTCAAAGCATTCTTGTACAAGTAGAAGGGGAAGGAGATAAGAGAGAATGTTGATGATATCACTTCTGGAAATGAGGAGCAATTGCTAGCTCAATTGAGAAGAAGTGTGGATGATGAAATGGCAAATATGACTCCAGAAGTGCGAAGGAAAATGTTGGGGGATGCTGGTGTTATGATATTTCCTAGTTTAGATTTGAATTCTGCATTGGTTTTTGATAGTTTCTTGAAGGGTAGTAATGCTACTCATAAGTTTGATAAGGAAAAGGTGACAGAAGTATATACAAGCTCCAAGTATAACACTGATGAGGGATCAATGTTGACATGGGCTTTGTACCCACCTCATAGTAAATCAATCGTACTTGATACATAGAAGGAATTTGGCCATGTCTTGACTTTAAAAGCTGGAGAAGCTGATCCTGTTGCTAATGCTGATATTGGGGTAAATATTGCAAAATTGAATAAAGCACAGATTCAATTATTGATAAAAGAAAGAGAAATGTATAAAGCAAATAATGAGAAATTGCTGAGAGAAAATGATAGACTCAAAGACTTGGTTGGTGTTTCAATGGGAACAACCAAAATGATAACTCAAGGAGAAAGCTCTCAAGCAAAAGACCACTGGGTAGGGTCAAGTGCTTATTCTTAGGGAAAGCATGATGCTATTGCTGCAATGATCAAGAAGAGGCAGGATTATTTGACATCCTGGTTGAACAAATTGTGGGGAAAATATTCTCATACTCTTGCTGCATTGAAGGAGCACACAAGGATGGATGGATGAATCATGGAGAAATTTCATGAGTTGGCTCAAAGTGATGAAGCTAGCAGTTCTGCACTTGGAGCTACTAATCACATAATCAATTGCCATCGAAATTTCTATGATGAATTGCAAGGAGATGAACAGGGATTAATTGGAGCTACTGAGAAAATTGTAATTCCATTTTCTGATGATAATGGGGATTTGAAAGAGGCCACCAGGTGGAAAAATTAATGTGAGTCAAAGATGAATGAAATCATGAATGTAGCTTCTGCAGATGATACAACATTGGAAGAAGTGAGTAAGCAAAATGAGGAAATGGTCAAAATGGAAGCTACGGTCTGGAATGTTGTTGGAGATGCGGACACGTATGAGCACCAGGATTATTTGGACCATCTTAACAAGACTCACTTATGGCTAAATAGAGCCTAGTCATTCTCTATCTTATGTTTTATAATTTTTATTTTCTATTTCTGAAAGGATGCATCCTTTCACATTCTCAATGTATAAATATTCATTTTGAAAGCAATATGCAAAGATAGATAGAATAGGATAGAGAGTAGAGAAGATGGTGGAAAACCATGTTTCACGAGGTTGAGACTATGATGTATGTTTTGAAGCCATGGAATTATCATTGAAAATCATCTGATTTGTTGGCGAATTCTGGTGTCAATTGTTGTGTTATGCCTATTGAAAGAATTATCTAAGTTGTCTCTAAAATTGATGTTTCTTGGTTATTTAGATCAACACAACAAGTTTATGTCTGGTTTATCAGTATGTATTTTCTGTATCTGTGTGATTGGTTGATAGGTTCTTTCAAGGAAGGATTAAATCCTTTTGATTAATCACAGTAATTAGGGAATTTCATTTAGATCAGTAAGAAGAACTCAATAATCACAATCTTGTATTTTTATACTAGTTATAAATAAATATGCCAAACAATTTGAATGAATCCAGAAAGAAGTCAGTTGTCTATGATTTCATTTGACTCTACATATTATATAAGGCCCTGGTCTGACCATTTTCAATTATTTAGTTTTATTCATACTTATTTTACATCTGTTAACTGAGCATATTAGGGTTTAGTTTTGAATGCTGGTATATAATATATACCAAATTTGTTTTATTTTGTCCATTTCAATTTGCCATCTTGGACAAGTCATGGCATGAAGATAAGATCAATAGTCAAGTCTGCTTCATTTATTATAGGTACACCCGCCTAGGTCTAGCAGTGCCTAGAGAGTAGAAGGTTTAATTCTGTCAAATCTTATTCTGTTACCCTAAAACGTTGTGAAAGTTTGGCAAATTTTTGTGGTTCAAACCTGCTTTTTTGAGAGATAAAAAATTGGCGACTCTAGTGGGGATAACAAAGAATCTGTGCCTTAATCATAGAGTTAGAAGTCTTATATACAGACTCTGCTGGGAATACCAAGTAACGATCTTTTCTCTCACTTTCAAGAAAGTGAGTGGCGACTCGAATTAAGCATTGCAATATGAATGGAAGAAGATCTCAATTTAGGGGAGGTCATTCTGGAGCTCCTCCTGGTAATAGTAAGTGGATGCATAAAAATGATAAGGCTGACAAGGGTAAAGGGAAGAGTGAGGACATGTGCTTAACAAACAAAGATAAATCATCAATACCTTTTGGTGAGAATTGCTTTGAAACATGGAAAGATAATTCATCTAAAGAGCCCCATACCCTGGAAGATCAGAGAAATCCTTTTACAATCCTTAGAAATAGGTTGAATTTGAAGCTAGAAAATAGGTTGAATTTGAAGTTGGATTTGAAGCCGAACGACTCAGAGTTCAATATGAATATGACCAAAAAATGGAAGGTAATCAGAGTGGACCTACTAATCAGGAAATTCAATAAGAAGATTATGAATCTTTAAGTTATGAGGAAATTAGGGCGCGGTATGAATCTCAGAGAAAAGAAAGGGAAGAGCAAGAAAAGGCCCAAATGATTCAAGCAATGAGGGAATTCAAACTGTAGAAAGCTCAGAACATTCCACACACATCTGCTTTTCCTCCAAAATTTGTACCACCCCATAAACAGGGCAATCATGGTGTGGGGTATTTTGAACCACCAAAGATTCCTCACCATCAAATTGGCAATCAATATAGACAGCAAAATCATCCACCCTATGTTCCCACACAACATCCAAATAATTATCCACCTCCTGGTCAGCGTCATGTGCCACAGCAAAATATGTAGTACAATAATCCTATGTACCAATATCAACACCCACCTAATCCTCCTCCTTATCAATATACAACCATGATCAAACAATTTGATCTAGTAGGGTTTCAATTATACCCATATCCCATGGACAATAGTTGGAGAGGTTTAGAACCCAAGTTTACAGGCAGTAATGTAATCACTGCTGAGGATCATTTAAGAAGTTTCAATGCTTTTATTCAAGATTTGGATGTACCTTATGAAGATTTTCATATGAGATTATTCATGATGTCTCTTGTTGAAGAAGCTAGGGACTGGTTCAATAGCCTGGCAACAGCTTCTATTTATTCTCTCCAAATATTTCAAGACCAATTCCTTGAACAATTTGGGAATTTGAGTGCACCAGACACTGCTCTCCATGAACTAATGCGAATTCATAAAGGTCAAAATGATTCAATCTTTGATTTTAACAGAAGATTCAATAAATTACATAATAGAATACCTCTAGGATCAAAGTTACCTGATTCTATAGCATTAAGTGTTTACCTAAATGCATTTGACCCTAAAACAGGGTATGAGTTGAGAAACAGGTTCCCAAGGGACTTAACTGAAGCACAAAAGATAGCATTAACAATAGAGAATAACAGAAAAGTTGTTGGGATAATGAATAAGAGAGACAACCCTCGAGTTCCTCAACAAAATAATAATTATCAATATAAACAGGAGAACACATATAGAAATGAAAGACCAAGGCCGAGGTTACATGACATGCCCTATAACACAAACTGGAAGGATAGGAAACCCATAACATATAGGCCTAGAAGCAAAGAAACTGCTGATCCATTGAAGAAGAAGGGAACATATGTGGTGAATAGCAATTATTTTTGTGAGGCTTGTAATAAGCCACATTCTCCTTAATATTATGTTGTAGCCTAGAGAATGCAAGAAGAAGGATTGCTAATTGGATATGATGGGGAGGATCATACGATCTACTTGACTTCAAATGCTTCTCATCATGTTGAGGAGAGGTACTCATCTTCAGAGGAGGGAGGTTATGAGTGTGACGTTGCAGAACAAAGGTATAATGTACATATGGCTGAGTAGCATGCTTTTTCTAACTCTAAGGATGATTATGTAGAACCACAATATGTAGAGGTGCCTGCTCACAATAATGTGAGGAGACTTACTGAAGAAGAGATAGAAAAATTGATTGTTGCTGCAGTAGAAGAAGCCAAGAATAAATATTGGTTGAGGAACAAGACAGTAAATGAAAAGGAAGGTGTCCCTAGGGGTATCTTTATGAAAGATTAGAAAGTTGTGCAAGGAGTTTCAAAGAAAAATGAAAACAAACAACGTGAAGAAAGTAAACAGAATCCTGTCCAAAAGAATGCAGTAAAAGAGTTACATAAAGAAATTCAAAAAAATGGTCAATCAGGTAGAGGAGAAAAAGAAGTAAACAAAGGAGAAACAACAGAAGAGAAGAAAGTAATTAAGGCAAAAGGCTCTTCTTTTGATTTTACTCAAGCCTTGTCTCAGGTAAAGATGTCTATCCCACTTCTAGAAATGATGAAAATTAAGGAGTGCAGGGACAGCACAATGCAATTGATAACAAATGAGAGTGAAAAACATGTAAGTACTGAAAATAAAATGGTTGCAAAAAATAAGCAAGATAAAGTAAACATCCCAGAAATCTGCTTGAGTAATGTATTGACAAGTCCGCCACAGGTTGATCCTTTCTTTATCACATTACTCATAAATAATAAATTATTGAGGAATTGTATGATAGATTCTGGTGCTGCCATGAATATTATGCCAGTAGGAGTGATGAAACAACTAGGTATGTGGGTGGATACACATGAAGGAAAGTGTTACGCAATGGATAACCGACCTGTTCCTGTGGTTGGTATAATGAAAGATGTAGAAGTCAAGCTAGCTTCCTACCCTCAAGTAGCTTACAATATTGATATAACAGTTATAGACACCTCTCCTCAGTTCGGTATGCTTTTATCAAGGCAATGGACGGAGGCTATTGGTGGAAATGTCCAGTTCGATCTATCTTATGCAACCATTCCTATAAATGGCCAAGAAGTGAAATTGTACAGGGAGCCGAGGATGAATCAGCTCATTGATTCTGTGCTACAAGACCAAATCAATTGCTTTTGTGATGTTGATCTTAGGAGTTTCAAAATAGAACTAGCACAACTAGAATTGGTTAATAGTGATCCTATTGAGAAGCATGCTGCAAGGAACCACAATGGTGTGTGGAAGATGTATTTCGATGGAGCCTGCAGCCAAGAAGGCAATGGAGCTGGGATAGTATTTGTTTTGATTGAAGGTAATACATTTAAGTATTCATTCTTGTTAACTTTTGAATGCACGCAATAATGTGGCGGAGTACGAAACTCTGTTAACTGGATTGAATATAGCGGTGAAGCATAAAATAAAGTTGCTGGCTATTCTAGGAGATTCAGAGTTAGTTATTTCACAAGTTAAGGTGAAGTATACAACAAAAAATAAAAGATTAAAGCAATATAGAAATGTTGTATGGGATACAATAGAATTGCTTGATGCTTTCTCGATTGAGTGGGTGGATAGATTGAAGAATATAATGGCAGATTTTCTAGCTAATGTAGCATTGAAGAGAGATGATATTACACTGGCAGGAGTGTCACAAATTGAATTCAAAACAAGGCCTGCTATGCTTGATAATGTATATAGCTGGAAAGTTTTTAATGATGACACTAATCTTTTAAAATTCCTTCACTGTATAGACCAGTATGAAGCTCAAGAGATTGATTTCAATGCCTTTGTTGAAGAAATTGATGGAAAAGAGATAGTCTTTGGAAAAGAGATCTTGTAGCTTAAAACAAATAAGATTCCTAAAGGCTTGGTGGCATTGGAGAGGGTATATGATGGAAGTGATTGGTCTTTAATAAAGCAAACACTAGTTGGAAGGGATGACATTGAAGAAATTAATTTGGGGACTGAGATGGCACCAAAAAAGGTGTACATAGGTAAAAAGATCAGTCCTACAATTAAAAAAATGTTGATTAAATTATTGAGAAAGTATAAACATGTATTTGCTTGGTCTTATGAAGATTTGAAAGCATATAGAGAAGACCTATTTCAACATGAAATACCATTGAAGCCAGATGCTAAACCATTCAGACAAAAGCAAATGCTGATAAATCCAACTCTAGAACCGAAAATGCAGGAGGAGTTGGCAAAGCTTAGAGATGGTGGGATCATTAAGCCAATCAGACATTCAACCTGGGTGTCAAATCTGGTCCCTGTCAGAAAGAAAAATGGAGACATCAGATTATGTGTAGATTTCAGAAATCTAAACATGGCGTCCCTTAAAGATAATTATCCTTTGCCTAATATGGAGGCCATATTGCATAAGGTGACAGGCTATGAATTGTTGTCCATGATGGATGGATTTTCAGGGTATAACTAGGTCATGGTTAAAGAGTCTGAGCAATACAAAACAACATTCACAACCCCTTGGGGAACATATGTTTATCTGAGGATGCCATTTGGTCTCACTAATGCAGGGGCGACTTTTCAAAGAGCCATGGATGTGGCCTTTGCTAATTTGATCAATGTTCTCATGGTGGTGTATCAGGACAATCTCACTGCTTACTCTAAGAAGGTTGAGGATCATGTTCATCATTTGGAAAAGGTATTTATAAGAGACCTTGAATATGGTATTAGCTTAAACCCCAAGAAATGTAATTTTGCTATCACAGAGGGTAAAATTTTGGGGCACATTGTTTCAAAGGAAGGGATTAGGATAGGCCCTGAAAGGGTGGAGGCTATTGATAAGATCCCTATCCCCAAGACTGTTAAGGTGATACAATCATTCTTTGGACAGATAAATTTTGGTAGAAGGTTTGTTTCTAACTTTGCTGAGATTTTCAAACCAATATCAAAAATGTTAAAGAAAGGACAAAAGATAGAATGGACTGCAGAAGCTTTGGAAGCTTCCGTGTCTATAAAATGAGCTATCAAGGAGGCTCCTATTCTTAAGTCACCCAACTTTTCAAAATCTTTCCATATTTTTTCATTTGCCTCAATGCATACTGTTGCAGTTGTCATGCTACAAAAGAATGAAGACGGCTATGAGCAGCCCATATCTTTTTTTCAGTAAATCATTACAGGGTTCCGAACTAAAGTATGATATAATGGAGAAGCAAGCATTCACATTAGTGAAAGCTATAAAAGCTTTCAGGCCATACTTGGTTGGAGCAAAGATAGTTGCTTATGTTCCTCATGCAGCTATCAAAGATATTCTGACACAATTTGAAGTAACAGGGAAAAGATGCAAATGGATCAACAAAATCCAGGAATTTGACTTGGAAATTCAAATTACTAAACTGGTCAGAGGTCAGGGTTTAGCTAAACTAATGGTAGAAGCAAATTTTGAAGCAAATCAGATTTGTAATGTAGAAGGAGAAGATGTAATTGCGAGCATTGAGCATACTCAATGGTATGCAGATATCATGCATTATCTTAAACATATGAAATGTCCAGAAGGATTGAATGATAACCAGAAAAGAATGCTGAAGTTGCAATGTCAAAATATGTTTTTATGGATGGGGATTTATTTTGGAAAAATAGGGATGGTGTATTATTATTGTGTTTGGATGAGTTTCAAGCTAAACATGTTTTGAGTGAAATGCATGAGGGAGTATGTGGAGGACATTACTCAGCAAAAACAACAACGCATAAAATTCTCAGGGCAGGCTATTATTGGCCTAGAATTTTTAATGACTCTTTTGCATATGTGAGAAAATGTGAAGCTTGTCAAAAGTTCTTTGGGAAATTGAAATATCGGGGAGCTTTGCCATTAAGACCTTTGCAGGTTGATGCCCCTTTTCATCAATGGGGAATTGATTTCATCAGAGAAATACAAGAAAAATCAAGTGGTGGACATAGGAGGATATTGGTAGCCACTGATTATTTCACCAAGTGGGTAGAGGCCATCCCAACTAAAAAAGCTACAAGTAAGGTGGTGACATAGTTCTTGATGGATAATATTATTACTAGATTTGGTACACCAATGAGGTTGATTACTAATAACAGGATGTGTTTTAGATTGGATGAATTCATAAGCTTTTGTAGCACATATGGTATTGCCATTTCTTATGTAGCCCCTTATCATCCACAGGCTAATGGACAAGCAGAATCTAGTAATAAGAGTCTTCTAAAGATTATAAGAAGGATGTTGGATCAAAATAAGAAGGCTTGGGATTCAAAATTAAGATTGGTTGTATGGGCTGATAGAATTACGGTGAAGAAGGCAATTGGGAAGTCCCCATTTGAGTTAGTGTATGGAACACAGGCCAGGATGCCCTTGCAAAACTTGTTACTAATTTATAGGTTTGTTCTTCAGGAAGATTTAGATATTCCTGAACCCATGGAGGAAAGAATGGAGTAGCTAGCTGAATTGGATGAAATAAGGAGAGTGGCTCAAAATCAAAATATAAAGTTGTAGAAGCGGATGAAATATTTATTTGACAAAAAGGCAAAGGATAGGAAATTTGGAGAAGGTGATCTAGTACTGATGTGGAATGCAAGGTGCTAGGAGAAGGGAAAACATGGAAATTTTGAAGCCTTATGGCTAGGGCCTTTCATGGTGGTTGGAAAGAAAGGCGAAGACTCATACTATTTGCAGAATATGGCTGGTGAAGATCAGGAATTGCCTGTACATGGGCAATTTCTGAAACATTTTTTCTCTTGAAATAATGCAGAGGATTAAGGGTTGCCAGTGCATGGGACAACTCTTGATGGTCCTCTTTGAAATTCTATTCCATGCACAGTAGTTTAGGAAATGAAAGGAATAGGATTTGCAAGTACATGGACAATCCTGATTTTCCTTCTTTTGAAATAAAATTTTCCAAGTATAGTAGTATAGGGTCTAATTCATTGCCATTTCCATTTGTTCCACTCTGCTCACATGTTCCATTACTTTGAGTTTGGTCTACTCACCCAGAAATCTGAATCCTTGCAATGATCTCACTATCATTCATCCCCAAACAAAGCCACTCTTAGAACTGTAAAATTTTAAATTTTTTACATTCTATTGCATCCAAAAGTTCCAGTATTGAGTCCTCATCATAAGCATCAGGGTCCCTCTTTGTATTGTCTTGCTTGTTTTCTATCATAAAAGCCATTGAATCCATTAAGTCTTTCATTTTTCATTAAAAGACCCGAATCGGCAAGACATTGTAAAAGTCTCCCCAACCTGATTTTTCACTAATATATGTTTGTTGCAGACTATTGGCAGGAAAATTTGCTTGTTTCGATGATAAAAGGAATCATTTCGACAAAGGGGAGTCATTGTCGGAGTGAACTCATGGCGAATACAGTGTGTTTCGCCGACCAGTGCATGTGGAAGTTTATCGCTCAAGATAAAGGTGTTTGGGAAAATGTTTCGGTGAACTAATTTTTTCTTGCCGACAGGCATCCTAAAAAAAGTATATCGACATATGTTGGGGCATCGGTCTAATGTCAGGGCAAAGACAATATGTCATACCGATTAATGCATAAAGGGGTTGTTTCGGCTAGACTAATTGGTATCGGTATGAACTCATAATAAAATCATTTTGTTTTACCGATTGACTTGCAAATAGATGTCTCGGTAAGACTTATGTGCATTGGGGAGGGTCTAGGTGAAGGGGCCATTGTTCGGCCGAACTAAGTTCAAAGGTATTTCAAACTTATCAGTGAGAAGCTATGGAGTCTTGCCAATTCAAATCTTATGCCGATGGAGATATGCATCACCAAGAGAAGAACTTGTCGGCAGAAGTTTCACTGAAGTATGAATATTATACCGACAAATGGTTCGGGGTGAGTTTTTCCGAATAGGAGTCATCTGGAGGAGTGGTTTCAGTAGGACATTTGGTGTTGGTGTAAGTTTTCTTGAAGGTTCATTGTCTTGCCGAAAGTATTGTTTCAATGGTTGGGTTTATTTTTTCAGTGAGAAAACTTGGTGGACGTGACGAAATGAGAATTCATCGGTGAAAGGGTGATTTTGTCTTAGCGAATGAAAATACATTGAAAAGTACATATCGATAAGATGCAAAGATATTTGTATAACATCTCCCCGACTTTGAAAGTCACAACGAAGCGAGTGAAATGAAGATTGTATCGGCAAGAATACAAATTTGTCTTGGTGACCCAATGTAGATAAAGACTTTCGGTGAAATAGGATGAAGTCTAAGAGAGGTTTCCCTGACATCTGCAGGTTATAGGGAACAACATAAAGATAGAGGATTTTAGTCGGTGTGAATAACATTAATGTCTCAGCGATTGGAAAATGCTTTGAAGAAAACATATTGGTATTGTTCCATGATATCTATGAGATGCTTCCCCGACTTTGAATTGTCATAGCGACATGAAAGGCAGAAGCATTTGTCATCAAGTTGATTCCAGGTGTCGGTAAGATTGCAGAATGTCTTGGCGAATGATGAAATAAATGTTGAAAAGGGATTTCACCCTAGATTTGAATTTTTCTCATCGAAAGGATAGTTGATGCGACAATGCCAGTTTCAAAGGTGGCTTCATTCGTGCTTCATTAATGGTGCGATGGGATAAAATAGTAATGATAGTAGTGTTTTAAGCATTTCCTCATTTCTGAATTGATTGCTGGTGAATTGGTGAGCTGAACAAGAGAACCAAGATGATTTTTTAGTCTGAGGAGCTCAAGTAGAATATTGTAAGTAGTTGCTTCTCTGTTTTTCATATTTTGATTCTATAAGCTTGAAAAATGGAGTCTTCTGGTTCTGGAAAGGGTAAGGGTAGAAAACTAGGTGGGAGTAGTCAGTCAAAAAGAAAGAAACAAAAGACTGATACAGAGCATGAAGGCATTGAAAGGAAGCTAAACCAAGACCTTATTGATCAACTACATGGTTCGGGGCCTAAATCTAGAAGGTCCGCACAGCTTAGGGCAGAAGTTGACAAGCTGGATGACAAATGCAAGTTCATAGGTGATGTCTGGACTGCTATAAGAGGGTATGAGCTTTTCAATTTCCACTATCATAGGAGGAATCATTTTGAGCCAGTCTGTAATCCATGAAAGTTGAATGTAGGGAAATTGGTGTGCCCTAATGTATTTGTTAATGTTGAATTCGTAAAATTGCTTGCTAATCATTATGATCCAAAGCGTAAAGCAATATGTGATCCTTCTGGAAAACCATAGATACATGTGTCAAAAGAAGGAATTGGTGAGGTTTTCAAATTGGAAGGATTTTGCGATGAGGAAATCAATTGTCAAGAGTTGTAGAAGGAATTTTTTAGAATGGATACAAGTTATAAGGGTTGGAGGTTACCAATTCATAGGGTTAAAAATGATAACAAGCCAGAACCTTTGGATGATAGTGAGGGGCCTCCTTATCATGTAGATTTGTTTGAACCCTATATGAAATATACATATTTTTCAGTGTGTCAGGTGTGGGGATGGATGCCCCGAAATTCATGTCTATGGTGCCAATGGTCATTGCAGCAGACATTCAATATCACAATGCCAGGTTATTTGATTATGCTTCATATACTTCTAAGGAGCTTGACTCAGGATTGATGGCTATAAAGGGTGGAGCTTCCATTGTTCACCTCAGAAACTATTCATTGTTGATGCATTTAGTGCTTTATTTCGGACAAGAGCTAGGGGTGTGGCCTCCGGAGATGAGAATTTCTTAGACTGGTAAGGAGGGTGAAACATTGCCTATTCAGTTGTGGATGGAAATTTGGGACAACAGGTTTGTCGGTTCTAGTTTTATTCATTTTGAGGAGTATTTTTTAAAGACATTGTATAAATTGTATCATTATCCTTGTAATCATTCATTGACTGATGAGATCAAAAGAGTCCTTCAGCCTAAAGACTTTAATGAGCCAATTGACCATAATTGGGGAGACTGGTATTATTTAGAGGGAGCTACTATAATCAGAGTGTATGGATTTGAAGATGCTCCTTTCATTCTACCAAGGACAGTTCCAAACAGGGTTGCATACTTGGAAATTTTCAGACAAATGGATTGTAGTAGTGTGATGCATTTTAGTTCTTTTGGGAAGCATGCATTTATGCCTAATACTTTATGCTTTGGTGATTTCACTGTGTTGGCTAAAGAGGGATATAATTCAATTCTTGACAGATTGTTGCACTATAACATGAAAAGAGGACCAACCAGGAAATACTTTGACCATGAGGGGTATATTCATTCAGCCAAAGAGAGGATTAATTTTGGAGGGTATCAGCATGTACCCTATCCTTTTGATGATGTGATCAGAAATCTAGATGAAGATGAAGGAGAAAGGGTAGTTGAAAGGTATATTCAAGGGCTAAAAGATACTGAGTTGTCTTTTGGAGATGAAGAAGCACCAAAAGCTGATGTGCCACAGGGTAAAGCACAAAGGGTGTCTCAAATGAGGACTCAGCAATATGTCTTCCTGGTCAGAGAACAAAGTATTGAAAGTGGTGATGTTGATGCTAGGCACATAGAGTACAGATCATTTGTTTCTAATGATGAATTTATACATTCCTCTGAGTTCAAAGCATTCTCGTACAAGTAGAAGGGGAAGGAGATAAGAAAGAATGTTGATGATATCACTTCTGGAAATGAGGAGCAATTGCTAGCTCAATTCAGAAGAAGTGTGGATGATGAAATGGCAAATATGACTCCAGAAGTGGGAAGGAAAATGTTGGAGGATGCTGGTGTTATGATATTTCCTGGTTTAGATTTAAATTCTACATTGGTTTTTGATAGTTTCTTGAAGGATAGTAATGCTACTCATAAGCTTGATAAGGAAAAGGTGATAGAATTATATACAGGCTCCAAGTATAACACTGACGAGGGATCAATGTTGATATGGGCTTTGTACCCACCTCACAGGAAATTAGTGGTACTTGATATAGAGAAGGCATTGGGCCATGTCTTGACTTTAAAAGCTGGAGAAGCTAATCCTATTGCTACTGCTGATATTGGGGTAAATATTGCAAAATTGAATAAAGCACATATTCAATTATTGAGAAAAGAAAGAGAAATATATAAAGCAAATAATGAGAAATTGCTGAGAGAAAATGATAGACTCAAAGACTTGGTTGGTGTTTCAATGGGAACAACCAAAATGATAACTCAAGGAGAAAGCTCTCAAGCAAAAGACCACTGGGTAGTGTCAAGTGCTTATTCTTAGGGAAAGCATGATGCTATTGCTGCAATTATCAAGAAGAGGCAAGATTATTTGACATCCTGGTTGAACAAATTGTGGGGAAAATATTCTCATACTCTTGCTGCATTGAAGGAGCACACAAGGATGGATGGATGAATCATGGAGAAATTTCATGAGTTGGCTTAAAGTGATGAAGCTAGAAGTTCTGCACTTGAAGCTGCTAATCACATAATCAATCGCCATTGAAATTTCTATGATGAATTGCAAGGAGATGAATAGGGATTAATTACAGCTGTTGAGAAAATTGTAATTCCATTTTTTGATGATAATGGGGATTTGAAAGAGGCCACTAGGTGGAAAAATTAATGTGAGTCAAAGATGAATGAAATCATAAATGTAGCTTCTGCAGATGATACAACATTGGAAGAAGTGAGTAAGCAAAATGAGGAAATGGTCAAAATGGAAGTTACGGTCTGAAATGCTATTGGAGATGTGGACACGTATGAGCGCCAGGATTATTTGGACCATCTCAACAAGACTCACTTATGGATAAATAGAGCCTAGTCATTCTCTATCCTATGTTTTATTATTTTTATTTTCTATTTCTGAAAAGATGCATCCTTTCACATTCTCAATGTATAAATATTCATTTTGAAAACAATATGCAGAGATAGATAGAATAGGATAGAGAGTAGAGAATACGGTGGAACACCATGTTTCACAGGGTTGAGACTATGCTATATGTTTTGAAGCCATGGAAATATCAATGAAAATCATCTGATTTGCTGGCGAATTTTGGTGTCAATTGTTGTGTTATGCCTACCGAAAGAATTATCTGAGTTGTCTCTAAAATTGATGTTTCTTGGTTATTTAGATCAACATAACAAGTTTATTTTTGGTTTATCAGTATGTATTTGTCGTATCTGTGTGATTGGTTGATAGGTTCTTCCAAGGAAGGATTAAATCCTTTTAATTAATCACACTAATTAGGGAATTTCATTTAGTTCAGTAAGAAGAACTCAATAATCACAATCTTGTATTTTTATACTGGTTATAAATAAATATGCCAAACAATTTGAATGAATCCAAAAAGAAGTTAGTTGTCTATGATTTCATTTGAATCCACATATTATATAAGGCACTGGTCTCACCGGTTTCAATTATTTAGTTTTATTCATACTTATTTTACATCTATTAACTGAGCATATTAGGGTTTAGTTTTGAATGCTGGTATATAATATATACCAAATTTGTTTTATTTTGTCCATTTCAATTTTTCATCTTGGACAAATCATGGCATGAAGATAAGATCAATAGTCAAGTCTAGTTCATTTATTATAGGTACACCCACCTAGGTCTAGTAGTGCCTAGAGAGTAGAAGGTTTAATTCTGTCAAACCTTGTTTTGTTACCCTAAAATGTTGTGAAAGCTTGGAAACCTTTTGTGGTTCAAACCTATGTTTTTGAGAGATAACAGGTCCATTCATCTTCATATCAAAACTTTGGGAAATCCTTCCACATATCTAATTGTTTCTCCTCTACATTTGCATTCTTCAACTTGAGCCAAAAACAATCACCCAAGAGATGATTGTACTCATTTAGTTGTGAGTGAATATAGATGCAGACATCTTCAAAATTAATCACATTCATTAGAATGTGCAAAAATTCTCCATCGTTGTCAGTCACAATAGATATGTATGGATTTTTCTTGAATTTTTTCCTTGGCTTCTCAACAACATCAATAAATATTGGTGTTTCCATGATAATACTTTCCAAGACTATGGGTTTTCAAGAAAATCAAAGAAATAACTATGAATACTTTCATTAAGGTTTGTACACAAATTTATTGAAAATATTCTTTACTTCCATAGTTCTTACACACACTTGATATCATTTAAATGAGATCAAATTTGATCAAGTAGGGATTAAATATGCGTCACACCTACCTTGGTTGCTTCTGATTAAATGCATTTTTTGCTTGACATAAGAAACTTTTTATTGTCTTGAGACATCATAGAGCTTCATGATAATTCAACAAACTTCCACAGAGAGTGTATTCACTCTAGATTCTTGAGAAAACATAGATCCATGTCACCATTAACCATTATATTGAATATTTCAGCATCTTATACTTTACAAGGGTTTGAAATACTTGCAATTGTAACTCCCCCCTAAGTCAATACTTTCTTCTACTTACTAGAGGATCCATTTGCACCAAGTAGAGGTACTGATTCATCCTTCTTCCATACCTTCTTTTGCTGATCAATGCCAATATTATTTTGAGGAGCAAAAGGTCTTACATTATTTCCCTTGTAGAACCTTGCAATGTGTCCTGGTTTGTTGCAATTGTAGCAGGTGGTATTAGATTGTGAAGCATAGTCACTTCTTCTCACATTGGATCTACAATCAATATCCTTATGGCCAAATTTGTTGCATGTCTAGTAGTAAGCATAGAGGGATTGAGAAGTCATAGCATTATTCTTATTCACAAAACTATTCATCACTTTGATTCTACATTCATTAGCCTTATGACAAAACTTGTTGCAAGAATAGCACTAGCCATTAAAGAATTGATAACTCTTAGCATTGTACCCTATATGCCTAAATGACTTTTAATTCATCTTGCTTTTGTATTCAACGTCATTGTGCTCAAAATTATTGCAAGAATAATAATAACCTTGAAAAGAATTATTGAACTTAGTAGGGGCATGCTGTCTAGTTGGTGGAGGACCTTTAAATCCTTTTTTTATCTAGACATGAATGAATCCACCTTCTTTCTTACTATCTTTATTTTTCTTTACATCTCTAGAGGATGTCTCCTTAGGTTCTATTGGAAATCAGGATTGCACCCTTAGCCAAGTCAAACTTGCCTATCCTATTGCAACATGGAAACACTCTCATATTTGTTGGTAAATCTGTAGGTGAGAGAAAATATCCAAAGTGGGTTGGTTCCCCTAGTGAAACACCCAATCTACTAAACTTTTAGGGAAAATGGGTAGAAGGAAAAGCTGAAAACATAAATCCTAAACTAAGGTGATTCACCAACAACAAGAAGTTTCTGATAATTTTTTCACTCACAACAATACTTCCAAAACTCTGATTTTCACACTACCACCCTAAACATATAATTCAAAAGTGTTTTGCATAAAGGATAACCAAGCAAAACACAAAATGCAACATGAATCACATGAAAACCCTACAAAAAAACCTTCAATGACAAGACATAAGAAGGATTTTGCAATTTTTGAATCACAACTAACATCAAATTGCAATTGTAAGCTTGAACAAGTTGATGAGAAAGGAACTTTTCTATTTTTATTGAACTGAAGGAGTGGCAATCTCATATTATGAGTAGATCAATCAGCTTAAAAAACTCTCAATGGATAGGAGAGCAAGAAGCCATCATTTTGAATCCTTGAGAAATTAAAATTTCTCAAACTTATAGCCCTCAAGTGACCACAGTAATGAAAAATAGAAAAATTAGCCCCACTGCATAATCAAAAAGAAACTCTTCTCCATTTTTGAGCTGGTCATAAAATCCTAAAAAATAGAGTCTCAAATTGCTCCAAACTACATCCAAAAGATGGAAACTTCCCATCTCCAAAGGGTTGATCCAAAAAGTTCACAAAATCAAGTACAAACAGCTAGAAACTAAAAATAGAAAGTTCATTTTACCTCTCTTTCTCCAAATTCTCCCAAGTGGAACTCAAATAAAAATAGAAACTTTTAAGGACTCAAGTACTACTTTTAGATAACAATTAATTAAGCAATTCATAAGAATATTTCTTAATTAATTTTTTACAATTTGTAGTTTTAGAAATAGAAATCCCTATTACATCCTCTTTTGATGCCAACTTGACTTCAGTTTGAATTTAGATATTCTAATTTTACAACTCTGAGTAAAATTTCATACTTTGCAAAATCAAAATATTAAAGGCAAGAGTCCTATTCACTTGATTTTTATATAAAAAATCATAAAAACTTAGGCACTCGTCAATATGATTAACAAAGTTCCAAGGGAAAACATAAAGCATTCAAAACTTAGGCCATATTTTGAAAATACTAAGGTCATTTTCTTGATTTTCAAATATTAAATACTTCAAGGTTTTGAAAGGGCTCACCAAAATGGACAAGGAATATATGATTTCTATAAAAATCAAAGGAAAATAATTAAGGCTAGGCTCAACCTAGGCATGACCACTCATAAGGCAAGGCACAAGGCATTAACATGGCATTCAATTTCTTTTGAAAAGAATGTGATTAAAATCACATTTGAATTGGGGCACATGGGAAAAAACTAAAGTCAAAACTGACCCCTAACACACATTTCAATCAACCAAGTTTGGAGAAAATAAGGCTTTGCATTCAACTGCCATGGGGAACTAGGGTTTGAGATTGAAGGTCACCATTTCAAGCTGCATCATGTTGATATTTTATTGAATCTCCCTCTGCATTTGATGGTAAGTCTTTTGTCCCCATTTTGATGTCTTTTTTCCTTCATTTGATAGAGAAAATGGGCCTATAGGCCACAACCATGATTGGTTTTTGATTTATTTGATGTGTTTTATGTCTATGTTGATTCAATGTTTTGTTTGGCTACCATGAGAATGCTTGGTTCGAGCTTTTTGAGAAAGTTTGGCTACGGGCTTAGACTGGTTTTCTTCACCTACAGCCATGGTATGCTCCCTTTCTCCATTTTTAATGCACTCCCCTCTTAAATAAAAGCTCAACTTGAACTTTTTCCACAAAAGCAATGAGAAATATGTAATTGAAAATGAATTCCTCTTGTATAGGTCGTGGCCATGCTTTGTTCATTTCTCCATTTCTGCAAAATATAAGTGATTCTGGGCTCAACCCATGATGTGCAATGGCATTATTTATTAAATGAAAGAATTTTTTGTATCTATGCATTTCCATTTTCTAGGCTTGCAAAACCCATCATGGGCACAACCATTAGCTTCAATATCTCCATTTTACTGAGTTTCTCCTCTAGCAATGAGTTTGAAACATATTGGTTTACCTCTGTATTTGCAATCTTGAACAAATACCTCAAGAGGGTAACACCATTTGTGAAGAAAACACTCTCTTAGTCCATGACCATGAGAGTCCAGTCGGTTTATCTACATTCTTATATGAGCTCGAACTACCCATTACTTCTACATTTTGCAAGTTCACAATGCAAACCCATGTGGGTTTCCTCTTAAAAGTTCAAAACTAGGCACCATTGCATTTGTCTCCATTTTGAAACCATAGCTTACTGTAGCATAAGCTTACCATTCTGAGAAGAACAACATGGATACATTTTATCATTCTCATTAATCATGGATATCACTATGCTTTAGTACTTTCACTATCCAAAGAGATAGATGTAATGAAGGGTTTCCTTAAGCATGTTTCCCTAAAACTAAATCATTTCATAACCATGGATACAAGGTCTAAATGTTATGCTTTCACTTTACTTCGAAGTGATTCTATCCTTGGCACAAGTTATTATCTCTTCTTTAAATTTCTCATTTCATTCATCTTTGAAGAAAACAAGGTTGTTGCTCCAATGGAATTTGTAATCTTTTCCTTTTATTGAATTAGCTATTAGCAATTTCTTGTTTTCTATTTTGCTTGAAGTGTATAACAATGAAGCTCAAACACTATTTGGTGTTTTCAGTTACTTATCAAACAACATTTTTTCTTATAATTCCATGCAATTTCTCATTCATTGTTTGGCATGATTTGTAATTTCATTTGCACACACTTGCACATAGAAAGCTCTATTTACTCTCAAATGCACTATAAATTGATGCCTCTATTTCAATTACTTACTTTGCAAAATTGTACTCAACCATCATGATATTTTTTGTAGATTAATTGCTACTTGTTGTCATCCATTCCATGTATTTGAATCCTTCAGAAATGTACTTCTAATTCCACTTTCATCACAGCTTCATGTGACAATGCAATGAGGTAGTTTTTATGTATCTATAGCATCAATTATTTTGAAACCAACGTTGAGTTTTTTTTATTCCATTGACATCAATGATTTTGTTTCACATTACATTCAACTCAAGCACTTAGTGTATTGCATTTTTAGTTCAACAGTGCTTCTTTTCCTTCACCATTATCCTTTGAGCTTCATTTGTAACCATTTACAATTCTGTTTCTAGATAGAGACCATCTTTCTTCTATATTATTCATGTATTTTTATCTCTCTCTGGAAACAAATGTTGATGTGAAACTTTGATCTATGGATAGAATATTTTGAAATACAACACCTGATGATGGTGTTTTGAAGCTTCTCAAATTGCTTTAGTTGCTATTATTAATTTGTAAAAAAGGAATTATGTATTCCTATTCACTATCACATTCCATGATGATGCACTCCTTATGATGATCTACTTGAGCAACTGATCATTTATGATCTTCAACTCATTGCACTTTCAGACTTGTTCATCCTAAGTGGTAAATTACTTCAGTTCTTGTGACACTTGATTTATTGCTTCAGATGCATATCCATTTTGAGAAATTTGAATTTTTTCTCTCTCAACCCCTCTATTTAATGTTAAGGGGCAGCATGCCAAGCTCAACCCTTGTGGGAGCCTATTTTACATTGCATGCTATAAATCTTCAAAATAGATCAACATGGCTTTTCCTATACCTGCACAAGAAACAAAAAATGTTAGATAAAAAAAATAAGTTTAGAAGTTTCTTATGATGTTTCCTCAGTATTCTCTTGCACTCCTCTTGTCTTTGCTCAATTGATTCAATGCATCATAAGTAGTATTCTACATTATTGTTCATAGATCATGTAGGAGGATTCATAACCCGAGCTCTAACAAACATTTCAATCACTTGTAGGTTCAGCTAGAGGATGGAAGAAAAGAGGAATGCACAACATTAAAGGCAACTTGAAGAAACATTCAAGAAATGATGGCTATGTTCCCTCTTATGTGCTCTTTTCCTTTTTATCTTCAATAGCATAGTGTACTCCTTATGATTCATTGTTTTAGCTACTCCCACAGCTTGTGTGGGACACTTGATTCTTTTTTATCCTAATGAATACAAAACAACATTTTATGCAATTCTTGTTCACTTCTATACTTCATTTTGCAACAAATGTATGAAACATTGTGTAATGAATAACTAAATGCAGAATGAAAGCACTTCCTTTTACATTTCATGTAATATTTAATGCTGCAAATGATGAATGGAAAACTGAAATACATTGCACTTTCTTTTAAACTTCAAACTCAAAACATGCAATGGTTTAAACAACTACAAAAATAACTAAAACTTTTCACCTTAAAATGAACATGAATTAACCAGCTCTATCAATTTGAGTTGTGGTGAAAAATTGGTAATAGATTCATTAATGTAGGATTTCTCCTCCCTTGTTTTAGGCATTCCTTTTGCTTTGAATTTATCATACAATTTTTCAAATGCACTGGTTATGGGACTTTTCCCTTTTTCAAAACCAAGACCATATTTTTTCTTTTGATGGATTTTGAGAGTTAATCAACTCATCAAAAAGTTTAGAAACTCCTTTCAGTTTTAAACCCTTTTCAATTTGTTCTTTTACTTTTTCTAGTTCTTTTCTTAGAGTAGCAATCTCTTCCTCAATCTTTGAACATTTAGCTACTTTATTGAGCTTGATATTCAATAAATCTTCAATCCTCCTTCCTTCTTCAACCTTAACTTTCAAAATAGAGATCACATATTTTTCCTCCTTGAGCTTAGTATCACATCCTTTACCTCCTTCTATTTGAGCTTTTGGTTTTCCAATTTCTTCTTTTGATACTCCAACTTATCCCTTCAATTTAATAATACATATTCTTTGATTTTTCAAGCATGTATTCACATTTTAGATTTAGTGTTCTTCCTTCATCCATATCTTAAAGAGTAGACCAAATTTCTCCTTCAAAATCTACTTCACAATCATCTAGATTGATGTCCCAACCTTCAAGTTCCATTGACTCTACATCTAATTCTAGAGAAAACATAGCATTCATCATTTCTTTAGATCCCATGTGTTCAAGTGTAGGATCTACCTCAGTTGTTAGGATTTTCAAAGGAACTTGGCTCTAATACTAATTGTTGAACACACCTGGAGACTAAGAGCAGGAGGTTGAGTTAGTATCTTCTTAATCTTTAAAACATTTTCATTTACATATTAAACATAAAATAAAATTAACTAAAAAATAATAGAAAGGAAGTCATGCACCACACAAGGAAACCAATATTTTTACATTTAAACCCATTGAGGGAAAAGGTACGGTGAGAGTTAACTCACAATATATGAAGCTTACTACTTACAAAATTTACAATATTGTTTTAAGGCTCACTGCCTAAGGACTTGCAGGCTAAGACACACAACCTTAGGGAAAGATACAAGGACTTGCTAAAGAGACTCACTACCTAATAGTAGGATACATGAAAATTACAATGAAAACATGAACCTGAACTACTATAAAAGAAGCATCTAACATATACTAATGTTGTAGTCCCTTTTTCACACAATTACTCCATCATAATGACTTTGCACACTTCATATTCAACATACTACACAATCTATCCTCAAATCAATTCACAAATTATTTTGTTCTTCCATAAATACTCTCCATAACAACTCAAAACCCAATTAGGTTGGCTCCAAAATGACATTTAGATGAAATTTATGATACTAGATAGGTCGGCTCCAAACGTGTACATTATGAAGTAAAATAAGTTATAGATCACAAAAAATGGCATAATGGGGCCTAAAAGCATCACATCACATCCTTCAAGGAAAAATTAACTAATCAAGATCAACCATAAATGAAGGAAACTAGACTATCATCCCCAATAACATCAATGCCACCAAAACTACCAACTATTTATCTTTACCCACCACAGAGAAACCAAAAGAATCATGTAGAACAATATGTGAATAATGTAGGTAATTAAAACCATCATTACAATCTTCTCTTGAATAATCCAATCATCATATGTTGGTGCAAATGAAGAAACCCGTTGAACATACAAGAATAAAGCATCTTAGACTAACTGTGACACATTAGCACTAAGGATATTGTGTTGTAGTTCACCAAAACATCTAAAACACATATGAATGAACCCATACACCTCTTTGAACATATATCTAAGTCCTCACAACCATAGACACTACTCTGGAGGAATATTATGTTTCCAGACTATGCTTCCAAACTGTCATTCTATCACCTTAATCATCTTCTAGGTCTTTTAGATTGACTTGCATCAAACATTACTGACCCCAAGTCCATATTTGACAAACCATCTCTCTCAAATCTTCCACTATCTCATCAATAATCTATCTTCAGCCTCTTCAACTTCTATACAAAAACAATATACAAAAGAGACCTCAATCTGACATCAATGACAACATATATTGAGTTGACATCAAGGAAAACACATATTACCAATAGGTACATCCCCTTACTAGTTAATTTATGGTTTGGAACCTGTATTTCCCATGAATCTCATAATTCTTACCTTAAAATTCATGGAGAGTAATCTGGACACAGATGAAAAAGTTTAGATTAGACTAATGAACCTACTAAATCTAGATGAAAACACAAATGCTACTCTTGAGCATGTTTCGAAACATCAAGTTGTAGTCAGATGGTGGTTTCACAAAGGAGCTAGAATAAATTCTTTTAGCATCTCAAATATTGGTATATTTTGGGATAAGTCAAAAAATAAAGGAAGCCATTTGAAGTTTGATAGAATTTGTACATGCCCCTACTAGATATCTAATATTTTAGGAGAAGATACCTTCAAGATCAACACTATGATGGGAGAACCAATACCATTTTTGGTCAATGGTAAATTTCTCAAACATTATTTTGGATCCAAGGAGGGGAGGTGTGCTCCTCCTTGTAATTTATTAGAGTAGGTTTGTCATTTATAGTTTCATTTCCTTTTTTTTTGTTTTTTGTGTCATCTCTTATTCTCGTCTTCTTTTCTTTCTTTCTTATCCTGCCCTTTTTTTGTTTGTTGGTTCTCTAAGGGGAGACCAAACAAGAAGACCAAGGCCACACACCTTGCAAAAACCCCCCTAGTACAAGCAATGGGTTCAAACTCGTGACCCAGGCTCTAATACCAATTATTAAAAATACGGTTATCATTGCACCAAAAGATTGACCTGTTAATTCCTGATACATAGTTAAACCATGTCATGAACCCAAGCATTATGTTGCACAACACAAGGAGACCAAGGGCACACACCTTGCAACAAGCATCAAACACTTTGTTGTCCCACATAGTTAAGACCTAGCTTCAAAGGAACATTGGAGTATTTTTTCTACTTTCCAAGAGGATCAATAACTCAATTTTGCTTAGCAAGTTGGATGTGCTAACACCACCCTCAACAGGTTTATGCAAAAAGGAAATGATGTTGCAGTGAATTCCCTAGGTACTAAATCCAATTCTAAAGGCTACAAGGATATTTTTAAATGCATTTTTACTAGTTGCAAGTGAGAAAAAAATGACATCATGATATAGTTATTGTGTCTAGACTACCTTTTCTAAAGGGTCATCCCTAGCCACATTTTTTGTTGTGAGTTGAGTTGGTCATTATTCCCAAAAGGCTGACCTATCAAGAATCTACTACCATCCCAAATTAAGGATCCATAGGAGGATATTAAACCATGTCATAAATCACATAGTCAACACTGACTAAGGGGTGGAAGCATCAAGCTTCCAACAATTCCACCCCCAACATGACTAGGGGATTAGAGCCCGGAACCCCCACTCTGATACCACTTGTTGGGAGTTGAGATGGCCGTTATTCCCAAAAGGCTGACCAATCAGGAATTGTCTACCATCCCATATTAAGGATCCATGGAGGTTGTTAAACCATGTCGTGAATCACATGGTCAGTGCTGACTGAGGGGTGGAAGCATTGAGCTTCCAACATTTTTTTACTTATTTTACAAGGGTTTAAAATTTCCGTCCACACACTCATCAATGAAGGAATGGTTATGGTGTCAAGGGATTTATATTGTAATTTCCATTCTTAAATAACACCAATAAATCAATTATGACATTATGAATACTAAATTAAAGACATAAATTGAATAGCTATTTTTCATCATAGTACATGTCTAAACTAATAATTTATATTCATTTCCATTGTCAAATTGTCAAATTACATAGTTTTACTAGGCTAACATTGCCACATAGAAATCAAGTTTTACATCATATAGTATAAGTATAATAAACAAAGATGGAATTCCATGTAAGTTCTCTTCAATTCTCGCCACATGTAGTGGATGAGAACATGGTTCAGGACCTTTTCCACCCAATCACAAAGCTATGAATCCTAGAAATCCTTCCTAACTTGAAGAATACCTAACCTTGGATGAAATACTTAGCAAGAGAAAATGATACAAAACAGTGTAATCTAGTGTGTTCCTAACATAACTACAAGCATTTCTAAACAAAATCAAAACATGAAAGATCAATGTTAGGAAATGATAGAGAGTTACATCATAAAAATTAGTTCATTCAATTTTATCGGCTACCAATGCTTGGCCAAGAACATGTTGTATTAAGCTACAAAATGATAGATTTTGGAAAAAGCAAAACCTATCTAGTCTCTATTAATCCATTTTTAGCACCTGTCTCAGAAGGTAACTTTCTACATACAAAAGGAAACTCTTCCCTTCTAATTAATAAGTTGGCAACATAAAATCTGATTTGTAATAGGTTATTCTAACTAACCTTCTTATGATATTAAATCATAAACATTCTATAAACATATTCTATGTATGTTTCACTTGGACTATCTTGGATTCAACAATTTTATGCAAAGTAATCTAACTAGATTTACTACTCTTTTACATTATACATAATACAATCAATCATTTTAACATGCTCTACATTTATCAATTGAAAGATACATTTATGCATATTTCTTCACACTTGCATCAACATAAAAATTATTTCTTACTTCTTCCTAAATGGAATAAAGCTTATAATATTCAATTAAGGAAAATAAATAAACTATTTAAAGAAGGTATATCATATGTATGTGAATATACATAATTATTTTATGTATATACACATATATGGAATTCATTAGAGTAATAAGTATGTGAATACATTCTTTTAAAATAAGAAAAGAAATCAATTTCCTTTGTAGATAGTTTGTTACAAATCTCATTACCTTGTAAAATAAAGAAAGAAGCAATATTTTTTACCAAAAAACCTTTTTCCAATCAAAGGATTTAAATTGAGTATGTAGTTTTATGGATTCCTCAAGTAATATTCTATTTCTTGAAGTACTGATAGTATTATCATAAAAAATGCATAGAAAATTACAAGATCATTCATATAATAGCACTATACTTTAGCATATAACGAATGGAAATATACTATATTTGTCTAGTGTTTAAGAACTTTGATGTCATTAAACTATTTATTCATGTAGGCCTATCAATATTTTTCTATCTATTTGAAAGAAATACATTTACAAACATGGAGTTGGCTTCATAGAAATAAAGAAATTGAGTTGCACTTAATAAAGAATCAAGCTTCATAAGCATTAATTTCATACTCTCCATTGGCAATGAATTTTGGTGTCACACAACTAATGAGTTTGTGCTTCTTGTTATCAATTAGATTTGCACCCTACTGAATATGAAATCCAACAATCTATTGACACATGGAAACCTTCTTCAGATGTGGGTGATTTGAATGAAGAAGGAATCTCCAAAGTGAGTTGGTTCTTCGAAAGATTGATCCTATTCTAAATGACTCTTTTGAGAAAAGGGATAGAAGGATAACCAAAATTAAAACCCATGACTAAAAATGATTTTTAGAATTTGATAACTTAATGTGACTTTGGTTTTTCCCACAAACTTTCAGAAAACAACAATGTTTCACAACTCCTCATGAACACTTAACACATAAATGATTTGCATGAAGATTCAAATCTAAATACAACATGCAACCTGTATCTTTGAACATTTTACGTCAAGGATTACAATTTTAGGACATAACAAGGATTCTGTAAACATTAATCACAATATGACATCAAACTTAAAATTGCAAAATAGACACAAAATTGAGAAATAGGAATGATGCTTTATTCAACTGAAGGAGTATGCCAAGATCTGTCTGAAATGAGTACAAAATGAGTTTACAAGCTCAAAAATGTGTAAGAGCAAGAACCTAGAATCTGAACTGAGAAGAAGAAGAAAAACTAAGTCTTCTTCAAGATATATCCCTCCAAAACCCTAATCTGAGCTCAAGAAGAAAAGATCAAGAAAAGTTATCAAAAATGCACAATAAGCTTGCACAAAAGCAGTAAAAACTCACTTTTTTCATGCTCACACTATCCAACCTCTAAAAATAGACTAAATTTTCTTTAAAAGAAAATAAAACACCTTATCTATCCAGTAGGCATCTCAAATCTAACCAAGGAAGAAAACAAGAAATCTGCTAAAAATAGAAAAGAATAAAGCGATTTATAAAAACACTACTTTAATCTTGCTTTACATGATATGCAGATTTTTATAATTTGACTAATTTTTGCAACTAAAGATTTTGAAATCTTTTTCAAAAAATAATCCTTATCTCTCCAATTACAATGCTTGATTTTCACAGAAAAATCATAAAATATATGAATATCTTTTATTCATATCTCATTTCCCTTAGAAACAATTTTCCAATCTATAATTGATTTCTAAAAAATCAATCAAAACAAACAACAAGCATGAACATTGAATTGATTTCATTAAAATCAATAAAAAAATCTAAGACCTATCCTTGTTCTTAAATCAATCCCCTCCAAAATCTAATGTATTTTCCTCACAAACCTTTTGAAAATAGTCTAAGGCTTCAATCATATGCCTCTTTTGACTAAGGAAACAACTAAAGGCCTAAAGTCTTCAAATAATTCATTAAACCAACAATACTTAGGTCAAAATTAAATCACTCAAATCTCTACATGGTTTGACCTATCATTAGGGAAATCGGCCATTCAAAACTTTGCATAAAGTTTAATAAAAATGATAAGTCCCTATTTCGAATTAGGGAAACAAACAAAAATAGGGGCAAACCCTAATCTTCACTTCATTTTGCATTTGGGATTTTGGAAGAAAACTCTGCTAAGAGGAAAATGCGCCACCACCACCATGCTTAGGGTTTCAGCTGAGAATGCTTGGAACTCATGATTCTTCCCTTTAGATTGGTCGATTATTCCACTACAAACCATGAGTAACTCATTTTCAAGTTCTTCTTAGCTCCTTTGCTTCATTCCTAAGCCATTTTCTAGCCTTGAGACAGTGGCATGTGATGATCATCTGATGAATTCTTTGTATTTTTGTGTCTATTTGCTAATTCCATGTCATTTGGCCACCATACACAAGCTCAACCTGGGGTTATCCTTTGGATTCTGCAAAACTTGAATGAGGGTTCCTTTCCAATGCCATGGGTAAGTATGACTGACTTATTCATGCTTGTTCTTTGAGCTTTTCTTGAGAATTAAGGCCTCACTAGCCGCGGCTATAGCAAGTTGTTGATGTATTTTGGTGATTTCCTGTGCTTGTTTTGTTATCTCTCGATACCATATATGAGCTTCAACTCTAATTTTTAAAAGCTTTGTGGAGCTCTAGTCGTGCCCTCCTTATCCTCAATGGGCAAACAATGGTAAGCCCTTTTTTAGATTTTCTTTCCATATTGTTTTCATTGAAAGAAAATTAACAGGAGTTAATCATTCTATGAATTTATAATGATTAATGAGCCAAGGGCTCCCTTCAGGTCGCGCCATGAGCATATTTGTCAAAAGCTTTCTGAGTACCTTTGGGCTCGACCCAACATGATTTTCTACTTCTTTTGCACTTTTAGAAACAAACTAGATGTGGGCATTCATTGTTTTGAAGAAATCTCACTTATCTTTGTTATCTCCTCCTCTGAAGCTCAACCCACCGTGATTTCTCTTACTTTCTATTGTTTTTTATAAGAACCCTCACATGGGTATCTCAAAAAATTGGAAAATCTTGTCTTTAAATTCAAAACCCCAATGTGGGTATTTTAGAAAAATGAGCAAGAATCTGTATATTTGATTATTCATGCAAAAATTGGACTCGACCCATCATGGTTTTCTATTTCCTCAATTTTCTCCATATGGGTATTTATTGGTTGTGAAGAAAATGTATTTTTGGATGAATTTTCTATTGTATTTAAGCTCGACCATGAGAGCACTGAATAAATCATTTTCCTAACAAAACTCACCTGGGTACACAATATTCTGAAGAACACACATTCTACTGCCCTTTCTTGTTGAAAACCCTCACATGGGTATTCTGTAAATATGATAAAACATTTATCTTGTTGTTCCTTTAAAATACCCATGTGGGTAAACTATATTTGGTGAAAATCTGTATAATCGACTTGAAACCCCAATGTGGGTATGCTGAAAGAATAAGCAAGAATTTGTATTGTTATGTATTCAAGGCTGGGCTCAACTCACCATGGCATTCTGTAGCAGCATTTTGGGATACAACACCAATGGGTATTCCTGTACAAACTTCTTTTAAATTCTAGCTATTCCTCTTCATTTCCCTTCAATCAACATATATAATTCTACCCCATTCTCTTTATAATTATTGCTTCCCCTTTGATTGTATAGTAGCTTGGCCTTGCAAATTTCAGTTTACATGCTTTGATCTTTACATTATTTTATATTATTCCTTCTTGCATTTGTAAAGCTCCTTCATGTTTTATCATTCTCAACTTATTCTGGTAACAATCTTTCCACATTGTAATTCTTCTTTGAAAATAAACTTGATTGAGTGAACAATTTAATTAACAAAACAAAACCCCAAAACAGTGTACTTAATTGTTTCTTTTTCAAAACAGTGATGCATAACTTAAATTGAAGCAACCTTGCATTCTCAGCCAAAATGAAACTGGCTATCTTTGTTGTATTAATTCTTGTAATCTTTAATTCCATTTGAAAATTGGTACTTCTCTTCACTTTCCTTTATTATGTAAAACAGTTTCATGCACAGTTCCCTTCTCCAATGAAAATAGCAATTTGAAACTTATACTATTTGTTCTCCTTTATTGAATAGTGTTTCTTATAATCAGGCATTATGTATGCATAATCATTGTCCTCATTTGAATGTAACACTGTTACAGTATTTGGGAATAGAATACACAAAAAAAACCCAAGGAAAAAAATACAAACCATACATCTACATTTGAGATTTTTAGTCATGAAATGATGTACTCAGTTAAATTGATTGAGCTGATTAATCCCACTATTCACCAGTAGCTTTCATAAAACATATTGGACTGTTATGAGTGAACAGTCAGCTTAATAACTTGATGAATGAACTCTATTTTACTCTTTCAGTTGTATATTTCCTTTCTTGATGAACATGATGATTGTAATTTCTTTCTCAGCCCACTTGTAATGTATAAGGGGAAGCATGCCGAGCTCTGCCCTTGTGGGAGCCCGTTTTTCCTCCACATGCTTGATCTTCAAATGATAATTAGCTTCATGATTTTCCCTATACCTGCACAAAGAAACAAATGATGTTAGCATAAAACATTATATGATGATGTTGATGTCTCTCTTTTAGCTCATGTTTCTGCACTTTTCTTGATTGTTTTAGTGTATGATTAGTAGCATACTACATTATCATTGATGGTTCATGTAGGTATATTCATAGTCGGACCTCTAACATCCCTCTTTTCCTCCATACAGGTCAATCGAAGCTCGAAGAAGACAGATGGTGCACCTCCTCTGCATTGGTCATCAACAACATGTAATGATGATTATGTCTATACTTATGTGATTTTTCCTTTTTTACATCTTCCATAGTGTAGAATGCTACTTATGATGCATTGTAATAGTTACATCCACGGCTTGTGTGGTTATCCAATTTCATTCTTTTTGCTTTTCAGTTTGAAAAGAAAATGCATCTCAATACAAACTTGTATCATCATTTGAATTCTTGCAATCAAATGAAATGTTGTAAATATGAAAAGCATCATGAAATAAATGAAAGCAGTTGAAATTATTTATTGTTGTATATTCAATCGTATACTCCATTTGATCATGAAATATCCAAGCCATACCTCTTGAAACTTAGCTTCCTCATTGTATATGCATAACTATTTACTTGTAAAAGAATAAATAAGCTACAAACAAAAGTTGATCATATGCAAAAATAACTATGTTTTTCACTTTTAGATATAACAGTATTTAATCAACTCCACCAATTGAGTTGTAGCAAAAAATTGGTAACATTTTGGCGATTTCTGCTAAATGCTTGCCAGCTAAGCATTAGATCAGTTGCCTCTTAAAACTCCATTGGGCGTGGAGTCAAATTTGCCCCTTCATGAAACTCAAAAACCTGAACAACACTCCAAACAATAGTAAAACAAAATAAAACAATGTGGAAAGAAAACTAACAGGCCTTGATGGCCAACAGAACATGCACAGTAGCGCTTAGGAAAAAGAAAACTACTGAAAAGAAATGAGTGTAACACACTAATTTCAACAACTACTCTACTTATTTACAAGATAAAACTTATCTCAGAGGTAATGCTTGAGGTGGATCCCATTAACTGGGATAGACAACACCTCTCCAGTCAACTTGGAAAGCTGAAAAGCATTGTTCTCCTTGCACTCCATGATTACATAAGGCCCATCCCAAATAGCATCAAACTTGGAATGTTGCCCAGGTTTGCTTTTAAATTCATACCACTTTAAAACTAGATCTCCAACAATGAATTCAAGTTGTATTGCTCTTTTGTAAAAAGAATTCTTCATCTGAGCTTGATGTATTTCAAGCTGCCTTAGAGCTTCTTTCCTAGTTTCCTCCAGCTCTACTAGTGTAAATCTCACCTCAAGAGGCTATTCATTCAAAAATTTCAGTTCTTTAACATAACTTAAAGTTGGTAACTCAATGGAAATAGGAAACCTAGCTTCTTTTCCATAAATTAGAACAAAAGGAGAATAGCCAGTAGCCCTTTTAGGAGTTATTATGTCAACCCAAAGAGCTAACTTAAGCTTTTCATGCCATGTCCTTTGATTGTCCTCTACAATCTTCTTGATTATCCAAATCAGATTCTTATTTGTAGATTCTGCTTGACCATTTCCCTACAGATAATAATTAGAAGATGTGTTCAAATAAATATTATTTCTAATTGACCAATCAGAAATCCTTAAACCAATAAAAGCCAAACCGTTGTCAAAAATGATTGAATCTGGAGTACCAAATCTTGACACTAGATCCTAATAAAAGTTAAGTACAAAAGTCTCATTTGCTTCTTTCAAAGCAACAACTTCAGTCCATTTGGTAAAATAATCTATTGCAGTAAGTATCCACTTATGACTCACACTTGAAGGAAAATTGATAGGACCAATAAAATCTAAGCCCCACTTAGCAAAGGGTTGTTCTACCTGAATTGGATGCAGGGGAAGCACTGCAAGCCTTTGTTTTCTAAAAAATAAAGCACATTTCTCACATTTTCTGACCCAAGCAATAGCATCTTTAAATAGATTAGGCCAATAATAACCATCCCGCATAATTTTCAGGGCTATTGTTCTCGCAGCAAAATGGCATCCTGAAGGCCCATCATGAAATTCTACTAAAAGCTTGTCAACTTGATCAAGCTGAATGCATCTTAATAAAACACCCTAAAAATATCTCCTATAAATAATTCCATCAATTATTGCAAAAGGAATGGCTTGTAATCTGTAATACCTTCTTTTTTCCCTGTCTAAGCCTATGGGGCACTCACCATTTTGTAAAGAGTGCATCATTTGTTGTAACCAAGTAGCAGGAAACACTGAAACAACACCTACAACATCATTGTTTAGCACTGTATCTATATTTTCAACTTCTTTTAAGTTGTCTTCATTTCCAACAATCTGTTCACACAAACCCTTGCCTCTAACGAGCTTGGTTACCTTAATATCAATGCCAAATTCCATCACCTTGGTAATCCAACTAGTACGCTTATCATTAATATCTTTGTTAAGTAAGAAATTTTTAATAGTTGAATGAGCAACCAGCAAATGGATCTTACTGTTGGACAACATATGCCTAAATTTTTTAAGGCTTCTGATAACAGCAAAAACATGCTTCTCAACAAAAGAATACATCACCTCATAATCATCTAATACTTGGCTGAAGAATGCTACAGGCTGCTCCAAGCCTTCAGTGTTTTATTGGCATAACATAGCTGAAACTGTATCTACTCCTCCAAAGGCATACAAAATTAAGTCTTTGTCAAAATTTGGATTAATGAGAGTAGGAGCAGCTACAAGGGCTTCCTTTATCTACTCAAAGCTCCTCTTACCTTCCTTGGTCCAACTAAAAGGAATATTCCTTTTAAGCATAGAAGTGAGTGATTGTTGCAAAGCTGCAATATTTGGTATGAACCTCCTCAAAAAAATTATTCTTCAAGGAAAGCTTTGCAAGTCTTTCTTGTGAGCTAGTAATGGTAATTCAAGAATTGCAGAGACTCTTTCAGGATCTATATAAATACCTTGTTTTGAGACATGTCTAAGGAGTTTACCTTCATGTACATAAAATATACACTTCTTCAAATTGAGAGACACTCCAAACTCTCTACATCTTTGAAAAATTTACTCTAAATGATCAAGATGTTCATTAGCATTTTTGGAAAAAATAGTAATATCATCTAAATATACTAGAACGAACTTGTTCATAAGGCTATGAAAGGCCATATCCATCGCTCATTGAAAAGTTGCTCCAGTGTTGGATAAGTCAAAAGGCATCTTTTTCTAGGCCATTGTGCCCCACTTAGTTGTAAATGTTGTCTTGAATTGATCCTCTTGCTTCACCAAAATCTGGTTATAACCCGAATAGCCATCTAACAAATAAAATCTATTAGAACCAGAAACTACCTACAAAATTTGCTCCATGGATGGGAGTGGGTAGTGGTCTTTCAATGACACTTTATTTAAATCTCAGAAATCAACACACAGTTTGATTTCCCCACTTTTCTTCCTAATTGGAACTAAATTTGACACCCAAGAGGTATGCTTGATAGGAAAAATAATACCACTCTCAACTAGCTTATTCAACTCAGCCTTCATAAGGTGTTCTAATTTGGGGTTTGTTAGAGTAAAGGTTTTAATTTAATCATGTTGATTAAATTACCTTTATTCCTCTCTTAAGATTTCACTTTAGTTGCATTTTGTGACATTTAATAATTATATTAATTATTAAATGTCTACCTATTAGGGTTTATTTTAGGGTTGCACAATATCCTTTTATAAGGATTCATCATTGTAATTTATCTCTCTCTCGGATGAATACATTTTTTAGCTTTCAGAGCTCTCTTACTTTTTTCTCCATTCTCTTCCATGTGACAGGTATCTCTTGCATGCAGGTGTTCTTGGGCTCTGAAGTTGGATCTGCCAACTTCTACATGGTATTAGAGCTCCAGACCTATTGTTTCCTATTCGATTTCTAAAGAATTTGGAGCTTCGAGGGTTTGATAGGGCTTTCAGAAGTTTTCTGGCTGATTTTGAGTGGATCTAGCTTACTCCGTTTTTTGGGTGCATTTTGGGCCCAAACGGACCTCATGGTTCGATTCAGAGCAGCCAAAAACCCATATTTTCATATATGGTTTGACCTATTTGGGTATAGTTGATCTGGGAGGTAAAAAAAATTTGCCCCAAGGCCGTACGGCCCCAGGGCACGCAAATCGAGGCAAAAAATTAAAAAAAATCAATTTTTTATTGATTTTTTAAAGTTTTTTAAAAAAACTTTTTGCGCGGCCAGAGTTAAACCTGGGCACTGCTAGTCCGCCACCAACTGGCCACTGGGTGGCCACCCGGGCGCCACTGGGCTGGGCAGAGCCATCGGTCCACCGCCAGTGGGCTGTACATTCCCCGTGGGCTTACCTCGGCTGGCCCCAGGGCACGTGGGTGACCAACACCCTACCGATAGCCCCCGAGGGCTTCCCCTGCAAGCAGCAGGGTCACATGCACAACCAGGGGCCGCGTGCCTAGCACCTTGCCGCCAGCCCCCTGGTCGTCCATATGACCAGGGGCCGAAGATCTTAGCCCTTGAGGACTGTGCAATTTTTTTAAAACCTTTTTGAGAAACTTGCACTAAATCGGGTGTAACTTGGACGTTTTAGCTTCATTTTTTGAATGGAAATAGGCGTTGGAAAGCTAGTTCCGAGCCCGATCTAACTGATGTAGGTATTTTTTTCTGATTTTTCCGTTTTGCAGTCTTTTTTGCCAGTCAAAGTTAGAACAAGTTTTTTTCACTCCAGGAGCCATATCTTTTGCGTCCAAACTCCGTTTTGTGCAAACGAATAGGAGTTGGAAAGGTGTTTCTGTGATCTTTCTAGATCTATCATTTATTTTTCTAGAATCTATACCAGGTACATTTTATTCATTATTTTGTGTTTTCACACATCTGTCAATTACTTGGATGTTTCAGCACTTGGAAATGATCTGTTTGCGTGGGATGGCTTTATTTGATCTACTTTATCAATATTGAGGTTAGTTAGTCTCAGATTTGTTAATTTGAAGAGTTATTATGGGTTTTTCTACTCACCCTTCAATTGTTTTTCTGGAACGGGGTAATTATGAGTCATGGGCAAAGGGTATACTTACACATTGTAGGTGGCTTAATATTTTGCCTTATTTGTATGATCTCATACCTAAACCAGCAACTTCAGAGGGAAAACTAGCTTGGGATATCATTAGAAATCACATAGTAGGAGTTATTTTGTCTAGTGTTGATTATGACACTGTGTGGGCTATATTGGGCATTGATTGTCCTCACTCACTTTGGACACATCTTTGGGAGATCTATGGAGACCCCGGTCTTTCTCCATTCCCAAAGGATCCTGCTTCAGATTGTCTTATACCCATTGGTTGGAGAGATAACACACGCTTTGATCATGATACTTTAAAGGAACTTCAGTATTTAGACACCCTTATATATTCTAATGAATCAGAGGATTGTCTCACAGTTTCTACTCTTCAGACTGAGATTATACTTGTTTCAGCATCTTCTCCTATTGTTCTTGATCAGTTTGATATTGCCTCTTCTTTGGCTCCTATTGATTCAGCTAAGCAGGACATCACACATCTTTCAGACATGGCTACTTGGGATTCTTATCTTGCAGGCATTTCGTCTTTGTTTGTTGAGTCTCACATTGTAGATTTGGAGGATTACTTTGAGGATTTTTAGCTCCTCTTTGTTGACAGCCATATTCGAGCTGTTAGCCCACCATCATTTGTGCATTCAAAGGTTTCAGTTTTTGAGTCTTCAGTTCAATTTGGATTTGACATCTTTTGTTTCAGTTCAGATAGGGAGATTCTTTAGCATCCTATCATGGCACACATCTTGAGACATCTTGGTTCTTCTCTTTTCACAGGGTTTCTTCGACATCGTCCTTTGGATCCATTTCTTCCCAAGGGGAGGAATATTATATGCCACTTCAGGATCTCTTTCTGGATTCTACCTCAGGCATCCATATGTGCGACAGTAGTTTCTTCATTGTGGGGGGGCCTTCTAGTCTCTTTCTTTTTCTCTTATGGAGACCATTGTACATGTACTTATATGATAGAAGCTATCTATGGGGGGTCTTATGTTATCCACCTCCTATCCTTTTGTTATTAGTGCATTTATTTCTTTCATCTCTTTTTGGAGTAGAGTTTTTCCCATGAGGTTTTCTCTATTTCTCCACTTTACAGAGATTTGGTTGTAATTGGGTACCTGATCAGGCCTTGTTGCTGGGACCCAAGTTTACTTTCTTGCATTGTAGTTACCTTTGCTTTCTTGCACATGTTTGTAACTACACTTTTGCTCATCTTAAGGGGGGGTGTTAGAGTAAAGGTTTTAATTTAATCATGTTGATTAAATTACCTTTATTCCTCTCTTAAGATTTCACTTTAGTTGCATTTTGTGACATTTAATAATTATATTAATTATTAAATGTCTACTACCTATTAGGGTTTCTTTTAGGGTTGCACAATATCCTTTTATAAGGATTCATCATTGTAATTTATCTCTCTCTCGGATGAATACATTTCTCAATTGGTTAGAGCACCCTTGCTTGTTTGTCTCCATCTCTTCTTTCTGTGACAGGTTATTTGCATGCAGGTGATCTTTAGGGTCTGTGAAGTTGTCTTTCTCAACTTCAATAGGGTTAAGAGGTCTTTGTTTCTGCCTTACTAGTTTTGCACCAAGTTCTAATTCAATAGTGTGTTGGGCTAGTTTAGGATCAAAACCTTTCAAATCCTTGTACTCCCAAGCAAAAACATCACTAAATTTCTGACATAACAGAATAAATTCTTGTTGTTCCTCTTTATTACATACCTTTCCCAGCTTAAGAAGCTTGCCTTTGAAGATTTCGATTGCTTTATAGTGTTCTTCCTTAATAGTTAGGCTGCACTTGTCTTTTCACACTTGATCATCTGATTTAAACACATATTCGAAGGTCACCAAACCTTTTGGTAGCTTGTTTGTCTTCAATTGCACAATCCAGTCATCATATTGTTGCTGCCATTTTTGTTGGTTTCCATCTGCAAACTCAACTTTAGTAATTAAGAAATTAACAATTTTCTCATCACTGTCAAAAACCTGCCAACTCACATTATTGTCAAGCACGAAAGGTCTGACTACAATTTTCACATATTGATGTACCTCTACTTTATGAATTTCATTTAGGATGTCAAATTGGGCTCCTATGGTAGCAAGCCTATTTGCATGCTTATTTTGATTATGAGGAACTGAAATGATATTAAAAGCATCAAAATCTTCCATCAAATCCCATACACGGTGCTTATATTTCTTAAGGAAATCATTTTTTGTAGCAATTAAATTTCTGATCTGATTTACAATTAGCTCTGAATCACCATAAATGTGTAAATGTTTGATACTTCTCTTGCAGGCCCATTCAAGGCCATACACCAACGCTTCATATTCAGTTGTATTATTTGAACAATTGAAAGAAAATATGAAAGCTGAATAATACTTATCTCCCTCTGGTGAAATCAGCATAGCTCCACCCCCAACACCAATACTGCTTCTTGAACCATCGAAGTAAAGCTTCCAAAGCTCACTTCCTATTTCTGTAGAATGTTCCTCCTCTTTACAAAGATTAGGCATATCAAAATCAAGTTCTCAAATCATATAGACTCCTAATCCTATCTCATATGTGTGCTAAAAAGGATCAAGCTCATGATCTTTGGCTGCCCATTCATCTAGATTCATACTTTCTATATAGGTGTTGCAGTCCGAGGTCATGGTTTTCTCCTCCAGTACAAGGGTGGTGTAGAGGTTAGCATTTATAGGATTTGGAAAATATGTTTTGATATGGTCTTTGGCTAGAGGCTCAGACTTTATAGTCACTTTCGTACCATACCTTGTTCTAAAAAATAGATGAGACCAATCAAAGGATAAAAACCCACCCAGCTTGGCTATAAAATCCCTCGAGAGGCAAATGGCGAAGTGCGGTGGTAAATCAATGACATGTATATCCTGATGAATAGAAAAACTCGGGGATGCATGCAAGGTAAGTGCCAAGTTCCTAATTATACCAGTGGTTTTATCAGCAGACCCATCTAATTGTACTACGCCTTTTTGGGGGTTAGGCTCATAAGCAAGATCTAACTTATCGGCTAAACTCTTAGGCATGACTGAACTAGTGGCACCAGAATCAACCATACAATTATGAAAAAATTTATCGCCAATAATGAGACTTAAATAAAATGGGGGAGGCTTTACCTCTTTAGTTTTCTGCTCATTTTTATTCTCCAGATCATTATCAAGCATGACTTTAGCAACCCCTTGATCAATATCATCAGAAATAGATAGCTCAGCTAAAGTATCTTGCAACAAACTTTTTTGACTTGGGATATGTAAAGCATCTAATACAGACATGTTGACTGTAGCTTTTCTGAGATGTTCAACAATATTGAAAGAAGTGGGATTTACCTTTTGCTAGTTTTTTGTAACAACAGCGTCATTTTACTTTTACAAAGGCTGCAACTGCATCCTAGACTATTCCTTGCTAGGTATCTCTTGACCTCTTTGCAGAATATGCACTTTAGGCTGTGTTGCAATGTTAACATTTGATGACGAAATGGGTCGCTTACTATTTCTAGGTTGTTGCGGTGAATTTCTAGCTTGCTACCCCAAATCCATAGCTCTCTTTTTTGATCTGGTATTGGCCAAAATAGGCGAGCTGTGTTGATCCTAGCCATTCACACCACAGAACTCGAAACTCTGCTAGTTTGGCAAGGCAACTTCGAAATTATCTTGTTGTTCTTGATTTTGATTTGTAGCATTTTCTGAACCAGCATAGCCATTTTGGACCATTAAAGCTTGATTTCTCATACCATTAGCACACGTTGATTGGTTATGGGGCTGATTGCATGGATAACACCAATCACAATCCTGGGCGATATTATTTTGGGGTACAAGTTCCTTTAACAAACTAGCTATGTTTGGGTTGTATGGCTGGAATGGCCTAGGGTTAAAACTCTTCCTTTGGCCTTGGTAATCACGCTGAAAGGTAGGCCTATTAGGCTGGTTCTACTGATAAGTGGCTTGATAAGGCTTATGTTCATGATTGACTTGCTTTTTAATGCTCACAAGATCATTCCTGAAGGTCTTGAGTATACTTATAATCTCTTAAAATTCTTGGTTTTGGGCTGGAGCAGTAATTTCTTGGGCTGCGTTATGATAACCTATCGCTAGAACAAGTGGGACAACAACCAAGGGAGGTACACCAATAGGGGTAGGTGGTTGTATTTCTAGAAACAAAGGCATAGGAGGTCTAGGGGTTATGTCTCTAGCTTGGATGAGACAATTTTCAGCCCTAATGGCGATGTCATAAGCATTAGGGAGTGTATGCCCACCCATAGATTGAGTCATGACTGAAATCTTACTATTCAATGCTTTTAAGTAAAATAGAAAAGCATTTGTTGGTAAAGGTTTTACCATTGCAGGAATCATGTCCCAGGTTCTCTAAAATTGGTAGTTGAAATCAGCCAAGTGCTCGTGTGGCGCCCTCTGAATGGTGCTCAATTACTCTAATAGAGACAAATTATCAAATTTATTAGCAAAATATTGATATAAGCCATTACCTAACGCATCCCCTGTCGTGATTGAGTTGGCTATGAGACCTTTGAACCATTGCAACGCCTTCCCTTTGAGCAATGCAACCAAGAGCCTTAATGCGACATTCTCTTGTGTGATGTTGTGAACCAAGCATAAGGTGGCTACGTCACGAATATGCTCAACTGGTGTAGTGAGATCCTCCCCGATAAAGTATGGAAGACTTATAAGGGCTACAACTGGGATGTCATCATGTTGAGTGATGTCTAATGGACTACCTCCATTAAAAGGTGCAAATAGGTGTTTCCTTAGCACTACCATTGGCGGTGCTTGTGATACTAGAACCGAGATCCCTAGTGATAAAACCAAAGAGCTGAAAACAAGAGGTGTTGATTTCGACCTTGCAGGAGTTTCAAATAGCTTCCTTATTGTTCTACCTCTTCCTCATGGTGGGGACAACTATTGATATTCAAAGGGTACATAACTTGATCTAGTTTGAACCTTTTTCATGCATAGGCTACACTAAGTCTGCATGTAAAAATAGAACCAAAGTCGCCAAGTATATTGAAATGAGCCTCCAAAAGGCTGAATACCTTGCTGCATAAACCAAACAACAATTTTGTAACATTAAAATTTCTCTGAAATTAATTTTTAGAGTTCCACCGGGCATGCCAAAAACTATTATATATTAGATTTCCACCTTGTTGAATATGAAATCTAGCAATCTATTAACACATGGAAACCTTCTTTAGATGTGGGTGATCTGAACGAAGAAGGAATCTCCGTAGTGAGTTGGTTCTCCGAAAGATTGATCTTATTCTAAATGACTCTTCTAAGAAAAGGGATAGAAGGATAATGAAAATTAAAACCTATGACTAAAAATGATTTTCAGAATTTGATGATAAATTAATGATGACTCTGGATTTTCCCACAAATAACTTTCAAAAAACAACAATGTTTCAAAATTTCTCATGAACACTTAACACATAAATGATTTGCATGAAGATTCGAATCTAAATACATGCAACCTGTATCTTTGAGCTTTATGCATCAAGGATTACAATTTTAGGACATAACAAGGATTTTGTAAATAGAAATCACAATATGACATCAAACTTAAAATTGCAAAATAGAAACAAAATTGAGAAATAGGAATGCTACTTTATTCAACTGAAGGATTATGCCAAAATCTGTCTGAACTGAGTACAAAATGAGTTTACAAGCTCAAAAATGTGTAAGAGCAAGAAACTAGAATCTAAAATGAGAAGAAGAAGAAAAAATAAGTCTTCTTAAAGATACATCCCTCCAAAACCCTGATCCGAGCTCAAGAAGAAAAGCTCAAGAAAAGGTATCAAAACTACCTAATAAGCTTGCACAAAAGTAGTAAAAACTCACTAAGACCTATCCTTGTTCTTAAAGAAATCCCCTCAAAAATCTAATTGATTTTCCTCACAAACCTTTTGAAAATAGTCTAAGGCTTCAAATCATATGCGCCTTTTGACTAAGGCAACAACTAAAGGCTTAAAGTCTTCAAATAATTCATTAAATCAACAATACTTAGGTCAAAATTCAATCACTCAAATCTTTACATGGTTCAACCTATCATTAGGGAAATCGGCCATTCAAAACTTTGCATAAAGTTTGATAAAAATGATAAGTCCCTATTTCGAATTAGGGCAACAAAGCAAAATAGGGGAAAACCCGAATCTTCACTTCATTTTGCATTTGGGATTTTGGAAGAAAGCTCTGCTGAGAGGAAAATGCACCGCCACCACCATGCTTAGGGTTTCAGCTGAGAATGCTTAGACTTCATGATTCTTTCCTTCAGATTGGTCGATTCTTCCTCTACAAACCATGGGTAACTCATTTTCAAGTTCTTTTGAGCTCCTTTGCTTCATTCCTAAGCCATTTTTTTGGCCTTGAGTCTGTGACATGTGATGATCATTTGATGAATTCTTTGTATTTCTATGTCTATTTGCTAATTCCATGTCATTTGGCCACCATACACAAGCTCGACCTGGGGTTATCCTTTGGATTCTGCAAAACTTGAATGAGGGTTCCTTGCCAACACCATGGGTAAGTATGACTGACTTATTCATGCTTGTTCTTTGAGCTTTTCTTGAGAATTAAGGCCTCACTAGCCATGGCTGTAGCAAGTTATTGATGTATTTTGGTGATTTTCTATACTTGTTTTGTTATCTCTAGATACCATATATGAGCTTCAACTTTGATTTTTAAAAGCTCTATGGAGCTCTGGCCATGCCCTCCTTATCCTCAATGGGAAAGCAATGGTAAGCCCTTTGTTATATTTTCTTTCCATATTGTTTTCATTGAAAGAAAATTAACAAGAGTTAATCATTCTATGAATTTATAATGATTTATGAGCCAAGGGCTCCCTTCAAGTCGCACCATGAGCATATTTGTCAAAAGCTTTTTGAGTACCTTTGGGCTCGACCCAACATGATTTTCTACTTCTTTTGCACTTTTAGAAACAAAAATAGATGTGGGAATTCATTGTTTTGAAGAAATCTCACTTATCTTTGTTATCTCCTCCTCTGAAGCTCAACCCACTGTGATTTCTCTTACTTTCTGTTGTTTTTTATAAGAACCCTCACATGGGTATCTCAAAAAATTGGAAAATATTGTCTTTAAATTTGAAACCCCAATGTGGGTATTTCAGAAAAATGAGAAAGAATCTGTATATTTGATTATTCATGCAAAATCTAGACTTGACCCAACATGGTTTTCTATTTTCTCAATTTTCTCCATATGGGTATTTATTGGTTGTGAAGAAAATGTATTTCTGGATGAATTTTCTATTATATTTAAGCTTGACCATGAGAGCATTGAATAAATCATTTTCCTGACAAAACTCCACCTAGGTACACACTATTCTGAAGAACACACATTATACTGCCCTTTCTTGTTAAAAATCCTAACATGGGTATTTTATAAATATGATAAAACATTTATCTTGCTGCTCCATTAAAATACCCATGTGGGTAAATTGTATGTGGTGAAAATTTATATAATCGACTTGAAACCCCAATGTGGGTATGCTGAAAGAATAAGGAAGAATTTGTATTGTTATGTATTCAAGGCTGGGCTCAACTCACCATGGCATTCGATAGAAACATTTTGGGACACAACACCTATGGGTATTCCTATACAAACTTCTTTTAAATTCTAGCTATTCCTCTTCATTTCCCTTCAATCAGCATATATAATTCTGCCCCATTCTCTTTATAATTATTGCTTCCCCTTTGACTGTATAGTAGGTCGGCCTTGCAGATTTCAGTTTACATGCTTTAATCTTTACGTTATTTTATATTATTTCAGCTTGTGTCTGTAAAGCTCTTTCATGTTTTATCATTCTCAGCTTATTCTGGAAACAATCTTTCTGCATTGTAATTCTTCTTTGAAAGTAAATTTGATTGAGAGAACAATTTAATTAACAGAACAAAACCCCAAAACAGTGTACTTAATTGTTTCTTTTTCAAAACAATGATGCATAACTTAAATTGAATCAACCTTGCATTCTCAGCCAAAATGAAACTAGCTATCTTTGCTGTATCATTCCATTTGAAAACTGGGCCTTCTCTTCATTTTCCTTTATTATGTAAAATTTGTTTCATGCACAATTCCTTTCTCCAATGAAAATAGCAATTTGAAACTTATACTATTTGTTCTCCTTTATTGAACAGTTCTTCTAATAATCAGGCATTATGTATGCCTGATCATTGTCCTCATCTGAATGTAACATTGTTGTAATATTTGGGAATAGAATACACAAAAAAAAAAACCAAGGCAGAAAATACAAACCGTACAACTACATTTGAGATTTGTAGTCATGAAATGATGTACTCAGTTAAATTGATTGAGATGATTAATCCCATTGTTCACCAGTAGCTTTCAGAAAACATATTTGACTGTTATGAGTGAACAATCAGCTTAATAACTTGATGGATGAACTATGTTTTACTCTTTCAGTTGTATATTTCCATTCTTGATGAACATGATGATTGCAATTTCTTTCTCAACCCACTTGTAATGTATAAGGGGCAGCATGCTGAGCTCTACCCTTGTGGGAGCCCGTTTTTCTCCACATGCTTGATCTTCAAATGATAATCAGCTTCATGATTTTCCCTATACCTGCACAAAGAAACAAATGATGTTAGCATAAAACATTATATGATGATGTTGATGTCTCTCTTTTAGCTCATGTTTATGCACTTTTCTTGATTGTTTCAATGTATGATTAGCAACATACTACATTATCATTGATGGTTCATGTAGGTATATTCATAGTTGGAGCTCGAACATCCCTCTTTTCCTCCATACAGGTCAATCGGAGCTCGAAGAAGATAGATGGTGCACCTCCTCTGCATCGGTCATCAACAATAGGCAATGATGATTATGCCATACTTATGTGATTTTTCCTTTTTTGCATCTTCCATAGTGTAGAATGCTACTTATGATGCATTGTAACAGTTACATCCATAGCTTGTGTGTATCCAATTTCATTCTTTCTTCTTTTCACTTTGAAAAGAAAATGCATCTCAATGTAAACTTGTATCATCATTTGAATGAATCATCATTTGAATTCTTGCAATCAAATGAAATGTTGTAAATATGAAAAGTATCATGAAATAAATGAAAGCAGTTGAAATGCTTTATTTTTGTATATTCAGTCTTATACTCCATTTGATGGTTAAATATCCAAGCCATACTTCTTGAAACTTAGCTTCCTCATTGTATTGCCATAACTGTTACTTGTAAAAGAATACATAAGCTGCAAACAATAGTTGAGCATATGCAGAAATAACTGTATTTTTCACTTTTAGATATAATAGTATTTAATCAGCTCCACCAATTGAGTTGTAGTGAAAAATTGGTAACACTTCCAATGAGCAATAGCAAAATGATAACATAATACAAATAATCAGGTTAACATTAATAGTGCAACAATAACATCTCACTATGAGATTGGGTTTCACATTAACAGTGAAACAATGTCTTATTACAATGGATCAGGTTTCACATTAACAGTGAAATGTTTACATATCACAATTAAATTGATTTTCACATAATAGTGAAACGATTACTTATCACAATGAAATTTGGTTTCATATTAATAGAGAAATGATAACATAACATAATGATGTCAGGTTCACATTTATAGTGAAATGATATCATAATATTATGTAATTGGGTTTCACAGTCACAGTGGAATGATAACATATACAATGAGATCGAGTTCACATTTACAATGGACAATTACATAACACTATGAAATATGATAACATAACATAATGATATTGGGTTCATGTTAACTATGAAACTATATCATAACATTATGTAATCGGGTTTCACATTATCAATGAAATGATAACATATACAATGAATCAATTTTATATTAACAATGAATCGATAACATAATACAATGAAAAGATAACATAACATATTGAATTGGATTCACAATAATAGTGAATCGATAACTTATCACAATGAAATTGGTTTTTGAATGCATGCAAACCAAAAAGAATAAGAGGGTTTATGACCATAAAATCCACATCTGATTCATAACATTTATTGTTTTAACATAGTTAGAGGTGCATGAGATTGATAGTCATTATTGATTGGGAAAATGCAGTTAGTATAGAGGCTATGAACAATAAAAAAAAGGGGGGTTTCCCTAGATAAACGACAAGGAAAGGTAAAAGACATGCATTATGATTCTAAAGCGTGCTTGACCTTCATTGACGCATAGTGCAATACAATGACTTGAAATGTAAGGTGGATTGCACAAAACAACTAAACCAAGGTTTTCAAGCAAGAATCAAGAAAGAAATCAACTGTCAAATAATTCAAACAAAGTTTCCAAATCATCAATAGTTCATACCTCAAACTTCTGCTATATATTTGACTAGAAAAGTTGGTGAAGCAAAGGAATCAAAGCTTTTTCCTTAATGATTCACCCCTCTATCCTCTCGAACTTGAACTCGGCCACCTCCCCTACTCTTTCCCTAAAAAATCATCTTCCTTCTTGATTTTTTGTTGGGCCCCCTACACTTGTGTTTGTGATTCCCTTCATTTCCAAAAATCTATGTTTTTTTCATTTTGGATTTGTGTTTAATTTCCTGTTTATTCCTCTTCATGAGCCACCCTGATTGGCTATCTTGCAAAATCTTTATTGTGTAGGGGTTATGGGAGGCCCCCTCCATATTTACTTTCCATTTCAAAATTTGAAAACAAGCAATTGTTGAACATCCTATCATGGCTCAAAGAAATTTTTCATAAAATATATTTTTAGTAAAATCATTCATTTTTCTTTCTCATGCTCATATCTCTATATTTATATATATACATACATACATACATATATTTTCTTACATGTCTAAATTCCTCTATGGTGCAGGATCACCTACACCTCATTCTCCATTTTTGCTTATTTTATGGAAATTGGTGTTTATTAGGGTTAGTGTTGGTATTTTGAGTGTGTTTGTCTTTAAATAAGGTCTAACAAGACCATTTATTATGATCTAGGTTGAGTTTTTGAGTTTTGAGTCTCAATGTACACAAATGCACTCTTGCACTAAAAGATGCTCGTGTAGCCTTTGAAGGAAAAAACATGAATTTTTATGTAAATGTACAAGGTTTGGGGTCTTAAGAATGTAATAAGGCTAACTCCAAGCGATTTGAATGGTTTTTAAGGTCTTAGGTCTTTAGGATTGAAAGGTTGCTTCAAAATGCAAAGTTTCCATAATGTAATTTGGAGTAAACTCAACATTTATGATGTGATTATCATTAACCAATGGGTTCCCTCCTTGAAAATCAGTTGAGGGTCATTGGTAATGATGTGGAAAAGTTTAAATAGCCTCCTTTTGGTCGAGGCAGGTGGTTGGATGAAGTTTTGAAGCATTAATATAATAAAAAAACTCTATTTTTCTAAATTTTCCAGCATTTTTCACTGTTACTGTGCTTGGTACGGTCTGGTACTTCATTGTACAGGCTCCCAATTGGCATGGTTTGAAAGAGGGAATAGTATAATTTCTTTTGGTGGTGATTTGGCTCATTTTCATCAAGTATTGAGTAAGTTACATCAGTTTTAGTGAAAGTGGGTTTGAAAACCTACAAAACAAGGGTTTGTTGACAAATATGTTCATAATTCACCATTACACCGTAGGAAAATTCTGATTTTTGGTGGAATGGTGGATTTAAGGGTCCTTTACATGATACAATTTGTTTTAGGAGGAAATATGGAGGTTTTCAAAAGTTATGTGATGCCCTAGGTCTGGTTTTACCTTGAAACAATCCAGAAAATGATCATTTGTAAGCATTTCTTTTGGTTTCTGAGTATTTTAATTAAATAGAATGGATGTAAGGTGCGTATTAGGTCTTGGGGAGAATTTTTTAACCTGATAAAGGCTTTAGGGGTGTTGGGGTGTGCCTTGACAAGTTGAAAGCTTCCTTGTACATGCCTAGTTAAGCCTTGTTTATGGCTTGTAAATCAATCTTTTGATACATTTGTTTTGGGTGTTTGATCCTATGCTTTTGGGAACTTGTGGAGGATGGTGTTAGGAGTCTAAAACCATGTTTCATGGTCTGGTTAATTCCTTTAATCAGATTTTATTTTGACTTTCCTTTTGGTGAATGTTGCAAGGTTGTGTGGGCTTGTGTAAGAGTGATGAGAAAATGGGAGTTTTCAAGTGTAAAGTCAGGTTATTTGGTCTTGTTTTGACATGTTGAGAATGTACATAGCATTACCAAGTCCTTCAAACATGTCTGGGTGTGTGAGTTGAGTTGGGTGATCAAGTTGCTTGTTGGAAGGAATAGTGAAGTTGATAGGTGCATTGAGAGAAGATATTGTTAAAAGGTGTTGCTTCCCCTGCCACTCTGCATCACTCTATAAGGTAGAGGAAGAAACATCATTTTGTTTCAATTTTAAATCATATATTTTGTAATTCTTAAGTCTACTCACATAATTACTTTTATTTATATATTTATATACATTCTTATGTTTATATATTCATCTTTTATTTTGAATTTAGAGGAAAAAATGAGCATTAAATATACAAGTGAAACCGAATGAACTAATAAATTTTAGTGTCTTTTAGTTTACTTATTTGCTCATCACCACAATTTCCCTTGTCTTTTAAGGAATCACAAGACATTCACATCAAATTCATATTTCAAATGCAAATACTATGATTCATCAGTGGTGTGTGATCCATATTCCAACAAGGTTGCCAATTGTCATTCAACTAAATACTCCTACCTCAAACATGTTCTCGTTCTTCAACCTATTCATGTATTCAAACACTTGCACTTGCAAAGTTTCATTAGTAACCATTAACTAATGCTCAAAATGAAATGATTCCATTACTACTTCATAACATTCATCCTTCATATTCAATCATAAATTTTACATGGATAAACATTTCAAATGATGTATAAATTTTAAATTTATCACATGTGAAAATTGATAAATTACATTTTTCCAAAAATATTTAAATAACTTAACATTATTAAATTTAAGTAAATTTTGAGACAGGACATCCTTCTACACTAGGAAGAGACATTTTCCTAATGTCTTATTAGAAAAAATTGAATCATATATGTCTATTTCAACACTCAATCATAATGTTATTCAAGACAAAATATCATAACAATCAAATTCAAAAAATGCTAGAGCAATAGTATCTCAATGAAACATTAAGATTCTATATAGAAATCAAATGAGGAAAGGAGTGTTCTATTTCATCTACATCCTCCCAAGTGACACTATCCTCATAATATTGATCCCATTGGACCTTATATTGAACAATATCTATATTTGACAACTTGAAATTGCATCTATCTAGAATTATAATAGGCTCCACCAACACCACTCCTAGATCTTGCACTTGCAAGGAATTGTAATCAAGTATGTGAGCTACATTTGGATGGTATGGATTAAGAAAAGAAACATGAAATTTACATTATGGAGTTGAGCTAGAGTAGGTGGTAGAGCAAGTCAGTATGCAACTAGGTTAATCACTTCTAGCACATCAAATGGACCCACATATCTCAGATCCAACTTGGAAGATTTTCCAAAAGTAATAGAGATCTTGTGTGGCTTGACTCTTAGAAAGACTTTATTTGGCCCCTCTGTAAACTATCTGTCAACATAGCTTTTATGTTTGTTTGTCACTTCCTTCAGTCTACCCTTGATGATTTTTATTTTCTCTTTCATTTCCTTAAGCATTTTAGGACCCACTATAATCCTTTCTTCCAACTTGTCGAAACTAATGTGTGTACGAAACTTTCACCCATAAAGAACCTTGAAAGATGCCATACCTAAGAATGCATGAAAAGAGTTATTATAGGAAAATTCTACCAATGGTAGGTACTCTTCCCATTTATACTGTCAGTCCATGCAATACATTTAGAGGAGATCCTCTACTATCTGATTGACTCACTTTGTTTGACTATCAGTTTGGGGGTGGTACACTAAACTAAAATTCAACTTCATTCCCAAAGATGCATTCAAGGTTGTCCAAAATATGGATGTCATCCAAGTATCTCTGTTGAATATGATAGTATTAAGCACTCCATGCAAATGGAAGATCTCTTGGACAAATTTCTTGGTCAAGGTCAATGGTCCATCCTTAAGGTTCCCTAGAATGAAATGTGCCACCTTAGTCAATTGATCGATTACTACGAAGATGAAATCATTCTTGCTTTTACTCAAAGGTAACCCTTGTATAAAGTCCATGTTGATCACCTCCCACTTGTACTCAAGTATGTCATGAGGATAGAGAGGCCCTATTGGATGCACATGTTCAACCTCAACTTGCTAATATTCCAAGAATCTGGTTACATATTAAACTACATCCTTCCTAATTTTTTGGCCAGAAATATAAAGATTTTAACTTTGTGATCATCCTAACAACTCAGGGGTGTCCTGAATAAGGTGCATTGTGAATTTCCTCCAAGACCAACTTCCTAAGGTCTCTAGAATCTAGAATATACATCCTCATTTGTTATCTTTGGATTCCATTTGATTCAATCTCATACCCAACAAATCGATGTTCTAAGGGATTCTCTTCTAGATCTTTCTTTACTTTTTCATAGTGCCCATCCCCTTGCAAGTATTGCATCACTTGCTACCATAGGTTGGATCTTGTTGTTGTTATAGCTGCCAAATATCTTCTTCTACTAAGAGCATCAAATACTCTATTCTCTTTTCCTTTAATGTACTCAATTCCAAAGTCATACTCACTAATGAATTCCAACCACCTTGATGAGGTATAAATAACCTCATGAATATAATAAGCCAAATACCCTTCCTTATTTCTCCCAATCACTTGTACCCTGCCAATTGTTTATTTTTAGGATTAATAATTTCTTACTTTTGTAAGAAGATGTATAATATTTATTTCCTAAATCAATTGAAATTAGCTAACTAACACTGATGTAATGGTGTAGCTTTCAGTCATTGCACAGGTCATTTTGCATAGCCGAGTGGACTTCAACCAGTTGAGGATAAAGCACTGGAAGTCTAGGCACCAAAAATTTTAGAGTCCATAGTGGAACAAGTTTTTTTAATGCTTTATTTTTTATTTCTATTTAAAAACTTTATAGATCCTCCCCGAGCCTTTAATATGTTTTATATTATGGACCTCAGTCAGTTGGTTAGTTAAAATTTTGTTAGAAGACTTTTTCAATGGTGATCTTCCACCATCTAAAATCTAGGATTTTGTTAGTAGTTTACTATATATATATATGTAACTACTAGAAGCAATGAAATAGTGATACTATTATGTTGTCGTAATATGCTTTCAAATATGTCTCTATGTTACACTTTTTCTGATATGAATAAAATAAGCTTTTCCAGTCTTATTTTGAGTTACTAGTTCTGTGCAATGGAATTGTTATGGATGAATTCATTTTGAAGATACAAAATTTAATGTGATCTAAGTTGAGCATTAAAACACCCAAGAGTTGGCCACTCGAGGGAATCGTGTAGAATAGATAGATAAGTATTTTCATTTTCAATTCTATTGATTTTATTTTGTACATGATAAATGTGAATGAATGTAATTTGTATGTGTCGAGCTCTGTCAATTATTCTTGTAGGTCATAGTTTAAGTTTACCATCTTTTAGTTCTATTTATCTAAAATTCTGAAGCTCCCACTCTCATTTTTAGTTCTTGGTTGTTAAGTTTACCTTATGTTAATCGATTAGTTGTTTTCTTTTAAACTTTATAGTTTACTACAAGTATTCCTTTTGGGCAGTTCATATGCTTTCTAGTTTAATCGACTTATGATTTCTAGCTTAACAATATAATGCTTTCTAGCTTAAACAATTTTACGCTTTCTAGTTTAATTGCTTTTGTTTACAACTATTTCAAGAATTCAAAAAATCTAAGAGAGATAGCCAAGATGTCCCTTATTGCATACAACCTTCAGACACTACCCAGTCGATATTATTGATGGATTTTCAACTAAAGCGATAGGACCTAATGATAGTATGTCACTTTTTGGCACCATTGCTAGGGAAACCTTCCTTTTCTAGTGTTAAAGGGAGATTGGTTGAATACCTATTTTAGCAAAAAAATAGTTGTCAAGATTCTTTTTCTGCATGGTCAGGAAACGAGGCCCACACAGAAGATTCATACTAGAAACCCCCCAATAGACATTCCAACCACAAGTAGGGAGGAATAAGTCTCAGTTGAAGAACTTATCAAAGAATTGATTAAGCAGGATCAACATGAGACCTCCCTGTATAACCCATAACTTCAACCATTCAAGAAAATCGTTGTAGAGGAAAGCATTCCTTTTCATACCCCATAACGACAACCATTGAAGCACACTTTTGAAGAGGAACACATTCTTCTTAACATCATGGGTGACCATAGAAATGCTGCTAATCCAGCAGGGGGAGCACACACATTTACTTATCCTATTGATCTCGATCAAGATGACGATACACCTATGAAAATAATTTCACCAAGCTTCTTGCCAACCTTCAGAGGTTTATCCTCTAAAGCCCCTGACCAATTCTTATTTGAGTTCAAATTTTTGTGTTAGATGTATGACTATAAGAATGATAACCAAAACTTGAAACTTTTTCCCTCCACCCTGTAGGATTTTGTAATGCATTGGTTCATGGGATTAGCTTCAATATCAATAACCTCTTGGGGCGATATGGAGTCTTCCTTTTTGGACAAATACCAAAGCTATTGTAGAGTCAGTGATAGGAAAGAGGAGTTGTTGAAACTAAGGTAGAACAGAGATGAAAGCTTAGAAAATTGTCTAGATAGGTTTATCTTCTTATCTAAATGTTGTGGTGGAGAAGCCATAAGTATGGAAAATTTGAAGACTATATTTCTCAAGGGACTCGATGAAGATGCTAGAAGAAGCCTCGATTTAAATGGAAAAGGAGATGTGTCCCAACTTGGACTCAATGATATCACTGATTTATGTCAGAATTTCTCTTGTACTCGAGGAGGTATCTGTAAGTCTACTCTTTTTAGATGTTCCAATGAAATAGGTAAACTAGATGAGGAGACAACAAATCTCAAAACTAATATTCTCGTTCAACTAAATGCCACATTGGATGGACTATAGGGTAAAACACGTAACCCTAAGATGTTCGATATCTATTTCCCTAGGTGTAGAAACAAATATCTATTAAGAGAATGTTCCTTGGATAAATTTGAAATTTTCCAAGTTTGTGAGAAGATTCATGCTACTGATCAATGTGAGATCTTAAATGCAATCAAAAATTCTAAGAAGAGGAAAACTCAGGTTGAAGAGGAGATCAATCTTGTGAATCAAAGACCTGGTGGGAATTTATCTTATGGCCAAAACTCAAATCCCACCTGGCAAGGCCCAAATAATTGGAATAATAATCAATGGGTGGCACCTTGGCCTCAAGCATCACCTAACTGGGGAGTTTACCCTTCGGGGCCACTTGAATGGGAAAATTAGTCTTGGGGAAATCCCCAATGGTCAAACCAAACTCAACAACAATGGTATCCTCAAAATCCTACTCCTTAGTGGAATCAACCATAAAATCAATTTTATTATAGGCCTAGGAGGATGCCTAATCCACAATATAACCTCTTACCATCTCCTCAAAACCCTCAACAAAATAAGTAGGTTAAACAACCACAACTTCTAGGACAACCCATCCCTAATCCAAAGAATAATCGTCAAAATACTCCAGTGTATTCTATAGAACAAGAAAATGTGACTGGACTTAATGCTATCCATTGTAGAAACCTATAGTTAAGGCCAGGAAAAACACTCCAGTAGCCTACTGTACTTGAGATCATAGACGATCTGATTAAAGAATATGTTGAAATAGCTAAAACATATTCCACACCTTTAGAGAAAAACCCAATGAGTGATCATGACAAGACCCTTCCACAATCCTCATTTGGAACTTCCAAGCTACCTCAAGAGGAGTGTGGTTAGCCTCCAACTAATCCTTTAAAGGACTCCACTTTAAAAGAGAAAAATCAAGCACCTTTTTTAGAGTTCCTTAAACCCACCACCTTGAAAAACCCTCCAAAAATGTCCTTATCCACCGAAATTGCCTTGATACAAGAGATTAAACATCTTCAAATTGAGGTTCCTTTCTTACAAGAAATTAAAGAGATTCTTGAACTAAACCAACTGATTAAATAGTTGTGCATCAAAACACCAAGAAGGAAACCAAAACGGATTAATATTGTTCACATAAACGGGTATCTAGCTAACCTTTAGGATTGAAAAACCATAGCTCCAAAATATGATGACCTAGGCAACCCACTCATAATAGTGACAGTAAAAAAGGTAGCAATACCTAATGAACTTGTGGACCTAGGAACAACCATTAATGTGATGATAATTCGATGTTATGGAAAAGTTGGGACTCACTGATTTACATCCCACAACTATAGTGTTACAGATGGAAAATCAATCCATAGCTATTCCCAAAGGTGTTGTAGAAAATTCTCTTGTTATGGTTGATGGTTGGGAATATTTGGTAGACTTTCAAATAATCCAATCCCTCACACCAAAGGATAGTTATCCGATAATCCTAGGAAGACCGTGGCTAGCTACAGTTGCAACCAAGATTGAATGCAGGGAGGGAGGAATGACCATTTCACATGGTCCCAATAGTAAACATTTATTTTTGTATCCTACTAAACCTCTTGAACATAACAAAGTTTTGGTTGATGAACCAAATGGACCCAATGAACAAGAGAATCTAGCCTCACTTGCTATGGTAGTCATCAAACAACATGGTGAAGAGCTAGAAGATGAACTAGAAAATAATAGGGAAAATCTTACCATAGACTCAAGTGATGAGGAAAAGGTAGACATAGAAGAGGTTCTAAGGTAGCCAATCAACATTGATCACATTGAATTTGATTACACCAAGTTCATGGGATTACCTTGCCCCCTGTCAAATATCATTCCAAAAATAGATCATTTCTTCAAAGATATTGCCAAACTTCATAGAACCATACCACATAGCTATCCTCTCAACACTTTGACTAGAGAAGTTTATACTATCACCTCCAATGATCTGGGGGTCAAAACCATCATGTTATTACTAGGAAAAACTTTGAATATCAATAGCTAGTTGACAAAGCTAGAAGAGGACAAATTGTTTGATGTTTTGGTAAATAGATCTAAATATTTTTCTTGGTACTATACAGACATGAGAGGAATACACCCAAGTGTTTGTACTCATCACACTTATACTAAGGATGTTAGACTTGTTCATCAACCACAACGAAGGCTCAATCCTACGTTGAAAGACATTGCTAAAACAAAATTTGAGAAACACCTACAAGTAGGATAGAAAATGGGTTTCACCTCTGGTTGTGGTCCCAAAGAAAAATGGGAAGTGGATAGTGTGTGTTGACTATAGATAACTTAACAAAGCTACCCATAGAGATTACTTCCCTCTACCGTTTGTAGATCAAGTTTTGGATAATTTTGTTGGAAGGAAGTATTTCCTGTTCTTGGATGGATTCAGTGGATATAACCAGATACAGGTAGTAGCAGAATACCAAGACAAGACAAATTTTACTTGCCCTTGGAGAACATTTTTATATCGAGTTCTTCCATTCAAGCTATGCAATGCTCCTGCGACATTTTAGAGAGTTATCTTGGCAATATTTGTTGAGTTTGTAAATGAATGTGTGGAAGTTTACATGGACGACCTCATTGTATATGGGTCAACTTTTGATGAAGGACTTCAAAGTTTGGATAGAGTGTTGAAATGAAGTGAGGACCATCAGCTATCCATGAGTCATGAAAAATGCCTAATAATGGTAGAAAAAGGGATAGTGTTGGGACACCATATTTTAGTTAAAGGGATAAAAGTAGATCCTAAGAAAATCAAGGTAATACAACAACTTGAGACTCTGAAAAACTAGATTGATGTTAGAAATTTCTTAGGACATGATGGATACTATAGGAGATTCAGATAAAATTTTAGCAAGATTGCAGCCCCTATGTTTCCCTCGTTCAAAAGAATGTAGAGTTTTCCTAGACAAAAAAGTGTCAATCATCATTTGAGATGATTAAGGAGAAACTCATCTCTACTCCTATCCTACATGGATCTAATTGGAACCTGTCATTCCATATTTATGTAGATGCTTCTGATGATGCTATTAGAATGGTTTTACGTTAAGAAGATGAGAATGAGGGAAAGTATGCTATCTATTTCATCAGTAAGAATTTGGCTCCCATTGAATGAAATTACACCACTACAGAGAAATAATTTTTGGCTATAGTACATGCAATCAAGAAATTTTGACATTACATTATAGTGTATAAAGTGACTATGTTCACAAACCATTCAACCATCAAGTACCTAATGAAAAAACCTATAGTAAATGGAAGGATAATTAGATGGTTATTTCTTCTACAAGAGTTCAATGTGACCATTATTGAAAAACCTGGAAAATTCAACGTATTTGCAGATTTTTTATCCCAAATCAAACAAGACAATGGAGATTGTGATCCCATGCAAGATGAATTCCTAGATGAAAATCTATTTTCTATCTCCATTAAAACCCCTTGGTTTTTTGACATCACCAACTACTTGGATACTTCAAAGTTGCCACCAGATTTTACATCAAAATAGAAGAAACACCTCATTCTAGAAAGCACTCTGTTCAAATGGATTAATGGAATATTATTTTGATACGAACCTGATATGGTTTTACGACACTATGTTAGGGTAGATGAAACATATAACATTCTTAGAGCTTTCTGTGATGACTCCTCTAGAGGCCATTACTCTACCAAGAGGACGTCCCATAAGATTTTGGGTGCAAGATATTACTAGCCCTCTATGAATAAAGATGTAAAAAATATGTTCATCATTGTGATGAATTCCAAAGAGTAGGGAGACCCACTACATCCAATGAAATTCCTTTACAACACCAGGTAGTCCTTGAACCATTTGAAAAATTGGGATTGGATTTTATCAGTCCTATAGACCCCCCTTCACAAGGAAAAGAGTACATTTTTGTTTTTACTGACTATCTAACCAAGTGGGAAGAATTTCAAGCTCTAAGAGTCGCTAGGGAAGAACAAGTAGTTTCTTGTATAACAAGATTTTCCTCAAATTTGGAGCCACTAGAACAATTGTCATAGATCAAGGGCCCCAGTTTATGTCCAAAGTTTTGTTAGCCTTCACTGATCATTTCCAAATAAGCCATAAGAATTCATTACCCTATCACCCTCAAGCAAATGGTCAAGTAGAAGTCACTAACACGGAGCTTGAAAATATTCTAACAAAAATAGTTTCATTAGGGATAAAATACTGGGCTTAAAAACTACCTGAAGTTGTGTGGGCTTATAACACAACTTGGAAATCAACCATTGGTTTTAGTCCATACGAGTTAGTTTTTGGGAAGAAACCACTTCTAACCATTGAATTTGAGCTTCAAACCCTACAAACAGTAATGGAATTAGGCTTAGATCTCAAATGAGCCCATGTTGAAAGAGTCTTATAGCTTAGCGAGTTAGATGAACTCTATTTATATGTCCACCAAATTGAGCTAGTTCAACATCAAGGAAAGGCCCATGATAAAAAAATTAAGGAAAGAGAGTTCCATAAAGGGGATTGGGCACTGTTATTTGATTCCTGATATAAAGATCATTAGGGGAAACTTAGGACTCATTGGTTGGGTCCATATGAAATTTTTGAGGTATTTTCAAATGAAGCAATGTAGCTCAAGCCCATTGATGACGAAACTCGAACTTTATTAGTCAACGAACATTAATTACACATCTACCATAAACCAATTAATAGAGAGGAATTTACAAGGATGGTAGAAATGCAAAGAGAAGTACAATGCATTGACTTTGCTATGATAGAGCCAATGGAATGTTTGGATTAATAGTCACCTAGTCTTAAAAAATTAATAATAATAATAATAATAATTGCATGTGTATGAGTTTGTAATTACTTCAGGGCATTTATTTTAAATTTTTCATCCTTTTGAATTGGCTAAATTCATTTATGTTTTGCAAGACAACATGATTAATCAAATACAAATTATGGCACATCTTGTTCCAACGCTCTGGAACTTATTGGCTCAATTGTTGTGGTGCTCCGAAACTTACATGCCTGACTGGTGTTATTCCCTATTCTATTCCTACAGTCTAGCACATCTTTCAACGATGCTCTGGAAACTCTAAGTCCAAAGTCCTTCATTCTACTTTATTCTTCTGATGACATCTTTTGAAAATGCTCCAAATATTTTCTTTGTTGCATTCTGGTTGCATCTTTTCAATGATGCTCTAAAATTTTGTTGTTGTCTTCCTTCTAGTGGCATCTTTTGGTGATGCTTCAGAAATTTCCACTTTCTTCCTTCTAGCAGCATCTTTCGGTGATACTCCAAAAATTTTGTTGTTGCTTCAGTTGCATCTTTCGGCGATGCTCCAAATAATTTTGTTGTTAGTCTAGTTGTATCTTTCGATGATGCTCCAGAAATTTTGTTGCTGCATTCCAGCAACATCTTTTAGCGATGCTCTAAAAAATTCTTTTTCACTTTGGTTGCATCTTTTAGCGATACTCCAAAAAATTTCCACTTCATTTTTTCATTCTGGGCACATCTCTCAACATGCTCTAGAATTTTTTGTTCTTCGCCCCAATCGCATCTTCCAGTGATGCTCCATATTTTTGTAAATTCTCTTCCTTTCCAAATGCTTTGGTATTTCCAATGATATACACATGCCCATTATTTAATTTTTCCATTACCTTTAAAATCCACACCCTACATTACCATCTCCTATCATAATAAATAAAAATTATTATGACTATTTTTCCATCATAATAATTCCAACATTAATTAGTTGCCCCATCCTCATTCATAATAAATTAATTACCACCCCTACCATCCCATCTAATTATATTGTTACATTAGTGAAGGTAAGCAATTTTCAAATTGATGGCGAGATGTAAGGTACGTATAGATTTTACTTTAAGTAGGTAATTATTTTGAATAGAAATAAATAAATTGGCATGTACCACCACCCATTTCCAAGCTTAGTAAATTGTGCTTGAGGTGCTACAGTTTTTGTGCTATTTTCCATGCAAGATAATGATGAAAATACAATGAAGCTCAAATGCAACAATCAATTCATGTCATATTAGTTGTATGAGTGCTTTAAAAGTTACATTTTCTTTACTCTACATCTTAATTAAATTGTTTAAAACAATTTTTAGTGCCACAACATTTCACAGTTTTTGAGTGCCACAATATTTTAGAGTTTTTAAATGCTATGAAATTTTAGCAGAAACTGAGCAGAGTCACAAGAAAGATACAATATGGGAGGAGCTAAGCGTAAATATGAGCCAACTTATGTAGACAAGTTATTAGTGCTAAGTAATATTTTGGAACTATTTCAGAGGGTTGTGTGGCTGGAATTCATGAAGAGATTTTAGGGACACAATGAGAAATTGGTGAAAAAATTTAGAAAAAAAATCTCAGATGGTCAATTTGTAGTATTTGGAAAGTGATTCAAGGTCATCCCTAAGATCATTTTTCATCTATCTAGTCTTAGAAATGAAGGTATTAATTTTTCAAAAACCACCAATATTTCTTATCAGAAAATGGTAGATATTTTTAGTAGGGAAGGGGAACCTCAACCTTTATGAATTGTAAATACTTGAGGGAAAAACAAAGGCTTCCAAATAATGTCAATTCCAGAGCCATAGAGAATAGCAGTGGCTAGGATTATCAAATATTTTACCTATGAAGGACAATGTGCAATAATTGTAGGTCCACCTTTCTGCCTACTTACCCATTTGTGCCAAGGTGTTGAAAACCCTACACTTAGAGTTAATTTGTCTGCATTTCTTTGTGATTTTGTTATTAACATGATAGAAAGATTCTAAATTGGTTCAATGCCATTAATACATCATGGCCCTATCCACTTAATATGTAAGCATCATTTTTGTAAGAAAACAGAAAGAAAGTGGCAAAAATTTCTTCAAAAATTTAACCCAAAGCCCATAGAACACTTTGAAAAAGGTGAATTATCTAGGCTAGTAGCTCAAAATGTGGAAGATCCTTCCTTGATCCTCGAGATGCTTCTGAACCCCAGCATCCCAAACTAGATCCTGAACATGAAGCACTAAAAATTTCACCTAACATTTCAGAAACCCCTAGCCATCAAGAAAATGTAGAAATAATAAATTTAGGAGATGAGGATACTCCTCCTCGCAAGAGGAAAAAGAGGTCTAAAACAAAATCACAAAACCTCCTCCTTTAACAAGAAGTAAGCAATTATCTACTAAAATTGGAGGTGTAGTAGCTTGTGAATAATTGAATGCCCCTAAAAAGAAAGGGTTTGATCATCAACCACAAAATATTGAAGCCAAATCAATAGAAATTAAGGTTCAAACTTGTGAAGAAGCAACAAAAGAAAGTGAAAACCAAACCAATAAATCTCCTAAGACCAAGAGGGAGAATATGCCACTCCAATCAAAACAAGAAGAAATAGGGGAACAATCACCACACCATTTAGGTGTTGAAGATGAATCTGCAACAAAGTTATCTCCCTTGGTTACTAATGTTACTAAGCAAGGTCCATTTGAGGTGCAAGATGAAGAGAATATGACTAATAATGATGTAGAAATTCCTATTTTTCCTTTTTCTATCAATACAAAGGTTGGAAATTTTGATAATAAATAAATAGAGTTAGAAGAGTTGAAAGCAAAGATTAGTCAGTTAAAATGTAAGTTGTAAAAAAATGAAGAACAAATCAATCAGCAACAGGAGGAAATAGATGTACACACTATCATTTTTAAGAAAAGAGATCAAGAAATTGCAAATTTTAAGATTCAAATAGAATAAAAAGATAAAATTATTGAAGAATTACAATTTTAGGTATAGCAATGGAATGAAGAAGGTAAACGGTATGTGAAAAAAATTTCTGAGAAAGACAAACAAATTAAAAGTTTGACTGATAATTTGATTACCAATCACTTACAATTTTTGTTAAAGAGCAGCAAAAACACAAATTTGAGATTAATGCATCTTTGAGTAAAATTGTTGAGTTGAAGCAAGATTTGTAGGAAAATAATGTTAAACTAATAATGGATTCAAAAGAAATACAAACTAAACCAACCAAAATGGACTAGTTTCAAGTTCATATACCTCCATTGTTGGTTACATTGATGGAAAGGTGTTATTTTCAAAGAAATGTAGGGGTACATAATGCTAGATTGAAAAAGGAAATGGTTTTGTTAAAATAATCATATGATAGAGTTTATCAAGCTAAGACATATGCATGCCAAATTGAGGAATTATTATTAGCCTATAGGAGACCATCTAGATTGTATTCTAAGTTTTTGAATGAATAATTATTAAGGTGGAAATTATTAAGAATTCCTTGCAATCTACCACATGATCTAGATGATAAGAAATTTGTAAAGACATTTAAATAATCAACACCTACTCAACAGAATTTATTATGTGAATTCTTTGTTCACAATTTGCTTTTGGAAGGACATACTAATTTCTTTGTTAATCTCTTTGTCAATGAAGTTCAACTTAGGGCATTTGTGTCCACCATGAAAAGTCAAATTCAATGGCAAGAAATGACTAAAGAGTATTTATAGGAAAAAATAATTGTGGGACTATAGATGAGGTATCCTAATAGAAAACCCTCTTATTTTAAAGCTCACTTCCAAAGCATTAAGATCTGTGAAGATGTGAGAAGTATAATGATAATATTTGGATCTATTTTGAACATTCCTCAACTCAGGGGCTGGAATTAATAATAAAATCATGGAATGGCTATGAGGAGAGCTATAGTCCTCTTCCTATGTACCTTAAAAAGAGGGAGCTGATTTCACCTATGAATATTAAGTGGTTCTACAAGAGAGCTAAGGCACTGGATGATATACTCCAGTAGCTTAAAAACCAATTGATAGGAATGAGGTATAGACCTCCATTACTTCTTCAACCATCTCCTTCAGTACATGTCACTATAGAACAGAACACTGAAAATTTAAATTCATGGAAAGTAAGGATTAGATTCAACGAGGGTTTCCTTAGAAGTCACAATGATTGGGATAGAGAAGCAAAAGATCCATATGACCTCAAATCCAAATACAAAGAGTTAAATAGGAATAGGGAAATGGAAAGGAAAAGGACACAACATAGAGTAGGACCTATTCAAGGATAGGAGGGGGAGAGTGATGAGGTATAAATAACCTCATGAATATAATAAGCCAAATACCATTAATTATTTCTCCCAATCAATTGTACCCTTGCAATTGTTTATTTTTAGGATTAATAATTGCTTACTTTTTGTAAAAAGATGCATAGTATTTATTTCATAAATTAATTGAGATTAGTTGACTAACATTGATGTAATGGTGTAGCTTTCAGTCATTGTATAGGTCATTATGCATAGTCAAGTGGACTTTAAAGTGGACTTCTACCAGTTGAGGATAAAGCACTGAAAGTCTAGGCACTGGAAATTCTAGAGTGCATAGTGGAACAAGTCTTTTAATGCTTTCTATTTAGCTCCTCTCTAAGCCTTTAATATGTTTTATGTTATAGAACTCAGTTGGTTGGTTAGTTAAAATTTCGTTAGAAGACTTTTTCAATGGTGATCTTCCACCATCTAAAATATAGGATTTTGTTAGCAGTTTAGTATATATATGTAACTGCCAGAAGCAATGAAACAATGATACTGTTATACTTTCATAATATTCTTTGAACTATGTCTCTATGTTACACTTTTTCTGATATGAATAAAATAATCTTTTCCAGTCTTATTTTGAGTTACTAATTTTGTGGAATGGAATTGTTATGGATGAATTCATTTTGAAGATATAGGTTTAATGTGATTTGAGTTGAGCATTAAAATACCGAAGAGCTAGCCACTCGAGGGAATCACATAGAATAAATGGATAAGTATTTTCATTTTCAATTTTGTTGCTTTTATTTTGTACATTATAAATGTGAATGAATTATGTTATTTTATGTGTCGAGCTCTATCAATTTATCTTGCAGGTCGTAGTTTAAGTTTCCCATCTTTTAGTTCTGTTTATCTAAAATTTTGGGGCTCCCACTCTAGTTGTTAGTTATAGGTTGTTAAGTTTACCTTTTGTTAACAATTAGTTTTTAATTGATTAGTTGTTTTCATTTAAACTTTATATTTTACTACAAGTATTCCTTTTGGGTAGTTCATATGCTTTCTAGTTTAGAGTTTATATACTTTCTAGTTTAATCAACTTATGCTTTCTAGCTTAACAATTTAATGCTTTCTATCTTAAACAATTTTATGCTTTCTAGGTTAACGGCTTTTGTTTACAACTGTTTCAACAATTCAAAAAATCTAAGAGAGTTAGCCAAGATGTCCCCTATTGCATACAACCTTTAGACACTATCCAATCGATATTATTGATGTGTTTTCAACAAAATTGATAGGACCTAACGATAGTTTGTCACACCTTCTTTGACGTGCATTAAGATTCAACTAGGTGAAGATGTGTCTCAATCCTAAATGATTCGTTTTAAGCTCAAATGGATTCCCCAATAGGTAATGCTTCCACATCTACAAAGCATGCACTATTGCAGCCAATTCCAAGTCATGTAGTGTGTAATTCATTTCATGTTGCTTTAGCTTCCCTGATTTTTATGCCACCACTTTCCCATCTTGCATTAATATAGCTCCTACACCATCTCTTGAAGCATCCATGATCACTTTGAATTGACCATTGGGATCAGGTATAGTCAAAACTGGGGTTGTCATGATTTTCTCCTTTGGGAGTTGAAAAGCTTGCTCACACTTTTTTGTCCATTCAAAAATTTTACCTTTCCTTTGAAGTGATGCAATTGGCACTTCAATTTTAGAGAATCCTTGTACATACTTCCTAGTGTATCCTACAAGACCCATGAAGCTTCAAACTTCTATCACACTCTAAGGTGTTGGCCATTCTATAATTATCTTTATATTTTCAAGATTTGCAAAGAATCCTTCTATTGACATGATATGACCTAAGTAGTGAACCCTATCCTAATAAAACAAGAACTTGGAAAGCTTTCCAAGTTGCTCCTTCTCTCTCAGATGTTGTAAGACTATCCTCAAATTCCTATCATTTCCCTCAATGGATTTAGAATAAATCAAGATGTCATCTATGAAGATCAACACAAAATCATCTAGACAATCCCTGAATACACTATTCATGAGGTTTATAAAATCTAATGGTGCATTGGTCAAACCAAAAGGTACTACAGTGAACTTGTAGTGCCCATACTGAGTTCGGAAAGCATTCTTAGGGATGTCCTCTTATTTTATTCTCAACTAGTGATAATTGGATTTGAGATCTATTTTAGAGAACACTGTCATTGCCTTCATCTAATCAAATATTTCATCAATCCTCAGAAAAGGATATCTATTCTTGATGGTGGCCTTGTTCAACATCTAATAGTCGATACACAAACACAAGGTCTCATCCTTTTTCTTTACAAAGATAACCGGCACACCCCAAGGAGATACACTAGGTTGAATGAGCCCGTTGATCAATAGTTCATGTAACTAGGCCTTCAATTCAAATAATTCAGTGGTAGTCATCTTGTAAGGGGCCTTAGAATGAGGTTCAACACTTGGTACTAGGTCAATAGAGAAATCAAATTCTTGTTTAGTAGGTAGCTCTATGAGTTATTCAAGAAACACATCTTAGAATTATTTAAGAATAGGGTAATAATCCATATAAGGTTTCATATTACTAGGTTCACTAACATGTACAACATAGATGGTACACCTCTTCCTTTAATCCCTCTTGAGTTGCATGGTTGAGATCTGCCTAAGTCTTAATGGTCTTTGCAAACCATGAATCTCAACTGAGTTTCCACAGTTGTCTAGACAACTAATCATTTTTTCCTCACAATTCACAATGGAATTTTTTTTTAGCTATCCAATTAATCCCTCAAATCACATCATAAGAACCTAGGGGTTCCACATAAATATTGACTTAGGTCTAGGAATTGGGAAGTTTTAACTCACTACAAAAAAAAACATGAATTGACCCTCTTCCCTACTCGATTCCCATACTAAACCATCCAAGAATTGGCCACATGTTCAAGTCTAATGGGTAATTTAGAGATGATTCTCAGATCAAAAAAACATTCAGTGGGTCTAGTATCAATTAAAATAGAAATATATTCACCATAAAGCTTACTTGAAAGCTGGATTGGTGAAGCTTGAAACTCATCTTGTCTATTGTCCACCACCGCATGGATTTGATTCTAGTTTCCTTCCTTTTGTGCCTTTGGTTACTGTGGAAAACTTGATGCATAATGATCACCTCCACAATTGTATCACCCATCACGTGGCCATTTCTAACCTCTAGATCTATCTTCTTCAGAGCTCTTCTATTTATTTTAAAAATTGCATTTATTGTTGTTAGCCTTCTTATTCTTTCTACACTGCTTCCCTCTCCTTTCTCTTGAGAGTCACTTCCCCTTTTTAGGTTCCTAATTTGATGGGGATTGTCTCCTTTTTGAAACTTTGTATTTCTAAATTGAGACTTGGAATTTGAACTCTTGCAAAAATTCGACATCTGTTACAACTTTTAGTATTATTTTGTGGCCATCTCAAAGACCTCCTCCATAGTATGGAGATTATGTATATCCACCTCTACTCCAATTTGATGTCTTAACCCTAATATAAAATTTTGAATTTGAAAGTGTTCATCGGTTTGGTACTAGGGCACATATTTAAGCAAGTGGGTGAAATTATCCCAATACTGAGTCACTGACATACTCCCTTAGGCTAGGTTTTGGAAATCGATCATCTTTTTTTCAAAAAAGTGCTAAGATAACCACCTTTTCCAAAAAAATTGAAGGAATTGTTCCCATGTGGTCTCTCCTAGTAGCAATTTATATTCTTCCATCTCATTATCCCACCAAGTAGCCACCTCACCAGAGAGTTAGTAAGTTTCCCATACAACCTTGGTTTCATCAGATAGATTTTGAAGCCCAAAATACTTCTCCATTTTAATTATACATGCTTTTTCTCCATCTCTAATGGTCTTGCCATCAAATTTCAATGGAGCTACCCTTTTAAGATCCTTTTCAAGCTCTCCCTTGATTCTCGCTCAATTATTACTACCATGATCTCTATTTCCTTGTGGATGATCCTCATTCCTCATATTTTGACCATCTTTCATACCTCATATTCCCCTTCCAAATGTCCTATCCTATTTTCTTGTTGATTTAGGAGGTTGCGGATTTAGTCCAACCTCTCATTTTGACCTTTGTTTTTCCCTCCACTAGAACCTTCATTCCTGTTGTTCACAATGGTGATTCATAATTGACATGCATCACAACCCACATTTAGTGTAACTAACACAATTTTTTCTATGTTTAATCACTTCAAACACATAATACTAAGTATTATGATATGAAATATTTAAAAGATATTCATGTTCACTCATAACAAGGATAAGTCATTCATGTTCACAACTTGGAATACAAAAAAAAGGACTTCCTTTATTTATTATAATATTGGATTACATAGATCCTTCTTTACAAAATTTCCCCTTATTAAGTGGGTTATTCATTTTCAGACAGAGGAAACTCTTCTAGGTCCCCATCTAAGTCTACAACAACCTTCTTGGATGAGGAAGGATGTACACACAGACACTCCTCTTTTGTCAGAATGGGTGCATTGGGTCCACACCCTAGATGCTAGTCTTGTATTGCAGAAGATTTCTTGGTTTTGACAGTGTGTTTAGAATCTTCGATCTCTTTTCCCCTTTCTAACTTTAGTCAAGTAAGGGCATGTGCTAAGGTCTCATCATCAAGAATATCAAGTTTGACTGAATTGGGTTTTTGTTCTCTTCAACAACAAATTTCATTTTGGAAGTCCTAACTATCTTTCCCTTATTTTTCTGAGACTTTAAACTTCTCATACCTACATTCAATTTAGGTTTGTTAAACTCAAAATTGAATAAAGGTTGACTAACCCTAATTTTGACTACTATGGACTTATAGGCCAAGAGTTGAACCCTAAGATTTGATACCAAATGTAATGTGTCACTTTATTTAACACCAATAAATCAATTATGACATTATGAATATTAAATTAAAGACAAATAGAATATCTATTTTCCATCATAGCATAACATGTCCAAAATAATAATTTATATTCATTTCTAAATGTAAAATTGTCAAATTACATAGTTTGACTAGGCTAACATTGTCACATAGTCAACTCAAGTTTTACATCATATAGTACAAAGTACAGTAATCAAAGATGTAAATCCATGTAATTCATCTTCAACACTTGTTGCATCTAGTAGATGAGAACATGGTTCAGGTGCCTTTCCACCCAACCACAAAGCTATGCTTCCCCAAAATTCTTCCTAACTCAAAGAATACCTAACCTTGCACTAAATACTTAGCAAGAGAAAAAGGTATGCAAGATGGAATATGATGCATGCCTAACATAACTATAAGCATTTCTAAACAAAATCAGAACATGTAAGATAAATGTTAGGAAATGGCGGAGAGTTACATCATAAAATTTAGTCCATTCAAGGTTATGGGCTATGAACACTTGGCCAAGCATATGCTATATACAGTTACAAAATGATAGATTTTGAAAAAAGTAATTTAACCTATACTCTCTGTTAATCCATTTTCGATACCTATTCTGATTGGTAACTTTTACACACAAAAGGAAACACTCTTCCCTTCTAATTAATAAATTTGTAACATACAATTTGATTTGTAATAGGTTATTCTAACTAACCTTCTTATGATATTAAATCAAAAAAATTCTATAAACATAATTGGGTATGTGCAGGATCATGATGGTCCAAAAAGTGGCGATATGATGGGTATGTGTAGGGTATGTGGCTGATGACTTTTTTTACCCAAAATTGATAGAGTAAAAGGTTTTTTAAGGGAGACTCTAAACTTTCCACCAATACAAATTATGCTTTACTTTGAATTTAATAAATAATGATTATTCCTTTTCTATTTGAATTACTGCTAAAGTCTTGATTGATAAGCTGATTGAAAAACATCATAGCTTTCCAAGCGTTATCGCATTTTGAATCCAAAACATGTGTCACATTTATGTTTAAATTATATATAAGTTAAAAAATGAATTTCATGTAGTTTGAACAAGTTAATGTGGTTAGACACTCCCAGGTTTTTATATTTTTTAAAGTTGCAGAATTCACTTAATTAATTATTTACTTGAAAAATTACCATATACATCCACATCAAAGACATGATCCTCTAATTATATCTAAATCTTATAAAACATAATTATAATTTTTATTGTAGTTAGGGTAGTTGAGCAAACACCATACTTATTTTTCCTTGAAATTTAAGTGCTACTACATTGAAATTTGTTTTTTTGATAAATAAATTTTTTTTAAATAAACCTAGTAGTTTAGAAACTACATTCAATTTGCTACAAATTTTATTCTTATATATTTTTGAAATAATATAGATAACTTATTCAAATTTTTACGTCAAGTTGCCTAACTCTGATTTTTCTAAAATTTTCACCACTTAAGAGCCTGTTTTTTCCATGATGATCCTGCACATACCCAATCTACGTATGTTTCACTTGTACTATCTTGGATTCAACAATTTTATGTAAAGTAATCTAACCAAATTTACTTCTCTTGTACATTATACATCAGACAATCAGTCATTGTAACATGTTCTACATTTATCAATTGAAAGATATGTTTATGCACATTTCTTCACACTTGCATCAACATACATATTATTCCTTGCTTCTTCCTACATGGAATGAAGCTTATAATATTCAATTAAGGAAAATAAATAAATTGTTTAAAGAAGGTATATCACATGTACGTGTATATACATAATTGGTTTATGTATATACACATATATGAACTTTGTTACAGTAATAAGTATGCATATACATTCTTTTAAAATAAGAATAGAAATCCATTTCCTTTGTAGACAGTTTGTCACAAATTCCATTACCTTGTAAAATACAAAAAGAAGCAATATCTTTTACTAGAAAACCATTTTCCAAACAAAAGGATTTAAATCAAACATGTATTTTTATGGATTCCTCAAGTAATATTCTATTTCCAAAAGTATTGATAGGATTCACATAAAAGTTACACAAAAAATTACAAGATCATTCTTATAACAACACTATACACCAACATATAATGAATGTCAAAATAATACATTTGTAGTGTTTCAGAACTTTGATGTCATTGAAGTGATTATTCATGTAGGCTTGTCAAGAGTTTTCTATCTCTTTGGGAAAAAAAGCATTTACCGACATGGATTCGGCTTCATAGAAATAAAGAAATCAGGTTGCACTTAACAAAGACTTGAGCTTCATAAGCATTGATTTTAGACTCTTCATAGGCAATGAATTTTGGTTTCACACAACCTTTCAGGATTCCCATGAACAACAAAAAAAATGATAACATAATACAAAGAATCAAAGTTCACATTAACAATGAAACAATCACATCTCACAATGAGATTGGGTTTCACATTAATAGTGAAACAATGTATTATTACAATGGATCGGGTTTCACATTAATAGTGAAATAATTACATATCACAATGAAATTGGGTTTCACATAACAATGAAATGATTACTTATCACAATAAAATCTACTTTCATATTAACAAAGAAATGATAACATAACATAATGATGTTGAGTTCACATTAACAATGAAACAATATCATAATATTATGAAATTGGGTTTCATTTTCATAGTGAAACAATAACATATACAATGAGATCGGGTTCACATTTATAGTGAATAATGATATAACACTATGCAATCTAATTTCATATTATCAGAGTGATGATAACATAACATAATGATATTAGGTTTGTGTTAATAGTGAAATGATATCATAACATTATGTAATCAGGTTTCACATTATCAATGAAACGATAACATATACAATGAATTGAGTTTATATTAACAATGAAATGATAACATAATACAATGAATTGGGTTTTCAATAACAATGAAAATATAACATAACACATTGAATCAGATTCACAATAATTGTGAACCAATAACTTATCACAATGAAATTGGTTTTCAAATGCATGTAAACCACAAAGAATAAGAGGGTTTAGGATCATCAAACCCACATCCGATTCATAACATTTACTATTTTAACATAGTTAGAGGTGCATGATATTGATATTCATTATCGATTGGGACAATGAGTTGATATAGAGGTTGCGAACAAGAAAAAATAAATGGGCTTTCCTCATATCAACAATAGGGAAATGATAAAACTCATTGTCAAAGGTAAGGCAAAAGAGATGTATTCCAATTCTAAAGCATGCTTGGCCTTCACCAATGCACAGTGCAGTACAATGACTATTGAAACATAAGGTAGATTGCACAAAATAAATAAACCAAGATTCACAAGCAGGAATCGTGAAAATAATCAACCATCAATTAATTCATGAAAATTTTCCAAATCATCAATAGTTCATACCTTGAACTTTTGCTAGATATTTGACTAGACAAGATGGTGAAGCAAAGGAATTAAAGATTTTTCCTTAATGATTCAGCCCTCTATCCTCTCAAATTGGAACTTAAGCACCTCCCCTGCTTTTTCCCTAAAAAATCACCTCCCTTGATTTTTTTCCAAACCCCCTACACTTGTGTGTGTGATTCCCTTCATTTCCAAAAATCTATATTTTTTCCATTTTGGTTGTAATTTAATTTCTCCCCTTCCATTCCTTCCTTTTATTTATTCATTCCATTCCATTCCATTATCCACCATTGCTTTCATTCCTTCCATTCCATTCTTCCTGTGTGTCTCTCTCTCTTCCTCTTTCCTTCTCATATACTGTCTCTATGCCATATGTATAAATGTCTACCTCTCTTTCCATACCATATATATACATATACATACATACATACATACATACATACATACATATATATATATATATTCTTACATGTCTAAATTCCTTTATAAGGTAGAGGAAGAAATATATATTTTATAATTCTTAAGTCTACTCACATAATTACTTGTATGTATATATTTACATACATGCTTATGTTTATGTATTCATCTTTTCTTTTGAATTTAGAGGAAAAATGAGCATTAAATATATAAGTCAACCAAATGAACTAATAAATTTTATTGTCTATCAGTTTACTTATTTACTCATCAACACAATTTCCCTTGTCCTTTAAGCAAGCACAAGACATTCACATCAAATTCATATTTCAAATGCAAATACTATGATTCTTCAGTGGTGTGTGATCTAGATTCCAACAAGCTTACCAATTGTCATCCAACTAAATACTCCTACCTCAACCATGTTCTCATTCTTCAACTTATTCATGCATTCACACACTCGCACTTGCAGAGTGTCATCAACAACCATTAACCAATGCTCAAAATGAAATGATTCCATTATTACTTCATAACATCCATCCTTCATATTCAATCATAAAGTTTACATGGATAAAAATTTGAAATGGTATAGAAATTTTAAATTTATCACAAGTCAAAATTGATAAATTTCATTTTTCCAAAAATATTTAAATAGCTTAACATTATTAAATATAAACAAAATTTGAGATGTGACATATATGGTAAACTTTTAGCTTAGGATTTGAGCTCCACGTGTCTACAACTATTTTTTAAGGTTTTAGGTTAGGGTTTCCTACCAAATCACATGCCTTATCTCCTCCTTTGACTTGGTGATGATATAAGGAACTTTAGTGCTCATTTTAAAGTGGTGGATCTTCCATGGATTTTCTCTAGTAGACTTATGCAACTTTTACATTCTACAATTGTGAAATTATCTTTTATGCCCTTGTATCAATATAATTTATATCTTACCCTCTCTCACCTTGGATTTGTTGTGAAAATAAGTTTCCTTGTTCCTAAGAATGAATTTTGTGTTAAATATGGTATAGTAAGCTAAATGTGGAGAAATAATTTCCTCTTAGTGTTTGTTAAACCCTAACTTTCATGAAACTTCCTAAGGATTGGTATAACAAAGAGTTGTGTGAATTTAGTGGTGGTTCTATTGATACTCTTGGGTAGGAAGAAACATCTCTATCTTTAGTGCATCACATCTGCTTCGCTTTTATGAAATTATTTATCTCTCTTTTCCTTTGTGATTTGGTAGAATAGGACTAGTTATAGTATTTCATATGATGGGTTGGACCAACATATTTGCACATAGTTTATAAGAGGAAGCCATGCTTCTCTGGATATCTAACCTCAACTGCAAGATCCCACACCCTGAGTTTATTTCCATTGTGTCTTTGGAATGTTGATCCTATGTTCAAGAGGGTGTAATTTCATGTGACAACACTATATCAATGGTCAATAAATATGATATAGCAAGATCATGCACTCAAATCAACATATACTATTATCCTATATCAATTCAATTATTGATTATGAAATGTTACATTTATCATGTCAATCCCAAGGACATAATCATCTTGAATCATGTTATTATTGTATGTGCAACTAAATACTTTAGGAATTTACTCTAGATAGTTGCATATAGTAGAAAAATAAGCTTTGTAATTCAAATAAAAATTATTTTATGGATTCCAATCAAAAAATAATTGGACAATAGTTGATCTAGATTTATTTTTGATCCTATAGGCTAACAATTTCTTCATTAATAATAGAATATTAGATCTACAAAAAAATAAATCTAGTTAAGATTTCTAAAATAATCAATACTTAATAGGACTAAAATTGAGTTGTATTTTACCTCAAGTAGGCCTTTTCTTGGGTTAATTTTGTTGCTCTTCTTCTTTATAGATTATTAACTAAATCAAATCCTTTTATGATTCATTATGAAATATCAATTGATATATAAATTTATCCTTAATAATTTTCTAAAAAAACTAATACAAATTGCAAGAAATCTCTATATGTAGATATGTATAATCTATAGAATATATATTGACTCTAGCTACTTCAAAATTATTGGAATCTTAATAACTTATATGCTACATTTTTCAACTTTCTTCCTATGAACTAGGAGCCTGAGGATTTTCTTATTCTATTAATAAAAATATTATAGAATAAAAAAATGAAATTAATATTAAGGTAAAACACTCCTAACACAACACTTCCACCACTACATAGAATGAACAAGGTTTTTATAGGAATGAAGGTGAGTGGTGTAACTCATTCAACTCTCACTTGATCCTTGCTAAAAGATTAATACTATCGTATTTTCCATGTTTTTCTGCATTGTTGGATTTCTTACCTATCCTACAGAGATGTTACCAAGTTGCTAATTAGTTATTATTGATAGAGATTGTTGGATACAAGTACTTGTGGATTTGGTTGTAGGTTTTACTACAACCCTAGCTATGGGTACTTGTTCTTAATTTCTACATGTAGGAGTTAGCTTCAATAAAATTTCTACTCTAGAATAATTATAAACAACATAATATACTGTAATATCTTGAAAATAATGACTTAAAACAAACATTTATCAAACCATCATACATCTAATTCATTGCTTTTACTCATATTAAGGAAAAGTATCAAGTATAGGACATAAATGTTTTTGGAAATGTCTATGAAATAGGGAATCAAAACAACAAACAATTAAAATTATATAATCCATCAGATAATAAAAAAATAAAGTTTATTTCTCTCTTTTGTGATAGGGCACGTTTTAATTATAGGTGATTCTTAGGAAATTGTGGGGTTTTAATCAACAACTCCAACATGGTACCAAGGCTCTAGATCTATATTTTATTATTTTTAATTTTTGAGATAATTAGCCTTAAACATTCAAACAATGTGTTTTGAACTAAAATAGGCATCACCATTTTATTTAGAAGGTATCAAAACCCTAGAATCTTGCTTATCTAAATACTAAAATCAAAGTTTTGAAAAATATATCACTTTTGGAGGGTATTTGAATTTTATGTAAAAAAATATACATATGTATGGATTCATATGGATCTAGACAACCATATGGAATTGTACAATGCTTCTTCCATTAATTGTTTTACATCCTCATAGCTTCTCTATTTGATATTAAGGCTAATCACAAAACTCTTGTAGTGAAATATTTTACAATGGTTTAAAAATGAAAAAGAAATTATGAAGTTTCTTACAAAAATCAAACATATGAATCAATGTGCTAGCATCATTATGTTTTATAGTTGATATTTGATATTTTTTTACAACTTTCCTAGTATATAATATTTTTTGTGTTATATTTTACAGTCAGGGTGGCCATATTAACTACCTAGCCCTTGGTATTCTCTAAGTAAGGTGTTGGTCCCCATGCATGACCAATAGTGCCTCAACTAAACATCTACTCGTGGGAACCACCACCATTGAATATAGCCACCAAAGCATTGCCTCTACTAGTGGTAAACCTATTTGGCACCTCTACACCACTAAATCACCACCATTTTGCTACATCCACCAACTTTTAGTTAGCCCACTACCAATTTTTTGCCCAAGGTTTTCTAGTAAAAGCCCTTACCCTAATTCCTTTTTCATAAAAGGAGAAAATTTGATGTTTTTGGCATAACTTTGGCTTATGATTTTAGAAATTGAAAATCAAATAGTTGTCAAAAAGCTAGTTTTGATCAATTTTTGATGGTTCTAGTCATTTCTCTAGATTTTACTATTGATAAATTTTATTACTAGTTGAATTCTAAATATATATTTTAAGTTCATATCTCTTTTCTTGTTTCTATAATTTTCATTTCTTATGGCATTAGAAAGGTATCAAAAATATCTTCAAATCCATCCATATTCAAACTCATGTATCTTTTAATTAGTTTTTCAATCAAGTTTGTATTTTGATTGATAATGTGAACATCATGGTTCATAGAGTTATTATACTATTTGGTGGGCTTCATTTAAAGTGTTTTATTCTACACTTATTTTTCTAGTTGTAATCATGTATCCAAATTCATGAAAAAAAAATGTGATTATTGTGGTAAGAAAAGGCATGCCATAGATGAATACAAGCTAAAGAAATTTGATGATTTGAAACTTCTTTATAAACTTCATAATTTGTAATAGCTTTGTATTGAAAATGACATAAATGTTACAAGTTTTTCTAACAGAACATCTACAAAGACATCTAATACTCACACCCAAACATCTTATGTTGATACGACATCATTCAAGGTGATTAATATAGTTAGATGATATAAATTAAGATATCTAGTCCATCTTCACTTGTTATTTTAGTTCAAAAAAATAATTTACTTATCCAAATTCACCTCATTGGGATACCTATCTATCAAACATATCATTTCTATTTATGGAGTCTTACATTGCAAAATTTGAGGACATATTAGAGGATTTATATTACCTATTTGATGTTAGTGATATCATTGCATCTTTAGTGTTTCTAGATGTAGTTCAGATTCTTTCCTCTCCTAGTCCCACTTTTCTAATCAAACATTTAGTTCCTATTTTAGAGGAGATATATCTTTTTATCATGAGGACACTGGAGTTGCATTCAAAAAAATACATTTGGATTTGGATTCCCTACTTGTCTAGGTTATTTGAATGACTTCTATAATCACCAAAGGATATATTTATTCCTTAGGGGAGAAATTTTATTTGTAGGTAGTAGATTCTTTTCATTATTTAGGCTCTCACCATTGATACAGAAACTACTTCTTTGTGGGGGGCGTTCATAGTCACATATTTCATGTTCTACTAGGGTGATATATATTGTACATTTGTGATAGAAACATTAATTTTGAGGTCATGTTGAGTCCTTGTTTCTTCCATCACATATACATGTTAGTTTACATATTTTATCTCTTTTGGAAAGGATTTTTTGTCATGATTTTTCTTCTTTATTTTGATTGTGGGGGATTTAATTATTTGTACATGGGAACCTCACAGGCCTTGTAGTTGGGACCCAATTGTGCATCCATCATGTTCATAATCAATGTATGAGTTTGCATTTTATCATTCTCCCTAAGTTCCACTTAAGAGGGGTTTTAGTGTAGAAATATATATTACATTTGTGATAGAAGCATTTCTTTGGAGGTTGTGGTGTGTCTCCTTTCTTTCTTACATGTATATCACTTATTAGTTCTTATTAAGACCTATTCACACTCACGTGTTTAAGCTTACTTAAGTCATGCATTTTTGTGTCTCAACTCATAGGATTAAGTAAGACGTTATGATTTAATTATATCCTTATCTATGATTTTATTGTATATTATGATCATTATCTATTTACATCTAATAAATTATTAGGATTAATAGAAAGTTAATTGCTTTCCTCTTCTATGATAGGGTGTTTTAATTGCAGGTGATCCTTGGGAAACTATGGGAGTTCAATAATTAACTCTAACAAAGGGGAGATTGTTCGATTCCAAGGGTTATGTAATCCTAGGTTGGCCCTCTTGATAGGACCAACTTTATAATCATGAAAAAGATTGAGGATGATTATCTTTAGACATGCAATTGAAGATGTCAACTTATGCTCATTTTAGGTGTTTCAATTGAAGTGTTCCTTGTATGTTCCTTAATAATGAATGATTTGTAAATAATGTTCAAATGTAATCAAACTTCAAATAAATACAAACGAATTCCTTTAAATATAATGATATAACAATAAATCATACAAATATGTGTTTAGTCAACTTATAAGGACCGGCGAAATGTTTTGGAGTTAGTCAAATTTAAATTTAAAATTTGAAACTTCAAAGATAAAATCCACACGCGTACGATTAATCCCATGCCTAAAAAATGAGATGAAAAATCAAAATAGAAATAGAATATCTCAAAATAGATACATGAATAGACATAATTAGTCAATAGGCTACATATAGTGTGAGATTTGAGCCTCAAACAAGTCTCACACTTGCAAAACACTATTGAGTCATCAGAAAACAAGTTTTAGTTGTTGTTTAATGGTAAACCAACAACCATTTAATGGTAAAATCCACTAAAATATCAGGTGAAAGCCTCCAAATTCTCACTTATCATGTAAAATCTAGATAAATATTGTTTTTCCAACTAGATGAGAACATTCTATTTCCATTTGCAATGTTTTTTGTCAATTTGATGCAACTTTTTTTTTTCATTTGGATTATTTTATATTTTAAATCTATATGCAAATATTTCAAAATCAAATAATACTTAATTTCTTTATAGAAAAAATCTAAATTTGTCTAAGTTTATTTCATTCCATTATTTAGCACTTATTATTAATTGTTTAATCTAGCCACATACAACTAGAATTCGTAGCACATGACATCCATACACACCCATGCACAAACACCTTCTCTCTAACGTATTAACATACATATAGTTTTATATCGATGTAATCCTTGAACCTCCAAGTACAAGTGATAGTAAATATATAATCAAGATGAATATATATAATATATAAATCTAACTTCACATAAGATTATTTATTCATTATATACAATTACATTAAACCATTCTCAAAATAAACAGAAAAAGGAATTAAAAAATAGAGATGAGCATACAAATTTCACCATTATGTTTCCTTCTCTTCTTTCTTTTCCGAAGAAATGCACTTCACAGCAACCCCGTGCACACTCCCCAGTAAGTCAAGGAATGGATGCAGAGTAAACCATCGGCACCACTTTGAGTGCCTGATCCAATGGGGCTATCAAGTGAAGCTCGGCATGACAGAGGTGACCAACCTGAAAGAATGGACCTCGAGACCTCCCACATAAAAATATACAGTAAACAACCACTTGAACTTTCCTTCTTTAACCTTTAGCCATTACAACGTATAAAGCGCAGGGTTGGACAGTTAAACATCATAAGAAAATTGACTGACGTGCAGCAGGGGCCACCGTGAAATTTAAAATTCCCTTGCTGAAGCAAAACAAGGCAATTCATGACGTCAGAGACTGGAAACATTATTATACTTTCTAATCCACAAAAGATTTCTTCCTAAAACGAGGAAATGCCTTTACATTCACCAGTCGATAAGACAAATGACTGAGTGTGGAAGAAAATGTCAGAGATGGCTACAACTCTCTTGAAAGTGCCCATCCACAGATATTAATTAATTAATTAATTATGCCCTCAATGCTTATCATCTAACTCTCTCTCTCAAGTGGAAGACTAAAGCATTGAATATTTTGATCTACCAACCACGGGAGAATGATTCTTGCTTTGGAAAATGATATATGATAACTTTGGTGGGTACCTTATTCATTATAATTATTATGCTTTTCTCATCTGGATTTCAAAACAATATATTAAAAGGCCGGCACAATGTGCTGTAGCGCAAAAAACATTATCTTCAATTGATTTATAATTTTCATGATTTAATATGATGGAGCATACAGCAGTCGGTACCTGGAAGGGACGTCAATAACGTTTTGAACGTCTCAGGGATTTGGAGGTGAAATTATCATAAATTCTAATGTATCAGGTTTATTTCAATTATTTTAAAAATGTTTAAATAATATAGTTTGTATGAGTTTTCTACGGTCTATGAAATAATCTATTGACGTTTCTAGTTTAAATTGTGTATTTTTTTGTTTGATGTTTCGGATTACATTTGATTATTCTTTTTTTTTAGTGTGATCTTAAAGATCGAACAAAAAAGATATTAAATTAGAAGCTTGCATACACAATCAATGTGTTTAAAAGTAAATAGTGAATGTTTTGTTTGTTATTTTTAAAGTGACTATCTATTTGTTATTTTCAACGTAAAAAAAAGGATTGACTTTCAAAATAACAAAACACTGAATAGTGTGCTGAGATTTCTGGATTGAAAAGTTCTGTTCAATTTTTACTCAATATTTCAGATCATACTCCATGATCAATTATCAGGGTGCAATGCAGATAGAGAGAAGAGTGGATCATGGAGTATGATTGGAAACATTGATGTAAAAAGTTGCACACATTTTCAATTCAGAAATCTTAGCACACTATTGTCATGCATTGTGGAAACTTCATGCTATTAATTAAACCACTGAATGTTTAAGTTCAACTGTTTATTTCTGATCTTGAAGGTCAAAGAAAGTTCAGCTTTCAAAATAACAAACAACTCACAGTCTAAGTTCAACTGTTTGTTTGCTATATTTAAGTTCAAAGAAGGTTTGATTTTCAAAATAACAATCAACCAGGTGTTTAAGTTCAACTGTTTATATGTTATTTTGAAGGTCAAAGAAGTTTGACTTTCAAAATAACAAAAAACTGGTTGTTTAAGTTCAACTGCTTGTTTTTCTGAAAGTCAAAGAAAGTTTGACTTTCAAAATAACAAACAACATGTTAGCTGTTTAAGCTGGCAATGTCTACTCAGCGATCAGATTGCACATTTGACTGTATTTATTAATTAATTGAAAATACAAAATACTTTGAATTTTATTTTTAATAAATTAATAAATGAGGTCAAATGTGCAGTCTGATGGCTGCATAGACAATGGTGTTTAAGCTAGAGGCATCTATCTAACAGTCTTGATGCATATTTGACAGTATTTATTATTTCGAGTTTCAATTAATTACTAAATACCGTTAAATGTTAACTGTTTTAACTCAACCGCCCCTACCATCTTTTCTCATTCCCAAAATTTCATAAAAGACTGTTTAAAATGACCTATAATGTCCCACAATTTAAGGGAAATGTTTATCAAATCTCATTAATACACCTTTAACTGTATTTATTAACAAATTGAAAATAAAAAATATATTGTATTATAATTTTACCATCAAAGATAAATTTTCCGAAGTGAATAGACAGTCTATCAAACCGAGGAGGAGCCCACAACCTGGCATATGGCTAACTTAATCATTAAACTAATTGAATAGCTATTTTTTTTTTCCTGGGAAATGCAAAATGATGATGACTGCATTCTTTATCCGATGTTTTCGCTTATCCTGGGGTCCTCCATGCCTTCTTTTTTCTATCATTTCGCATGCTTTACTTATTTCTACAGCGCCTCTGGATTTTAATCAAGTTAACAATCATATCAGAAGAACTTATTTATACTCCTCACTTCCACTTTATATCCCATCATCAACTCACCAATGTGGAAATGTTTCCCTTTTTGACAACATAACCGCTGCTTTTAAAATAAAATAAATGATCTTCATATAAGAGAGATGGAGATATCACTTCTACTTCTGTGATTTCTTTTTCACGTGGAATAAACGGATTCAATCTTCCATGCTTTACAAAAGATATAAAATAAGCACCGAATCTATAAATCATAAGTGACCCACTTTACAAAGTATATTTTGGATCCATTATATTATTATTTGTCGTAATTTTGGACCAGACATTCGATGTCATTGGGGGAACGTCACAGCAACGATGAGGGAGGGCATTCAAGGTGTATTGGGCATTAAGTAACGTTTAGTTTCAAGCTTCACAGATAGTAACATTTATGTTTGGCGACTTGTCAGATTTGTTGTTGAATTCAGTTCCATTCAAGTAAACTGTACTCGTTAGTTACAGGTATGAATAAAGATTTTCAGATATAGGATAGGAAGGAGTTATAAATAAAGATTTATAGTAAATAGGTATAAATAAAGATTTTTAGAATATATAGTTTAATTTTTATTTTAAATCATTTATTTTGATATGTATATATTTTTTTCAAATATGTGTTTTTGTGTATGCATGGATTTTCATGATACATGTCTATTCATAGCAAAAAATTATGTGTTATTGTGATTCTAATTAAGTGAGAGATCAAAGATAATAAGTACATTAGATTAAACATGTGAATAATACATTAGATAGTAAGTATATATATGTTACTGCATGTGCATGTAAATGCAAGATTTAATGTAGCTTTTATATAACAATAGTTTGCATTCAAAATGATACTTTATTAGGACATGAACACAATCATAGTAGTTTTGATATTTATACTTTAGATGAGAATAGTTCTAATTTGTCTATTATATTTTGAATTAATCAATTGGACATGAAATGATTCTTAATTTTGTAAGTAATAATCTAAACCATATCATTTTATACATACACAACAACACAACAAAATAAAAGCATAAATAGAATTCAATTACATGATTTTAAAATAGGAAAAACATGACAAGAATTTTTTTTTTGATAGAAGAGGGGTAAAAATTTATTCAAACTAAAAAAGAATAGTACAAAGCAGGGCCATTACACACCAATGTCAATCCCCACTAAGTGGTCCAACTGTTGAGACAAATCTGGGGGTAATTGACCCCTTTCCACAATATTCCAATTTTGCAAATGATTAGAAGCCCATCTAGACAAACAATTTGCAACCCCATTCCATTCTCTAGGAATGTGATAGAAAGAAACAGATTCCAAGGAAGTACACAAATGAAGAATCTGTTTTATAATTACAGCCAAATGCCAACTAACATCCTCTAACTACTGCCTCTTCAACAAAGTCACCACCACCTGGGAATCAGATTCACAAATGATTTTTCTCCACCCCAAAGCACACCCGCACTCCACAACACATAAAATGGAAAGAGCGCCCATCACATTGTTAGTATACCAACCCTTATAAATAGAAAAGACAAATTCAACATTCCCAATACCAGCATGACCAAGATTTCCTCGAGAAGAATCATCTATGTTGATTTTCAGCACATCCTAAAGAGGACACCGTCACCCCTCCCTATTTATCTTCCGAAGAGGATAACAACATCTTTTCCTCATGATCTGGCCAACACCCTGAGTAGCACCCCTGTGAAGAGGAAGGTTAAGACGAGCGCAACAGGAAACATCTCCCAGGTCCACAACCTCAGCCAAGTCACACCTAGCTGAAATAGTTTCTCCCAAAGAATGAAGAATTTTCCACCACAAATGTTGCTCAACCAACTTTACATCTTGAAAAGTCCTGCGATTTCACTCTAGCCAAATATGCCAAATAATAAAGGTCGGTCCAAGAGTCTAAGTAACTTGAAGAAATGAGGTCTTAATAAGGGCCTTCCCCCATCGAGCAAAGAACTCTGCCAAAGAAGAGACATGCCAACAAGCTTGGTTCCACACACTCCACCATAGGTGTCAAAGCCTCCTAGAGAAGGAACATTGGAAGAAGAGATGAGAGACACTCTCCTCACTATTACCACAAAAAACACACATCGAGAGACTCTGGAACCCTCGCTTGCACAAGTTATCCCAAGTAAGACACCAATTCTGGACCACCAACCACATAAAAAAATTGTACTTGGGGCAAGAATTTTTTTTCCAAACATGCTTCCACCAAGGAACCTCAGTCTCCCCAAACAACTGCCTAACTAACTCTCCATGACCCATAGAAACAGAGTACTTACCAAATAAATCATTGTTACGCCAAGCCAAGACATCCTGCCCCTCCATGGAATTGCATTCACGTGATGCAAGGATCTGAACTAGTCTTGCCTATCCTCCTCTAACCCTCCTGTGGTGCAGGAGCACCTATTGGATTTCTTGCCTCCATGAGGCTAAAATGTAATAAGTCTTTAAAGAGTGCTAGGGGTTCATTTAATAAGGTCTTTCAAGACCATTTCAATGTGTTTGAGTCATTTTATGGGTGTTTAGATAGGTTATGTGAACAGTATATCCAAATTGCACAATTTGAAAATGTTGTCAAATGAGGACCACAATAGGCCTTAGGTGTTTTGTCATAAGAATAAGGACTTGGTATGTCATTTTCCATGTAATTAGATAATTTAGAAGTCTAGAAGCATTGAGGGATTCAAAAGGTGGAAAAAAACAAAACTTGTAAACCTTGTTGTCAAGGTAAAAGAGAAAAATTAAGTAAATGACAAATCAAGTGGTTAGAAGGGTAGTTAGAGTTGGTTGCAGTCATTTGATCTGGAGTGGAAAACTTTAAAGGAATGTGTAATCTCGATCAAAATGTGGTGGGAAATGAAAATAATAGAGAAATCAATAACAAGCCCTTTTTTTACATGCATTTTCTGTGTTTTCAATGGAAATTTTGTGTTTCCAGGCATATGTACAGATTGTACAGACTGTAAAACATGCAAAATTTGGTTGTAAGCATTGTGGCCTCCTAGCACCTTCCATATGAATCATGTTTCATGCATTTTGGTGAACATTTGAGTCAGCTATCATCGTTTCTCTCATAACAGTTAGAAACCCTTACTAGGGTCAATAGTGAGTCAAGATAATTATGTTTCTCTTTTATCTATTGGCATAATCTTTTTTTTTTTGTGACATTGTTCTTCTATGTATATACTCTCATATTCAAATGGTTTTGAGTCAAGGTCATAAGGATTAAGGCGTTGTAGATTGAAGTTTTGACTAGTTTTTTTCAAGTATTCAGTCTATAACAGGTTTGTGAAGGGAACCTAATCTAGGGTTGCAAGAATATACATGGAAATGAACTTATGATGCATTTATTAGCTTTTATCAGTCCATTTACACCTATTTGAAGTGTTGGGACAGTGAATTTGTATTGGGAGTTTGGATATCCAATAAACCATGTTTGTCATGAAGGCCTAATGAGGCCTAATACAGTCTGAGATAGTAGTTTTTCAAGCATTTGTTCCAAGAGACCTATATCTCATCTTGCACTATGTTTTAAATAAGGGAAATGGGTAACTAAAAATATAATTTTCTTGGGTTTTCATGGTGTAATTTGTGAGAAAATATCTGATAGAACCTATGGCAGATATATTAGAGAGAGGATAGGGTAATGAAGGAATCACACCTAAAACATCAAATTTGTGTTCTTGGGGCTTGGAATGAGTTTGAACATGTCGAATTATTCCTAATTAAGTTGTATCAAGTGATGGTTTGATGGGTTGTGTTATATAGGCAAAAATTGATGTTTGTAGCAAAGGTGCCATGGTATGCATCTTAAGGATAGTCATAAAGGAGTAGTGAAAGATGAATGGACAAAACTTGTAGTTGTTTGCACTTGGTTAATTTGAAGTTATTAAGGAGTTTTGAGGTCTTGGAAACTATGGTTGGGTTAGTATTATGTGAAAACAGTTGTGCTCTTGTAGAGATTGCTTGTATGGTGAGCTCTTTTGTGAATTTGAAGGAGTCAAATGGATTGAGTCCATTAAAGTGAAAAGTGTTTAAGATCTTGTTGAAGGTTTTGTGAGATGTGTTTTGAATCCTCCTAGCTCTGCATCAAATTGGTATTAGAGCTAGGTTTGATCGAGATTACACATTCCTTTAAAGGTTGAGGAAGCCCCTTTGAATTGGCTTCTTCCTGGTCTTCCAGTTACTTTGCACTTTGTCCTTTGTCTTTTCAACCATCTTTGGTCCTTTCTTCATTTTCTTCCTCTTATTCCTTCTTCTATCAATCATCCTTGCAACTTGGAGGTCCCAAAACTCCATCATATCATCATACACTTTTCCTTGTCCTTCATGACCTATACATACATAATCCAAAGAAAAATTAGAAACAAAATAGTGAGACCTTGAGGTCTCCTCCTTGTCTTCTTGTACTTAAAACTCCTCTTCACCCATGACCAACATATCATTTCCCTCCAAAATCAATTCACTTACAACCTCAATGTCCTTGTCTTCCTCTACCTTGATGAGTTCATCTTCCTCTTGTTTGACTGTCCATTACCAACCTTACTATCCCATTCTTCTTCAATGGCTGCATATTGTTCCCATAAGTCTCCTTCTTCATCTTTGACTGAATTTTCTACCCTCTTCTATTTTCTTTGCTTCTTCATAATCTTCTTTAGAGGCCATATTAACTTCTTTGGCATTGGTATATGCCAACTCCTTTGTGCTTTCTCACAAAGTTGTAATTCCTTGGCTAATCTTTCCACTTTTTTGCTTAGCTCTTCCATGATTTTTTTAAACTCTATTTGTCTTGCTTTATTTCTTTCCTTCTTTCTCATTTCCTTTTCCTCTCTTTTATTCTTCCTTTGTGAATCCTTAGCCTACAAACATCTTTCCAATATTCTCAACAAATCCATCTTCACAAGCAAATCTCTCCTTGCTTCCACTTCACTTTGCCATACCTAGGCAATTAGGTTCCTTCCTCAACCTACACAACACACAACCACAAACAAAAACACAAACACTTCCTCTACTCAGACCTTACTGGGCTCTAATACCAATTTTTTCTTCTATGTATATACTATCATATTCAAATGGTTTTGAGTCAAGGTCATAAGGATTAAGGCGTTGTAGATTGAAGTTTTGAATGGTTTTTTTTGAGTATTTAGTCTGTAAAAGGTTTGTGAAGGGAACCTAATCTAGGGTTACAAGAATATACATGGGAATGAACTTATGATGCATTTATTAGCTTGTACCAGTCCATTTACACCTGTTTGAAGTGTTGGGACAGTGAATTTGTATTGGGAGGTTGGATATCCAATAAACCTTGTTTGTCATGAAGGCCTAATGAGGCCTAATACAGTATGAGATAGCAGTTTTTCAAGCATTTGTTCCAAGAGACCTATATATCATCTTGCACTATGTTTTAAATAAGGAAAATAGGTAACTAAAAATATAATTTTCTTGGGTTTTCATGGTGTAATTTGTGAGAAAATCTCTGATAGACCCTATGGAAGATCTACTAGAGAGAGGATAGGGTAATGAAGGAATCACACCTAAAACATAAAATATGTGTTCTTAGGGCTTGGAATGAGTTTGAACATGTTGAATTATTCCTAATTAAGTTGTATCAAGTGATGGTTTGATGGGTTGTGTTGTATAGGCTAAAATTTATGTTTGTAGCAAAGGGGTCATGGTATGCATCTTAAGGGCAGTCATAAAGGAGTAGTGAAAGATGAATGGACAAAACTTGTAGTTGTTTGCACTTGGTTAAGTTGAAGTTATTAAGGAGTTTTGAGGTCTTGGAAACTATGTTTGGGTTAGTATTATGTGAAAACAATTGTGCTCTTGTAGAGATTGTTTGTATGGTGAACTCTTTTGTGAATTTGAAGGAGTCAAATGGATTGAGTCCATTAAAGTGAAAAGTGTTTAAGATCTTGTTGAAGGTCTTTTGAGATGTGTTTTGAATCCTCCTAGCTCTGCATCATCTTGGCATCCAATCCAAGGAGTGCTTCCATCTAAGACACACCACCACCAGCCACCACCAAACTATAAGAGACCTGCTGATCTTCCATAATCCACCAAACCACGAACCAACCAATGAAAACCACAAGCAAACAATGAGATACTACCCCCCCCCCCGTATGCAAAAAAATTCCCCCCACAAGCACCTATAATACCCACTACCGAACTGCACCAGCATGCAAAAGGAGATGAAAACATGCAACCTCACAGGCCACAACCTACAAGGCGCATGCCCCAAGCACCAACACTTATCCTTATCATGTCTTCTCCCAACATGAGAAGATTAATAGATGCCAAAATACTAAAAAAAAATATAAAACAAAATTAAAAATGTTATTTCATGCAAAATAAAGTGCATAAAAAGAGAGACAAAGTTCAAACTTCAATTATAAGATATAAAAAAAAATTGTTGTTGGAGAAAGAGAGGTCTAATACATGTGATTGATATTTGATTCTGTATACAAGCTAAGGTAGTGAAACAAATTTCTACACTAGTCTTAGGAGGAGGATAATGCAAAACTTTACAGATCTTTACGACAACTATAGAAACTTAAACAAAAACAAACATAAATATTGTGCATACCACAACACAATGATTTATGTGGGGAAAACCCTTTCAAGAGAAAAACCCCCACTCCAAAAGTCATCCAATATATTATTTAGAAATCATAAAGATTATAATATACTTGTAGAGCAAGCTTTTCATGGGAGTATCACCAACCAAAGATCCAGAGGCAACACGACTACTATCAAACTCTTAGAATACATCACAATGCATTATCATAATATAACGCCCTCATAAAATAGGATTACCTTCTAGGGAAAGATAAACCAAAAAAACATCCGCTATCATATCTAAGACCTAATGATGAAAAATCCAAATTTACAATAATAAAAAATGCATAAAATGTGGCTCACCCCCTGCACCCCCTTGTGCTCACCTATCAACAGTATTTTTTTGTAATTGCAAGGTTGAGACATATTTTCCCAATAGGTCCAAATTAATCGAGATCCTCCTTCCACATAGACCTTAACAATACTTCTATATGGAATATAGCCATAAAGGCCTCAAAGAAATGGATTTTTTTGTCCTAATGTGGTCCCTCTAGGAGTGTACCCTACCCCAAATGGAGTTAAGGTGGCATCACCAATTTCTATAATTAAGTGGTTATAAAGAGACTAAAGACTAGAAAAAATACCTACTAAATGCATTTGTAGGCTTAGGGATGATATATTTGTTTGGAATGGATGGTGTATTTTATTTATTAATTTGGATTTAAATCCATTGCTATCACACAAAATTATGTGATTAAGTGAGTATTTCTTTAAGTGTATTAGGATTTTAGAATTTTATGTTCATTTTTATAGCTTTATTTTGAGATCACTTTGTGATGGTAATAATTTGATTCATAATTTCATATTAAATGTACTATGATGTAATTAGAGCTTATAAATCAATGCTTCCCTTCAGTAGAACTTATAACTAAGAAAAATGGAAGAATCGCATGTGTTTCTTTTGATTCTTAGTGTTGAAATGGCACAATAATGAAGGATTTCCCTATTCTTATTATTTAAATGGGAAATGGATATCAATTGTAACATATTTAACCTTTATTGTACCTACAAGCCCATATAAAACTATACAAACAATATTCTATAGAAACATAAAATTAAAATAAATGTTTAATATCTTTCAATAGACATTTTCAAAGAAAATAAATCATGAAAAATTAAGCACAAAATACAAGAAAAACCTAGAAGTATCATGGATTGCCATTACATGTGGTTCACCTTTAGATTTTCAATATTTATATAAAAATACCCATGAGCTAATTGAAAAAGTGGTGATTTTTTTAATTGCACTTTTTCTTTTTCTAACATTTTGACCAATCTTGACCCAATCTTGACCAAGTTATTAATTACTCAAGCATGGTTAGTTGGAATGACATAGAATTTTGGTCCTTTGTATCCATGTTTCTAGTGGCTAATGATCTATACTCAAATGCAACCATATCTCACCACAACCTTTTGTTTAAATTATGTCAAGTGCCACAACCTCTTTATACAAATATATATCATGTAACATACTTCTAAATTATTAAATAAATGACCATTAAATTATGGGAATAACATTTGATAGTGTTACTAATTTATTAATATTTAAATTTAACATTAAAACTAATGGTTTGAATGTAAATAAAGACAGTCTACACCTCTCTTGTTATATAAATTGAGATAATTTCCTTCAAAATACAAACTTGAAAAAATCTTCACATTAATGTGTAAGCTAATAAAATTCTCTCAATTGTAATAGATAAGTTATCATGAGCTCAACCATATTTATTATGAAATGGATTATTTGTAATCTCTTTGAAAAATCATTATAATTTGCAATACACTTAGACACTATATATTTGATTTCGTGAATATATACATAAATAATTGGTAGATCATACATCATCAACTTGACTATGAGAAATTTTTGATAAGATTAAGAAGGAAGGGCCTAAACCCATTTATAAAATACCCATAGAAGTGATATAAATGGGTCTCACAAGGAGTGAGACATTAAGAAAACAAAAGAAATAAACAATAAGAGAAAAGGACCAACAACTAGCAACACACGAATAGGACCACCCCAAGACCAACAACTTGAAGATACCTGTTAATGGTCACCAAGAAGGTGGAGGAATTTTATAGTCTACCACTCTTTTATAAGGAACTCTAGCTTATCCTCAAAAGATAGGATATTAGGGATATTTTTTTCAATTTTCTCCATAGTGGCAAGTAGGGCATTCTCTTTGGATTTACCTTTCTTGTTGGAGCTAGAAAGGGGAGATATAAGAGCTTCATCCCTTTCTCTCTTAGCATGATTTTTATTTAGCTCCTATTGAAATACATGAATGGTCAATGTCGTATTATCAACAATCTCTTTGGTATAATTAAAAATTTCTTATGTATTCAATATAATTTTATCTTAGTTGCTTTGAAGACTAGCAACGTCCTTTTTCAAGTTAATGCAATCCTTCATAAACCCAAGATAGCCTCCTTTAAGTCCCCAACATCCTTTTCCATATCAACCCATCTATAAAAAGTCTCAATCATACCTTTCATGCACTCCTAGTGTTCCCATCATCCTCCTCTCTAGTCCAATCTCTAGCCTTCTTCAAAATAATAGACTTCAAAGTTTGGATCTTGTTCTTGGTTGTAATCAATTGTGCAAGCCACCATTTAAGAATGTCATTTTGGATGTTTGTAGCTTTGCATAGATCATTAATTTTTTCATATAAAGAAACACAATTCTTGCAAGGGTTTTGAGAGGATGAGGGATCTTCACATGTGGCTTGAGTATGCATCTCATCATTCTGAGGAGAGGGATGGTGGTAGAAAATTTGTGATATAGATGAGAGTTGGAAATTTTTTGAGGTGGCATTAAGGAATGGGGACCAAGAAGAGCTCAAGTCATTACCAAAAATCACAATTTGAGGGGGTTCTTCGAAAGAAATATTTTTCCTTCTAGAAGAAGCAAGGGAAATAGTAGCAATGGCTTTTCCTTTAGAGGAACAAGGGGGTTGGACTAAATATTCCTAATCTAAGGGAGGGGGATGATTTTAGCATTTGAGAGAAGATACATGCCTTTTTGCTACAATAGAAGTAGAAAAGGACCAACAACTAAGCAACACACGAATGAAGGACCACCCCAAGACCAAGCAACTTGAAGATGACCCTGTTAATGGTCACCAAAGAAGGTGGAGGAATTTTATAGTCTACCATCTCTTTTATAAGGAACTCTAGCTGTATCCTCAAAAGATAGGATATTAGGGAATATGTTCTTTTCAAGGTTTTTCTCCATTTATTGTGGCAAGTAGGGCATTCTCTTTGGATTTACCTTTCTTGTTGGAGCTAGAAAGGGGAGATATAAGAGCTGTTCAGTTCCCTTTCTCTCTTAGCACTGATTTTTATTTAGCTCCTATTGAAATACATGAATTGCTGTCGTAGTCAAATAATCTCTAGGATGTGGTATTTTATAAAATTATATAGCTCTTATAGTATTCAATAATAACTTTATCTTCCTTTATGTTTGAAGACTTAGTTAGATTTGTCCTTAGTTCAAGTTAATGCATAGTCCTAAAATCATAAAAATCTATAAATGTAAATAAATAAAGTTATAGCTAAATATTTTATATAATACTCCTAAATATAATGTCTGATTGTCAATTATGTACCCAACATTTGGAATACTCTTTTCCTGTGAATTTTGTAGTATATTAGTCCAATATTTATTAAGGAACACCATATTAAAATAAATCTATATAAACTTTAGTTAAATCTACAATCAGGGACCTTTAAATGCACTCACTAGTAAACCTATTTGTTCCCATAAACTTGAAATGAATTGTTCCTTTATTAATTATTTCTCTAAATACAATTCCTAAAAATCTCTAGCCTTCTGGAATGCAATGATAATCATTGCTATGGCTGCTACCACATAAGTTCTTGTGAGGAGGAGGTCTCCCGTGGAATTAGTTTGGCTTGGTTGTTACTAATCAATTTGTGGATGCTCAATGGCCATTCATTTATTAGAAGGTTGTCATTTGTGGATGTTCTTTGGTAGGCTGAATTGTCATTGATAGATCATTGGATCAATTTTTGTCATATAAAGATCGGTAACACTTTTAATTCTGATGCAAGGTGTGGTTTGAGTCTCTAGAGATGGAGGCCGACATCATTCACAGGAGTTGGCTTGTATATCACTTTGGATGCATCTCATCACTAATCTGAGGAGAGGATAGGTTTATTAGTATGAATTTTGATGCCATAGATTCAGACATTAGTTGGAATGGATGCTAGTTGAGTGTTAGCATCTGTGGGGTGGTGAAGATTGATGACTGAAGATCGTTGTATGTTTGTTATTTCCAAACCTAGTCATTGCAATTGGATGTTGTTGATTAAGTCATTGTTCCTAACTTTAGAAATGTTCTTGGTTGAAGACTCTTTCTTGTCAGCTCCTTAGCACGGGGGGTGGGTCTTCGGACCCACGTGGTCGGGTGGAACGTGCTAAGCACCCCATTGGGTCCCCAGTCAAGGATCGAGAGGTGCGGATTGGTGCTGTTGCAGCGACTCAAGAGTTGTATCCGTCTTGGAGCCAGTTATGATTCTTTGTATTCATTTGTTTATTTGTATCATGATTCTTGTTGTATGGTTTCCGTTCATATTCGGAAACACTGTTGTATCATTGTACCTCTAGAACATTGTATTGTACTGTAATGTTAAACTCGGTGTGATTTTGGCCATGTAGTTGTTATTCAATGTGCTAAGTTAATCATGTATATGTTGTATACATAGATGGTTTCTATCGTGAATTTCATGTATGTGGTTTACTTTATTATGGATTATATTTTTGGCTTTTATTCTTATTGTTGTTGTGTGGATCTAAATCGCGTAATGACTCCTTGTGTACCCCAAGGGATGTATGTGTTAGGAATCTACTTAAATGAAATTCATGTCATGAATTAATGTGTATTACATGTATGTTATGTTAACTTTAAAAAAAATTGTGCATAATTATTGTTTAATTGCATGGGCCATTTTACACAAAGGAGGGGTTAGTATTATATGAGGGAGCAAGGATACAACTAGGGTGAGGGATAGACTATACTAGTAGAGCCTATAGATTAAACCTTGATGGAGAGGTAGGTAATTGTAGCCTTTATTTAGCAAAAATTTAAGAGATTTCTCTAGCAAAGAGTGTATCCAAAAAGAAAAGTTTATTTCCACACTAGACCTAAAATGATTAAGCATAGGAAACAATAGAGAGTAAAATATTGTGTACTAGCCTTCTAGGGTTACTTACCTCATAAGAACCTCTACAATTTTCTTCCAAACCCCAAGAAGGTTCTCACTATTAAACCCATTATGCATATAGTTGATCTTCTTACCCCTTTTCAAGAATGTATCCATGTCCTTCTAGTATTTCCCCTTAGGATTTTTGGGGAGGTTCACTCCAAGGGGAAGACCACTAACCACTGAGATCATCTCAATAGTGATCGAGAAGACTTAAACTAATTCGTCCTTCTAAGAATTAGAAAACTCAGTTGAGGGGGAAGGTTCATGGCCTTTCATTACCTCAATGTAGGAGACTATATTGCCCTTTTGAAGAATAGACCAAACATACTAATTATTCTTTAGAGACTCACATTTATTAGGCTCTTCCTAAACTAGATCACTACCCATAGAAAAGGATGGAGTAGTGACAAAGTAGCAACTAGAAACTAGCTAATGGTGATTCTAAAAAATTCTAGCATACAATAGAGATGTAATATGAAAAAATAACTTGCTAAAATAAATCAAAAAGAAGATATCATAGTTCTCCATGCAAATGGGGGTATGTGTAGTCCTTACACACATGAAATTTTTTCAAATCAATTTCTAACATGGGATGCACTAAGAGAATAAACTCCATTAATGATAGTAGTTTTCATGTGCTCATGAAGCGAGTTCATATCATTCCAAACTTTAATAGTTTGGGAATATGACTCTAAATTTTCCATAACATTCACAAAGGTATTTCCTTCACAAAAATGTGCATCAATTTGATCTAATCAAAGCCCATCATGTCCTTGTGAGACGCCTCAATGAGATCACATAGAGACCAACTGGGAGTGCCATTCAACATCATGATTACAATTTAGATTCAATTTCAATAATTACTTTAGATATCCCTATTTGTATAGACAACAAGATGCCATAAAAAATAGTTTCCATCTCAAGAAAATTTGATGATTGTGTACCCAAATTGGAAATGTAACCAAAGATCAACATTTCCCTATGATCCTACTTCAACTACCTATCATGGGCTGAAGTTAGCTCAGTTTAAAGGTTTTAGGAGAGTCTGGATTGAGGGTGACTCCATAAATGTTATTAATAACCTAAAGAAGATCACCCCCTTCATGGATAGTTGAATCTCTCATTCTAGATGTTGTGGATATCTTGAGCTCCTTTGATCAATGCTTCCTTTCCCATATCTTCAAAGAGGGGAATTTTCTTGCCAATGTTTTTTCTAACATTGGGGTTAATGAACATATGGTATAGGAAGGGAATGACCCTCTCCCATTGAAGCCATTACAAGTTTAAATCATGATTTACAAACATGTTGAGGAGGGGGATCTTTTCATCATTAGTTTATATCACATGAGCTTTATTATGTGGTAGATTAAATCTTTGTGTGATCTATATTTTGGCCTTACCTTTGTTGGTGTAATTTGATTTAATTACATCTTTGAGTAAGTTTACTTAGGTAATATTTTATTTCCTATGTTAATCTAGTCCCACATCCTTTCTGTATTGGAGCTCTAAGGCTTTAATCTTCTTGAGATCTAGGGTTATGCATATGTGCTTTTATAAAGAAAATCATTTTCTGGCGATTACGAATATGGGTGGTAATATTAATAGCACATTCCTATGCAACCTCTCTGTTTTTTCTTGTGTTCTAAAGGAATAGTTGGTTTGCAAATTTGATCTCTTTATGGATGGTATCAAACCTTGATTTGCCCCTGATAAGTTTGACATTTCATTATTCACGATTAAGTTTGAAGGATTCCCCTGAGGTTTTACCTTACTAAAGTCTTCTGCTAGGTTCTGAGTATTTCTACTTTGGTTTACATGGAGGTTCATAAGCTCAGTAAGAGTTCAAACTATCCTTAATTTAAGATGAACTTTTGCTTCACCTGTTCCAACTTTTATGCTAAGTATATGGGGGAATAGATTTAACCAGACATGAGTAGTAGCTTCTTTGCTTTTCAACAGATTAATTCGAATCAGATCCAAAGCATTGATGATGAAATTGACATACTCTGTTGTTCCTATTTTGGTGGAAGGAAGCTTCTGGAAAAAAATTGCAAATATCTCCTACTAACGTTGAGTTTGCATTGCGTGTGTCGAGAATTTTTTTCCTGGGTTATACAGTAAAACTTTTTTATTTTCTAGGTACAAATTTTTCATTGAAAAAAAAACAAATCTTGTAAGTTTTGAGGTTTTTTAAAAAAAAAAAACAAGGAATCATCTTGGCGGATATTTTTATGGGTGAAATCTATTAAGGTATATTTGAAGGGCATGTAGGGATATGCTTTGCCTCCTTGTATCTGGTAGGATTGTTCACAAATCACGAGGGTGCCCTTTATTAAAACTGGACATCCTCGTGACAGGGGACGAACAACCATCCAGATCCGGTGAGTGGCTGGGCCGGCTTGTCCTGTCGGTGAATGAGACCTTTTCATAACACCAAAATGGAAAATCGAGATATCTCCTCAAGATTGGAATAACATGGCTCCAAACGGTGAAAGGAATGCTTTTCTGACGGTATTCGTGCACACAAAGCGATTTTCGGCTGACGTCACATTTAACGGGGCATTGTGCTCTCAGATGGCTATTTGGTTTGCAATCTTAAGTAAAGTTTTGTGCGTCAGATGACATGATATAGCGACCCATATGACCCTGTTGCCTCGTAGATAATACGAGGATCCTAAAGGAGCATTTTTTTTTTCTTTTGGTCATAACTTGGTTGCACGTGTATCGAATCAGGCAAACAAGATATCGCCGTAAAAGTGGTTTTCCAGTTCTTTGGGCTGGTGTAGGTTATTTTTCAAAAAAATTCACGTTATATCGGTTACGTTTGAAATGGATGTCATCATTTTGGGCTTCCGAGCTCATAACTGTTTGCTCACTGAAATCTCTAACTATGTTTGCTCTGTACCTTTGAGGCATTGTCTTGAACAGGTTACTTGAAGTGAGCTCTATATCTTTGCTATTCATCATTACACTTTAGGTTCTGATGATTTAGTATAACTCATCATTATTCTAGATTCTGTCCCGATGGGTGTTTTGGAGAATTACATTGGATGTTTTGGGATTGGAAAGGTGAAACTTGCCGACTATACTTCTTCTCAGTACCACATGGTCATGTTCATTTTTATGTTTATGCATGCATTAGCTTTCTCTCTCCTTTACAATCTTTTCTCTATTGTAATAAATGAACAATAGATAAAGTTCCATTGAGGGGGGCTTCTTGCATAATAAATCTGTATAGAGTGTACATGACATTTGATCTCCATATCCAGCTTTGCTGATGATAGCTGGCATGGGTTATTTGGTAGAGTTTCTTTTGGATAATTTTTCTATAGCTTGAAATCATTAGATTCATCTTTTTAGTTGAAGTATGTATGAATTGGTTCGTCTTGCCATGTTTTTATGGTTATCTTGAGTGATGACTTTGGGTTTCCGAAATCTCTATAACAATTCCACAGTTTGTGATTTTTGTGTTTGTGGCATCGGGTTGTATCAAATCTGATCATTTTGGTTTCAGTTGTAGATAGAGTTCTTTATTGCTTCCGGTTGTGATTGTGTTCATCAATAGTTTTTTTCCATCTTCTTGTAGCAGTCTCTCATTGTAGGGGGGTTTTGTCACACTGGGTTTTCCTTCTCTACCTCATCATTGCATTTGTAAATGAGTACCTGATCAGGCCTTATTGCCGAGACTCATATTTGCATAATAATTTGCTTCTCCCTAAGTTGCACTTATGGGGGGGGGGTGTTGGTGTAATTAATATTTAATTACACTTTGCATAAGTTTACTTAGGTAATTATTTATTTCCTAGGTTAATTAATTCTCATCCTTATCTTGTTGAGCTATCTTGTTGCTCAAGATAAGATTAGGGTTATGCATATCTTGCTTTTATAAAGAAAATCATTATCTTGTAATTATTGAATTCCTGAATAATATTACTTGCACATCTTTTTGCAATATCTCTTCTTTTTCTATTTTTCTCTTCCGTGGAAGGATATTCTGGTTTGCAAATCTGATCTTGGTTTCTAACAACCTTGTGCTTTGATGATTTGACTATCATCCATAAGGAATAGCTTTCAAGATTAATTATTGTTCCCTACCACCTTACCTCTCCCACACTGATTGTGGGTGGCTCTAAGGCTTTAATCTTCTTGAGGCTTCTTCTAATTCTTTGTAAGTCTTTCAAGCATTTGTGGTTTCTAGTTGTTGATCATTGAATCTCTACTACAATTATAAGATTGACATCCAGAAGAGATAAGTCTGATCTTTGATCTATTGTGTGATTTCATTACTGTAATACAAAGAGGATTTTCTTGGTGTGGTTGGTTTTTCTCCCGTAAGGGTTTTCCCATGTAAATTTGGTGTTCATCTATGTATGTTTATTTCTCTATTTCAGTTATTTCTTTCAATTGTATCTTAATTGGACTGTAATTGAAAATTTAAAGTCACCTCTGCATTCTTCCCTGAGCTTTTGACATTAGGAGAGTAAGTTCCGCACCTTAGCTTTCCTTACAGTATATTTTTGGTTAAGCACATTGACAACATTCTTCACATTCTGTCTGATTCTGCTCTTAAAACTCTGTCTACTTTAATTTGAATCACCAATCTTTGTTCTGCTCAATTGAAACTATGCACAATCGATCTATATTCCTTTTGAATTTCACATCACATCGTAACACATCAAAATGATATGAATAATCAATTATATATATCTGCATCAAGAGATTACATCAACTACATGTCGTCTTTAGCAAAATATAAAACATGTACAAACTGTCGGCTCAATCCATAAAAAATTATTAATGTGAATCATACAATGTTAGAAAAAACATAGTGAGGACCCAAAACAACATTCTCAAACATGAAACACCTTAAACAATTATGTCGCGAATAGCCACAACACGCTACAATCACCTTGTCAGCCTTTTTGCACTGTTAGACTAAAAATCAATAAATCGGATCTTCTAACTTGCACACCAGTCAATACAAGGCCCAATTATTCAAAGATAAGATAGTTCATACATCAAAAGACCTTCCCTGAGATCCACAACACAAAATGATAATAGGAAATTACATATGAGCCAATGTACACAACTCTGTTGGATGCCCTATTTTAGCTTTGACAATTATCACATATATTCAATCTAACTTCCGGTACGAGAAAATACTAAAGTGTGGATATGATTACTGACTAGGGTTTCAATCAATGACAACACTAGCTGACTTGAGCAGTGTCTCTTGCCATCAATCTCCCCCTTTGGCATTGATGGCAACACTTAGTGAAAAATGACTAAGTGTCAGAATCAATACCAACATGAATACACTGCAATCCTCAAAACTTAAAAACACAACTCCCCCTGAGATGAATAAGGTATTTTTCACTATCCCACACTCCTCCTTTGACATAAATGACAAAGACGGGAATCTGCATACCAAAAATCATATAAAACTGTATATGTATAAACATGCTTTTCTAACTTACATGGTCTGGAATATGTTTGCAAAATTGTTCTTCAACGGGCTTAAACTAGTGTCCCAACCCTTTTTGAGACTCTCCAAAATAGTCATGTGACCACAGAACAAGTAGGATTTCATCTCTGCTGACTCAAGATTTTCCGGATCACTGACAGCCATAGCATCATGTGCTTCCTTCAATGCACTAAGCATTGTCTCCATTTTAGGATCAATTATTCCTCTGAGCTCACATACACTTTCAACAATTTTGTCTTTTTCATGCTTCAAACTTTTAATTTTTTCAAGCAAGGATATGACTTGACCTTCTTGCTTACCCACATAAATGGTTAGAGGATCAAAGGCTTGAGAAATATTTGCTAACTGTTTATCATATTCCTTAATTTTCTTCTCAGTGACCTCAGTGAATTTTGACAAGGATAAGCATGAATTGTAGATATTTCCACCCTCAGATAATGCACCTTGAATTTTCTTCTCATAGGTAGCTAATAAGGATTTATCATTAGCAATCATACACTTCAATCTACTGAACCTTTTTGCATCAAGTTCTTTCTGGACCTTATCCTTAGCTGACTTTTCAAGAGACTCAAAGTGAGTACTTACAGAGTTGATAAGTTTCTTCAGCTAACCGGAGGGAGAATTGGATGAGTCCTTGACATGTGTGGGAATGATCTTCTCCAAGATATCAGATGCAAGACTTAGCAGCTCATTGTCCTCAATGTGATATTTCAATATCTCCTCCCTTGCCTTGGCTTGAGTAAATGATGCTACCTTTAGCTTCTTAAAAGGAGACAGAGTGGTCAAGTTGATAGGACCTTTAACCAATTCAGGGTCAAACTCCTCCTATTGTTCTTCTAAAAACTCCTTTACTACCTCTATAGTGTCTCTTGCTTCCATTGCAACCTCCTTTTCCTCGACCTTCTTTTCTTCAATCATATATTCTTGCTTGGCTTTGGGAATCTCTATTTCTTCAATTGACATATCTTTAGGAGCTTCAGTCTTAATGGGAATTTCAGTATCTTGCATATCTAGAGGATTCTGAGTATCCTCAATTGTATCTTCTTTTACTTCTTCAATTTCTGGAGCAGATGGAACATTTTCATCATGAGTTTCTTCAGAGACAATGTTATATATGTTCTTTAACAAAACTTCCTTAAGAATTTTCTCAGTGTCTTTTACTACTTCCTCTGTCTACCCGATCATAAGCTTATTCACCCTTGATTTTCTCTTAAAATCCTTTTTAGCATCATTGAGTATTTTCTTCATCTCTTCTATTGGCATTACCAGACATAGATCAGCAAGTATGTGTTCTCTCATTTTCTCATCTTTAGTTCTTGCATTTACTCTCCTCATTTCTAAGACTTCATATAACCCTTTAAGGAAACTATGACATTATTTCTATGAGAGTCATATTGAAAAAATTCAAATATTTTATTGTGGCTTCTTAAAGAATTATCTGACCATCACTATCAAAAGTGTCATACCATTCATAAAGTGGTTTGAGATTACCATCCTTAATTAAAGATTTTTCCACTTCCTCTACAGTCATACCTAATCTATCAGTTTTCATCTTTTTCTTTGCTTTCTCTTCACCGGAGGGCTTGTCCTTAGAGACCTTTGATGCCTTTGTTCCCTTATGCTTGATTTCTCTTACTTCTTCATTTGATTCAGTTTCTTCATCATCCTCAATAGCAACATAGACTCTTGTGCTTTTATCCTTCATCTTTCCTTCTCTTTCGGATGTCTTGACTTGAACTTTTACTGGGCTTTATTTCTTTGTAAGACTAGATGAAAGTGTTAAGCTCCTTGTAAATCTAGATCTGGCAAAGCATGCTGCCAAACTAGCTGACTCAGTTCTAGTAGGCTCCCCTTCTTTATATTGTTCTCTTTTCTTCCTATCTTCCCTCACTGCTTCCACTGATATGCTGATGCTTTTTGCAAAAGCTTCAACTTCCTTTCTCACCTTTTGGACTATCATAGGCTTCTTCAGTTGTGTGTGCACTTGCATATCCTTCTCTTCAAAGGTACCAAACCTTTCTTCTATCAGATCCCAAGGTTTACTCAACAAGTGCTAGGCATACAACTCCAAAATGTGTTCTTCAACCTCATATCCTATAGGCATTATCCAAACTGTTCTAGGTTCTGCAACTTCCATCAAACACTGATCAATGTCAACCATGAAGAAAATAGTGTCCTTATATTTTTCCACAATAGACATAGCAATCCTTTCCCTGGCTTGCATTTCATTCTGAAAGCTTTTGAAGTAACCCTAGATAGCAGTTTTCCTTGTTTTTCTATCACCAATTTTGTATAAGATGTCTTTGATTTGAATGACTATAGGTCTGTCACCTTCCCATTACACTTTACCAACTCCTAGAACTTCCTTCATGAAGTAGAAGAATAGACATAACAACATATTTCCATACTTAAAGGAGTTCTTCTTGTCCTTCTTGATTTTACCAAGATTTTCAATTAGTTGGCTCCGTAGTAACTCACATAAGTCATATTATGCATTTTCTTTGACCATTTGATAACCTGCATAGATTGCAGTACCAGATACAGAGTTATCCTGGCTGGAGTGATATATTTTATATCCAATAACCATAGAAGAAAATTTTACATCCAATTCAATGATGTCATTAATTGTCATGGCTCTTTTGTCAAAAACGGAACCAATTGCCTCAATGACTGTTTGGTTCTTCATAGCTTTCAATGTGGGCAACCCACCAGATGAATTCATACCAATAAAAATGCTTATAGCTTCTCTTGTGATCTTGAAGGGCTGATTTAACCACATGAACTTGGCATGCACTCAACTTAATATGTACTAAACCCATTCATTTTTGTCAAACATGGGAAACTTCACAATTTGTGTGAACTTCTTCTCCTCCAAAGTCTTAAATTCAGGCCTTACACAAAGATATTCTCCCACAATGTGATTTGTATACAAATTTAACAACTGGGAGCTTCCTAACTCCTCAAAATTCACATGAATATATGCCCTAATATCTTCAATGTGCAAAAAACCATATGGAACGGAAGAAAATGTACCTAATGGTTTTGTCTAAATAGATTTGAACGGGTGCCATTTGAATTTTGGGCGGGGTCTATCCTTAATATCAACAACTAACAGAGCAGCCATTTTTAGAAATTCAAATTCACAAGTTTTGTAGATAAATACCTTTCACCGGATTAGGGTTTGATCGCCGAATTTCCTTTGGACTTGTATCTCACCAAAATTCACTTGTAGAGCTTTCCAAACTTCTTCTTCTTAAAATGCAATGTGACAAATGAGGAATATAATTAACCTTTTATCATTCACACACCTAACTTTTTGTCACAATAAATTGTTTTTCCCTAGGTCTTCTGTACACCCTGTTTACATAGTCTGTGAAAGAAAATTCTTCTATAGACCTTCAATTTTGCATAAATTTCCTGCACAAGTGTCCCCAAAACATCTATAGATCATTAATGCAATTGTTGCAATTTTCCACATCCTAGTACCAACTATTGGCAGGGGGGGTAAAATATTTTCTTGAGAGCTCTCCCTAGGCCATAGGCCTTAAACTAATTCTCGAAGGAATTCCCAATACCAAATTCTGGTGCTAACTCATTTCCTAAATCAAAAACACTTTTCTTCACCCATGTCTTCTTCATTTGATTCCTGATCTCATTTGTAGTAACTTTTCCTTTTCCCTTACCATTCTTTTGCATATTTTTTCCTTTGTTTACCAAACCCTTCCTGCTCCTACAAAATCTTGCAATGTGATCAGATTTGTTACAATTATAGCACAAAACATTTCTTTGTCCAACCTAGTTATTCCATTGATTTTCTCTTGATTTGCACTGGTTAGCAATATGTCCAAATCTATTGCAAGCATAACATCTGACATTTTTATTGAAAAATTTGTTTGTCATATTTTTGCATTCAATTGACTTATGACCATACTTATTGCAATTGAAACACTGACCACAGAATGATGGACCACTTGGATTCATTCTACTTCTACATTGAGCAACCATATGACCAAATTTTTTGCAAACAAAACAATATCCATTGAATTTTTTAGCATTGGGTTGTCTTACCAGATACCTTCTAGCTTTGCTCATCTGATTTCCTTGCCTAAATTTCCTTTGACCAGATCCAAAGCTTTCTCCTTTCTCATATCCAAGACCTCGCTTGTCACCTCCAATCTTCTGACTTTGAATCAGTTCATCAAGCTTAGCTAAGCTAGTCTTGAACTTCTCCTTATATTCATTTGTAGTAGCAAGTTCATCCCTGAGAATAACAATCTATTTTTCAAGCTCTTCTTCACTATTTCTAGATTGTTGCAATTCAAGCTCTAGCTGATTGAATCCATCATTAATTCTGCTACATTCTTCATTTTTTTCTTTGAGGGACTGAGTAAGATTCTCTTCATTCTTCTTTTTTTTCTTCAATCTCCTTGGTCATCCTCATCACAATAGATTCCATCTCATGCTTTAGGATAGCATTATCTCTGGTTAGTTTTTCACATTCTTCTATCTTTTCCTTCAAGGCTTGACTTAGGTGCTCATCTTCCATGATTTTACTCTCTTTCTACTTGAGCTGCTCACAGAGATCCTTTCTCTTTTCCCTGGACTTATTGATTTGATCTTTCAATGATTGAATGAATTTATCAACACTCATTAGGCTTTCCTGTAATTCTCGTACTTCATATTTGGACTGATCAAGATCATCTAGTGCCACAAAATTTGTGTTGAAGACTGTCATAATCCATTAAATCACCTTCTCGGATCTTCCCCAAGCTATTAAACTTCTTCTGAGGAACTAGGCTCTAATACCAATTGTTGAAATCAAGGAACGCTGAGAGGGGGGGGGTGAATCAGTGTTCTGCAAAATTTAACTTTATTAACTTGATCTTTAAATCACTTATAGCATTGAACCAAAAGAAAGATGCAAGAACAAAAGACAATCAACCACAACACCATAACACAAGGACTTTTTACGTGGAAACCCTATTAGGGGAAAAACCACGGTGGAGGTTAATCCACAATATGAGTATACTCAAAATAAGTGTTTACAAATGGGGAATGCACATGCATTCAGATACACTGCCTAGAGCTCACTAATCAAATACAAAAGGCTTACTACCCAAAAGAAGACTCACTGTCTTACAGTCATAGATGGGAAATTGGAGTGGATGAACTATGAAATTAGCATCTGCTAATGCATGAGTATAGTTTTGATTAAGCACATTGACAACATTCTTCACATTTTGTCTAATTCTACTCTTGAAACTCTATCTACTTTAATTCAAATCACCAATCTTTGTTCTACTCAATTGAAACTTTGTACAATCAATCTATATTCCTTCTAACTTTCACATCACATTGCAACACACATCAAAATGATATGAATAACCGATTATATATATCCGCATCAAGAGATTACATCAACTACATGTCGGCTTTAGCAAAATATAAAACATGTACAAACTGTCAGCTCAATCCATAAACAATTATTAATGTGAATCATACAATGTCAGCCAAAACATAGTGAGGACCCAAAACAACATGCACGAACACCAACACCTTAAACAATTATGCTGCAAATATCCGCGAAATGCTACAATCACCCTGTCAGCCTTTCTGCACTGTTAGACTAAAAATCAATAAACTGGATCTTCTAACTTGCACACCAATCAATACGAGGCCCAATGATTCAAAGATAAGATAATTCATACATCAAGAGACCTTCCCTGAGATCCGCAATGCAAAATGAAAATAGGAAATTACATATGAGCCAATGTACACAACTTTGCCAGATTCCCTGTTTTAGCTTTGACAGTTATCACATATATTCAATTTGACTTCCGATACAAGCAAATACTGAAGTGCAGACAGGATTAATGACTAGGGTTTCCATCAATGACAACACCAGATGACTTGTGCAGTGTCTCTTTCCAACAGTAATATCTTCTATTGGTATTCTTTATTAGTCTCTACTTATGTTGTCTATTTGCATGTGGCACACTATGAAGATACATGCGAATAGAAAGTATTAAGTAATAATAATAACATAATTGTTGTTTCCTTTCACAACACACCCCATTTTAATTTTAACAAAATAAGGACACCCCTTTCTTTTTTAATTTTTCTCCACAATTTTATATAGTTTAATAAAATTCCAAGATTCTCAATGTTCTCAAAAATTGGTTCTTCCTATGGAAAAATTTCATCATGAATAAAAAAAGCATAAAAAACTAGCTAAGATTACCTTTTGAAGTTAGTCAAAATTCCTTGAAATGAGCAAGTTATTTTCATGCAAGTTTCATCTTCCCGACTATATCAAAACTAGTAACAAGTGGAAATCTTACAAATTCAGTAGATAGTGGAAATCTTGCAAATTCACTAGCAAGTGGAAATCTTGCAATGCTAGTACAAGTAGAAATCTCGCAATGTCAATAGCAAGTGGAAGTCCCAAAAAGTGTATTTGGATCCTAAAATATCACAAGGTGTAGTAGGAGCCCAAACACTCACAAATTTCCACCATGAAACCTTTTAGCAAGACATTTGGGATAGGACATTTTCCAACAAGATATTTCCAACAAGACATTTCCAAGAGGATGTTTCCAATAGGATATTTCCAACAAGATATTTTCCATAAACATTTAAATTTTTTTTATTACATTTCCACTTAATAAATTAGAGAGTTTTAAAAGGAGATTGGCCACTTTAAAATTAAAATTAAAGTGCTAAAATGATCTTTAAAAAAGGTAAAATGGCACATGCTAAATAATGAATATTAAAAATGGACAGGATGTACTCATTGTTAAGTGACCATAGAGAACAAGAATTGATTAATAACACAAGGGAAGAGACCATAAATATTTTGAGGCTTGGAATGTTGCATAAAACATTTATAAGTATTTTAATATACCCAGATAAAATTTTATATGGAAAATAGATATTTTACCTCCCTTTTAACTATTAAATTTCTTAAAATACTCTTTTAAGTTAAAAAAATATTATTTTCATAGTATTTCAACCCCCAAATAGATTTTCATTATTTGAAGTTCTATTGAATATTTAAAACATGAGAAATCATTTATTTTATTTTATTTTTATATATAAAAGTGGTGTTGTGTAGTTTTTTGCACACACGCCCTGCAGGAAGTAGGGACCCTCTTTTTCTTTTGCTTTTGGGTGTTGTAGCCCTTTGATTTTGAGGATTTGAATGCCTTGGCATGTGTCTAAATGATTATCCTGCTCGTGCAAATCCCTCTTTTTGGGGAAACACTTTGAAATCTTGTGTTTGGGACATATTTCGGGTTTTTCTCTATTTTCGAGAAAATTCCCTCTAGGCAGAATTCCCCGAACGCCTTGAAAAGCCGAAGAAAGCTGCTTTACATTATTTTTGGAAATCTCAGGACTTCGTGAAATTCTGTCTTCCTTGGATTTTCCTAAAATTTCGTCGTGCCTTTGGATTCTTGAGTCGACTGTCTTTTCATCGCATTTATGCCTCCTGTATGATCTTGCAGTTTGCTTTTATTGGATTTAATTGGGATTTATGGGATTTATGATGAGAATTTGTGTTATTTTCCTTGTTGTGAGATTTGAGGAGCTTGATTTTTAATTGCTACTGCTAGATTGTGCGTTTGATATTGTGATCGATCATTGCAGTAGAGTTTGTAGTGATCATTCGCATTTGCTTGGACTTTAGGGATCTCTTGCCAGTTTTTGCTATTTTGATTTCTTTGCTCTCATGGTATGTACATGATGCCTTCTCTTTTGATGATTGAATTAAATCTCTTTATGATTTGTGTGTGTATACTTTGAGTTGGGATTCTGATGTCATGGTAAAGTTTGGTGGCGGGGCTAGGGCTTCCGGTTTCAGTTTGATGCCCTTCCCTATAGTTCGTGTTGTTTTTCCTTCTACTTGATTATGATTCAATGCGGTTGATTATTGCTATGTTTGATTCTTAGTTTGATTTCGTGCTTTCCTATGTCGAGCTCTAGTTTAATCTAGAAATCCCTAACCTTTGATGAGATCACGTCTAGGGAGAATTGAAACCTTTCATTTATAATCCAAATCTGATAGTCACCTTGTCTTAGTAAGGTTTTAGGGGGTTTGTAGGAAGATTAGTGGAATGAGAAGGCGAGTGGAGATCCAAGCTATACTGTCATGGCATTTTTTTTAGGGTTTCCCTTGTTGAAATCATTGCTCATGTTGATTGAATCTCATTTAGATCGATTTGAAACCTAGATTATTCATATTGCACTTTGAACGAACTGAATCCCATACTAAATTCCTAACTTCCTAATCATTTGATCAATCTTGATGAAATCTGGATGAAATCTTGATGGAGGAAAATATTTTGGGTTTTCAAACATTTCACGGATTTTCCATACTTTAGGAATTCCCCGATTATCCATCAATTTAAATATTTCCCAAAAATATGCTTAAAACATGGAAATTATGCTAACTTCATGAAATTTCATTCCTTTGGGATTTTACTGAAAATTCTTTGGACCTTCATTTTGCCGAAATTTGTGAATTCCTGCCATTTTCGAGGATTTCCATCCTTGACGGAATTCTATGAAACCTTGATGAAAATGAAGAATTGTGAGATAACATGAGTTATTTGCTGATGATTGTGCATCATGTGATCAATTTGAGTTATTTAAAGAGGTGCCCTAATGTTTCTTAACTAATGGTGGTTGATTAAATGATTATTGGATGTTTTTGTGTCGATTTCACTAAATTTTGTCTGGTTTGGAATTTACCGAAATTCCTCTCTGGCCTGAATTCCGTGAGGGGACTAAAACCTAAACTTTGAAAGGAGCAATATTTGTGAAGTTTTAGGGGAATTTTGTTCATCATGTGACTTGTCTTGAAGATGAATATGCAATTTCATGATGGACTAACTTCTGTTTCATATTGTGATGGATCTTTGTTGTGGTCTTTTTGTTGAATGCGGGCTAAATCAAGCAGGACTGTTGCTGGAAAGACCAAGGGAAGGTAATGGACCCAAGTTATGAAGGAGCTTCTATTTCTGAGGCCGAGAGGATCAAGTTGGACATGAAAAGAAAGGTTCCTGAGAGAAAGTTGGTTTCCATTTGGTTAGAGGTAGCAGATACTAATGTTGGGAGATGGGATTATGAAGAATTTAAAGCAAGAATGGTAGTGTAGAATCCTTCCCTGTTAGCTAGTAGACTAGTGAACTCTGGATTGGCTCATGTGGTTGGTTTCCCTCCTGTGGTGCAATGCTACGAGCTAGTCCTAGAGTGTGCCAGGAATTATGATTCAAGTACACAGAGGATAATTGGTCCACAAGGAAGGGTGCTTGCCAATTTCTCTCCTGTCTCAGTGGCCCAGACATTTGATATGCCAGATAGGACTCATGTGGTGGGATTTGATCTTGACATAGCCAAGAGACACAATACAAATGATACAACTAAGGCTCTGCAGGTTATCAATTCCTAGTTAGAGAAGCCTAAGCCACACTTCTCCAAGCTACCCAAACAGTTACACAGAGCCAAGTTCATATCGGAATACTATGATGCAATCACTCTCCTTAGCAGAGTGATGGGTTTAAAGACTACAAGAATGTTTGAGGATTGGATGTTTTACATCATAGTAATGATGGAGCAAAATATAGATTATCATTGGTGAGGTATCATCAGTGCCAAGATCCATGAGCAATTGTGCAATGTCTTGTAGACCAAGAGCTTCATAATGACTTCTTATCTGATCTATGCCTTGGCAATATTCCATCCATACAAGGGGTTGAGTACATGAGGAATCTTTGGCCAGGATGTTATTTACGAGGTTTATCCCCAGTTTCACTTGGACAACTCAAGCTACAGGAGGGTAAATGATGCATTCACTATGTATATCACAAGATTGTTGCAAGGGGAAGAGCATGTAAGGATCTTTGATGTGACCAAGGAATTGATACATAAATATGGAGCATGGTTCATACAATTTCCTACCTTCTCATAATTTAGGATTGATGGTTTCTAGAGGGCTCCTTACCGGTTGCCAAGATATCCAACATACCACATCATACTTCTGGAGGTGACTAGGAAAATTTTGGCCTTTGATGATATTGTGAAGTAAGATATGCATAAGACTGGGTTAGGAGGTGACTTCCCATTGAGGATAGGAGTCCATGAGGTCTATCCTTCTATGATTACATCACACTCCTCCGAGGAAGAAATGAGCACTCTAGGTTTGGCATTCCACTCTAAGAGGTCCAAGTTTGATAGGACAGGATAATCCCAAAAGAGAGCTAGCAAGGAATTTAGCCACAAGGATGACATTAAAGACTATTGGGCTAATTGCAAGGATGAGTTTGAGGCCCGAAAGAAAAGATTCTCTAGATTTCTAGCTAGTCTAATTAGATTGTACAACATCAAGGCTATTCCTGACCAGCTTGATGATGATGGGGATGTAATCCAAGGCCATGACTATGATTCCATCAAAGACAAACCCATAGATGAGATTGACTGGTTAGAAGAAGAGAAGAGTGAGTTGGAGAAAATCAATGCTCCTGTGATTAAATATACCAAGTTATGGCTCAAACATAAGATTTGGGAGCTGAATAGTGAAGGAAAAGAGTACACACATGATTTGATGGGAGATTTGGAATCCCACTCCACTTCTGAAGAAGAAGAGCCAAATCTAAAGGGAAAAGAAAAGGTAGGTTCTCCTTTCAAGATCAAGATCAAGGGTACTCAAGCAGAGGCTGAGAAGGAAAAGAAAAGGAAACCTAGTGCTAAGAGGAGGAATGTTGCTTCTAAGGAGAAAACATATGCTCAAGAGGAGGAGCATGAAGAAGAAAGGGAAAAGGATAGTCTTCATGTGCCCAAAAGGAGAAGAATAGTGAGATTGTCTCAAAAGAAGAAGGAATTTTCCAAGGTAGAGGATGCAACTAGCCCTCTAGTAGTGAATGTGGAGAGTTCAAGGGAGAAAACATAGGTATATACAAGAAGATCGAGAACTTCTTCTCCCAAGGATAGTGTGCCACAAGTGGATATTCCCTCAGTTTCCCATGCTACATAACAACATGATGATGTCCTTCCTTCTCATGAGTCACAGGATGCACCAAATGAGTCTAAAGATGCAGAGGATCACCAAGATCAAGGAGAGGAAGGATTCCATGAGGGTGAACTCTACAGTGTGGAGGAAGAGATAGAAAAGATATTATAGTCTCCCTTGGTATCTTATGACGACTCACCAGTCAGAGGAGAAGAAGAAGAGAAATCCAGGGAAGAGGAAAAGAAACATGAAAGGACCCCTTCTCCAATTCAAGTTATGACAGAGACGGTAAATCAATAAGATAGTCAAAAGCTAGAAGGTAACAAAGAGGAAGATGAGGAAGAAGGCAAGAATGAGGAGGTTCCCTCAGTACATACTGTAGATGTTGAGCCTTTCGTGGATCAAGTTGAGACAAAAGGGCCAAGTGAGAAACAACCTAATGTCCCTACCCCAAATTGTCTTAATGAGAGGTTGAAGAGTAAGCAAGCGGTTGTAGATGACACCCCTCCGAATTGGGATGAATTTTTGGAAAACATCGGTAAAGGGAAGGCTAAGAAGAAAGCTAAAATAATCTCCAAAATTACCAGGGATGAAGAAAACAACAAGATTATTCACATTGCTACCCCTACTACAGAAAAGGATAAAAGAGAGATTGTTCTTCAAGACTATACAATCCAGACTCTGAACCTAGGGCCCACTAGTAAGGATCAACAGAAGGAAGAATTCCAAGATTCCGCCTGAGCTATTCTAAGAAGACTAGATAAGGAAACAACAGAGAAGGAGAGGTTGCAGAAACAACTTAATGATATGTGATAAATACTAGGTTTAATGATAGATGACTTAATGGTGTTTATGATTTGATGCTTGAAGTGTTGCATCAATCTCTAGTCCATACTTTTTGTAGCTAGTTGACTGTCAGTTGCTTTACAAAGTTAGCCTAGAATCTAATAGTCATTGTGCTTAGTTCAGTTGTGAATGCTTGCTCATTTCAATTGCAATAGGATTGTATTGGATGAATGTTCATGACCTGAAAATCTTTAATGCCTTAGAAGATTGCACTATTTCTATAAGATTGCAGATCCATCTAGGTCAAGCAAGAATTAGTTTATGAGGGATTGATCCATTTCAAGTATCTTATCATTTGCATTGTTAATCTTAGGATTAGTGTTAGTTTTAGAAATCTCTCTAAAACCCTTATCTTATGCTATTTATTTTATCATTCGGGTTAAATTTAGGATTTCAAGTATCACCATATTGCAAGATCTGATAAGTTCAAAGATCTAGTATTTGTTTGTAAGGTCCCTTTGTGATTACCGACATTTTCACATTTATCACTAAGTTGTTTATGCATTGTCAAGACCTAACATTAGAGACCTTGGGATTATCTCTTGAGGCTTGCTGATAGAGATTTACCTTTCAAGAGAGATAGGATACTTGTATCTTGTCTGAGTTGTTGTTGTGCAGAAAACACCATCAACAAGTGGCAAATCCACTATACAATTTTATTAAATTAAAAAAGAGTTACAATCCTAGTTCAAAGGAGCATACTGGAAAGAAAGAACCAGGAAGAAAACCTCCAGTTGTAGCTCAGTTCAAATCTAATTTACAAGAGAATCCAAATGAAGGAATGCCTACTCAGAGAATCCCAACCAGAAGCAAGAACCCAAAAGATGAGAGAATGAGAGACCACCCACCAACCCCCAGATTAGACCAACAAGATGAGTATGCAAAGTCCCATAAGAACAAAAGGGGAAAAAACAAAAAATTGCTCGATTTAAATTTAAATTTGAAGCTACAAATTATATTTTTTAGTTTCTAGATTTATTTTACAAAGTATGTAATATTTGATAAATTTAATTTTTTTCTTTTGTAAGGAAAATTAAATTTTAACCTATTCGAGCTTCCAATTATTGAAATATCTTTATAGCTTGTCAAAGAAGGGAATATGATGGGAATATTCCAAGAATTTACTAGAAGATGAAATATGTTGTTAAGAAGAGGAATGTTCTGCCATTTTAAATTTGAGCCATTAATTGAGAATTTAATTTTGGCCATTGTTTTGTAACTTATTTTTTAGTGCATGTGCCTATAAAAGGCCATGTGATTGATCATTTTAGAAGAGGGGGATTTTGTTAATAACTTTAGGGAAAATAATTAAAAATTTATCAATTTTTCCTCACTTCATGGTTTTATTTCAACTAGATCAGTGAATTTTGTTTGTCTATAATTTCAAGATTGTAATCTTGATGTCAACTGAGTCATAAACTTTGTAAAATATCAAATGAATTATAAATTTCTTGTCAATCTTTTGAAATATCAAATATTGTGCTAGTGTTTGGGTGTATTTTGGCCTCTTTCTTAAATTGATAAGTTTCCATTGGAGTATGCACCATTTATATGTAATTATGATAGGGTCTAGTGAAACATAAACTAGTAATGACATATTTTACAATTATGGAGTATATTCATGCAAGATTGCTAAGAAATTTAGGATTTTAACCCCTCTTCCCCTCTCCCTTTCTTTTTTATTTTCTTTCAAAATGTAAAACTTAAAATTTAAAGATTCAAAGCATTAACATATTATAGAATAGATGATATAAAGTGAGCTCTATAATTGATAAATTCAATCAAATCATAGATCACATAACACTTATTTAAGGTGGACTATGTGAATTAAGTTGTTATTTTACAAATATAAACCTATTTTGCAATCTCTAGTACACAATTCCCTTTGTTAAAATAGTAACACTTAACTACTGAGTTATCTTGGAAATCAAGACCTAACATTTAAAGCCTTGGGATAGTTGAATTTGGTTCCAAATTTTGATTTTATTTCAAGAGAGGTAAATTACATTGACTATGACTAGAAAAAATGTCAGTAATAATATCTTGTCAAGTTAGTAATAAATAAAATAGAGCTCATTCTAACAAAATTTTACTTGCTTCAAACATTTTCCTTGCACCATAAATGATCCCATGGGAAACATATCCCTCACTTTGATTTTAATTTTTAAAGTTGATTCTCTCATATCCATGTACCACAATAACTTTCTTCACATTTTTTTCTTTCATAATTTCTATGAAAATATCTTCTAAAATAATACATATAATATTATTTTAATATACATATACAAATCACAATATAAAGTTGGTAAAATTTGTTGAACACTCAAAATACTGAGAGGGGGGTGAATCAGTATTCTTTTAAATCACTTAAACATTTAAACGTCCAATACTTATAGCATTTTCAATTACAGTAATGAAAAAAATCATGAAAACATCCAACATCATCATATGACACATGAACACAAGGATTTTTACGTGGAAAAACCAAAATGGGAAAAACCATGATGAGGATTACGTCACAATATATTATAACCAATTATAGTATATTATAGAAATGCTCTTGCATGTTGGGTTCCCAAGCTTGCATGTTGGTGCATGTTCTTGCATGGAGTCATTGGAGTTGTCAAAGATTAAGGAAACATCTAGTTAATTGACCAAATTTGATTGATTGAGGTTTTAGGTGCCCATGTTGAGGCTATGTGAGCATTTAATTTTTTTTATTATTTTAGGATTTTTCCTTAAATGGGGCATGGTTTTTCCAAGGTGGCAATTGCATGTTGTTTTGGGAAACCACAGTGGTTTTCTCATTCACAAACTTCTATATACTAATGCCTTTTCATTTTTAGAAGTTGGCTTTGAGGAGTTGTAGGTTTACATAACTAGATGCTACTGGTTTGAGCATAGGATTGAAGACTCCATTTTCGTATATTTTTTATGATCAAAATCCCATGTTGTAAGGGAAGCTTGTGAGCTTCTGCATATTGTAATTTTATTTCATTATTGATATAATAGAATATATTATTCATTCTTGCATTTTTTTGTGTAATCTCTATTATTGTTGTGAGTTTCATATTGTAAGGGGAATACCCTTCATCAGTGGCATCAGAGTAGGAGTTCCTAAGTGTGTAAATAGATTGTTGAACATAAGGTAGTTTGCACCAGGATCGGTGGGTGGATAGAAGAAAGATGATGAAGAATAAGAGCTCATGTGGACTATTGCAGGTATGAGAGAGAAGTCCTAAACAATGAGAGTTGAAGCCATGAATATTGTAGAGTATGGGATGTGAATGGTGAAATATTACATCAAACAAGATGTGTTCAAAAGGAAGGATGGGATGGGTCATGAGGAGACCCTTGATAATTTCATTTTTGGAAAATTTTTGGGAAGAAGTGGAAAATAGGAAGCATCATGAAGAATTTAAAAAGATCCATGATGAAGTAGATGTATTGGAAAAGAAGATTAAAGAGGAAGTGAGAATATGGGAGGAGAGATATGAGAAGAAGAACATTCTCTTGAAAGAGGATAATGAAAAGAAGAGAAAAAAGAAAGAGTGTTGCAGCCCTTTTGTAAGGGTTGAATGTAAGGATGAACATGTGGGTGCAACCCACACAAGTAGAGAGGATAATGAGGTATAGGTTGAAGCAGTAGCAAGTGGATGAAGTAAATAAATATAATAGATGAATATTTTTTGCAATTTGAAATTGTGAACAACAATTTTCCAAAATTTGATGTAGAGGTTGAAGAGAACAAGGATGCCACCTTGTTGAAAATAAATGAATTTTTTATATCTGTAGTGTCGTAAATTTTCACCATTAATAATTTCACACTATTTTTTTCTCCCCCTAAATTATTGAGCCTAATTGACCCCATAACTTCCTAAAATTATGTATTTCAGAGCCCATTTTATACCACTTTTCAATAAATTGTAAGCATTAAATAAATGCATCTAATTCATATGTTTCCCTTGACACTTAAAGTCCTAGAAATCAGGGCCAAGACCCATAAGCCCTTGGGAATATGGGTCCCCCTTTTTAGCAAGGACCCAATTTTGGGCATGTTGGTGTTGACATTTTAACATTCAAATTTCAAATTTCAAGTGTCAAATTTTGGAATCTAATTTTCAAGAAATTGAATAAATTCCTATAAATATCTAGTCATTTCACCATTTGAAACAACAAGATTTAATGAGCAAGGATTATTGTTGAGAGAAAGTCAAGAACAACATTTTAGTGATTTATTGCGGCAATTCAAGATCCAAGCATCATGTCAAAGTGTATGTGAGTTCATGTTGTTGGGTATGTGCAGGATCATCATGGAAAAAACAAGCCCTTAAGTGGTGAAAAATTTAGAAAAATCAGAGTTAGGCAACTTGACGTAAATTTTTTAATAAGTTATCTATATTATTTCAAAAATATGTAAGAATAGAATCTATAGAAAATTAAATGTAGTTTCTAAACTACTAGGTTTTTTTTTTTTTAAATCTATTTGGTGAAAATTTAAAATTTCAATCTTGATTAGTACTTAAATTTTAGGGAAAAAATAAGAAGTAGGTGTCGTCTAACCACCTAACCATAATAAAATGGTAATATTTTTTTTTATAATATTTTAGATATAAGTAGAGAACTCATGTCGATGTGATGCATATTTTTGTAATTTTTTTCCAAGTAAATAATTAATTATGAATTTTTTATTACACTTTTAAAAATATAAAAACTCATATGTTTGACCACCTTAACTTGGTCAAAACTTCATGATTTTTTTTTTAATCTATAGTATCTGAGCATAGAATGTGATGCATATTTCTGATTCAAAAAATGTGATACCATTTGAAAGCTATAGATGTTTTTCAATTCAGTCTATCAATCAAGACTTTTAGTCATAATTCAAATAGAAAATGAATAATAATTATTTATTAAATTCAAAGTAAAGCATAATTTATATTGGTGGAAAGCTGAGAATCTCCTTTAAAAACCCTTTTAGTTTCATCAATTTTGGGTAAGAAAAAGTCGTCAGCCACATACCCTACACATACCCATCATATCGCCACTTTTTGGCCCATCATGATCCTGCACATACCCTGTCATGTTATCATTGTTTTGTGAAGGCTAACCCCTTTTGTAGGTCTCTAAAGTATTCCAAAAATTCAAGCAAGCAAGATCCAAGACCTTGAGGTGATGTGTATAACTCTATTCCTTCAAGGAATCCATTAGAGGGTTGTGAGTTGTAGCACTTTGTGATTTCATCATTCCTTTCCTATCCATTATCATTTTATCATTGAAATTGCCATTGTGGAAGGGGAAAAAATTACATAGGGTTTTACTAAGGAAAGCCCCTAAATGGCACATCTCTTCTTTTTGTGAATGTGCAGATCTTAGGTTTGAAGAGGATTGAAGAAAGATTGAATACAATTTTTTTATTATTGCATTTGAAGCCCTACATCTTGGGTGATCCCATAATAGTGGGTTATAATTACCTTGACGAAGGAAAAATGTCATTGGGTGGGATAAATAACTTAGGCAGGTTCGCTCAAATAGGATGGTTCACACAAACCCATAAAAGGGTTCGCTCGAACACCCTAGTTCAAGTGAACACCCTTTTGAATGCATGTTCGCCCAAACCCCTGCATGGTAGGAAATTTATTAATAAAATAAATGGGTTCACTAGAACCCCATTTTTAGGGTTTCTTTTTAAGTTTTAACTATCAAAAATGACAGTTTGATTGTCATTTTATTGCAGTGAACCCACCCAGGCAACCAAAGTGAACCCTTGAAAGTGACTGAGGTGAAGGAGATAAAAAACATGTCCACCACCCTCCATGATATCAAAGCACTAGGTTCATATACTGGGCACTCTGGTTTCATATGAGCCCATTATGTTGTCCTAGTGAATTTGTTAAGTGAAGTTCTTAAGTGATCACAATGATCATGTTGGATTGTGGAAAGGATGTAAAGATTTGAACCACATAGTTGTTGGAAAGTAAGTGTACTTGTAGAATTATGTATGTAATTTTACTTCCCTTGTAAATGTGAGAAACCAGTAACTGTGCATCGGTTGAGTGTTGTGAATACCCCGTACTTGCTTTGTGGGCCCATAACCCATAGGTCTTAGGATGGAGATACGGTGTACCCATCCATTTTGAATATGTTGTATTTGTATAACTGAAAATATGTTATACTTCTGTGAATCCTTGCAAATCAATTCACAGCTCTCTATCCGAGAAGAGCAGGGATTGATATTGTGGCCCTCAGATTGACCCAGTTACCCCTGCAAATACAGTCTCGGAACGAGAGATTCAAAGAGGAGAAGCAAGAATGCCAATCTCCATGAATTCTGTTCTTGCAATGCAACAATGAAAACTAATCTAAATGACTGTAAAATGTAATAAACAAAACTAATTTATTGAAATAAAAATTGATCTACATGCAATGTCATAAATGAATTACTTTGCAAATTAATCTACTATGAAGATTAAGCTAAAATGTAATATTAAACTATATACAACCTAAAACTAAGATGCTTATATAATCAAACTAATGTAATCTCAAATGATAAAATTCAAATTTGTAGCATAAGTCCGATGTAAAAATTCGTGATCTTTTTGAAATGAGAATGAGAGGCTCATTTTATAGGCAAAAGTAGAATTGAAGGCAAATTCAGAAGCAATGTGGGATAAATAGAAAAATAGAAACAAATCTTGATTGGAATTCTTTTTTAGTTTATTTCCCTTTTAACTGATTTGTTTCCATTTTTTTCATCACATGATATTCTTGAGAGGATATTTCATTTATTTTATTTTATTTAAGATGATAATATCTCTTTTAATAAAATAAAATAAGATTATGTAATTTAGAAATGAATATTAATAAAATAAAATAAAATTATTTAATTAAAAATAGATTTAATTAAATAGCATCATTTTATTTAAGTAATATTAACTTCAATTAAATAGCATTATTTTATTTATTGAAAGGGATTTATTTATTTTGATTAATGAAACATTCAAACCTTAGGGAAAATTGAAACATTTGAAATAGTTATGAATTGATTAAGAAATTTGATTTGAAAATGCAACAATCATTGATTCAGAAAGTTGATGTTGACAAATTAAATAAATGGGGCCCAAAGTCTAGGTGACCATTTTAGGTTGCATACATTTTCCCTTCTTTGACTAATGTGAGGTCGACTCGGGATCACATGCATTCAAAGAATGAAGTTGCAATGTGAGATCGATTTGGGATCACAAAACAACTTCCGAGATGTGAGAATTAGGCTCGGGGATCACATGGACAAGCGGCATAAACAAAGAGCCTTTTGAACATGGTCAACTGGGATGCATCAAAGAAGTGAGAGATAAGAATCTCAACAAGGTTGCTAAGAGAAGCAATTGATAAATTGATAAAAGTGAATCAAGGATTGAAGTTTGATAGGTCGCCTATTTGATCGAAATCGAAATGAGATAGAGGAGAAATAATAAATTAGAAAAATTTGATCGTCAAAACACAAAAGATAAGGTTCTTGTGCTTTTAAGATGAAAAATATAAGAATCCGCAGAACCGGTAGATCTAGCAAGAAAGAATTATGCCCTAAGGTTGAATTAGAAGAAAAGAAGTGGGGTGAAATCGAATGGAAAGAAATGGAGAGAAGGAAGAGAATTTGCCTCAATAAAGAGGATGCATCAAAATCAATCAACTGTTTAAGATAGGGAATTTCGATTGAGATCACGAAAGAAGATAAGGAAATGAAGAACATGATCACAGTTGATGAAAAATCCACAAGAAAGATGAAGGAAACCCTCTCAAACCCATAATCTGACCCTAAAAAGTGCAAATTAACATGAAGTCTAAATAATGCAAGCTACATGAAAATGCAAAGGTGTACTTGCAATAGGAGGTAACATAGGTTTTGTGTTCATATATTTCATTAGAGAATGTAAGAGAACTTATTTTCATCATTGGGCCATTATTACGGACATCGGACAATCACACAATCATCAATAGTCACAAACGCAACTATGAAGATATGAATGTGATTTATATCAGCTTGGAATGTGGAAAGATTCTAACACGAGCATCAAAGACATGAAGGTCAAGATGACTACAATGTTAGCTTACCCAATTTAATGTAGCAAAACCATGCTCACATCAAGACATAAACGCCAGGATGGCCATGAGAATGGTTGTGCAAAAACATTCAAGGACGATGCCATAAATCTCTTAAGTGTGTCAAGGAGACAACAAGAGACACTAAAGAGGTTCAAGACAACACCCACAAGCAGAAAGCAAATAAAAACATGCCCCATGCCCCAAGTCCTCTAGCTATGCATCACGAAGAGACTTATTAGACAAGGACACTCAACGAAAATCAATATCAGTCAGCACACAAAGAAAAGATCATGGCATATCTCAAGCATTAAGTGTTGCAATTAAAAAAAAAAAAATTAAGTGTGTAAACTAATACTGAGTTCCGAGGATAAGGATCGAATGCTTGCAAGTAGGTAAGATCACATGACCGAACTGGATAAGACCAAACTAATAAGTGTTGAAAAACACACGATGTCAGGGGTTGTGTTGAAAAACACAGTTGGGTTAGTGTTGAAAAACACCGTTTGCGAGGTGTCCTAAAGACAAGCATATCCAAGAGACCAAAGCTAACACAGTGATGCCCCTAGACAAAGACAAAGACCAATTCCAAACCAAGGCAATAAGGACAAGGCATGATGGAGAAAGGCTAAGTGTTGAGGATGCATGCTAAGAAATAGGGATGCAAAGGCCTCAAGTAGCGCCTGTTTCCAGGTTTTCACCACTTGGAAGAATTTTTTTTTAGGACTTTTTATATATATATATATATTTTATTTTATTTTATTTTATTTTTTTTGAATGTTTTTGTATTTTTCATTTTTTTTGTATTTTTTCAGCATCATATTTGAATTTTTTTGGATTTTTTGACAATATATCAATTTTTTTTTTTGTAATTTTTTCAGTGTCATATCAATTTTTTTGGAACTTTTTTCAGGGTCATAATTATATACAAAGGATGCCCCCAGACAGAACGGGCATCAAGGATAGAACTTCTTTAGGTGAAAAACATTGATAGGCTCAGGGAGCTGCTCCCCCTCTTCAGTAGATAGTAGATAGGCACCTGTGCCAAAAGCTGTTGTGATGATGTAGGGTCCAAGCCAATTAGGTTCGAATTTTCCCTTCTGTTCTCGATTCTGTTGGTTCTTAGGACTCTCTCGCAGGACAAGATCTCCTACTTGGAATTCTCTAGGGCGAACCTTTTTGTTGAAGGCTTTGGAAATCCGCTTTTGATAGACCCTCGTATGGTCAAATGATGCTTTACGCTTCTCATCAAGAAGTTCCAATTCTTGCAATCTCATGGCGCGATAGTCTTCATCTGTAACTAGACCTTTGAGAGAGACCCGAAGTGATGGAATCTCAACCTCTAAAGGTAACACTGCTTCAGCGCCGTATGTGAGGGAAAAAGGAGTAGCCCCAGTTGGAGTACGAATACTCGTTCTATAGGCCCACAGGGCCGGATTTATCTGTAGGTGCCGGTCTCTACCATTCTTATGAACTGTTCTGTGCAAAATCTTGAGAATGGTTTTGTTTCGGCTCTCACCGTTAGCCATTCCTTGTGGGAAGTAAATGGAGGACCAATGTTGCTTTATCTTGAATCTTTGGTAGAGTTCTTTAAGGTCCTTGTTTTTGAACTGACCTCCATTGTCAGTGATGATCTTAGATGGCACTCCATATCGACAGATGATATGGTTTAAAATAAATAAAGATACTGTCTTGCTTGAGGCAATAGAAAGTGGAACAACATCTACCCATTTTGTGAAGTAGTTAGTAGTAGTGATAATGAACTTATGCCCACCTAATGAGTTGGGATGAATCTGCCCAACAAGGTCAAAGGCCCATCGCTGAAATGGCCAGTGAGATATAGAAGGAATTAGCTCCCTACCTGGAGCATGTATCAGGTGTCCATGTTTCTGACATTTTTCACAAGACTTAGCAAATGCTACTGTATCTATCTGCATCATAGGCCAATAGTACCCTGCCCTAAGCAACCTTCTAGCCATGGAAAGACCATTAGAATGTCCTACACATATGCCCTCGTGGATGTCAACTAGCGCTTGATCAGATTCCTCCTTTTCTAAGCACCTAAGAAGTGTTCCATCTAGACCCCTCCTATAAAAATCACTAGAGATGAGGGAATGGCGAGAGGCATTGTGGATAAGGTTTCTTCTTTCAGATCGGTTAAATGTATCGGGGATGATGCCATCACAAAGATATGAGTAAATAGCACCATAGCGGGAGGATTCATGATTGACAAGGGTACAAATGACATGGCTTTCGGGTGAGTCAAATATGGGATATCGTAGCTCTTCCACTAGGAATTCATATCTGGACTCATGTTCCTCTAACTAAAGAAGTGAAGCAAGGGTGGCCATAGCATCAGCTGCTTTGTTCTCAACCCTAGGGATTTGCTGAAAGGTGACAAAAGTAAAATACCGTCTTAATGAATCAATCATTTTTTTGTAAGGTACCAACTTGTCATCTTTTGTTTGGTATTGTTCATTGACTTGGTTGATGATCAGCTGAGAATCCCCATAGATATGTAGTTACGTGATATTCACTCTATATGGCCATTTTTTAGTCCATTTGTCAAAGCCTCATACTACGACTATGTTGTTTGTGCATGGAAAAGTAACTGCTAAAGATTTAGAATGATATACCCATCAGGAGAAACAAACAACACACCAGCTCCAGAATCATTTTGCATGCAGGAACCATCAAAGAATAGTTTCCAGGATCTTTCAGTCATGTACATAAGATGCTCATATGGAAAGTTGACTTGAATGGGCATATTATCTTGAATAGGGAAATTAGCCAGTTGATCTACAATAGCTTGGCCTTTGATTGCTTTGCGCTCAATATACTCTATGTCAAATTCAGAAAGAATCATCATCCATTTAGCAAGTCTACCCGTGAGAGCAGCTTTACTGAGCAAGTATTTGAGAGGATCAATTTTTGATATGAGGTGTATGGTGTGCGCGAGCATATAGTGTCACAATTTTTGAGAAGCAAACACTACTGTGAGGCAAGCTTTTTCAATACTAGTATAATTAACCTCATAAGAAACAAGAGTGCGACTAATATAATATATGGCCCTTTCTTTCCCTTGTTCATCTAATTGAGACAACAATGCCCCTAGTGAAGATTCAGTAGCTGAGACATATAAAATGAGAGGTTTTCCTAGAATGGGAGGCATTAAAATGGGAGGATTTGCCAAGTATTCTTTAATTTGATCCATGCTCTTTTGGCAATCCTCATTCCAGACACATTGAACACCTTTATGCAAATTTTTGTTGAAAGGTTGTGCTCTATCCGCCAATTGTGAAATAAACCTCCTTATGGATTGAAGGCGCCCTTGAAGACTCCTCATTTGGCTGACATTTTTGGGAGGTGGCATGTTTATAATGGCTTGAACCTTTTCAGGGTCCACTTCTATTCCTTTAGCTGAAATGACGAATCCCAATAATTTGCCAGAAGTAACACCAAATGCACACTTTTTTGGGTATAATCTTAGTTGAAATTGTTCCATGCGATGTAGAATCACTTCTAAATCAGCCAAATGTGTTCCTCTTCTCTTAGACTTAGCTAGGGTGTCATCCACATAATCTTCCATATTCTTATGCATCATGTCATGGAAGATAGTTGTCATAGCTCTTTGGTAAGTAGCTCCTGCATTTTTCAATCCAAAGGGCATGAAATTCCAACAATAAGTACCCCAGGCACATGTGAATGCAGTCTTTTCTTGATCCTTAGGAGCTATCTTGATCTGATTATACCCAGAAAAACCATCCATCAAAGAATAGATCTCATATCCCGCTGTCATGTCCACTATCATGTCTATGTTAGGAAGTGGAAAATCATCCTTTGGGCATGCTCTGTTAAGATCTCTAAAGTCTATGCAGATTCGAATGGTTTTATCATGTTTAGAAATAGGTACAATGTTGGAAATCCAGTCAGCATAGTCTATGGCTCTAATGAATCCTGCACCAAGGAGCTTTTCTAATTCAACTTTCACTAAAAGAGCTATATGAGGGTGCATTTTTCTCAACTTCTGTTTGACTAGTTTCACACCTAGAGCTATGGACAAATGATGCATAATGAGATTAGTGTCCAACCCTGGCATGTCTGAGTATGTCCATGCAAAGTTAATTTCCTTCTTTTGGAGGAACTCAGTATAGGCTTTCTTTTCTTCAGGTGATAAAGATTTAGCCAAGTGTACAATTTTTGGAACTTCCTCTGTGCCCAAATTAACAACTTCTATAGGTTCAACCAATACTGATGATCTGTCCTAGAAATAGCTTGGGAGCCTATCAAGTACCTCATCCGTAGGTGCCTCTGGGAGGTTTTCACCTTTGGATACGTCTTTTATTTTTACTTTTTTTGGTTCTGACACTGCCACATAGTGGTTTTCGCCATCAAAACTCTTATTCTTTTTTTCTTTTCTTTTTATCTTGTGACTAAGGTACTTGATGTGAGGTTCTGTCATACTAGTAGCTAGTTCACTGGTGGAAGAGACTACATTCAATGGCATTTAGATAGCAGGTGATCTCATAGTCATTGTGAAATGTCAAGAGTTGAGGCTCTTGGTAACGTTGAGACCAATCAATAAGGTTGGGGTGAACAAGGGGTAGGTTGATGACCGGTTCAAGATTAAGGATATAGGTGATGTCATCTCTGGTGACTATAGAATTGGAATCTGTCAAGTTTCCCTCTAAAGTGTCTAAATCAGAATTTATCCTAGCAAGCGAAGAATCGTCTACTAATGTGACATGTGGGTTCCAATCTTCTAATCTAACACATGACTCGTCAGTTACATCAGGTTGAGAACTATAAGTGTGGACAACATCCATATCCAAGTCAACTGTTGCATCTAAGAGTGAATCCCATTCAAACTCATGAGAGTCTATTTCTAAATTATTGTTGGAGCCTCGTGATGTAGAAGCCTCAAGATTTGGAAGAGGCTCTTCTCCTCTAGCAATTTGCTCAATCACAAAATTATCTGAATTATCACCATCCGTTGCAGCTGGGATGGAGACACTATCCATAGTCAATCTTGCATTCATATAGTCACTATCTATTGCAAATGAGATAGGAGGACTATCAATTATTAAATCTCTTGAATCTTCCCAAAGGAGATTTGTTGAAGGTACCCAATCATCTGTTATGTCTTGTTGATTGGTCAAATCTGGTACATATTTTGTGTCATCTTTACTATCCCGCCTATCAGAAATGGGGACAGTGCATTTATTGTTGTTCATAAAGCCTAGGCCAACCGGTTTCTTAGACTTACATGCAAAAAAATCATGATTAGAATTGAGTTTAAAATACAACATCGAGACGTGACTAGAAGGGCCATATCTGGATAACCCATCTTCTTGACAAAAGTATATCCTCTCCCGCCAGGACTTAGGAGAGGGGGAGAAATTTTCATTGTCTTTGGTATTTCTCTCTTTGTATGTAATCTCGGCGGCTGCTACTCTTTTTCATGCTTGTATTGATGCTTGAGGATTCAACAAACTTGTCAAATAGTGTCATTGCTGAAGATAATGGTTTCATCTCCTGTGAAGGCTTTCCATATGTCCTAGGGGAAATAGGAATCTTTGCAAAAGAGTCAAGTTGATACCCCCCATGCCAAGGTCTACTGACTTAAATTTGTTTTGACAGTCTGCTAAAGTTGTTTCATAATCTTCTGCTGCTCGGTTAAGAGGGACATGAACATTAGCTGAGATTGAGTTAATTGATAAGGTGTTATCCCCTGGTATGCAAATTTCTATTCCATTGTAGGGGAACTTAACACACTGGTGGTAGGTAGACGACACTGCCTGCATATCATGAATCCATGGTCTACCCAGTAAAATGTTGTATGCAAGGGGTCCAGTATCAACAATTTGAAACAAGATATCCTTTTCAACTGGGCCAATCCTGACAGGAAGGACAACCAACCCCTTAGAACTTCGTTCTGCCTCATCATAGGCCTTTATGGTGATCTTCTTTCTAGTGTCGATCACTTTCTCTGAATAGCCCAAAGTTTTTAACAAATTCAAAGTACAGATATTTAACCCAGCACCCCCATCAATCAACACGTGCCTGAAACGGGTTTTATGAATCATGACTTCAATGTGAAGGACAAGATTGTGTGGATGGCTTAGGGATTTGTCATCATCTTCAGAGAAAGAGAGGTAATGTGGGCTAGTAATGTGATTCACCATGCCTTGGAATTGGTCTATATCAATGTTGTTGGGGACATTTGTTGTGCGCAAAGCGTCCTCAAGGATCTGCTTATGTCTAGGGGACAACTCTAGAAGCTCTAAGATTGAGATTTGTGCTGGAGTTTTCTGTAACTGATCTACAAGATTGTAGTTTGGTTTGAGAGTAGTGGCAGACTTTATAGTGACATTTTTGGATGCCACTTGCTTGGATTTGTTGGATGGACCTGAACTAGGCCCTCTGAGAATAATAGGGGCTTGACTCCTGGTAACAACATTAAGGGCTTGGGAAGATAACCTAGAATGAGGACCTCTCAGCACCACAATAGGTTGGTTGTCAAAAATAGGGGGAGAGTCATAACCATGCGGGTCCTTACTCCTTATCATATTAACACTTGGCTCCACAACTTCAAGCATGTTTATCACATTTTCTGCCGCTGTATAGGTGTAGTTGATTGCAGCTTTGCCATTCTGTGATTTAGAGGTTTCCCCCTTGTCGTAATTAGGCAAAGGTTCCTTAAAAGCCTTATGATCAACATTGGTATTTAGGCCATCAACTTGAAGCTTTCCACTTTCTATAAAATCTTGGGCGATATGTTTTAATTTCCAACAGTTTTCAACAGTATGGCCGGGGCCATTATGAAATTTACAGAATGCCTTGTCATCCCACCAATGTGGCTTAGGATCTGGAATATGAAATTTTGCAGGATCCTGAGGATGTACCAAGTTGTTAGCAATGAGAGTTTTGAGAATATCCTCATATGAGTCACCCAATTTGGTAAATTTCCGCTTCTGGTTTTTAGGCCTCTCCTGATATCTTGGTTTACTTTCTTGTTGTGGAGGTTCATTAAGCTTCATTGCTTGCACAACCTTAGTCAAATTAAGAACACTTTGATCTCTTGATTGGGAAGAATCCACAACTCCATCATTGACAACTTGTTTGTTTTTGTTCCAATTGTTGTTCTTCCCTTTATCCTTATTGTTGTGTTGACCATTGTTGGTATTATTGTTATGTCTGGTCAAAATTCCTTGTTCTTTTAGAACATCCTCAATGCGGCATGCAGTTTCAATCATGGTATCAAAGGAAGTGAAGACTATCTTTTGATCTCATATCTCATTTCAGGCACCAAATTACTAACAAGTATGTCAATCTTTTCATCCTCATGGATCATCCTAGGATACCGAGAGCATTGTCTCCTCCACCTTTGCAAGAAGGTAACAAAGGGTTCCCCTTGATTTTGTTTCAAGTTGCATAGGTCCAACATAGTAACAGGTCTTGACAGATTATATGCGAAGTGTTGAATGAATCTATGAACAAGTTCTCTAAAAGTCTTGACAGGAGGAGTGATATTGGTAAACCATTCCATTGCTTGTCCTTTAAGACTCCTAGGGAATAACCTCATCAAATAGGAGTCATCTTGATGGAATTCAAAGCTCATAGTATAGAACTGACGCACATGGTCGTGTGGATCACCACTGCCATCATATTTATCGTATTGTGGGAATTCCACCCTCTTTGGAAAATATTTCATACTCACACTCTTGTCAAATGGATTAGGACAAATTGAGTCTAGTGAGAATGAGCTCTTAGGTTGCATCATTTTCTCCATCATTTGCTTCATTTGGCGGATTTCTTCCTCTTGAGAGGGATTTTGCTTTTGTATTTTGTTGTCCACATCAAAATCATAAGGGACTCTGGCACCCTTATTGATTAGACTTTCCAAGAACTTATCTTTGTTTTGTTCCAAATACCTCTCCAAATACTGTTGGAAGATAGGCTCTTGTTGTATTCGCATGAAGTCTTGAGTATCAAAGTCATAATGTGAGCTACCACCTCCATGTTGGGAACCAGGATGTACATGTTGAGAGTGTGGTCTTGAATTTCTGGGAGGAGTTTGCCTCCTATAGTGAGCATATTGAGAGGCCCTTCTTCCTCTAGGACTAGGAGATCTAGAAGGAGTCCTTGACCGCCTTCTACTTTTTGGTGTTCTGGAAGGGGTGGAGGGAAGTGTATTGTTAGCACCCTTGTATTGTAGTATTTGTTTTAATTGGTGGGCCCTAGCGCCTATCTTGCTCCTCTTGGGCGAGTTTCCTTTGTACTTCCAATAAAGCTTGGCTCTCTTCCTCAAGTTGTCTAAACTTTTCTTGCTTTGCAGCTTGTTCATCTAGAAAGGCTTTCTTTTCGCGTTCAATTCTTTTGAGCCTATCACTTGTGAACCTTGAGGTATGTTGAAGTGGTGAGCTTGGTCTAGACTGTTTGAACAAGTCATTGGTATACATTGTATTGATATGAGCATCACGAGGTTCATTGTCTTGGTCTTTGTGTTGTGACCATTGTTCTTGGTGAGCTCGTCTCTTATACCTTTCATCCCCTTTGATGGGCATCCAAATATCTTGCATTAATGAGGGGTGAACCAGGTTGATCATCATGAGAAGAATTTCCAAATATCATGTTGTTTCTGTGTTGTTCATAGATATCATCAAGATTTTGATCCATGGCTTCCCTCTCATTTGAGTGTGATTATAACTCCTTATCCATACCTAAATTGGGAGGTCTTTGAAGTCACTCAAGTCCACTCAGAAATGGCTCTTTGGGTCAAATAGGTTTGAGGCCCGGCTCCTGAGGTGGCTGCAGTCCAAATATTGGTTCCTTTTTCCTTTCTCTTTCAACGAGTGAATTGGGGTGGATTGAAGTTTAAAGACTATAGAAATTCGCTTTCCTTGTAGCTCCTTGAAGTATCTTGTTGCTGGTGACATGAAAGGGAGAGTTCAAGTAAACATACAATTCTAAGAAGCGTCAATACCAGACTAGGATAGTAAAAGTTTTCTCTTGTCCGAGAGAGATGGTGAAATAGAACTGTTGCAAATAGGTGCAAACCAACACTGCCACAGAGGTGCTCAATTCTTGGGTGAACACCCTAGCACATATGGATTAGGAGGATGACTTACACAAAGTGTACTGAGTTTGAATTGTATGAAAATGGGTGGACAAGGAGACTACTAGCACTCTCCAAGTGTGTTATCAAAGAGTCTAAAAATTTATCTATTTGACAGGAACAATTCCTAATTTGCCAATCCAAACAAGGCTAGCTTATGAGATCAAGGATCCACTAATTCAAAGGTCAAGGACCACATAAACCCTAAATTACAAAACAGATTCTCTAAAGCTGGGACAAAGTCACTAATCAAAGGGCTACATTTCAGTTTGTTGTTTTGTTTTCAAAAGATCAAAGCAAATTATATCAACAAATTTTGATTAAGCACATAGGTTTTGTGAGACAAGTTTTGATACAAAAAGGAAATTAGTCGATCATGGTCTATCAAGGGACAAAGCAACTTGATAGTATCGAGAGTCTTGTTTGAGATGTTTGGACAATGTTTAAGACTCAAAAACAAACACATAGCTATCCCTACCAAAGAAAATGGTGAGAGCCAAAACCTTTGCCCCATTGCTTATGCGCATACGTGCACCTCACACAGCCGTGTCACCCCCTAAAGGGCGCCCGTGTTTTTGGTGTTTCCAAGGACTCAACAATGTACGTTCAAAGGTTACCCTTGTAGCAGGGGCCAGTGTCGCAACCGCCTCCAAACGTCCAGGTGTATGCCTATGATGGGAATCTATGTATGATCAACATACGGAGAGATTCTTCCCCCTCCTTGCGCAAAGATTATGACTCCTTTCGGAGGTGAACCGGGTAGGCAACTAACTAAGAGGTTTTTACTTGGCTTCCGTTCACAATAACCTTCGGTGCCTCTGATACAGAGCTTGGGCCTCGCAGCCACACCAACACCTGAAAATCACACACCCCTTAAGCCGGAGACTCGGGCCGGTGCATTTCGGTATAATATGAGGCTTTCCATGATGATGCGATCAAGTCCTTGGAAAGAAGTTACTATAGTCTTAGAGTCTTTAGACTCAACAAGACGGTACATTCTTTATTATAGTGAGGTGGAATCACGGCCGATAGGTGTGTACTCACTTGGGTCGTTCCCGGAGATTCAACTTCCGGCAGGCCCTCTAAAGGTGACACTGGACATGGCTCGGATTCGGGGTTCTGATTTTCTGATTCTCCCAAAAGGAAAAGATCATACTTCTCTAGCTCGTCTCTTTACCCAAACACGCTAAACAACCTTAATCACCGAGCTAGTTTCACTTCACCAAATCCACACGCTTTTGGGTTTCTGATTCTCTCAATGAGAGAAGAGCATAATCCCCTGACGAGTGAAAGTGCTAAAGATTCACTACCTTGCTCCACTCCCTAAGAGTTCGTCATATTAGTAAGATCATCAGGAGCCTAGATTTGTCCATGGTCATCACCTCCATGTAACAAAGAGCCAAATTCCCTACTCACTATCAAAACTCCTAAGAATTTTAATGAAGCCCTAATTAGACTATGTGAATTGAAAAGCAGGAAAACAAACACAATGTTTTTTTAAATAAGATCTTTGACAAGCGTAAGTGTTTGTTTTCAAGTCTTTGTCACGCGTCCTGCAATCAAACCATTAGTGTGTTTCAAGTTCTCTGACTGGCGTCCTGCAGAAACTATTATGCTGTGAAAAAAAAAAAAATTCAGAAGAACCAGAAGAACAAAAGTTGGAATCTATCAAAAAAAAGAGATTAATTAAAAATCTAATTTAATCTAGTCAAAAATTAATCTAAAAAAAATTAGTTAACAAAACTAAAGTTAAACTAAATTAATCTAATACTAAACTAAAAAATTTAAAACAAAACTAATCTAAATTAATAAAATTAAAAATCTAATCTAAATTAAAAAAAAAATTCCTCTTGGATCTTAAAAAAAAAAACTCCTGATTGCACGTTTCCCAAGAAAATAACTCAAAAGATAAAGGCTGAGTTCTGACAAATAAATTAGATATCTGGTAAATTTTTTGCAAAAAATAGGTCTGATATCTAAGAAGAGGGCAGAACCAGCTTTCCAACGCCTATTTGTTTTCGAAAAACAAAGCCAGGATGCAAAAGTTACGCCTTCCGGAGTGAAAACAACAATTTCTGACTTTGACAGGTGAAAAAGGTATCAAAATGGAAAAATCAGAAAAAAAATACCAGTACCACTAGAACGGCGTCGGAAGCAGCTTTCCGACAATATCTCGTTTTCGAAAAACGGAGACCATATGCTCAAAATATGACCATTTTACTAAATATGCTCATTTAGACTTTAAACCAAAAATTTTATTAATTTAAAGATGAAAAAAATTAATAAAATATTTAGCTGAACCTTCATGCACGAAAATCGAGGTAGCACAGAAATCAAAATGGTACAGAAATCAATGTGTCCATACGGATCCGTACGAATTTTTTCTGACAATTGTTTTGAAATTTTTCAAAACACTAAAAAAATTAATTTTCAGCAAACCCTATCATATTTTATATGAAAATAGGGGTTTTTGGGCCTTCTGAGCACATCTAAAAAGTCCTTTTTGCACCAGCATGCACTATTTGAGAGATCAAAGTCAAAATTTCTTAAAAAATGATGAAAAACCCCGCTGATCTGACAAAAAAAAATACTGGAATAAAAATATATAACGGTGGGTGCCAAAATGTATAACTGAAAATATGTTATACTTCTGTGAATCCTTGCATGCAAGGATACTCAATAATGAGTCCTTGCAAATCAATTCACAGCTCTCTATCCGAGAAGAGCAGGGATTGATATTGTGGCCTCAGATTGACCCAGTTACCCCTACAAATACAGTCTCGGAACAAGAGATTCAAAGAGGAGAAGCAAGAATGCCAATCTCCATAAATCCTGTTCTTACAATGCAACAATGAAAACTAATCTAAATGACTGTAAAATTCAATAAACAAAACTAATTTATTGAAATGAAAATTGATCTACATGCAATGCCATAAATGAATTACTTTGCAAATTAATCTACTATGAAGATTAAGCTAAAATGTAATATTAAACTATATGCTCTAAAACTAAGATGCTTATAAAATCAAACTAATGTGTAATCTCAAATGATAAAATTCAAGAAAATTTGTAGCATAAGTCCGATGTAAAAATTCGTGATTCTTTTTTTGAAATGAGAATGAGAGGGCTTATTTTATAGGCAAAAGTGGAATTGAAGGCAAATTCAGAGCAATGTGGGATAAATAGAAAAATAGAAACAAATCTTGATTGGAATTCTTTTTTTAGTTTATTTCTCTTTTAACTGATTTGTTTCCTTTTTTTTTCATCACAGGATATTCTTGAGAGGATATTTCATTTATTTTATTTTATTTAAGATGATAATATCTTTTTTAATAAAATAAAATAAGATTATGTAATTTAGAAATGAATATTAATAAAATAAAATAAAATTATTTAATTAAAAATAGATTTAATTAATTAGCATCATTTTATTTAAGTAATATTAACTTCAATTAAATAACATTATTTTATTTATTAAAAGGGATTTATTTCTTTTGATTAAATAACATTAATGAAGCATTCAAACCTTAGGGAAAATTGAAACATTTAAAATAGTTATGAATTGATTAAGAAATTTGATTTGAAAATGCGACAATCATTGATTCAGAAAGTTGATGTTAACAAATTAAATAAATGGGGCCCAAAGTCTAGGTGACCATTTTAAGTTGCATACAATTTTTAGTTAATGTTTTACTTGAAGACTAAGATGTTATTTATTTTAATGAATTATGGATAATGTGTGCATGGAAAACAAATCTTGTTTTATTATAAAATCAGATTCATTAGAAAACTGAAAATAAAATGAAATGTAGGATTTTCAAAAACAAAGTGATAAGATAGAAACCAATAAAGATAGAAAAATATAAGCAAAAATGACTAAAAAATTAGAAAAATAAAGCAGAAAACAAAGCAAAATAAAGTTGGAAAAAGAAAATAAAAGTTTATAAAACTGTTTATTTCTCAAGAAGAGTAGACATTTTGAATTATTATTTTCTTTCATCTTTCATCATTTATCTTTCTGAAAGCAAATTGAAAAGCAAGCAAGAACAATTGATTTGGGCGAAATTGGGAAAAGAAGAATAGAACAAGAAATGACAATTGAATCAGAGCAAATTTATCAGATTAGCGTTGGACTCCAGGTTTTTAATTATTTATTTTCATGAAATTTCTATTCTAGATGTGTGCATTAATGAATCATTTTGTTTGGATTTAATTTACTTTTAGAAGAATATTGCTTTGAAATTATATATTGGATTTCTATAGAAATCTCAATCAAAATTTGTTTTCATGTCATTTTTTGAAGAAAATATATACATACCTCATAATTTCAGACTCTACATATAGAAACATATAGAAATATATATATATATATATATATATATATATATATATATATCTAACTTAATATCTTCCACAATACACACACATATTTATATAAATCTATATACACAAATACCTCTCTACACGCACTATAATTTTATTTGAAACCAAAGGGAGATTAGAAATTTCACTATTTTATGTAATTGATTTGAATTTTATATAAACAAATAAAAGAAAAATATATTAAATAACCATATAGTAGCCTGTAGCTGCTCACAGTTTGGCTGTGGAGAGGGTGCTACCCTCCCCATAGGGTTGTGCCATGGGGAGCAACCACTCCCTCTCCCTTAATTCATACTGCTGCAAAAATATAACATAGATCTGTTTTGTTTTATATATTGCAAACTTGTAAATAATTTGCTCCTTCCACCTTTTTCATTTCATTTATAACATTGAATTTATTTCCATGTTTAGAATCAAATTTATATCTCTGTAGAAATACATTTTGAACTGATCACCATTTGAAACTTAAGTGATATATATATATATATCCACATAATGTGTAAATACATGTTTTAGTTTCTTAGAATGTTGTATTTTTATTTATTGAAATACACACACACAAATATATATATATATATATACAAAATACAATATACAAAATCTGAAGTTGTATTTCTTCTAATTTTCCTAATGATATTTGTAAAGTTGTTGATTATATATGTAATTTGATTTATAATGATGTCTTAATATAAAAATATGGTTTTTAAATGTTATGTGAGTTTCATTCTTGATATATATATATATATATAATTTCATGAATATATGTATGTGAATTTGTTTGGTGACTTATGTGTTTTTATTGGAATTTTCAATCAAACACTTTTTATGTGAAATATGAGAATTTTAAATAGTTGAATTGGTTTTTTCTTGAACAATAATTTATTTGATATTTCATTGCTTAATGATATCAAAAACTTGTAAACATTTAGAAACTTGGTGATGAAACTATACTTGAAAAAGTTGAATGAATAGAAAACATTTGAAATACTATAACTTGAAACCATTCATACTACACGTATTCTTTTATAAAACCACTTTCGGGATAGGATGTCGAGTGTGGATATACAAGACGATAGTTTCCCTTTTTGAAACTATCACTTTTTGTTATTTTGTTGCTTAGCAAAGCATATGCACCAGTGAGATAGATGGTAATTTTAAAAGCCTAGAAATTATTGATATTAGTCTCTGCCACATCCTGCATGTAAGAGATATGTCATTCTAGATTACAAGCATCAAGCTTGCATCAAGAGTTCCATCCTAATTCTCCATTCTAGTTTGCTAGGCTCCTCACATAGGGTTAGAGTTTTCTTCAAGCTAGGAAGAAATTTGGGGAAGTATTTATACTTTGTGGTTTGGCGGAAAAGGTGCCTAGACCCACTCTTGGTCTCAGCTTTGTAGAAGACAAAGTAGTGTCATGGCAGTCGAGCACCGAGGATTTATCATCACATGGATATTTATATACATTTATTGTATTACTTGTATGGCTTGCATAGCCAATTGTAACATAAACTGTGAACTTAATGTAATCTTTGATATGTACTTATAGATGTAACATTGAAATAGATGTTGTAACACTACTTGATGTAAAATTTTACATTCAACATTGTAATTTCCTTGGAGAAATCTTATTAACATATATATATATATATAAATATTATTTCATTATTATGTGGAAATGAATTTTATGTCAATATCCTCAATTGGTAATGTGAACACTCTTTGAGTTTTCCATGTTTAGTACGTAAGGTTGGTGTACCTTTACATTTGGTATCAGAGCCCTAGGTTGAACACTCAGGCCTCAAGAAATCTATGCTATAGGTTGCAATGTAAACCTATTTGATGACCTAAATTTCTAGGTGCATCAAGTGATTTAGCACCCTATTTTGGGTCGAAGATTCCTTTGATGAGTTGGAATCTCAATGATTCTTGGATGGTTCAGTTGGGAACCAAGAAGAATAGGAATTTTATGACTATATTAGTTGAGAGTACTCCTCACTTTAGTGGCATTTTCATAAGAATTCCCAACAAGAACAATGCCATGGTTGAAACAAGGATTAGAGATTGTATCTTTAAAGGGAATGTTGAGATATCTTGATGTATAAACCTAAGCCAAGATGGCTAAGACATGATGAAAACCATGAAGTGATAATGTAGGAAATATTGTGAGAAAAGAGATCTCTCTTCAAGGACATAAAGGGTGAATGAATATGTTATAAAAAAGATAAGATACAAGATTGTTAGAGTAAAATAATGATGTTATGACAAGTAGAAGGATCAATCACCTACAAAAAAAAAGGTTTAAAATTTGAAAGATCCTTATGGAAGAAAAGGATCAAAGATGGATGTAAATAAGAGAGCATGGATGTCTACAATGACAAAGGTAGTAGACTATGAGTAAGCTAAGTTTTAAGCAATGTTTTTGTAAATATGCAATCCTTGTGATTGAATAAAAATTAAGTTGTCTTAAGGATATTCGATATGGACCTAGGACATAAGTTGCTCAAATAAATTACCATGAGTAGCCTATCAACTAGGTAGGTGTTGATTGATATTGTAGAACCTTATGAGTTCTAGTTTAATATTAATAATATTTATAAATATGCTTTTGTGAGAGTAATGCAGCGTGTGAGTCATGCACTTTGCATATATTGTGCAAGTTATGCTCATATAATGGTCTTATATAAGAATATGTTGTGCGGGTAATGCTCTCATGAATGATATATATTTGGTGTGACGAATGCACTTATGATTAATTTACTTTTGATGCGGGTAATGCACCCAAGCTTGTATACTTACCTTGTGCGAGTAACACACTTGGATAATCATTGTTTTCACATCTTATGTATGTGTATAGTATGCTTTATTAAATTATTGTCTCCATGCGAGTGATGCAACTTGAGATAGTTCTCGTACATTGTATGAATGAGAACTTTATGTAATTATTGTGTGAATTTTGTATTAATACGATATCCATATGAGTGATGTATTCTTGTAGAGTGGGAATTGGTAATTGCTCTTTGTTGTAAGAATGAAGTGTTTAGATACCTTGGGTTGTGGATGTTCGCTAGTGTATGACTATGTGTGTCATTGGATAGTGGTTGCAATTTCCTTGTATGGGATGTGACTTTTGTTGTAGGGCATCTTCAATGAAGTTGAATGGTTAAGTAGAATGGATCTCATGCTTGGTGATATTGGATCTTTGACAAATCGTTGATTGCCATGATTGAATGTGTTCTCTTACTTACCTTGGATCTTGGAATCTAGGTATAGTTTTGTATTGTACTCCCTCTCTTGTGACTGGAATCAGTCACGTAGTTCACGTGTTGTGAACTTGTAAAATTTGATATTTTAATTCTATTTTTATTGGATTTGATTAATTTACTAAATGTTATAAAGGCCAACATTGAATTTTTATTTGTGTTTGTGAGTAAGTATAGACATCATATTTTGAGACTTATCTATCTTGTGATCATTATGGTCATGTGCAAATTATTGTTGAAATTGTGCACATTTTATGCCTTATTGTTGAAATTGAATTTTACTTTTTCCTTGGTTTGAATTATTTTCTAACGGTGGCTATACTTGAATTTTTTAAATTGTTGGTCAAGTTTCATGTTATGTGCTCTATCATGTCCATGATGGGCCTCTAATAGATTGTATGAGGGAGTAGTCTATGGAGAACATACTAGATTTGGTTTGTATGATGTTAGAATTGATAGATTTAAATTTCCTTGATCCGTTATTAGATACAAGTGTTTATTGCGTAAAATGACAAGAAAGTTTGAAATCATTGGAGTTGCAATGGATCAATTGATTTGAATATCTTGTTGACTATTATTTGAGGATGTCATGTTTAGATAGTAAAAAAGGAATTTGAGAATATGCTTAAATGATGATTTTAACCATATGTGTCCATGAACATTCTTAAAGGTTGACTCCTAATTATGTATATTCCATGAGTTATGAAAGAATTTGTTTTTTCATATGATGAAATAATAGGTATTGGTGGGAGGAATGTTAGTGGAGAAAGCAAAGTAGTTGTGTAGTGAACTTCAGTTAATGATGAATAAAATAGAGAAGTAAGAATGAAAAAATCCTATAGGAAAAACGTAAAACAAGGAATAAGTGGTAAACGATAAGATAACAAGATATGAGAATTGTAATTGAAAAAGAATTGAACAGTTGCGATGAGTAATGAATAATGTTAATGTGTGGTAAGTCAGGATTGTTACAAGGTTGTTGAATTGAATTATGGAATTGTAATTAGAATGATAGTCAAGAAAGTATGAGGAAGTTGATGTCATAGGGAACACAAATGGAAAAGTAGAGAGATGTTGCAAATGGTAAAAAGGTAGAGTAAAGAAACACAATGGAAACAAGTATTGCTTGAAAAAAATTAGGAAACTTAGAGTGGATAAGGTCATAGGAAGGAAAAATTCCTCATAACTATGTATTAAATAATAGAATGTGGAATGTTGTAGTAGTACAAAGTTTGAATGGAATAATGAAAGACTAAAATGACAAGATAATAATAATGGAAATTGAAAGTGAGAAGAAACCATTAAGACAAGAAGATTTGTGTGGAGATGAGAGGAAAGGATAATATTGAAAGTGTTGATTGAAGTTTGATAGATAGAGGTTATTGATAAAAGAAAAAAGAGAGAGTGTTGTAGAACTAAAATGTATAAGGAAGTTAGTGGAAGGTATTCTAAACTAGAGCCAACCAATAGATGGTAAAGGATGTAAAACTACAAGATAGAGAAGGATGAATATAAATTGGTTAAGGAATATATAAAAAAGCAAGATGGAAAATATGAATTAAATGAAGTATAATTCAATTGAGATGAAGATATGATTCAAATTTGAATTGGGCACTAAACATAAAGAAGAGATAGTTCAATAAAAGAAGATACATATATAGATAATGATGGAAATGGGAGAAGTACAAGAAGGTACAAGTCAAGATACATGGAAAGTTCTAAAATCAGAATTATCAAAGGAATGTATTGCAAGTATCCTAATCTTAGATGAGTCGGTATGCACGAGGGTTGGTTTGGACCTAGTTGGTGCACCTTTGGAGTTTGTCTTGTTAGTTTGTAACCTCAATCTAGTAATGGTTTGAAGGTAAGATCTTTTGAAAATATATATTGTTTTGTCAAATTTGAGATGCTCATATTCATGCTTTGAGTTGCATTGATGGATTATGATTTATGCCTCGTCTAGTGATCATCAAAAGTGTGATCAAGTTTGTATGCTTGAATATTGTAATGCTATTCCTTTATGCTCTGGAAAAGGAGCCATATGTTACTTGGATTTAATTGGATGGTAGTAGTATCATTTATTGTTAAATGTATAAGTATAAGTAGTTGTACCATGTATGTGGTGTGCATGATTGGCATACTTAGTAGGCAAGGGTGGTGCTAGTGCAACCCACTAGGGTTTTTAAAAGAGGTGCAACATTAAGTTGCAACAACCAAATGTTGTGCATTATAATGTCTAGTGGGACAAGTAGTCGGTGGGAAGTGCCACCTGGGTGAATGTAGACGATATTGGCAGATCCTCTCCACATTTGAGATTATAGCATACTTATTCTTTATGCTTATTATGAATTTTATATATATCATGGATGTTTAAAACTCTATTATGTAGATGTTTGTAATAATACATTGAGATGATGTCTCTTCCAAGTGGGGAAGGATGTCACGTCTCAAAATTTGGTATTGCTTGATTTTACTATAAGTGGAACTGAAACATGAATAAATGTGTGTGGTAGAATAGTTGTTGTGAGGTTTGAATATGGAATTAGGTGAATGTTTATTTTATTTGAAAGATGAAATGCAATGGATGATATCTTATTTCAATAAAATGAAATGTGATGATTATTAAGATGTAACATAGAGAATGATGTATTAGAATGATATGTATTTCTTTGATTTATATTTTGGACACTAATATATTAATGGGCACCTAAGTTTATATGAGGTGCAAGTTTGTCGAAGACCAAGAGTGTGGTTGAGGTAGAGGAGGTTAGCCACCTGGCAGGGTTAAGTTGGAATAGATTCTCTTGCTGGCAAACACCACTTAGTAATCATATAAATTGCATTTAGGATGTTATTTAATTTATATTGTTTTACTTTGTAGTGTTTATTTAAAATTAATTAAGTGGTAAATTAAATGCATAGAAATAAAATAATTAGTTTAGTAAATTTTTAGTTAATGTTTTATTTGAAGATTAAGATTTTATTTATTTTAATGAATTATGGATAATGTGTGCACAAAAAAAAATCTTGCTTTATTATGAATTTAGATTCATTAGAAAACTGAGAATAAAATGAAATATAGGATTTTTGAAAACAAAGTGATAAGATAGAAAAATATGAGAAAAGATGACTAAAAAATTAGAAAAACAAAACAAAAAACAAAGCAAAATAAAGCTAGAAAAAGTAAATAAAAGTTTATAAAACTCTCTATTTCTCAAGAAGAGCAGGCATTCTGAATTATTATTTTCTTTCATCTTTCATCATTTATCTTTCTGAAAACAAATTGAAAAGCAAGAAAGAACCATTGATTTGGGTGAAATTGGGAAAAGAAGAATAGAACAAGAAATGACAACTGAATCAGAGCGAATTTATCATATTAGTGTTGGACTCCAAGTTTTTATTATTTATTTTCATGAAATTTCTATTCTAGATGTGCGTATGAATGAATCATTTTCTTTGGATTTAATTTACTTTCAGAAGAATATTTGGATTTTTGTAGAAATCTCAATCAAAATTTGTTTTCCTATCAAAAACACAATTAGACTCTGCATTTTCTGAAGAAAATATATACATACCTCATAATTTCAGACTCTACATCTATATATACAAATATATAATATTTCTCAAGAAGAGTAGGCATTCTGAATTATTATTTTCTTTGATCTTTCATCATTTATCTTTCTAAAAACAAATTGAAAAGAAAGCAAGAACAATTGATTTGGGTGAAATTGGGAAAAGAAGAATAGAACAAGAAACGACAACTGAATCAGAGAAAATTTAGCATATTAGCATTGGACTCCAAGTTTTTAATTATTTATTTTCATGAAATTTCTATTCCAGATGTGTGCATGAATGAATCATTTTTCTTGAATTTAATTTACTTTCAGAAGAATATTGCTTTGAAATTATATATTGGATTTCTATAGAAATCTCAATCAAAATTTGTTTTCCTGTCGAAAACATAATTAGACTCTGTATTTTTAGAAGAAAATATGTACATACCTCATAATTTTAGACTCTACATCTATATATACAAATATATATTCATATATATATATATACATGATGCAAGAGCATCTAGTGGTGTAAGGGCAATCTTGCATCACCCAAAAAAAGAGTTTCATTTCTTTTTGTAGTTTGTTAGATGTTTTTTGCATTTTTGGATACCCTTTTCGTCATAATGTAATTCCCAACTTATGTTTTTTCTTTTCTTTTCCTGGGTTGAAAGATATTGCAGTTTTAGTCTAACAAAATTGCACCTGAAAACCTTCTAGGTCAGATTTGAGGCACTAAACGGTCCCAAAACAGCCCTAAAACTTGTCAAAATCAGCATAGCAGATTTTAGGCATGTTCTTGACTTTGAGACCTTTCCAAGAGTTCAAATGGTTTGAAAAACGAAGTCTCGGATCAAAAGTTATGGCTCCCAAAAGTTGGCACACTTTCTAGAAGTTACTAATTTTTGAATGTACTTTTGAAATTTGAATTTCAAGTTGTAATTTTCAGCGCCAGACCACCAAAAATTCAAATTTGAATGTTGTTTTGGCTTTAAAATAAAAAGGGAGCTCTATTTATGGGCGGGTTTCTTATTTTTGTGTAGCTTTTTGGAGATAAGTTTTCATACTGCGAAAAAAGGGTTTTTCTGTAATTCTGTGGTTTGCATATTTCTAGAACTTCAAGATATCAGATCCTTTGCATGTAAGAAGATCATTTTCAGAATAATAAAATAAAATTCTCTGTTTGGTGTGTTAATTTTATGTGTCTTGGGTTGCACCCTTGTTAGGTGGTATCAGAGTGGGGTTTTCTTGAGTGTGTAGATAGATCGTCGATCGTGAGGTAGTTCACACTAGGACTGTGGTTGTGGGTCGAGGTCAAGAAAGATTCCTCCAAGAGTGATTCTTGGTAGGCATGGTGGTGGTAGAGGTGGTTCAGACAACATAAATGCTAGTGGAAGAAATCCACTAGTGGCCAAGGGTTTCATAGCCCTCCAGAGATAGATTGATGTGTTGGAGGAGTAGATGAGAAGAGGGTTAAACTCGAGAAGGAGAGAAGAAAGTGAGGATGAAGTAGAGGAGGAAGATTCAGATGTAGAAGAGGAAGAAGAAGCAATTGATCAAGACCAAATGTAGCTAATAAGGGTCATTTCAAAGATCAAGAAAAGACCCAGAGGAGAAGTCCCCAGTTATTCTAGAAGTCTGAACCCGAAAGAGTTGATTGACTGGATCAATGAGTTGGGAGAATATTTTGAGTATGAGGAGATAAAGGACCTAGATCGAGTCAATTTTGCAAAATGAAGCTGAAGGGCCATGCTAGTATTTGGTGGAAAGAGGTCTAGTTGGTGAGAAACCAAAGAGGAAAAGGAAAGATCACCAGATGGGATTGCATGGCGGAGAAACTGAGAAAGTAGTTCATACCAGTGGACTACAAGCTAGATCTGCCAAAGAAAATGCAAAGGTTGAAGCAAGGAAGAAAATCTATGAAAGAATACATTGACTATTTTCACAACATGATCATCAAAATGGGTCATATAGAGGCCAACAAGGAGAAGGTAGCTCATCATCTTAATGGGTTACGATTGAGCATTCAGGAGGAGTGAAGCCTGGTCAAAATGACCACCATTGAGGATGCATACCAATTTACTCTAAAAGTTGAAGAGAAGCTGAACAAAAGATTTGACAACAAGCAAAAAGGACAAGGAGGTCAGAGTGGAAAGGGTAGTGGAAGATATTCTAGAAGCCGAAATGATGATGAGAAGAAAAATGAAGATGTGGGTACTAGTCGAAACCAGAAGAATGATAACTTATACCACCCTCATGATCAAAATAGTGGGGATGAAAGAGGTAGAGGATGAGGGAGATCTAGACAAGGATCCGGAAGAGGTGGTTTCAGAGGAATGTGTTTCCAGTGTGGTGAAGAAGGACATCGAGCCTATAAATTTCTGCAACATCAAGGAAGGGTAGACAAAAGGCCAGAAGGTCATGGAAGGGTTACACATGTAGATGAGGAGGCTCAATATGAACATTCAGATGATGCTAAAAGGGGAGAAGCCCTAGTGATTAGAAGAGCACTGGTGACTAAAGAGAGGGAGCCTGAACAGAGGAAGAATCTGTTTCGCACAAGGTGCAAATGTGAAGGCAAATGTTGTGATGTCATCATTGACAATGGGAGCACTGATAATTTGGTGTTAGAGGAGATGGTTACACAGTTGAAGTTGAAGAGGGAAAGGCATCCACATTTGTATCAGATTGCCTGGTTGCAGAAGAAACACAAAGTTCTAGTCAATGAGCAGTGACTGCTGAAGTTCAAGATCAGGAGCTACCATGATAAGGTACTTTGTGATATCATCCCCACGAATGCATGCCACATGTTGTTGGGGGGGGGTACGGTAGTTTGATAGGTGAGCTATACATGATGGCCATGTAAACACTTATTCCTTGATGAAGGATGGGGTTCGTCACAAGTTGAAACCCCTAAAGAAGGCCGAAGAAAAATTATGCAATAGTGCCATAATCTATTGTGTTGATGGAAGAAAATTTTTAGAAGGTATGAAGCATGAGCGTGTGTGCTATGCATTGATTCCTCGAGTGGGTAAGGAGGATAGTGAGAAGGTGCTAGTAGAAGTTTCTAGGTTGTTGGATGAGTTTCAGGATATTGTTTCTGATAATGTACCCGAGGGTTTACCACCAATGAGGAAGATTAGTCATCAAATTGACTTGATCCTTGGAGCCAGTTTTCCAAATAAGGCATCTCACATAATGACTCTAACAAAAAATGAGGAGTTAAACAAACAAGTTTAGGAGTTGTTGAGAAAGGGTTTGATTCAAGAGAGCCTAAGCACATGTGCAGTACCTGTAGTACTAGCACCAAAGAAGGATGGGGAGTGGAGGATGTGTACAGACTCCCAGACCATAAACAAGATAACAATATAGTACAAATTTACCCTACCAAGGATGGATGACTTGATGGACTATTTGAGTGGAGCTCAATACTTCACAAAGATTGATCTAAAGAGTGGTTATCACCAGATCTAGATTCTAGAGGGAGATGAATGGAAGACTTCCTTCAAGACCAAAGAGGGCCTGTACAAGTGGTTAGTCATGCCTTTTTGGCTAACTAATGCATTGAGCACATTCATGTGGCTCATGAATGAGGTATTGAAAGAGTTTCTAGGAAGTTTTGTTATTATGTATTTAGATGATATTTTTATTTTTATTAGGACTTTGGATGAGCATTTGATGCATATTGGAAGATCCTTTGAGAAGTTAAGAGAGGATAAATTATTGATTAATTTGAAGAAGTGTAGTTTTGTGAAGAAGTATCTAGTGTACTTGGGGTTTGTTGTCTTCGTAGAAGGTCTCAAGATGGACCCAAAGAAGGTGAAGCCATTTTGGAATGGCCTACCCCAAGAACTTCTACTGAGGTGAGATCTTTCCATGGTTTGGCTAGTTTTTACAGAAAGTTCATTAGAAACTTCAGTAGTATTTGTGCACCCCTAACTGAAACAATGAGAGGGGATAGAAAAGAGTTCAAGTGGAGCACTGGAGCAGCGAAAAATTTTGAACTGTTGAAACAGAAGGTGACAGAGCACCCTATTCTATCCCTCCCATATTTTAATAAGGTGTTTTAGGTGGATTGTGATGCCAGTGGTTGTGCCATTGGAGCAGTGTTGAGCCAAGAAGGTAATCCCATTGCCTATTTCAGTGAAAAGTTAAACGATGCCAAGAGAAATTATTATGTATATGATCAAGAATTTTATGCAATAGTTCAAGCACTAAAGAAATGGAGGCATTATCTATTTCCAAAGGAATTTTTTTTGTATACTGATCATTAAGCATTATAGTATCTGAATAGTTAGGGAAAATTAAATCAAAGGCATATGAAATGGGTAGAAATTTTGCAGAGTTATACCTTTGTTCTAAAGCATAGGAGTGGGAGGTTGAATAGGGTTGAAGATGCCTTAAGTAGGAGGAAAATATTGATGAAAGAGATTTAGATTGAAGTGGTTGGGTTCAATGAACTCAAAACATTGTATCTAGAAGATCCTAATTTTGTAGAGGCTTGGAAATCTTGCAAGGAGTCTGTTACAATGGATAGGACAAGATGGATGGATTTCATAATTGAGGATAGCATGTTGTTTAAGGGAAGCCAATATTGTATTTTGAGGAGTTCCATGAGGGAGAACCTGATAAAGGAGAAGCACAGTGGAGGAATAGTAGGACATTTTGGTCAGGATAAGACGATTGCCATTATCAGTGAGCATTATTATTGGGCTCAGTTGTCACATGATGTAAAGATGTACAGAGTTGCAGGGTATGTCAAATGGCTAAAGGAGTGAGCCAGAATATAGGGTTATATCAGCCCTTACCTGTACCAGAGAGGTCGTGGGAGGATATAAGTATGGATTTTGTTCTTGGTTTGCAAAGGACACATAGAGGGAATGATTCAATATTTGTGGTGGTTGATAGGTTTTGCAAAAATGTCACATTTCATTACGTGTCAGAAGACCCATGATGTAGTCCACATTATTGACTTGTTCTTCAAAGAGGTGGTGTGGCTATATGGTTTTCCAAAGAGTATTGTCTCAGGTCGTGACACCAAATTTGTGGGATACTTTTGGAGGAACTTGTGGAAGAAATTGAGAATGGAGTTGAAGTTTAGTTTTTCACACCATCCACAAATAGATGGGCAGACAGAGGTTGTGAACAGGAGTCTAGGTAACCTACTAAGATGCTTGGTAGGAGACAAACCCAAGGGATGGGACTTGATCTTACCCTAGGAAGAATTTTCTTACAACAATTCTATCAATAGAAGCATTGGTAGATCACCATTCTAGATTGTGTATGGAGGCAACCCCAAAATGGCTCAAAAATTGAGAAAGATGGACCAAGAGAAGAAGATAAGTGTCGAAGCTGAAGATTTTGCAGAGCACATCAAAGATATACATGAGAAGGTAAGAGAACATATTAACAAGTTGAATATGTAGTATAAGGCCAAGGTGGTTCAAAAAAGGAGGAATAAAGAGTTTTAGATTGGTGAAGTAATGGTCCACTTGAGGAAAGAAAGGTTTCTAGTGGGAACCTATAACAAATTGAAGATGAAGAAATTTAGTCCCTACAAGATTTTGAGGAATGCATATGAAGTAGAGTTGCTAGATGGAGTCAACATCTCCCCTATGTTCAACATTTTAGATTTGAAAGAGTATCATGAAGGTGGCATAGAGGATGAACCATAAATAGGGAAAGGAGGAGATTGAAGCAATCTTGGATAGTTGTGTGGGAAGCAGTACCAGAAACAAGCAGTATGAAGAATATCTGGTGAAATGGAGAGGAAGGCATGTGGAAGATTCATCTTGGCTATCTAAGGAAGAAGTTGACCATTTGGGTTTTCCTCAACCATCTGAGATGTGACATGGTCACTTCTCAAATTACCCTGGGTTTCTGATGCAAGAGCATCCAGTGGTTAAGGGCAATCTTGCATCACCCAAAAAAAGAGTTTCATTTCATGCTGGTAGTTTCTTATATGTTTTTGCATTTTTGGATACCATTTTCATCATAATGTAATTTCCAACTTATGGATTTTCTTTTCTACTCTTGGGTTGAAAAATATTGTAGTTTTAGTCTCCCAAAATTGCACTTGAAAACTTTCCAGGTCAGATTTGAGGCACTAAATGGTCTTGAAATGGACTTGAAACTTTTTGAAATTGGCATAGCAATTTTGTGCACATTCTTGACTCTGAGATCTTTCCAATGGTTCAAATAGTTCGAAAAACGGAGTCCCAGATCAAAAGTTATGGCTCCCAGAAGTTGGCACACTTTCTAGAAGATACTAATTTTTGAAAGTACTTTTGAAATTTGAATTTAAAGTTGTAATTTTTGGCGCCAGACTGCCAAAAACTCAAATTTGAATGTTTTTTTGGCTCCAAACTAGAAAGGGAGCTCTATTTATGGGCGGGCTTTTGATTTCTGTGTAGCTTTTTGGAGACAATATCACATAGTGCGAAAAGGGGTTTTTTTGTAATTTTGTAGTTTGCATATTTCCAGAACTTGAGGATATCAGATCCTCTGCATGCAAGAAGATCATTTTCAAAATAATAAAACAACATTCTCTATTTGGTGTGTTAATTTTCTGTGTCTTGGGTTGCACCCTCGTCAATATGTATGTATATATATATATATATATATATATATATATATATATAAACATAAATAAATATCTAACTTATCACATTGTATTTTGAAAATGAAAGCTAAGTAGGGAAACACAATTTATGTTTTATTGTAATTTTAAATGTTATAAAAAAATACATATTCATATATATATATATATATATATATATATATCTTCCACAATACACACACACATATATATTTATATAAATCTATACACACAAATACCTCTTTGCATGCACTATAATTTTATTTGAAACCAAAAGGAGATTAGAAATTTGTTTTATGTAATTGATTTGAATTTTATATAAACAATTAAAAGAAAATATATTAAATAAACATATAGCAACCTGTAGCTGCTCACAGTCTGGCTCTGGAGAGGGCGTTGCCCTCCCCACAGGGCTGTCCCATGGGGAGTAGCCACTCTCTCTCCCTTAATTCATATTGCTGCAAAAATATAACATAGATCTATTTTATTTTATATACTACAAACTTATAAAGAATTCGCTCCTTCCACCTTTTTCATTTCATTTATAACATTGAATTTATTTCCATGTTTAGAATCAAATTTATATATCTGCAGAAATACAGTTTGAACTGACCGCCATCTCAAACTTAGGTGATATATATATATATATATATATATATATATATATATATATATAAAACATGTTTTAGTTTCTTAGAATGCTATATTTTTATTTATTGAAATACACACACACACATATATACAAAATACAAAATCTGAAGTTGTATTTCTTCTAATTTTCCAAATGATATTTGTAAAGTTGATTACATATGTAATCTGATTTATAATGATGTCTTAATATAAAAATATTCTTTTTAAATGTTATGTGAGTTTCATTCTTGTTATATATATATATATAATTTCATGAATATATGTATGTGAATATGTTTATGAATATATTTGACATGCACGGTGACTTATGTGTTTTTATTGGAATTTTCAATCAAACAATAGTAAACCAATGAAACATTTTTTATGCGAAATATGAGAACTTAAAATAGTTGAATTGGTTTTTTCTTGAACAATAATTTATTTGATATTTCATTGCTTAATGACATCAAAAACTTGTAAACATTTAGAAACTTGGTGATGAAACTATACTTGAAAAATTTGAATGAATAGAAAACATTTGAAATACTATAACTTTAAACCATTCATACTACATGTATTCTTTTATGAAACCACTTCCGAGATAGGATGTCAAGTGTGGATATACAGAGATGATAGTTTCCCTTTTCGAAACTATCACTTTTTGTTATTTTGTTGCTTGGCCAAGCTTATGCACCAGTGAAATAGATGGTAATTTTAAAAGCCTAGAAATTATTGATATTAGTCTCTGTCACATCCTGCATGTAAGAGATATGTCATTCTAGATTAGATTGCATATAGGCATCAAGCTTGCATCGAGAATTCCCTCTCGCTTCTCTATTCTAGGTTGCTAAGCTCCTCACACAGGGTTGGAGTTTTCTTTGAGCTAGGAAGAAATCTGGGGAAGTATTTATACTTCATGGTTGGGCATAAAAGGTGCTTGGACCCACTCTTGGTCTCAACTTTGCAGAAGACAAAGCAGTGTCATGGCAGTCGAGCACCGAGGATTTATCATCACATGGATATTTATTTACATTTCTTGTATTACTTGTATGGCTTGCATAGCCAATTGTAACATAAATTGTGAACTAGATGTAATCTTTGATATGTACTTATATATGGAACATTGAAATAGATGTTGTAACACTACTTGATTTAAACTTTTACATTCGAAATTATAATTTTTTTGGAGAAATATTATTAACATATATATATTATTTCATTATTCTTATGTGGAAATGAATTTTATGTCAATATCCTTAATTGGTAATGTGAACACTCTTTGAGTTTTCCATGTTTAGTGAGTAAGGTTGGCATACCTTTACATAATATTTATTTATATGCAACATGCATAGAATGGAAATAATAACATTAATAATAAAAATACTTATCTATTCTATGAAATCCCTCAAGTAGCTAGCTCTTGGGCGTTCCTATGGTTAATTCAAATCACATGTGAAACTCTCGCAACTTCACAGTAGTCCATTCATAACTCTTCCATTACTCAGAACTGAATTACTCAAAATAAGACTGGCAACATTTATTTATTCATATCATAAAAGTGCAACACAAAGAACATAGATGAACAATATTCAAAGCATATCATATGGTGTCACCTTGTTTTTGGTAGTTACACACATATATATATTGCTCTATTCAAAATCCTACTTTTCAAATGGGGGAAAACACCATTGAAAAAGTCTTAAAACTAAATCACAACTAACCAACTAATTGATGTCCATGACATAAAACATAATAAAGGCTCTGAGTGGAGTCATAAAGTTTTAAACAAAAAATTAACATAAATCTTTAAAAGAGGTTGTTTCACTATGCACACCTAAATTTATGGCGCACAAACTTCTAGCACTCTAACTTCAACCACTTGAAGTCCACTTAAAGTCCACTCCATTATTTGGTCATGCATAAGTCTTGTACAATGACTTATAGTATATACCATTATATCAACATTAATTAGCTAATTTCAATCAATTTGAGAAATAAATAAATTTATACATCATTTTATAAAAAGTAGGCAATTATTGCTCCTAAAAATAAATAATTGGCATGGCTAAAGCGATTGGTAAGAACAAAGAAGGGTATTTATCTTATTATAATCATGATGATATTTATTCCTCATCACCCTCCACTTCCTAAGCCTGAGTAGGTCCTCCTGCTCTCTTTTGAGTCCTCTTCCTTTCTACATCCCTTCTTCTATTCAATTCATCATATTTGGAACTGAGATCATATGGATCCTCTGATTCTTTATCCAAATCATCAGGACTATTAAGAAAACCCTTGTTGAACTTAAGTCTTATCTGCCAAGTATATAAGTCCCTAGGATTTTTCTCTATAGTGACAAAAATTGCAGGGGGTGGCTGAAGGAGCAATGGGGGTCTATACTGCATCCCTATCCACTTGGTTTTGAGATGTTGTAGTATCTTTGCTAATGCCTCAACCCTTCTATAGGACCACCTTAGATTGGTAGGTAAGATCGCCTCCCTCCTTTTGAGATGCATAGGCAGAGGAGTGTATCACTCCTCATAGACACTCCATGCCCTCTCTATTAATTGTGGCCCATGAATTTTAAATTTTTCAAAACAAATACATAGATTATCATCATATTTATTCCTTACAACTTGATAAATTTTAATCCCTCAGAATTGGGCCTTAAAGGCAAAGGGTTTTCAGTTGGGATATATCATTTGAAGTCCCATAGTCCTCTCTGCTTGCAAATATTCTTTGGTTCTCTCTTTCCAATGAATATGATTCTGCATAGTAGACATAAAGGCTCTAAGTTGTACCTCCCCAACAAAAAGGTTGATTAAGAAATCAATGTGTTTTTCTAAAAACATATTATGTGCGAAAAATTCACACAACAAGTTTCGTTGAACAGGGGTTGCCTCTTTGAATGCTTTTAAAAATTGTACATCATCTCGATCCTGAGGTAGATTGCAAGAAATTCTTAACAACTTCCATCTTAACAATTGTTCATTTAAAAACATGGAATATAATTGGGATGGTTTTCTATAGGCTAACAACTCCCCAATCTAACATGCATCACTTTTAGCCTAGTAGAGCTTATCATAGAATTCTTTTAATAATACTATTTCCTTCCTAAGTCCAACATTTTCTACCCCTGCTTATTTCAAGAAATAGCATCTCTCCATCCATTTAACCAACAATGGGGGAATGTGAATTTGAAACCATTCCATTTTGGTTGGCTCATTTTTCACTTCTTTTGATTCCACCATTGGTTTAACATTGATTTCTTGCAAATCTTGTTCCAAATTAACAGTTTTGCTCAAGGACGCATTGAGCTCAAATTTTTGTTTTTCCTATTCTCCTACAAAAGTTGTGAGTGATCGTACCATATTATCAGTTAAAATCTTAATTTTTTATCTTCTCAAGATAAACTAGCCAAATATTCTTTATTTTTCTCATCAATCTGTTGCACTTGAGACCACAACTCTTCAATAGTTTTATCCTTTTGTTCTATTTGAATCTTTAAAGTTGCAATTTCTTGATCTTTTTGCATCAAAAGTTTGGTTTGCATGCTAATTTCCTACTTTTGTTTATCCATCTACTCCTCATTTTTCTGCAATTTACATTTTAATTGAATAATTTTTGCTTTTAATTCTTCTAATTATGTTTCTCTATGATCAAATTTTTCAACCTCTACATTGGTAGAAAAGGAAAATAGGAATGTCTACATCATTATCAGTTATATTTTATTTATCATGTACCACTAGGGAACCTTGTTCTTGGTCATGGGAAACTAGGGGAGACAATTATTATGTAGATTTATCCTCAACAACCATATAGTTTGGAAACCGTTCCCTTATTTGTGCTTGTCTTGACTCAAGTGCCACATCCTCCCTCTCAAGCTCAGGTGATTTACTGTGAACTAGGGTTTTATTTTCATGTTCTTGGGTTGTATCTTCACATGGTTGAACTACATTCTCTAATGTTTGGGCTATAGTTTCTTGAGGTTTCTGGTCTTGCCTTTTCTTTTTAGAAATATGCAACTAGTCACAAGCCACCACACAACTAATTTTAGTAGACAGTTGTTTACTTCTCCTTAAAGGAGGAGATATTTGCAATTTTTCTTTAGACCTCTTTTCCTTCTTGTGAGGATGAGTATCCTCATCTCCATAATTTACTAAGTCTACATTTTCTTGATTCTTAGGGCCCTCTAAAAGATTGGGTGTATTTTATGGCACTTTTCCATCACAAGTTGTTTCAACATTTTGAGGCTTAGGAGCATCCCAAATCATAGGGGAAGGTTCCTTCAAATTTTGAGCTACTAGTCCAAATGATTCACCTTTCTCTAAAGGTCTTGTGGGCTTAGGGTTTTCAAATTTTCAAATAAATTTCTGCCATTTTTCTCTTCTTGAGGAAATGATATTTGCAAATTAACTAAATAAGACCATGATGTTTTAATTTCCCTAAACCAATTTTAAATCTCTTTATCATATTGACAATAGAATCACCAAGGAATGTAGGAAGGTTAACCCTTAATTCAAGGTTTTCAACACCATGACACAAGTGAGTGAGTAGCCAGAAAGGGGTATCGACTATGATAGCACACATGTAAAATATTTAATAATCCAGACAACTATCATTCTCCATGGCTCTAGAATAGACATTCTTTGAAATCCCTTGTTTTTCCCATGGGTATTCACAACAAGCAAAGGATGAGGTTCTCCTTCCATTCTAAAAAGTTATATCATTCTTGGATAGGAAATATTTGTGGTTTCTATCAAATTTATATCCTCATTTCTAATATGAGACGCACGAGAAATGATTTGAGGGCTTAACTTGAATTTCTTGCCACGTACTTTCAACTAACCATCTGAGAAGTTCTTTGCAAACTCCTTGACCAGCTACTCATTGTGCCCCTCAAATTTCTTCATAAACTCAAGCCAACATATCCTCTGAAATAGTTCTAAAATATTACTTAGTTCCAACATTTATTTGGGGAAGTTGGCTCTGATTTTCACTGAGCCCCATCCATTATATCCCTTTCTTACGATTTTGCTTAGTATTTGTTGAATGTTGTGGTGCTCAAAAGGTTAAAAAAATGTTTAAACAAGACTATAATACAGACTAAAGAAAATGCAACTTTTCAACTACTTGTACTTTGACATTACTAATGGGACACAAATTAATTGTTGTATTTAACTTTGCTACATGAGAATTTTTTTTTTTATGCAATATAATGTTGTTACTACTACGTCACAAGTGGAGGTACAATCTGCACAATTTACTAAATTTGGAAAGGAAGGTGGAACGTGCCAATTTATTCATTTTTATTCACAATAATTTACCTACTTAAAATAAAATATATACATACCTTATGTACCGTTATCAATTTGAAATTTTCTTACCTATGTTCACATAACAGTATCATCGAATGGAATGGCGAGGGGTGGTAATGAATTTTATTATGGGTGAAGATGGGATGGCTAGGATAAATGTTGTAATTATTATGATGAAAAGTGGTCACAATAATTTTGATTTATAATGATAAAAGATGACAGTGTAGGGCGTGAATTTTAGAAGTGATGGAAAAATTTAATGATGAGCATGGGTATGTTATTGAAACTATTAGAGCATTTGTAGAGGAAGGGAATTTACAAAATTTTGGAGCATCCTTGAAAGATGCGGCCAGGAAAAAAGAAGCAAAATTTTGGAGCATCGCTAGAAGATGCAACCAGTATGGAGAAGAAAATTCTAGAGCATCACTAAAAGATGCAACTAGAATGCAGCAAAAAAGTTCTAGAGCATTGTTGAAAGATGCCACTAGAATTTAGGAACAAAATTATAGAGCATCATTGAAAGATGCCGCAGGAATGCATGAAAAAAATTCTGGAGCATCGCTGAAAAATGTCGTCGGAATGTAGGAACAAATTTTTGGAGCATCGCTAAAAGATGTAGTCAGAATGCATGAACAAAATTCTGGAGCACCGCTAAAAGATGCAACCAAAATGCAGGAACAAAATTCTAGAGCATTGCTAAAAGATGTAACCAGAAGGAACATAATTCCAAAGCATCGTTGAATGATGCAACTAGAAGGAAAAAAATGAAGTGCATTGGACTTAACACAATCCAAAGCATTTCTAAAAAAATGCACCAACTACAAGAATAAATCAGAGAATGCAACCAATTGAGCGAACAAGTTCCAAAGCATCGTTGCAAGATGTGTCGACATTTTGAACAAGTTCCACAACATTGTTACAAGATGCACCAGAATTTTTATTTTTCATGCAAAATAGAAACAAAATTTAACCAAGTCCAAAATATCAAAAACATAAAAGAAATTCCCTAAAGTGATTATCAATACATACACATGCAAAAATTTATTTTATTTTATTTTATACTAGCAATTGAAAAATTACATTGGTTTTATCGTAGCAGAGTCAATACATTGTATTTCTCCCTACATTTCTACCATCCTCGTGAATTCCTCTTTGTTGTCAGGTTTGTGGTAGATTCTTAATTGATGACCATTAACTAAGAGATTTCAAGTGTCACCATCAATAGTTTTGAGCTACACTACTCTGTTTGAAAATACTTTAGAAATTTCATATGGACCTAGCCAATGAGTCCTTACCTTCCCTTGGTGGTCTTTATATTGGGAATCAAATAACAGGGCCCAACCCCATTGTGGAACTCTCTTTCCTTTATATGTTTATCATGCCAAGCCTTTCATTGTTGTTGAACTAGCTCAATTTGGTGGACAACTTCTAAATGAAGTTCATCCAATTCACTGAGTTGTAGGACTCTCTCAACCTAGGATCGTTTGAGGTCTAAGCCTAACTCCATTGTCATTCTAAGAGTTTGAAGTTCAAATTTGAAGGGTAGAAGAGGTTTCTTCACAAAGACTAACTCATAAGGAGTAAAGCCAGTAGTTGATTTCCAGGTTGTATTATAGGCCCAAACAGCTTCAAGTAATTTTTGGCCCAGTCTCTTCTTCCAAAAGAAACTATTTTTGTTAAGATATTCTCAATTTCTCTATTAGTGACCTCTACTTGACCATTCGCTTGTGGGTGATAGGGTGACCAATTTTTATGGCTTACTTGGAAATGATCAATAAAGGCTAGCAAAAATTTAGACATAATATTAGGGTCCTTGATCTGTGACAATTTTTCTAGGGGATCCAAATCTAAAAAATATCTTGTTATACAGGAAGTCAACAACTTATTCTTCCCTAGCGAATCTTAGAGCTTGGACTTCTACCCACTTTGTCAAATAATCAATATAGACTAAAATGTATTCTTTGCCTTGTGAAGGGGGGTCTATAGGACCAATAAAATCTAATCCCTTTTTTTCAAATGGTTCAAAAATGACTTGCGGTTGTAGAGGCATTTCATTAGATGTAGTGGACCTTCCTACTCGTTGGCATTCATCACAATATCAAACATAGTTCTTCACATCTTTATGCATAGAGAGCCAGTAATATATCGTACCCAAGATTCTATGATATGTCCTCTTAGTCGAGTAATGGCCCTTGGAGGGGTCATCATGGAAGGCTCTAAGGATGCTATAAGTTTCATTTGATCTAACACAATGTCATAAAACCATATCAGGACCACATCGAAATAGCATTCCATTAATCCATTTAAACCAAGCACTTTCTCGAATGAGGCATTTCCTTTGTTTTGATGTAAAGGTTGGTGGAAAATATAAAGTGGCTAGGTAGTTGGTGATGTCAGCAAACCAAGGGGCTTCAATGGTGATGGCAAATAAATGTTCATCCAGGAATTCATCTTGCACAAGAGCACAATCTCTATTGTCTTGTTTAATTCGAGATAAGAAATCCACAACTATGTTGGCTTTCCAAGGTTTATCAATGATGGTCACATTGAATTCTTGTAGAAATAATAACCATCTGATTATTATCCCATTCAATATAGGTTTGTTCATTAGTTACTTGATAGCTAAATGGTCTATGAACACAGTTACTTTGTACCTTGTGATATAATGTCAAAAATTCTTGATTGCATGCACCACTGCTAAGAATTCTTTCTCCCTAGTGGTGTAATTTGGTTCAGTGGGAGTCAAATTCTTACTAATGAAATAAATGGAATACTTCCCTCCATTCTCATCTTCCTAACCTAAAATTTATCCAATGGCATCATTGGAATTATCTGCATAAATATGGAATCGAAGGTTCCAATTAGGTCCGTGTAGGATAGGAGCAGAGGCAAGTTTCTCCTTAATGATCTCAAATGATGTTTGGCATTCCATCATCCAGGAAAAATCTACATCCTTTTGGACAAGGGAAAACATGGGGACTACAATCTTGTTGAAATTTTCTATGAATCTCCAATAGTATCTAGCATGTCCTGAGAAACTTCTAACATCATTTTGGTTTTTTAGAATCACTAGTTACTATATTACCTTGATTTTCTTAAGATCCACTTCTATCCCTTCATTTGAAATGTGGTGTCCCAACACTATCCCTTGTTCCACCATTATCAAGAATTTTTCATCACTTAGGGATAGCCGATGGTCCTCACATCGCTTAAATACCTTGTCCAAATTTTGAAGTCCCTCTTTGAAAGTTGAACCATAGACAGTGAAGTTGTCCATGTAGACTTCCACACAGTCATTCACTAGGTCAGCAAATATGGCCAGAATAGCTCTCTAAAATTTTGCAAGAGCATTGCATAGCCCAAAGGGAAGGACGTGATATGTGAAGGTTCCCCAAGGGAAATTAAATTTTTTTTTATCATGGTCTTCTGTTGCTACTTGCATCTAGTTATATCCACTAAATCCATCCAAGAATGAGAAATACTTCCTTCCAGCTAAAGTATTCAAAACATGATCTATGAAAGGTAAAGGGAAGTAATCTCTATGGGTGGCCTTGTTGAGCTCCCTATAATTGACAAACACTCTCCACTTCCCATTTTTCTTTGGAACAACTACCATAGGTGAAACCCATTTACTATTAAAGATGGGATAGATGAATCCAACTTGCAGGAGTTTCTTAATTTTTGTTTTAACAATGTCTTTCAAAGCATGGTTGAGCCTTCATTATGGTTGACGAATAGGTCTAACATCTTCAATATATATCTAATTGGTACAAACACTCGAGTGTATTCCAATCATGTATGTATAATCCCAAGAAAAAGCTTTAGATCTATTTACCAAAACATCAAATAGTTTGAGCTCTTCTAATTTTTTCAACCAACTATTGATATTTAAAGTTTTTCCTAGTAGTAACATGGGGGTTTCAACTCTTGGGTACTTGGAAGTGATAGTATAAACTTCTTTGGTTAAGGTGTTGAGAGGATAACTATGTAGTATAGTTCTATGAAGTCTAGCAATATCTTTGAAAAAATGATCTACTTTCGGAGTGATATTAGCTAAGGGACAAGGTAACCCTATGAAATTGGTGTAATCAAATTCAATGTGATCAATGTTGATTAGATGCCCTAAGATCTCTTCTAATTCTAAAGTTTTTTCGTCACTTGATTCTATAATAATATTTTTCATGTTGTTTTCCAGTTCGTTTTCCAACTCTTCACCATGTTGCTTAATGACTACTATAGCAAGTGAGGCTAGATTCTCTTGTTTTTCAGCACTATCTGGTTCATCAACCCAAACTTGGTTATTATTGAAAAGTTGAGGAGGATACAAAAAAAAAAAATTTCTATTGGGATGATGTGAAATGGTCATTTCTCCTACTCTATAGTCAATCTTGGTTACAACTATAGCTAACCACAGTCTACCTAGTATTATCAGATAAATTCCCTTGGGTGTGAGGGATTGGACTATTTGGAAATCTATTGGATATCCCCAATCATCTACCTTAATAGGAACATTTTCTATAACAACTTTGGGAACAATGATGGATTGATTTTCCATTTGCAATACGGTGGTTGTGGGATGTAAATTAGTGAGCCCCAATTTCTCCATAACATGCATCATCATGACATTAATGGCCACTCTTAGGTCCACAAGTTCATTAGGTATTGCTACCTCATTGTTTTTTCATTGTTATGAGAGGACTACCTAGGTCATCATACTTTGGGTTTGAAGTCTTTCCAATGAGAAGGTCAGCTAGATATTCGTTTATGTGCATAGTGTTAATCTATTTTGGTTTCCTTCCTAGTGTTTTTATGCACAACTGTTTAATTAGCTAGTTTAATTCAAGAATTTATTTAATCGCTTGTAACAAGGGAGCCTCAATTTGGAGTTGTTTAATTTCTTGTATCAACATGGTTTGAGTGGATAAGGGAGTTTCTGAAGGGTTTTTCAAAGCAGATGCTTTGAGACGCTCAAGAAAAGGCGCTTGAGTTTTCTTTTTCAAAATGGGATCCTCCTTTAAAACATGTGATGAATGTTGGTCATCCTCTTCTTGAGGTAACTTAGAAGTTTTAGATTAGGATTGAGGAAGAGGCTTGTCTTGACCACTCGCTAAGTTTTTTTCAAAAGGTATGGGAGGTGTCTTAGTCTTATAAGAAGATTCTTCATTTGGTTCATCTAGAATCTCAACTATGGTAGGCTACTGGAGTACTTTTCATGATCTCAACTGCATATTTCCACAATGGACAACATTAAGTCCAATCACATTTTCTTGTTCTATCAAATACACCAAGGTATATTGACAATTATTCTTTGGATTAGGAACATGTTGTGTTGGGAGTTGTGGTTGGTTGACCTACTCATTTTGTTGAGGGTTTTGAGGAGTTGGAAAAAGGTTATGTTGTTTGATTAGGCATCCTCCTTGGCCCAGTATAAAACTGATTTGGATTTCGAGGATACCATTGTTGTTGAGTCCAGTTTGACTATTGGGGGTTTCCACAGGACTGATTCACCCATTCGGGTGGTACCCACGGGTAAGGTACCCAATTAGGTGGTACTTGAGGCCAAGGTGCTTCCCAATGATTGTTACTCCAATTATTTGGGGGCCACCAGGAGGGATTTGAATTCTAACCATATGGGAAATTCCCTCCAGGTCTTTGATTCACAATGTTGATCTCCTCTTTAGTGTGAGATGTCCTTTTCTTGGAATTTTTTATTGGTTTTAGGATCTCACATTGATCAATGAGATGGCTCTTTTCACAAACTTGGTAGGCGTCAATTTTTTCCAAAGGACATTCTCTTAATATATGTTTGTTGCGACACCTAGGAAAGTAGATGGATAAGGTCTTAGGATTATGTGTTTTTTCTTGCATTCCATCTAGAGTGGTGTTTAACTGAATAAGAATGTTAGTTTTGATATTTTCTATTTCCTCATGCAGTTTACCTATTTCATTAGAACATCTCAAAAGACTAGATTTATAGATACCTCCTCAAGTATGGGATAAATTGTGGCATAACTTAGTGATATCATCAAGTTTGAGTTGGGACACATCACCTTTTCCCATTAAATCTAGACTTCTCCTAGCATCTTCATCAAGTCCCTTGAGGAATATGGTCTTCAAAATTTTGAATCTTATGGCTTCTTCACCACACCATTTAGATAAGAAGATAAACCTATCCAAGTAATCTTCCAGGCTTTCATCCTCGTTTTTCCTTAGTTTGAACAAATCCTCCTTCCTATCGTTGGTTCTACAATAACTTCAATATTTTTCCAAAAAGGAAAAGTCCATATCATTCTAGGTGGATATCAACTTTTAAGCTAATCCCATGAACCAACACTTTGTAGCATCCTTCAGAGTGGAGGGAAAGAGTTTTAGTTTTTGGTTATCATTTTTGTAGTCATACGTCTGACATAAAAATTTAAACTCAAAAAGGAACTGGTCAAGGTCTTTAGAAGATAAGCCTTTGAAGGTAGGAAAAATGGATGGCAAAATATTTTTCATGGGTGTATCATCATATTCATTGAGAGTAATAGGGTAAGTAAATGTTCATGCTCTTGTGTTATCACCATCTCGATGATTCCTTCTCCTTTCATTGAAAGGGTTATTGTTGTTGCTATTAGCCATGATGTCAATAGGTATAGTTTCTTCTTCAAAGGTTTGTTCTAATGGCTGAATTTATGGGGTATATTAGAAATTCTTAGGGATATGTTGGGAAGTCTCTGGGATATATTAGGAGGTCTCAGGTTGATCTTTCTTGATCAATTTGTTAATATGTTCTTCAGTTGATACTTCTTCCTCCTTTATTATGGTTGGAATGTCTTTTGGGGGGGTTTTGGTAAATATCTTCTGTGTGGATCTTGTTTCCTGAACATGCAAAAAAAGAAGTTTGGTAACCATATTATTTCCTAAAAGAGGTATCCAAGAAGTCTTGTAACACCCCGACTTAGTTACATTATAACAAAGAGCAAGTACAAAGTTAACAGAATATTTTTTTTTTATTGTTCATACATATGTTATAAAGTTTACCAAGACGTTGTAATATAACTTAAGAAGTAAACTAAACACATTGATCATTACAAAAGTACAAATTTGATTTCATGTAATATTCAGTTTATAAAATTTAAATACAATTAAAATATCCCAAATGTCAATTTTACACAAAGAGAGATTTCAAAGAATCTCTATACATCAAAGATGATACAATCAATACACTTTTATACCAGAGGTAAGTTTACAAAACATATAGTGTTCATCTGATATCTGGAACATACTCCACGAACAGGCTCTGCATCATCAGTCACGAACAAAGTAGTAACTGGAATCTGCTATGAGCTTAGGATCATCTGCAAGAAAATTATAAGATAGGTGTAGCACGGTTACCTCCCGACCACGTGGAACCCAAAGGCCCACTCCCTCCGTGCTAGGAGATACTGACAGGTCCACAAACAAAGCAAACAAAACATCATGTATACGGGGTTTACAATTCACAATACGACATAACGTTTACAAATCAGAACGGATGAAATCACAGAATCAAGTCACACTAAAATGAAATCTCAACAAAAGAACACCATCATGATATAGACTAAGAGAGTGTCATCGCATTGTCGGGATAGGTTACCCTGGTCAATCTTCCTAGACTACCGGCCCTCACCAAGAGTTACCCTGGCAGTCTCTACCGATTCCCGGCCCCTATACAGACTAATGCGGCGTCGTTACATCTTTCAAGAGGACAAGATGGCGACTTGCCATTCCAGGCCTTCTCAGCCTTTTCTCAACCTAAACGAGCGTTAAGAAGTAGGCGAGGCATACCATTATCTGATTTAGTGTTTAAAACTACCCAACCCCTAAAATATTAGTTAGGTTATCACTTAATTAACACACTTACGTTAGGTTACCCAGACAATCACTATAGGATTTCGGCCCCTAACGCAAGCCACTCCCTCTATAACATGACTCAACGTAAAATCAATCTAGGGTATCTTTCAAGCATAAAATTTACAACCACAAAGGTTTACATCTTTCGCTAGGAACAAACCTTAGCCTCCAAAAAGTCTTTTAGGTCAATAATAAAATATAAATGCTATACCCCCAAGAAAACAACCACGATATATATAAAACAACAAAATAAGAGTGTAATAAACTTGTCGATTTAATTTTCACTTTTCTAGTCTCGGTGTAGAAAATATAAAACACACCTCTAAATCACCATGTAAATACACTTATTTATTGCTAGAACCCAACTCCTAATTCACATTTTCAATCTTCATAAATTGGAAAATTTAACATCTTATGAACACCAATTCACTTCCTAAGCTTTTAATAAAATGAAGATATCAACTATCCACATTATAATATATATACATCTTAATTTTCAATTAACTCAAGGAATTGGAAATTCTTAATAAACAAACTAAGAATTTTAAAATATATATACTTCATACAACTTAAAAATCAAGTATTTAATTACATTTTTAATAAAGGTAAAATATAATCTCTATATAAAGGTCTTTCAATCGCTTAATGTACACAACTCAACGCACTATTATAATAAATAATTAACATACATAGAACTTAAAATCTTAAAATATCTTTTCTCTATCTTTATGGACTCCACTTAACTATTATTTACGTTCAGTAAGGATCTTTCAGACAGTTATCTATTCAAGAGACTTTCATTGACTATTACATGCAAGGAGAAAGAGCACGTTCAATACTGGTTATTAGTTTCAGATAAATACGAACTCATAACTGTGAGTATGCTTTAGGACGCATGCATAGATATGAATCTCAGCAAAACAATAGCAGAAATTCACGCCTTGGTATTAGATATCGCAATGCAAAGAACTAAATAACATTAGACAACTGTCATCTTATAGTCGCTGTACAGGGAATAGATATTACAACGAATTTACAACCAGAGACATCTATGAAGGTTTATCATTACATAGCTATATTATATTTTTCCATCACCAACCAGACGCTACCTAACGCACTGGTGCAGAGGACAAAAATTAATACTCAGGACACATAAAAACTATAACTTTCAATTTATTGTTATTACTGCCTACTACATCGACATTACAAAATACGCCATGCATAAAGAAAGCATAACTCCGCAGTCTAAGTTTCAGATTCAATTTTCTGTTTCTAAATATAACAACAAGACGTTAAGGAATCTATTCCATAATGCCCCCCCCCATAACCAGTTCTATTTGGAAATCAAGGGTTGTCTCTTGAGACAAAGGAAGAAAGAAATTCTGAAGGAAGGTCGATTGCTTGCCACTTGATCATACAGGAAACGTTTTCATAGACAATACGCACATGGACGTTTCCAAAGTTAAATCTCACTCTAATCCCTTACAGAGGCTAAGCACTTTTTGTATTTAAAATATCAACTGGATTTGTCAACTATAAATACTATTTCCTTTTATTCCAAATGAATAAAATACAGAGATAATTCCACAACTACCAGGCGGACTGTGCAGTAACATCTTATGACAAATTTGAGTAAAAATTCCACAAAAGATTATCAATCTGCAGGTATCCTAAATCTGACATGGGGTTCATTATGCTGTCCATAAACTATATGCGCGATTGGGTTCAAGTATCTTAGGCATATGATAACCTAAGTGAAGTATATTTGTTTATGGTGCAGATTGTGAAAGAAGATCTGTATTTAACAGAATGAAATATATAAATCTAAAATTAATAGTACAATATTTTCATATTTTCCATAAAGAACGATATAAAAGAAATGTTAGCCATAGCTTCAAAGTTTCAACCTTTAAAATACTACTTAGACTCATTCAGTACGCTAAATTAAACATATGTATAAGTCAATAGATATACAGGGAAATTCAATCTCTATTTTCAGATCTAAGAATTTAATCTAAACTCCATTTCATTGTTTTCTTAGCATTTAAATTTTAACAATATTTTCAATAATCTTTGATTGCTTATTCTAACTATTTCTCTATTTTTTTTTTTTGTGCAGGTTCAGAAAAGAGAATTTCTACATTAAATTTTCCAGAATTAAATACAAGAACTTGAAATCAGAAGGAACCTGTTAAAAACTCGAAGACTGGCTGAAATATGATCCTTTAAAAACTTTTGTCAACCCCAAAATCAAATCACCCGATTTCAATGATGAATATCCAATGATCTCAGCTTCAAAATTACGCTTCAATACAAAATCCTTAAGAAAACTCTTCTCAAACAATTGCTGTGCTGAAATTTTCTAAAAAGTTGCTGCCGTAAAATTCTTCCCGTGAATGTGTGCACAATTTCCCCAAAATCTAAAACAAATATAAACTCATGCAATTCCACTTTTCATTACAAAACTTAACTGGCAAATCAATTTGCATTGAAAATAACTCATTCAGTTCAACTAATTCTTCAAAAATATCATAACAGACCTTTAACTGATAATCAGAGATTCTTATCTCATCGAAAATATCTTGTTTTAAAAATATCTATTTCACACAATTCAATTTGCACAATTAAATCAGCAATAATATTATTTTAATTAAAACATTGCGAAGAATTAACTTTCACTGATAAATTCAACAGCATATTTAATTTAATTTAATAAATTAAATCACAAACGTTGGCATAAACATAAATAAACATTTAATAAAATCGATATTAAATATGCAAACACAAAACAATATATATTTAAACATGACAAGACAAATTGGGCTACACGAGAAAACACAGAGATACTCGTTCGAAAACGAACGATGGTTAAAACGGACCTGTCAATACCTCCAACAACATATTTATAATGGATTAGGGTACACTCAGACCTAACAAGCAGGTGGAGCTGTTACCCGGTACCTGTGTCTGCAGGAAAACATCAAGGTTAAAAACATGTATATATATATATAATTTCATGTTAGAAAACACACCGTCAATAAGAATTGCAGCGTAGCAGGGTACTCACGAATGAGTAATGCTACACTGTCTTATCCACCGACACAGACGAGCAAAATCAATCATATCAACATGATAACATAAGCAATAATCATAACCAATAAGCTATATCATGAATGAAACTATCACAGTATCATCGAACCAACATAATCAAATAACCAGGATGTCAATGTATCATCTGAAAAACCAAAACAACATAGTATCCAGAATCTACTAAGCATCTAACAAACAGAAACAAACTTAACAGTATGTCTAAGCTGGAGGGACACTACAAGTCTCCTATTAACAATAGAAAAGGGTCCCTGAAAATGGCACCAAAAAGTGACAAGTTGTCATGAGGTCCTTACACTTTAGTTAAAAATATGCCAGTTATGTCGACAGTGTAGTATACAAAGGCTATATGCAGTAGGGGATATTTTGGCCATCTCTCTTAGTAATATTTTCTAAATTTTCAAAATGTATAAATTATAGAAATTAAACTAGGAAGCATAAGATTGTTTAAACTAGAAAGCACTTAAATTCCTATTCTAGAAAGCATGTAAATTATCTAAGAATCAACACTTGTAGTTAAACTATGGAATTCAAACGAAGATAACTAACTGTTAATGACTAACTACTAACTAAAGGTACACTTAACATCTTATAATTAACAATAGGAGTGGTTGCTCTGAAATTTCTAAGCTAACAAAATTTAATGATCATAAAACTAAAACTATGACTTGTAGGAACACAAAGTAATATTTATCTATATGCAACATGCACATAATGGAAATAATAACATTAACAATAAAAATACTTATCTATTCTATGAAATCCCTCAAGTGGCCAACTCTTAGGCATTCCTACGGTTAATTCAAATCACATGTGGAACTCTCACAACTTCAAAGTAATCCATTCATAACTCTTCCATTACTCAAAATTGAATTACTTAGAATAATACTGGAAACATTTATTTATTCATTTCATAAAAGTGTAACATAGAGAACATAGCTGAACAATATTCAAAGCATATCATAACAACACCACCTTGTTTTTGGTAGTTACACATATATATTTCTCTATATAAAATCCTACTTTTTAGATGGTAGGAAAAAACCATTGAAAAAGTCTTAAAACTGAATTACAACTAACCAACTAATTGATGTCCATGACATAAAACATAATAAAGGCTTGGAGTGGAGCTGTAAATTTTTAAATAAGAAATTAACAGAAATATTTAAAAGAGGTTGTTCCACTATGCACGCCTAAATTACTTGTGCCCAAATTTTTGACACTCTAACGCCAACCGCTTGAAATCTGCTTAAAGTCCACTCCATTCTTTGGTCATGTATAAGTCCTGTAAAATAACTTAAAGTTTGTACCATTATATCAACATTAGTTAGCTAATTTCAATCAATTTGAGAAATAAATATTTATACATCATTTTATAAAAATTAGACAATTATTGTGGGCGGTATGGAGGGTGCCCCTCCATCTTGGCAAAGGGGTCGTGGCAATGATGCCACACTATCTAGAAAAGTTGGGACATTTGGTTGAGGTGGGTGGACTATCTAGAGTTGGCGGTGGTTGGAGACGTCTTGTCTTACATAGTATGCACAATGACGATGATGTGGCATCACCTTTTCCAAGGACAGCTAGAGTGTAGTTGCTTAATGGAATTAGTATTTTCAGTAGGTTTCAACACGTTTGGAGGTGCCTTATTTGGGGAGGTGGCAGCCGATTAATACTTGGCATTAATCCAAGTTGGACTGGCTTTAAGGCTGATGAAGGCACACATACTTTCTCATTTTTATGTCTTTGGTTGTAGTTGGTGAGCATTCTCTTTTTGGCTGTGTGTGGTATGTGCTTGGGTTTTGATGGCCAACTGCTCAAGGTTCATGATTGAGGTTTCGGTGGATGGGTTGGAAAAATTTGGGGCGAATACCCTGATTTCTTTGCAATCATCACCTCGTCAAACTTCATTTAGAGTAATAACGAACCAATGCTTGAAAATGATTCTTCTCAATAATGATCTTTTGGTGGTAGTGGTGACCAAAATGATCCTGGGAACTAGGCATTTGTCAAACAAGGAATATGGAAGAGATAATCTACATATTTCATCTTGGTTTCTGGCTTCTCTCCTAGATATCCAGGTTGACAAAGCCAAGGCAAAATTACTGCTTGAAAAAATGTTCAGGGAGGATTTGGTAGAAGGGGTTGATGAAGTTTTGAGGGCTATGGTGGTTGGTAGAGGTATTTCTCATCCTTGTGACTTGGAGCTCTTGCAGGGTTCAGATGAGGCAATCAAATTATACCCATTTCTTCTTGATTTGAGCGAGCCCGCCCTCATGAAGCATAGGATGGTAGTAGTGGTGGTGGTGGAGTTCTTGAAGAAATTCTTCAGGTTGCTGGCAACTGGTGGTGTGGAGTGGAAGAAAGACTTCAATGAATTTGCAGAAGTGAACCATTTTCTATAAGTCTGGTTTGGTTGAGCTCAGGTGTCGTAGGCTAGGTTTCTTCACTTTTAATAGTTTGGACTTTGCTCTGGTTATGGTGATGGCTCTGTCAGCCATTTTGGTTTAAGTATGGTTTTAGGTTTTTTTGGATGGGTTGGTTGGCGATGGTTTCATGATAGTTGTGGTTTTTTAGCTTAATGCTTGATGGTTGATCGTGGTTTATTATCCTGCGTTGGTAGACATCTGTAGTTGAAACTTCTTATTTCTAATATAATATAAATCTAATCTTGTGTATAAAAAAAAAGACATTTATTGCTCCTAAAAAATAAACAATTGGCATGGCTAGAGTGATTGGTAAGAACAAAGAAGGGTACTTAGCTTATTATAATCACGAGGTTATTTATACCTAATCAATTATGACAGTTAATAAGGCACTAAAGAAGAAGAATTCTTTTATTGATAGGATTTTGGATGACTATTTGTGTGTTCTACATGTAGATCTATTTTGTAGAGTTTTGATTATATTAGAACTCTTGTCTCTTTTCAGTTATAGTTTGAATAATTCATTCTTAAATATATACTCTAATATCTAGGGAGTTGTAGTTAATGATTGTAATTAGGAGTTGTGTTTAGAATTGATGCAAGAGCATTCGTGGTTGATCATCAATCTTGCATCAACCAAAAATTATACTTTAGTTTATTTTTATAAGATTGCTAGGTGATTTATTTGATAGGGAAATTTGCAAGATTAGAGTAAAATATTTATTAAATAATTTTTTTTGTCATTTTGTGGCAAGATATTGGTGTGGAGATAAATTAGGGGGAAAATTTTAGAAATTATTTAATATTTAAAATTTGGCAATAAATATTCTTGGGTGTGGGTCTTGGAAGGAATATGAGTTTGAAAATGCATTTAGAACTTCCTAAGATCATGCATAAAAAAAAGTGGGCACCCAAGGTGAGTTGGTAGGAGTTACTTTATAAACTACCCTAAAATCTAGGAATGGACTCCAATTTTGGAAATTTTGGTGGGAGTGGGTTTATGAAAGCATTTTTAATATTATGGAAGGTTTTTGGGATAGATTTTTGGAGGTTTCTTCCCAACTTTGTTTTGATTTTTTTCTAGAGAATTTTCTGGAGCTTGTTCTTGAAGATGACAAACAATTTGGACTTGGTTTTGGTAGCCATTCTTGGCTAGAATTTGAAGGTTCTTGTTGTAGGTGTGGTTCTTTTCCTAGGAGGATTTTGGACATTGTTATTCCAAGTTTTGAAGGTCTTGGTGACAAGAAATAAATATAATATTCAATTATTGAAGGTTGGAATAGTTGCTCGGATGTCGGTATTGGCATGGTGTGATGATTTATAGGTGGCATTGTTGTTCTTGCCACCAAGGTTCAAACCCCATTGGGGTGGTATTGTTGAATGGTTGTATCCGGTTCATAGCTCCGATCAAAAGCATTTACCCCTTGAATTAAAAAAAAAAGGTTGGAATAGTTGTATGTTAAAGATTGCAAGTGGGAGAGTGCAAATTTAAGTTGCATTTGAAGGAGAAAGAATTATTTGTTGTTTTTTTAATATTTTCTATTATAAATCAGATTGGAAACCATTTTATTTGATGCTAATTAGTCCTTGGGGTTGTATAATCTGATATAAAATCATATTTATTGAAGATTGTAATAATTTGAAGAAGTTTGGAATATAATTGTAGTGTCCATCCAGTTATGACACTTTATTTTAGTTTGGTTCAGTTTGATAGATAGAGGCTTTAGTTGATTATGATACTATGTTGTTTTTACACTGTGGATGACACATTGACATCATGACTATCTAGTTGTGTTTGTGTGTTGTTACTGTGATAGACACGTACATGATATGGTTTATTTGCTTAAAATTTTTATGAGGTTATTATGATGAAATGATTGTTTATGATTTATGTTGCTCATCAGTTTTGGTGAAGAAGACAGTGTAGCATTACTCATTCGTGAGTACCCTACTACGCTGCAATTCTTCTTCACAGTGTGTTTTCTGATATAAGTATATATATGTTTTAACAACGATGTTTCCTGTAGATATAGGTACCAGGTATCGGCTCCACTTGCTTGACAGGTCTGAGCGTACCCTACTTCAATAAAATTATGTTGATCTAGAGGTATTGGCAGGCCCTTTTTGAACCATCATTCTTTATTGAATGAGTACCTATTTTTTACCCCTTTTTGTTGTCTAGTTCGTTTCTGTTGTGTCGTATCTATTTGTATTATTTTATTTCAAAATCTAATATTTAAGTTTAATGATTATCTGTTAATATATTTGTATTTGATTAAGTGCTTATGGTTATGTTTGTGGTTTAATTTATTAATTTAAATTAAATAAGTTATTTATTTTAAAGTGAAGGTTAATTGTTTCAAAAGTATTTAATTAAATATAAATTGTTGAATTACTTGTGCAAACAAGATTTATGAGGAAATAGATATTTTAAAGAAAAGATATTTTCAACATGTTATGAATCTTTGATTTGAAGTTGAAAATCTGATTTCATATTAAAAGGGTAAGTTGAATTGATTGATGTATTATGAATGCATAATGATCTATCAGTTAAGTTTTATAATTGAGAGTTAATAGAGATGCATTAAGAGTTTTAGGGGTTGCAGTTTTTCATTCATGGAAACATTCTGGAAGAATTTTTACGGAAACAGTTCTTGGAAGATTTTGTACGAAAGTTGTTTTGGAAAAACTTTTATTTTAGATTTTGTTTGCAAGCATAATTTTGAGCTGGTTTATCTTGGATTAATTCATCAAGATCTGGAGAATTTACACAGCATTCGCAGAAGCTTCAAAATTCGTTTCAGTTCAGTTCTCAAGATTTACCAAGTTTTCTTCTTTAGATTTTCTCCTTTGAGATTTATTGCAAATTCTTTAGTAAGCTTTGTGGAGAAGAATTTCCTTTCCAAACCTGCACACGTAACAGGGATTCAATTAGGAAAAGTATTTTAAAGAAATAGAATTAAAAAAATAGAACAAGGATAAGGAAAAACTCTAAGAAATGGGGAAATATTCAACAGTTTATCATTAAGCCTTCATTCTGGAAAGTAAACTGGGCACTATGTCATGCTATGGAGTTTATGCTATGATTTTCCCAATTTCCTGTCGTATCTACTTTCTTTTTACCATACGGCTTAGACCCATCCAATAGTCTAAAAGTATCATAATCTCTTGTAAGCAGCTTGCATTGATAGTTTTGAGAGAGTTCAAAGTTTTATAAATTTATTTAGTATGATCAGCGTCATTTTGTTTGACTGTTAATTAACATCGTATAGATTCCTATACCATAGTCTTATAATCTTAAATGATCTGCTATTTCTTAATTTGTTGAAAATTGAATCCATGTATACGATAAATATCTAGTTTCTTGTGATGGTTACAAATTAGTTTTGATCTGATTAGAGTTTCAATCTTTTGAAATTCATTTAATTATATGTCTATTGGAACTACTTCTACCCTTAATTCCTAAGTCTACCAATCTCTTTATGCATCTTTGATAACTGTAGTTCCTCCTGAGTTTTTAAGGCATTTGATATAATAACTCTCCTGAATGTTTTGTAACTAAAACAGAATACATATATATATTGGCACCGGCCCAGCCATGAATTTGCATGTTTTCCAATTTAAATGATTTTGTTCAGATTATAGTTCGGTGAATGAAAGACTTAGAGACTCTATATTGTTGCTATTCTTTATGAAGCTAGCTATTAATCTTATAGTATATATATATATTCAATTGGAATAAAAGGAATATCTAGATTGATACCTGAGATTCTCCTAAAATCTTTTAAAGATAAAAATATTTACTGTCTATGTATTTATGTAAGTTGTTGAGATACTTTATGAATGCCTTCTGTCTCTTTGAAGAGCTCCTAAATTGTTAATTTGCTAGCTGATATCAATTTAGGATATTTGATAAATAATTGGTGGATTTTAGTACCAACTTTCTCTTTCATTTTCTGATTTTGGGAATGATTTAAAGACCTTCTTCCCTGATATTTAATTTACATGAAATGCACATTGCACAATGAATTCCTCATCTTGGTTGTAGATTGCGAATTATAGCTTGTAATAAGATTTTCTTTGAGATGTTTGAGTATCTCAAGGTGCATCGAATGGTCTATAGTTTTTATGTTAACTTGAACTTCCATTTACCTTGTCTTGAAAATTAGATATTGCTTGTTTTTAAAGCCTTAGCTTGTAACTGTGTTTTGCGGTGTTTGCATGGTGTACTGTTAACTTCTTATAGATTTGATATTTATTTAAAATTATTACTCTTATCCTCAATGCAAACTTTTCTTTGCATGATTTACTAGTGGCAGTTTCTTTGTTGTAAAATTATATTTACATAACTATCAGTTAGTAAATGAGTTTATGATTAAATGTGAGTTTATAATTAAGGAAAGAAGAGAAAATAGAATTTTAAGTTTATGATTTATAATTTGATTCATTCTAATAAAATATAATTGAATAATACAAAAAGGACTTTTAGTTCATTATTTAATATGTATTTATATAATTAGTGATTTGTATTGCTTTTAAAAGATGGATTTATAAATGTGAAGGATTTATATTATCCTAACTCTATTAAATATAGATGTATTTTCTTTGAAATTATAAACAAATAATAATACCAATAAATTGTTTATTATGAACATTTAATTCATGAAGATTGGAATATTGTAATTATTGAGTATGTATATATAATGTTATTGAGTTTTATATCATCTCTTCAATGGCTAGAGAAGTGAAAATTGTATTGTTAGGTTTATTACGCTTTAATTATGTTGCTTAAATTACAATGATTTTACTTGGGGGTATAACTTTGCACATTTTGTTGTTGTCTAAAGAGACATCTTAGAGATTATGGTCTGTCTCTAGTGAAAGATGTAAACATTGGTGGTTTTGATCTTTATGCTTGGTAGCTTCCCCTAGTCTTTTGATGTTGAGTCATGTTATAGAAAGAGTGCCTTGTGGTAGGGGCCGAAATCCTAAGAGGTTGTCTGGGTAACCTATCGTAGGTATGTAAATTCAGTGGAAACCTAACTAATGTACTAGGGGTTGGGTAGAACTAAATATTAACTCAGACAAAAGTTTTCCTCGGCTACTTTCTTAATGCTCGTTTAGATTGAGAAAAGGCTAAGAAAGCCTAGAATGGCTAGTCACCTATATTGTCTTCTTGAAAGATGGAACAACTCCACATTAGTCTACATAGGGGCCGATAATCGGTAGAGACTACCAGGGTAACTCTTGGAGAGGGCCAGTAGTCTAGAAAGATTCACCAGGGTAACCTATCCCAACAGTGTGATGACACTCTGTCTATTACATGATTGTGATCCTTGTGTTGAGTTATCTTTAGTTGTGTTTTGTCACTGGGAGTTTATTTGCTATGATTTGATATTGTTATGTCGTAATGTGTATTTAAGCCACATAAAAGTAATGTTTTGTATTCTTGTTTGTGGACCTATCATTATCTCCAAGCATAGAGGGAGTGGACCTTCGGGTTTTACATGGTTGGGAGGAAACCGTGCTATACCTTCATTTGATACTTTTGCAGATGGTATTATACTTGTAGCAGTTTCCAATTACTTCATTGTTTGTGACAGTGGATGTAGAATGTATTTGTGGACACGGATGTCAGTTGTGATGTGATCATTATCCTCTTTGTTTACTTACCTCTTATATATGAGCGTACTCATTGTATCATCATTATGATGTATTGAGATTTATTGGAATCTCACATGATGTAATATGGACTTATGGTTATCCGATTGTATAAAGTTTTAAAAACTGGATCATTCATGGCTTTGAAATTTGTTCTTATGTTTTATGATTTAATGTGTTGAAATTATTTATTATGTTTATGTAACATCGTCTTGGAATCATTAAGGCACTTGTGTAATTAATTCTCTTTTAAAAAAAAACTTGTTCAGTTAATTTGTTCTTTACACTTTGTTTTAATGGAAACCAAGGCGAGGCGTTACAATAATATTGTAATGTTGTTGATTTTGCTTTCAATATCTATTGTTTGAATTTATGAGTTTGTGGGAGAGGGATTTGTGTTGAAACCTCTCTACATCAGTGGTAATATAGCATGTTGATATTCTTATTACATTAGTGGTATTAGAGTGGGAGTTCCTCAGCATGTAGGAAGAAGCCTCAATGTGAAGCCGTTTGTACCAAGACCTCTGGTGGTGTGTTTGTGATTTGTGTGTAGAAAGATCACCAGAAGTGAGGTATTTTATACTTGAGAGGATGGGATGGGTCATGAGGAGGCCCATAAGAATTTTTTTCTAAAAAAAATATTGGGAAGAAGAGGAAAATAGGAAGTATCATGAAGAATTTGAAAAGCTCAAGGTTGAAGTAGATGTATTGCAAAAGATGTTTAAGGAGGAAGTGGGAATATGGAAAGAGAAATATGGGAAGAAGAATGTTCTCTTGAAATAGGACATCAAAGAGAAGATCAGAAAGAAAAAGTATTGCAGCCCTTTGGTAGGGGTTGAATGTAAGGAATAGTATGTGGGTGCAGCCCACACAAATAGAAAAGATAATGAGGCACAAGTTTCAATGATATCATGTGAATGACTTGTGTGAAGCAGAGGAAGAAGGTTTGCAATAAGAAATTGTGAACAACAATGGTTCAAAATTTGATGAACAAGTTGGTAAAGATGAAGATGATTTATTGTTGAAAGAAGAGATGGAAATAATCAACAAGTTGTTGGAAGGATAATTGATGGACAAAAATGAAGAGGAGTTTGCAAAACTTTCCAATGGAGGTAAGAAGATAAATATTGCAGTAAAGGACAAAGAAGATGATGTTGGAGTAGTAAAGAAGAATGAGGTAAATTTTGATTTTGAATTAAAAAATGATGATTATTGTAGACACCTAAAAATGTATCAATGGATCACATTAGATAACTAACATCATTTCTTCATCAAACCCATCCTCTTTTTGCTTGTTTAATTAAATAAGCCTAATTATTTAATTAAATTTCTTATTTTCACTTATTAACCTAATTTATCAAATCAGGTTAATTCACCCACCTTCTGTGCTAACATTTCATCTTATTAAATTAAATACATCAAGTTATTTAATGTGAATCCCTAAATCTTCTTATTTAATTAAATAAACCCAAGTTATTTAATTAAATATCATTCCACCTTTCTCCCATTCATTAAATCATGTTATTTAATGGATATCATCTAATTCCCCTAATTGTATAATTAATATTGTTTAATTATCAATTAAAACCAATCCCCCCACTTGAAAGGGAATATTCCTCCTTTGCACATTCTTCCAAAAGTGGAATATTCCTTCCCCTTTTGCATAATTAAAATTTGTTTTAATTTTCAAAATATCTATTTCCTCACCCATGAGAATATTCTAAAGAATATTATTTCTCCTTACACATTTAAAAGGGGAATATTCTTACAAAACTTCATGTGCAAGTTAACTCAAAACTTCATGTGTAAGTTAACTCAAAACTTCTTGTGCAAGTTAACTTGTGACCTCTTGTACAAGTTAAAACTGTGTTTGTTTGAAGGAATGAGAACCCCTGATTAAATATCAACTTGCATTCTCATCCCTTAATGAAAATCCATGATCCATGCCACCAACTTCTTCCATCCTTGACTAGTGATTAGCCTTTTTTATCTTAACCCTTCATTTCTCATTTGCTTTCCTATAAATAAAGCACTATTTGGAGATAAATGGATCCATCTTTTAACAACAAACTTATGTCGTTAAAATCATTTGCACTTGCAGTCACATTTAACATCATTTTAGCTTTATTTACTTGCATATTAGCTTAGCTTCCATTAATGGCTTCCATGATAATATAGATGCATACATTTAGCATATTTTGTAATTAGGATTTTAATCTTTTGAAGATTGTATACATTTAGAATAGCTTTGCATACACCCATATCGATCATCTTAGCATATATCATGTTAATTTGTTTTGTCACATATCTCTCATCAGTTTCATCAATTCTCTTCAATAGAATCGATTGAAATAAGCTCATTATCCAAGGGATTGGCAAAGGGTCACCATTCCACATCAATGTGACACCACTCCCCCAATAGAATAAATTTCAATGTCTTATATTAGAGGTTTTTCAAGCTTTCATGATTTAGAGTGTTAGTTTTAATGGCTTCTTTGTCTTTGTTTATAGTGAATGATCTTATTGGGATTGATGCTTAGTGGGTTAAATATGCCTTGAATTCGTATGGATGGGGTGTAGTTAAACTATACTATGACATTGGTCACATTTTGGAACTAGGAGGGCATGAACTAATAAATCTAACAAATTTATCTTTAGATTTTTGTTTTCCTTTTGTTTGTAGATACAAAAACACTTTTTTTAGGCTAACTAGGTTTTGTAGGTTGGGCAATAAAATTTGAAGTGAAGAAGCATCCCTATCTTAAAATCTTATAATTGTAACAAGTGTTTGATGCTTTTTGGACAATTATAGCTCATATATCATGCTTTTTATTTTATGTTTTAGGACCACACTAATTTTCATTTGGATTGAAAAAGAACACTCAAATGGGACTAAAATTGAACCCTCATTTCATCATTTTATTTTGGGCTTAGAATTGAACAAGGTATCTTAACAAGGTATCTTTACATCTTTGTTATTAAGTGCATATGCAATTCTCTCATGCCACTCGGTGATCTTGAGAATCAAAAACATTCCTTAACACTTTGTATAATCAACTACATCTTTTAATTTGGATTAAAAATGAACCCCTTGCTAGTGTAGGGAAAAGGTGTGGTGTGTGTTCTCTCCTTGTTTCATGCAAATTGGGATGATCAAACTACAAATGTACTTCCTTGCTATTGGTTTTCTTTAGAGGGTCTACCTCCCCACTTCAAAAGGAGGGAACAACCCAAGCGGAAATAAGCTAAATCCAATCTCTTTCAAGCTGCTATATAAATAATGTGTTTGTGACAAAAGTCATAAACAACAAGTGTGGATGAAAGTCATAAACAACAAGTGTCATCCTTAGTATCCATTTGATACATTAAAATATCTTCTTAGGAAGATACTAGGAGGCCTCTTGATTCTCCATAATCTTGAGCTAATCTTGCCACATGTATGGCCACCTTGAGCAAAAGCCCTTATTATGAACCAACTATTTAGAAGCCAGAAACCTTTATGCTTGTTGGTGCAACAACAGTCGTTTTGAAGCTGCCCCAAATTTTACTATTCAATTGTCGAAATAGGAAAATCCTTAGGATCTTTGGATCTTTAGGATTTTAGATTTGGTGGTCCCAAGGAGTGTGTACCATGGAAGTGAGCGAGTGTCACCAAATATCTATTTGTTCACCTTGTCTTAGTGTTTGGAGAAATCCAAGTGGGGATTCAACAAGTAGTATCTTCTAAACCTAATATTGTAAATGCTTGTGAGTCAGTTTAATACTTTGATTGGTTTCACAACATTACAAACAAATATCAACAAAGTTTCTTCAAAATTTCAAACCCTTTGGTCTAAATATGGATATCCTCTAACAAAAACTTGATATTAATGCTTTTCCTAAAAATTTATTCTTGGAGACTTATAAATATTTTGGTTTACATCTCAATCCATATTTTCCAAAGTTAACCTAGGTAACTATGCCCTTAACTTCATCCTTTTTACAAAATGGACCTTGTGAAATTGATGATGTTTTTGACATAGACATTTAGTTTGAAACTTAATCAATACAAATATTTGTGGTAAAAGAAACTCACTTAAGCAAGATAAATTGAATCCCATATGACCATTTGGCATCCAATTGTGTTGGTAGAACAACCAAACATTACACCCACTATCATACAAGGAAAAAATTGCAAAACATTGAGTCCAAATTTTATTGTCAAAATTATTGGGTCCTATTTCCAAAATCATTTGTGATCTATTTTACCAAAATCATTGAGTCCTCAGGATTTGATCACTTTAGAGGTATAGAATTTTTCTCACTACCTTGGTCTTGTAAAACAAAGGTTCATTCTAGGTCAACATTGGGTCAAACATTTCATCCATCATCATATTTCATCCTTCACTTCACCAAACTTTGAAAACTTTTGAACACACCAACACTTTGGAATTAGCCATCAATCAACCCAAACCCTAACTTGGCTACTTTGAATGCAAAAAATGAATCCTTTTCCATGCATTTGGTTAAGTTAGTTATCATCTTTGAACTAGTTTATCTTGAAGGTCACAAGTCTACCCTAAAGATTCACAAGTTCATAAACATCCTTTATCCAAACATCAAAACAATCAAATCTTTAAGTCAAAAGTGTTGTCCCAAAATGTTTGCAAAGATCACTTCCCACATCATTCACCTTTTCATCTCCCATTATCACCATTACTCCAAAATGACTTAGAACATCCCTTCTACCTAAATTTGATTCAACTAGAGAGTTCAAACATTACAAATCTCAACACAACTCTCCCATAGGTGACCCAAAATTTATTGTAACAACAAGATCACAACACAAGAGAATCATGGAGAAAACTAAAGTCACATTTACCATCAATGATCCCAATCCTCAATAATTTGATCCAAGAAGTCAAGTTACCCTATCACAATAACCCTCATCTCCATTAGGGCCATATGAGATAGAATATGTCACAAACAATCCATTTGGACTTACTAGGGAAGAAATCATGGAACATCAAGCCTTAAAAATTGTGGCTCCAATTTCCCCATCTTTTGTTGCACAATCATTAACGCAAGACTTGAATTCATTTATGATTCAACCAACTCCATCTCTTGTTCCAATTCAACATTTAACATCTAGTCTTACAACTAGGTTGAGAACCAACCTTGGTCTCACTTCATGTCTAGGAACAAACATAGCTGTGGGTATTCACAACACGACCATTCTATTAACCGCCAACCTTCCCCAAAACACAACTTGGACACCAACATTTGGAAAACCACTTACATTCCATGATGCCACAACAACCTCTACATTTCGAGTGCAACCATCTGCATCCATCACCAAAAATATCCCAAGTATGCCTAATTTTATGCAAGGTAATATGGACTAAGTTCCTTAAGTAGGAAAAAAAGCACAAGTTAACATTCTCACGCAAAGTCAAACCTTGACAAGTAGTTCCAACAACCTTATTGACACATCGAAACAAGTGGTTACCTAAGCTACCCAAGTTAATCCACCATCCACATCAAACACATCTATCATTGACCCAAATCAAAACACCACCTTGGTTACAAATCCCATCAACCAAGGTAATACCTTGATCCCACCTCAAATACAATAAGGAAAAACCCTACCCTTCAGTCAAGGGAACCCTTTCAATTAGTTACAAGGTCTTAATGTGTCATTACCATCATAAAACCTAATGACACCATCCTCATATTTCCCCTTGGTCCCCCACGTGATGCAAAATCAAATGGGACCTCAAACTTACATTCCTCCACCTCAATCCACTAGCTTAAAAGGAATGTTAAACCAAGGGAACCCCCAACCTCTCATCAACAATCCATAACCCACTCAAAACATAAACACCCAAAACCCTTCACAGATGTTCCAATAATCAAACAATCCTACATTGCAAGCACATGCCTTAGTTTTATAGCAAGCACAACAGGCCTATCAACAAGCCATCTAACAATAGCAACAACAAAAAGTATCCTTAACATCATGACAACAACAACAATAACAACAACAAGAAGTAGCCTTAATAGTACAACAATAATAACAAGCCCAACAAGCAGCCTTAGTAGCACAACAACAACAACAAGCCTAATATGAAGCCCTAGTAGCCCTACAACAACAACAAGCACACCAAATAGCCTTAGCAACACAACAAGCAACCTTAGTAGCCCAACAATAGCAACAATCCCAAAAAAAATCTCAATAGTATGCCCAACAACAATAATTTCTCACACAACAACAATAGGGTTTGTACTATAACCCTCAACCAAACATCGTCAACCCAAATGCATTAGGAACATATACATTGACACCACAATCACCTTTGCAAAATACCACACCACCATACACACCATACAACACCTTATCATATCAAAATATCATGTACAACCCATCTTCCATCCCACAATATGCAATCTATGTTCCTCCACCAAACCCGCAAGACGATCTAGCATCACAATGTAAGACATTGTTACAAGAAATGTAGGATCTCTGAATGGGAAAGATGAAGAAGCCCCATACACAAAATTTATGTCCATATCTATTTGATCGAAACATCACAATGGTACCATTCCCTCCCGGTTTTGAAATTCCCAAATTCGATAAATACAAATGGAGAGGAAGTCATGTGGACCATATCAAATAGTTTAACGTCATGTGTATGGAGATCTCCTATAATGAGTCCTATTTGATTCACCTTTTCCCGTGAAGTTTAATAGGTCCTGTCATGGATTGGTTTTCTCAATTGCCTCTAGGCATCAAAATTTTCCAAGAAATCATTGAAAAATTTATAGATCACTTATCCTTCAATCTTGACATGGACATAAGCTTAGAAGAGTTGTATACTCTCAAAGAAAATGAAGGAGAATCTTTCACCAATTTATTGCAACGATAGAGACAAAGAGCTAGTAAAAGAAAGTGGTCAATTCCTGAAGAGAAACAAGTGGGAATTTTCATAGCAAATCTTGATCCCAATTTATCCTTCCACTTGAAGATGCAATGCATTAACTCTTATGATGAGCTTTTCCCTAGAGCCCTTAACATCGAGAGAGCCGTAATCTCATAGGGAAACACACAAGTATATAGAGACAACCGCTCATCCACTAGTTTTAATGACAAGCCCTGTTATTGGGCCAAGAACAAAAATGTTTCTAGTGATGGTTTTGTTGATGCAAAGGTGGTATTAACTGCTCCTAGACAAGAAAACACCCAAACCATGAACACACAACAACCATACACATCACCGCCAAACAATCAAACAACAATCAACACTACAAACACTCAACAAGGACAACAAAGAACAAACAGTGCTCCCAAATGACAATTCAGTCCCTTAGGGGAACCTATGGAGGATGTGTTGAAGTAGTTGATACAATCTAACCTTATCACACTCCCAATTTTTTCAAACTATCAAGAGCCACAAGTCAAACCTTGTAGCTATAGAGATGATCATTTTTGTGAATTTCACCTGATACAAAGGTCATAACACACAAAATTGTTTCAAAATCAAACATCTAATAGAAGATCTTATTGAATAAGGAGACATTTATGTTGATCATAAATATGGGAATGAAAATCTGAAAATTTACACAAACCCTATGCTTGACCATACAAAAGAAAAAGATTCAGGAAAGGCATCAACCTCAAAAAACGTAAACAATACCCAAGATATTGCAGCGAGACATATTTATTCATCACAACATTAGGAATGAGACACGTATCAAGATACTATTTTAAAGAAAAGTCCAAACCCATCAATAGTCTTTAGCACTATTTTATACTGTAATGACATCAAGTGGATATTAGATTGTGATATCTCTCCCACATATGACTCAATGATTGGGAATGTTGAAGAAGTTCCCAATGAGCCAAAAATATCCCTTATTGCAACCATACCCATAAAATATTGCAAAGATTCTTTTATCGATGATATATCATCCACCCAAGGATCATGTCAAGAGGAGGATCTTGAGGACAACGAAAGTTACTCCGAATCAAGTCAAGATCAAGAACCCCTATCCCCATAGTTTCCCAAGGAACTAAGGGACATCTTACAAACCATTTTAAACTTCAAATATGTCCCCAATATCACCCTTGAGATGTTTCTTTTTGATGGACATAAAGACATTCTTCATCCAAAACATGAGTCTCGCACTCTTGGTATTCCTACACAAGAGCAAGCAACGGTCAAGATTCTGGATTCTTACAGTGATTGTGCATCATCAACATCTTTTGAGTCAACATCAAGATCTTTTGAAGTAGTATCAATAGCTAATGATGTCATAGAATCATAGAAAACAATTCATATTCTTCAACAATAGGAACCCATAGTAATATCATGAGTTCATGACAAGACATATTCAGTGGCTATGGATCAAAGGATACATTATCAGGGAAAAGGATTAGGTATTGATAATACCTTCACAACACTGGGGGAAATCTTGTCTACAATAAACATCAACATATGGGGTATGAAGAATCCTTATGATAAAAATGTTGTCAATGCTACAACTAGCCCTATCATGAGTTGGCATTCACCCACCATCTCATACACAAATTGGGACCAACATAAAAAGAATAATTCCTATCAAAGCAAGGAGAAGATCATCAAATAAAATGAAGCAATAAAGAAAAAAGGACACATCAAGTACAAATCGATACTCAAGAAAAATAAAGAAAATCATGCCTCAAAAACTCCATTAGTCAAAGAAACTATGGGGAAAGATCAAAAAGGGAAATGTACCCATCAAAAGAGTCCTCAAATACAAAAGTAATCTTCTCAAGCAAGGAACAAAGAATATCCAGTGGTTGGTCCTAATTCCATGAAAACCTCCATCCCCATCCATCATAACTTATCTTCCCAAGTTTGGAGAGTCAAAAGTTCCAAACTATCAACCAATACATCTCATATTCCTTCATACATGTCACCATCCACTCCATTCATGATATCCAATTCTTGCATTGACCGTGTGTTGGTAGCTACTCTTCATCATAAGGATTCCAAAGGCACTTCATTGCGATGCACACACATAGACAAGGTTAATTCTGGTATCCACAAGGCAGATCAGAGTTCTTCAAGGTTGCATTCAAGTGCTTGTATCTTAGCAAAGCAACTTCTTCAAGCAGGATATCGCTAACACATTGTTACAATGGCCTCTACATCAGTACCACTAGGTGGTTCAACATGAGGGTAAAATTTCTAAAAAATAAAAAAAATAAAAAAATCAAGAAAATACTAAAAACAAAAATCATCCTCTAGTGAAAACCACTATGGTGGCACTTTGGGAAAGTACTATGATGAAAACCTGACAAACAAGCATCACGAGTAGAATCAAGTGTCTATATGATCCTTCTCAGATAGAAGCATCTCATCCTTTTCATCATAAATCCAATGTTCCCTCCATCCATCGAATCCAGATTTATCCAAATATTCCACTTTCTCTTAATCTTGAAAAAGATGCAGTGTATACTTCAACTCTACTCATGGCCAAATTTTGACAGCCTCTTTACCATTTTATCTCAAGAAGTCCCATAGCCCATATCTACCATGATAAAACTTTGTCAAACTCTTCGCATATACATTACCTATCTTGATTTGTTCATTGATCTATGAAACATTGCTAGACATTGGGGGTAGGTTATTGTACTCTTGTTTTCAAATAACTCTTCATCCATATCTTATATCTCATAATGTGACATTGACATCATCATCTAGGTATCGTTTACCTAAAAATCTTATCAAAAAATCCAAAAAAATCCAAAATTCTATATAGCTAAAATCCAATTTTTTTTATAAAATCTCATCAAAATTCAAAAAAATCCAAATTCCTATACAACTAAAATCCAAAAATTGTAAATTCAAAATCCAAAACACAAAAAATCCCTAAAAAGGTTGAACAACAAAAATCCAAAAATAGTACCATGTTGAACTACAAGTTTCTGAGCTTGAACATAGGTAAGGCCATCATTGAAGTTCCCCCAAGACACCCTAGGTCAGTCCTTTAGGAGTCTATCATAATGTGTGAACCCCAATCCCAATACCTGTAAAATAATAAGAATAAACACATTATATTATCAAATGCAATCAAGAACAAGGATTCCCCATGAAATCCATTCACAAAGTTTAAATTAGGAAAAAGAGATGAAGAACACAATGAAAACAACAAAATGGAGATTGAATCCTAATTAAACTAGCAAAATCATGATCCCATGGGGGAAGTGGTGCCAATTTGATGTGAAAATTGGCCCTTTCCCAACTCCAATGATGCAAGCTTGATGAATGTTGATGGGTGATCCACTTTCTTGATGCTTGATGGTGAGTGCTCCAATGGAAAAATTTGCATAACCTAACTAAGATTCAATGGTGATGGATGGAATTTGCTAAATATTTGAGCGTAGTAACTTTACTCAAATTGTGGATGATCAAATGGGGAGATGAGCTCTTCATTTATAGATGAGATTGATTAGAGAAGAGGCAAAAGGGATGAATGTGGGACTAATCTTCAACAAATGAGAAGAAGCCACATGTCATCATGTGAATGGTTGAGGAATTAGCAATCCATCAACTATTCATATCTCATCTTCAATAAGTCGTATCAGTCGAACTACGTGGTCTTTGCGTGTATAACGTAGGAAAGGCTTATCTTTGATCAACCCCTGAGGCCGCTGGGATGGGTCTTTTAGGATAGGTTCTTGATCGAAACTTAGAAAATCCCTAAACATCCAAGTATCAAAAAACACAAACATATTTGAAAATCAAAAAATCACAAAAAACATTTGAAAACATTCAAAAGACTTAAAAAACATCAAATATCTTAGAGAAAACCTTAAACAACCTCAAATAATTGAAAACTAAAACATTCACATAAACTTTCAAAAAAGAGCTAAAACAACCTTAAAATATTTTCAAAATACCAAAAACATTGAAATAAACTTGTAATAAACTTTCATCCATAATAAATTGATCATCCCCTTCAACCTTTGGAAAACCAAATAGAAAACAAGTGTCACAAGTCGTAAAGTGAGAACCTAAGTATCACAATCTAATGTCTAGCTCATAGTTAAGTGAGTCAGTGGAGTTTGTATCAATGGCTTATCAAACACCTCACTCTAATCAAACCCCCTAATCAACATGTCCTAGGATGTACCCTTCCTATGATGGACATTAGTATCAGAAATCACCTTAGCTAAATTAAACTAGTAGGAGATATAGATAACACTAATTGTTTATCTTTGATCTTTTCTTATGATTTATCTTAATGACCCATTCCAAGGACCTCTTGATGATGTCTCAATGATTTAGAGAGAAAGGAATGGGGCATAAATCATTATTTTTTATTTTCTATACTTGTGGATATTCTTATAAAATAATCTTGGCGCATACTTGCTTAGTTGTGTGTAAGGAGGTCGTTTGGAGTAGATTGTTGACTATTGTGTACTATTTGGTCCAAGATATTCTAAACTTCTAAATTACATTCCGAAAAGGTTTTCATATGTAAAGATGTGAATAGGAACTATCCTATTTGTTTGTAGAGTCAAATTCCATTACACTCGATACAACACCATCCTAGATATTAATACCTCAATGCATTGTGTCTACGTGTTATATAAAAAATAAGGAATGATGAAAAATCCCAATCCCAAGATATGATTAAATCATCATCATGCATGTCTTGTCACCATCTCTAATAAAGTATCAGTGGATCAAGTACTTGTACTTTTGAATCAATCTCAAAATCAATGGTTAATCAATATCCATTTCATTCTTCTACTTCCATCCATCTTATCTTCTTATTCTTCTATCTTTACTAACATTTCTATCCAAGCATAAACTCTATGTGATCTACATCAAAATATACATGAGGCTACCCATAGCTGATGAATGTCTATACCTCATGAAATCTATCTACATCAATACCTAAGCTATCATGATAACAAACCCTCTTCCGTTGGGGCATAGTGGGGCATCTATATCATCTTTAGCTCAACAAACTACAAAGTTGTAGTTCTCTGATTCAATGTTTGATTTTCATCTATCATGAACCTGATTGGAACATTTTATTCTCTTATTGATCTCTTGAGGGGGAAACCAACCATATTTTGATCATATCGATATCAAATCATCTAACAAATTTTGTTCCTAGCCTCACTAGCAAATTTGGATCAATTTATCAAATCATTCATCATTGGGATATATCTTTCCCTATCAATCCTTATGGTGCTCATATTTTGACAACATTATCGTTGCATTTTTGTGAATCCTCAATAATGTTATCAATCAATCAATTAGATCAATCAACTTTACCTTGTCTATCAACATCCCAAAGAGATCATCGATATCCATTTTTGCATCATCATTAGCATCAAAATCAACATCAGTCTTTGAACCAATGCAACAAGTAGATTTCTTCAAAAAGGGGAGAAATGTAGACACCTAAAAATGTCTCAATGTATCACATTGGATAACTAACATCATTTCATCCTCAAACCCATCCTCTTTTCGCTTGTTTAATTAAATAAGCCTAATTATTTAATTAAATGTCTTATTTTCACCTATTGACCTAATTTATCAAATCAAGTTAATTCACCCCCTTTCATGCTAACATTTCATCTCATTAAATTAAATACAACAAGTTATTTAATTTAAATCCCTAAGTCCTCTTATTTAATTAAATAGACCTAAGTTATTTAATTAAATATCATTCCACCTTCCCCCCATTCATTAAATCATTTTATTTAATGGATATAATCTAATTCATCTAATTCCATTAATTGCATAATTAATATTATTTAATTATCAACTAAATCTAATTGCTACACTTGCAAGGGAACATTCCTCCTTTGTACATTCCTCCAAAAGGGGAATATTCTCATGGAATACTCCTTCCCCTTTTGCACAATTAAACTTTGTTTTAATTTGCAAAATATCTATTTCCTCACCCATAAGAATATTCCAAAGAATATTCTTCCTCCTCACTCATTTGAAAAGGGGAATATTCTTACAAAAATTCATGTGCAAGCTAACTCAAAACTTCATGTGTAAGTTGACTCAAAACTTCTCGTGCAAGTTAACTTGTGACCTCTTGTATAGGTTAAAAGCGTGTTTGTTTGAAGGAATAATAACCCTTGATTAAATATCAACTTGCATTCTCATCCCTTGATGAGAATCCATGATCCATGCCTCCAACTTCTTCCATCCTTGACCATTGATTAGACTTTTTGATCTTAACCCTTCATTTCTGATTTTCTTTCCTATAAATAAAGCACTATTTGGAGACAAATGGATCCATCTTTTAACAACAAATTTATGTTGTTAAAATCATTTGCACTTGCACTCACATTTAACATCATTTTATCTTTATTTACTTGCATATTAGCTTAGCTTCCATTAATGGATTCCATGATAGCATAGATGCATACATTTAGCATATTTTGTAATCAAGATTTTAATCTTTTGAAGATTGCATACATTTAGAATAGCTTTGCATACACCCATATTGATCATCTTAGCATATGTCATGTTAATTTACCATTTAAATCATGTTTTATCACATATATCTCATTGGTTTCATCGATTCTCTTCAATAGAATCAATTGAAACAAGCTCATTATCCAAGGGATTGGGAAAGGGTCGCCATTCCACATCAATGTGACACCACTCCCCCAATAGGATAAGTTTCAATGTCTTATATTAGAGGTTTTTCAAGCTTTCATGATTTAGAATGTTAGTTTTAATGGCTTCTTTGTCTTTGTTTATAGTGAATAATCTTATTGGGATTGATACTTAGTGGGTTAAATATGCCTCAAATTCATATGGATCAGGTGTAATTAACCTATACTATGACATTGGTCACAATTATTTACCTTCTATAGAAGAGATTGTAATTGTAAAAGATGAAAATATGGTTGCATATTGGTATGTGGATGCTCCATGTTTGTGTATAGAGGTTGTAGATGATGGTGTAAGAGGAACTTGGTGGAGGTGGTCAGTTTGTGGTGGCTTATATCCCATGAAGAAGGAAAGGATGGAAGAAGAGATGTGGTGAAGGAGGATGGTTCATGGTGGGCATGAGTCCACAAGAGCAAGGAAGAAGAAAGAACGCACTTGGTGGAGAAGGACAACAAGTGTCCCAGCTAAGTGTTGGAAGAGGTGGAGGAAGAAATTATTTTGTCTAATTTAGTGATGGATTTTGCTAATGATTGCTTGCAATCCAATAGGGTGGTACTACCACTCAACTACATTTTGTGAATCCAAATTTATAAAAAATTTCCTACCCTAAGTGTCAAAAAAATCAAAAAGTAGAATTGGGTGTGGATTTTTGGGAGGCTACAATTATTTATGAATTATTTTAATTCACCTCATAAAAGCATTCAAAAATTTGGGTGCCTAAGATTGTGATGATAGCTTTTTCTATTCTAGGGTCTAGTGGAATGGAGTGGAAAAATCAATTTGTCTTCTTGAATTGGAAATTTTCAAAATTGGGTTAAAAGATGCTTTTATCATTTAATATTTTCATTATTGCATTTTATGGAGCATCTTCTTGGATTGGGCATAGACTTTAGGAGTTATAGGAAAATGATTAAAGTCTTTCTTCAAAAGGCTTGATTTTTAGCAATTTTGGGGGGGTCTTGATGCTAGAAACTTGAAGAGGAAGGCTTGGGGTGTAGCCATTGGAGAGATGATCAAAACACCATGAATTTCCAAGTCTAAAGATCAAGTTGCAAAAGCATATAGATGGGTTTATATATGTTTCATTGCAGCAAGGTTGCACATGATAGTTTGCAGGTTACAAGAGCTAGAATTTTGTAAAGGAAGTTGAGTTGAAGAAAATCAAATTTTATTTGATTTTTTCTCTTGTTTTTCTGATTTATATTAGATTTTAGATGGTTTTCATCAGCCCATATGACTGCAAAATGTAATTTCAGCTTGGAATTGATTTCTATGTAAAACATGAGAGTTTGAATGAGAAAACTAAAGTCATTTCATGCAGATTTGTGTTATTACAAGATTTGTTTTGAGTTGTTTAATTGTTGTCTAGAAAATGTGTGTGTGGTTGTGAGTTTTTAGATTGTAAGGTGTTTTCCCTCTTCATCAAGAATAAACTCTCTCGTTCTTGTATATAGCTGATGGGTGAGTTTTTAGATAGTGAGTTAACTTAGTATTTTGTTATCAATTATTTCTTAAGTTTTTAGTTATCATCTACAGACATTTTGATTATTCAAAAATGATCTCTTTAAATAAAATCTTTGAAAAATATTTCCTGTAATATTTTGGAATACGTAATGAATGAAGTTCAATTTCATATGGATGCATAGAATCTAAGATTTAGATTTGGTTTTAATTAAGTGAAGACAACCACTTGAGCAAGCCACTGAAGGTAACTATTCTTCACTACATTTATAGTTGTTTTATTCTATTTAGCGGTTATTTCAATTTATCATTACTTCATAAATTATATATAAGTTAGGATAGATTCTCATATTGTAATTGTCAATAATGATTGTTCATATGCATGAATACATTCAATAGACTTGTAGTACTCCAGAGGTTAGAACAAGTTCAGTTACTTGTTTGAGTAGTTTTGAGTTAGTTTAAGTAATTCTTTGTTAGCGTAAATTAAACTATAGTTTATGTTGTAGGCACCCATAGCCATTACTGCCATTTTACTTCCTCCAAGTTATTATGCATTTTTGTGATTTTCCAACAAGTAGAATAACTTTAATAGGATACCCTAGGTAACCCTAAGTCTCTGAAGGCACATATAGTGTAGCACCATCACAAGTTTACAAACCTTGGTTGACAATTTAGTGAATTCTTTACAATGTTGAGTGGACTGTTCAACTATTCATTCCTCTGAATTGTGTGGTTTCTACCAATTTTACAAGACACTAGTTTAGACTCTACAAACATCATGTCAAATATTATACGAGTTTATGTGTGTTTATGTTGTCATTGTTTTGTGAAGGCTAACATCTTTTTGTAGGTCTCCAACGCATTCAAGAAAATCTATCAAGCAAGATCCAAATTCTTGAAGGGATGTGTATGACTTCAATCCTTCAAGGCAGCCATTGAAAGGTGGTGAGTTGTAGAGCATTGTGATTTCAACATTCCTTCCTTTCCATTATCATTTATCATTGTCATTTTTCCATTGTGGAAGTGGAAACACTTACATGGGGTTTGACTGAGGAAAGTCCCTATATGATACAACATTTTATCCCTCTTTGAATGTATAGATGTAGTGTAGAAAATTATACTCTTTTCTAAGTGAAAGTATAATTTTACACTTAATTTGGACCTATTTTAGTGACATCCCTTTTTTATGCATTTTTTACCCTTCAAAATAGGCCCCTAATTCCCTTTATTATGCATCCCAAGGCCTAATTTTATCATTTTCTGACACCACAACACACATTGAATAAATGCATTTAATAAATTAAAGGCCCCAAAATAAATGATTCTTGGAAATTTAGGTTAGGACCCATTTGCTCAAGTCCCTTTAGGTTCCAAAACCGAGTTTTAAAAGGTTTTTGGAAGCATTTAAATGTTCAAAATTCAAGTGGCAAAGGTCATCCATTAGGATTTAATAATTGGGAAATTAGAGAAGAAGCCTATAAAGCCTAGAATTTTCACCATTTCAAACTAGGTTGATAAGAAATTGAGAAGATATTCACAAGATTAACACTCAAGAGCAAGAAGGTAACATTCAACCAAGCAAGGTTGAAGTCTTGGAGCAACATTTCATTTGTTTTTGCAGGTCTTCAAGCTAATTTTTCCAAGAAAGATCAAGCATTGTTCATGATTTGAAGGTTGATTCCAATGGTGGATCATGGTGGATTCTAGGTTTTTGGGCATGCACCTAGCCATTCTCCCTAACTTAATAACTTATTTCCTAAGTTCTCCCGTCTTAAATCTTCATTCTACTAGCTACTTAAAACAACATATAATCATATTTCAGATCTATTAGGGTGTTTTGACTTCTCCCTAACTAGGTAGTTGTCATTTTTCATGTTCATTTAGGGATCTTATTCTAACACACTTGAATAAGATTTCTTTGCATTTTAGCTCTTAACACCTTAGATGCACCTAAGGTTAGGGCTTGCACACACTGTTTTTTATTAGATTTTCATCTTTCCATTAAGGTTTAATTACCAAATTTGGGGTTTGACCAAGGTGAACCCCCATTAAACAAACCAATTTTTTTAGTTTTTACTATAGATCTAGAGTCGGGATTAAAGATTTGCAAGTATAGGAGTAAAGTGTAGACAAAGGGCTATAGGATCAACTTTTGATTTTCTAGAAAGGGATGCAAGGACCCATTCGCCCTTGGGTGAACTTGTCCTACTGTAGAGCTTGAAATCCACTTTTGGAGTTAGGTACATAGCATCCTAACCTTCTTAGGTTTGCTAGTTAATTTTTGTTTCTGTTAGCTTTATCATAATACTTCATATTTCAAGTGTTAGATCTCATAGGTTTGATTGCTAATGCACTTTTATTCTTCTCCCAAAACTATTTTTCAATCATTTCTACCATAAGGTGTTAGTTTTTAGATCAGAAATGTAAACAAGTAGAAAATGCAACACATGAACAATAAACACAAAGATTACCCTGGGAAAACCCTCCTACTCGAGGGAGAAAAATCCAACAAATAATATTCTCATATATATATTAGAATAATAAGTGTAAAACACTGCTTACAAATTAGGCCCTTGAATTTGGCCATAACTTATAAAATTTATATCTATTGCTTCCTCTTGAGCAAATGATAATGCTTCTCCAAGGAATCAGATCTGTTGTTAAAGTGGTGAACTATTGATAAGGATGGTGCTATTGCTGCTCTTGGTGCAAATTGAATGAATGAGCTTGTTGTACAAATTAGGTATCTTCAACTCCTTTATATACAATGAAGGCCGACCTCTTCTCTAGGTCAGCCCCTAGAAGAAATAGACAATATAAAATATGATTTGTACATCAAAAATCCAACCTACCTTGAGCATCTTTTCATTTTATTTTATTTTACCTAGAATAAAATACCACCCGCCGCTATAACACTAACACTCCCTCTTAGCTAGGGAGGCATTTTCCAAATATATATGTCATGGAGTCTCTCAACATGATGCCCACAATGGCTACACCCATTTGTAAAAAACTCAAAGGTTCATCACAGAGTCTCTCAACGTGATGTCATCATGGATTCTCTCAACATGAGGTCCACCATGGCTGCTCCAATGTGTGGAAAGAAACACATGTACAAGTGTTCATCATGGAGTCTCTCAACATGATATCATCATGGAGTCTTGTTGGCAACACAAGGGAAAACAATGAGAGGGGGGGTGAATCAGTTGTCACAAAATTTCAAATTTATTCAACTTATTATGCTCATTCTCAGATCTGATCAATAACCATGAAAGCATAAATCAACAACACATCAACAACACACATAACACCAAGATTTTTATGTGGAAACCTTGTTAGGGGAAAAACCACAGTGGGAGTCAATCCACAAGATTATACCTTATTAAAAGTATAAAGAAATATGAATGGGGAATGCACATGCATTCAAGCACATTGCCTAGACCTCACTACTCAAATACAACAAGGCTTACTACCCAATGGAAGACACACTCTCTTACAAATATATGAATTACATCCACGGGATTTGAACTGAGAAAAATAGCATTTGCTAATGCCTGATTACAATTTTGATTAAACACATGAACACTTCTTCACTCTTCTTCACACTCTGCTCTTCCTTTGAAAGATTTGAACAATATTCACACATAAGACTCACACACTTCACATACTCATTCACCCATGCCTTCTATTGGCCTCCTATAATGATTTTAATAACTAAGCCTTTAAATCCATGACTCAGAGATTGGACATCTAACCTGAATAGCTATGTCAATCATCATGAAGGTGCATTTAACTTGTCAACCCAAGGATGTGAAATTGAAATGGGTCAGCACAATATGTGCACTAGGAACTCAAAGTAACAATTTCATTCTACAACTAAGGAACACACAATACTAAAAGTAAATTGCTTGAAAAGGAATGAAACAAATTTTGAACATCAATCAACAACTATGCTAAGCTGAAATGCATAACAAGAATGGAAATTTGAGCAACATACAAGAAACTACTATGTCTTTTTTGGCTGTAGGAATAGTCATAGAATGGAATTTAGTGGCTGCAGGAATAGTCAATGCTAGATTTCTAACTAAGTACTAAACAACAAGTAATACTAAACTAATGCTAAACTAAGAAGGAAGATTACTCACCAAGTGGGCCCCTTTGGATAAGTATCCTCTAAAACTAATGAGAACTTAGATGCTCGAACTCAAAACTTTATTTTATTCACTATAAATCATGAATACAAAAGAGTAATGTATATGTATTACTAAAAACTAGAGAGTGCAAGTACAATATCAAATTGTGCAACCTTCTAAAGAAGGAGCATCAGATTATTATTTATACTAACAACTAAATGAGGTAGTCAATTCCACAACTAGGAGGACCCCATTTAGGGAAAACAAAGAAAATGGAGCAATGGTAGTTATGCATGCATGGAATCTAGTCAGACATTCAGGTCCAAACAAAAATTCAGCTTAGCAGTAACACCCATGCATGATCGATCATTAAATTCCACTACAAAGCAGTTATGTTTAGTTGCATGAAGAATCTTCGGTCGTCGGCCTCCTTTAACTTGCAACAATTCCTTTGTTGGACGTTATGGTTTATGCCTAGCTGGCAATGTCTTGCTCAACTTAGCATATTAAATATGTAGGGCAATGTCAGTACACTTAATAACTGCACATCTATAACCACTTTAAGGAACATTCATTAACCACATGCAAAATCAATATAGATAATACACATAATATGCTAAATGTCATTAAAACTTGCAAAGATAGGATTAAGTCCAATGTCAATGGTTTGAGGGAAACATTATGAAAATACCAACAATTTAAATTCCATGACATCGATCAATAAATAAACTATAGATTCTACAAAAAATTGGACCAAAAACTAGGCTCATCACTCTCCCCAACCTAACATTTTGTAGGTCCTCCAACAAGGGAAGAGTTGTTCTTTTGCTTGGTCAAAGCTCTAAAATTTGTAGTTAATAGTGGTCCAACATCAGTGGTTACAGTGCGTGAATAAGGATCCCAATAGAATCCTCCCACTTTGTCAAATTTGTTCCATCTCTACTTTTCTAAAACAATTTCATACTAGTATAATCTGAAGTTTGGCATAGACCACATGAGCATGGGTGGCTGGAAAGTTAGGGGAATCCAAAACCGCCCCCGCATTCTCCCAATCTGAATATATGTATCAATCCTTTTTAGTGTTGCAGCTTAATTGTGGATGGAATGAGGCTCAACTTGCTTTAGCTCATCAATTAGACTATTCCATCTTTGTGACAAACATCTTCTCACAGTTTCCTCCTTTTCTATTGTCTTTACCTCGTACTAACTATAAACTACCTCAATCCAAGGCATAATCTTGTTGCCATAACTAAGTCTGAGAAGCATTATGTTCCATTCTTTGTAAATATCCCTTGGGTTGCTTGACTCAACCCTAATAGGAAGAGGGATATCAAACTCCAATTGTTTATAAACCCTATGTTGTTGTCCCCAACTAATCTCATTTTGTACCCAAGACATAAATTCCCTCAATTGGACATCCCCAACATACAACAACAAGTTCCAATCATGGTCTTGAGTTGCAACAAAATTATGCAAATAAAACTCACACAACAAATTCTTCATTTCAAGGGAGGCAATCCTATAAGCATTGAAAAACTCCATAGGGGTGTCAATAAAAGGATTCAAACTTGAGGCAATCCTTGACAGCCTAAAAGAGAGATACTTCTCTTTTAGGAGCAGATCATAAACCCTTGGAGGGGTCCTACATTCCAAAATCTATGGTTCCAAAGCTACCATATCATCCACCCTCTGCTTCAAGGTGATAATTTTTGCATCTTTATCTTCTATCTCCTCATCCTTCCTTTGAATTTCCTCCTTCAATTTATGTTTTTCTTTTCTCTATTCTTCCTCCCTTCTTTGTATTTCTCTCCATAAATTCAAAATTGCTGCATGTACTATAAAACCAGGAGGATTATGAATGTCTACCAATCCTTTTGTCGATGGAGGCTCCTCATATGACACTATTTGCATGGACTCAGGTTGTCCAGGTATCTATGGCTGCAGGGGCATTGTTTCTTCTTCTGCTTCTTGTTGCAGGGACTCTTATTCTTGTTCTTATTGTGGCTACAGGAACTCTTGCTCAAGTTTTGGCTATTTTTGTAGGACTTCTTGCTGCAAGACTTCTAGCTCATGCTACAAGAAATCTTGATTTTCCTCAAACTCTTCTGCAATGTTAGCAAGATCATCCAATGTTATATTTGATATTCTCACAAATATATCTTCTTCTTCCACATTCTCCTACCCCATTGGAGCTTTAGGGTCCTCATGTGATGTCTCACCAGGCTTAGGGCTTTCCTACAGAGGCATACCAATCACAGGCCCAACTGATTTGGATTTCTTGGAAGGTCTCTCACATTTTTCTTTGGTTGCAGGATGAACAGTGTTAACCTTCCTCTTCTTAGAACTTGGCATCTTTCTTTCTGTAGGTTGTCTTTTGGCCTTTCCTTTTCTCATTTCTACTTCTCTCTTATGTGCCCTAGTTTTCATTAGGGTGCCAAGTGGAATGCCATCATCACAATCTGATGAAGAGCTTTCTTTTTCTAAGTGCTTTGTTCCACAAGAACTAATTTCTATGGTTTCTTCTACTATAGGAGGATTCACACTAGAGCCAACACCAGAGGTTGAAGCACCAAGAGGGGCTTCAGTCATGCTCAGTCTCCTACTAGACCCACATGACTGAGGAAAATCCCTAGGTTGTAACTGCTTAGGTCTAATTTGATCAACATTTATAAATTCTTCCTAGTTCATTGCAGATACATCATGCAGAGACTTTTCAACCAACAATTTAATTAGACAAAGGTAGGAAATAAAATTATCTCTACCTTTTTGGGTCTCGACCACCATGATTAGGAGGAGATTGTATAGTATGTTAGGCACATTCATCCTCCTTCCATGCCTCATGTGATTCAAAAGCTTGAAGTGGACAAAATGAAAATTTCACTGGTGACCCTCACAGGTGATGTATTTGATAACATAAACAGCTATCTGCTTCCATGGCTCACGCAGAGACATTCTCTTTGCACCCTATTTATCAATGCTCAATTGGGGGTCTATAAATTTTCCCCTGGCTAATCTGGCATCTCTGGAGGCAGGGTAATTTTCATCATTAGCAGGTAACCCTGTGACCTCTGCAATTCTTTCCTCAATTTCCACAACTTCCAACCCTTTTACTGTGGCTTTCCCTTCAGAAAATGCCTGGGAAAATTCAAAAGCAACACTTTCATCAAAGCCACCCAGCTTCAAGAAGTAATCTGACCATCCACAGTTTCTAAATTCAGCCATGCATTGTGCATCTTGCAATAAAATGTCATGCACCGTCAGTTCATTTTGAATTAACCCACCTCCTATTGTCTAATATCAACAAATGCTCTACAATTTCTTTCTTGTAATTCCCATATGAAAATAAAGCTCACTTTCCTATAGTACCTGCTAAATTTCCAGTGCCAACATCAACTAAATTTTCTTTTCTTTGTTTCACCTTTTTGCTTGCAACTCAATATTATGACGGGTAGTAATGGAAAGAAAAGGAGTGATAAAGGGAAATTATGATGGGAAGAAATGACAGCTGTAGTTAATGTCACTTCACACATGAAATTTGTTCTCTCACTCATATTTCAAATCAACTCATTTTAAATTTTCATACGTAGCCTAGCATAAATTGACACATGGGCAATATATTTTCATCTTTTCTTTCCCCTCCCCTCAACCCAAATTTGGACATGTGTCCACACATGTGAGATGGGAGTGGTGATGCAATAGGGATTGATGGAATTTTATGTAAACTTCTATACTAGCATACAATGATTAAATAAATGCACTTAAAAGATGATTAAAGATAGCAATTAATGTGCACTACCTGAATGTGTGGAAGTTTGTTGCAAATATCATGGAGAAAGTATTGCTCACCTTGTGGGAATAAATTGAGCAATTAATGAAGATGAAGTGGAGTGAGGTGAGGTGGAGTGAAGTGATGGAAGAGAGAGAAAGGTGGTAATGGATGGGTGGATGGACAAAGAAATGGACTTCCACATAAGTGAAAGTATTTATTATGAGTACGTACCTTAATTAGCTAGAAGAAGGGACACTAGGTCTATTTCCTTTGGCTACAGGAAGCTTGTGTGTTGAATGTTGGGTGAATTGCTACGGGAACTCTTCTTTGGAAGTTGGCTTATGATATAATCTGAGGTGATGACCATTGACAAGTAATTTAAACCTAACAGGATCAATAGTAGTAAGTTGAACAACTCCATTAGGAAAGACCTCAACAGCTTCATATGGTCCTAACCACCTTGTCTGCAATTTTCCTGCATTGTCTTGGTATCTTGAGTCATAGAGTAGGGCCCAATCTCTTGGTTGGAATTTCTTGTCCTTGATAAATTTGTCATTCCACTTGATCCCCTGATTCTACACTACTTCTGTATGTTGCAGGGCTGCTCTTCTTATCTCATTCAAATCATTTAGTTTCATGATTCTTTCTCTCTATGCCTCAGAAATATCCATCCCCAAATCAATTGTTGTCTATAGAGTCTTATATTCAAATTCAACTTGCATCATAGTTGTCTTTCCATAAAGTGAATCAAATGGAGTGAAGCCTGTATTTGTTTTCTAGGTTATCCTATAGGCCCAAACAACTTCTGGAAATTTATTTTCCCAATCCTTTCTATGAATAGCTATTTTTTTAGTTAGAATGGCTTCAATCTCTCTATTGGTCACCTAAACTTGGCCATTAGCTTGTGGACGATAAGGAGTAGACTTCTTGTGCCTTATGTTGTACTCATTAACAAGTGTTGCAACAAGGGTTGATGTGAATTGTGCACCTTGATCAATCACTAGTTCTCTTGGGACTACATATCTTATGAAAATTTCCTCATAAAGAAATTCTACAACCTTGTTATCTCTTGCATGCTTTATGGCCTTAACTTCTACCCGTTTTGTCACATAATCATTGCATACCAATATATAAGACTTACCATTTGATGGAGGGTCAATGGGTCCCACAAAATCCAATCCCCACTTGTCAAAGGGAGTGATTACTACCTAAGGGAAAAGTGGCATCTCATCAGATTTGGTTGGTCTGCCTATTCTTTGACATCTATCACATTTTCTAATATACCTTCATGTATCATTGTGGAGTGTTGGCTAGTAATATCCTTTGTTCAAAATCTTTATTGTTGTCCTCTTGGCTGGAAAGTGTCCTCCACATGGTTCATTGTGACATGCATGCAAAATGTCATATGTCTCATCTTCTCTTACACATCTCCTCATGACATGGTCAGGTCCAGTATAAAACAATCATTTAGCAATCCAAGACAAAGGAAAATATTTTTCAATAAGTTCCCTTTTCTCTTGAGGAGAGATGTGAGAGGGAACTCTACCTGTGACCAAGTAATTGGCTATGTCAACATACCAAGGTGTTTGCACACTGAGGGAGAATAGATAATCATCACGAAAAGAGTCATCTATGGGTTGGTTGTCTTCTAATGTAGTCATCCTTGAAAGAAAATTTGCAACAACATTGGCCTTCCCTGGCTTATCCACAATGGTTATAACAAACTCCTACATCAATAATAACTATATTGTCAATTTTCCTGTGATCAAAGGTTTATTCATGAGATATCTAATGGTTGCATGATCAATGTGTACAAAGATTTGGTAGCCAATTATGTAATGTCTGAATTTTTTTAGTGCATAAATTACTACCAGCATTTCTTTTTCTGTCACAATATAATTGAATTCAACTCCTTGTAAATTTTTGCTAACGAAGTAAATAGCATTTTCAACATCTCCTTTTTGTCCTAAGAATGATCCTATGGCTGATGTATCAATATGGAAGTGGAAAGGAAGCTCCCAATTAGGTCCTTTGAGTATAGGAGCATGAGTCAAGGCTACCTTGTCACAAGCTTCAATCCATTGAAATTCAACATCTTTAGTGAGAAGAGTGTACAATGGTGTTGCTACCTTACTGAAATCCTTGATGAAATGCGTATAATATCTAGCATGACCCAAGAAAATCCTAACATCCTTTTGTTTTGCAAGTGGAGGCAGATTTGTAATTACCTCAATCTTTGTAGGGTCTACTTGAATTCCCTTGTGGGAAATGTAGTGGCCAAGAACTACACCTTCCTGCATCATCATGAAGCACTTTTCACTGTTTAAGGACAAGTTTAAGTCTTTACATCTCTTTAAGACTCTCCTAAGATTTTCTAATGCTTGATTAAAATCAACACCATAAGTGGTAAAGTCATCCATATAAATTTCCATGCAATCATGAGAAATGTCTGAGAATATGCTAATGACTACCCTCTAAAAATTTGTAGGTGCATTGCATAAGTCAAATGGGAGCACTGACTAGGCATAGGTCCCCCATGGATAGGTAAATGTAGTCATCTCCTAGTCTTCAGGTGCAATTTGGATCTGGTTGTAGCCGCTAAATCCATCTAGAAAAGAAAAATATTGCTTTCCTGCAAGTGTGTCCAAAACTTCATCAATGAAGGGTAAAGGAAAGTGGTCCTTCTTGGTGACAACATTAAGTTCTCTATAATCAACACAAACTCGCCATTTCCCTCCTTTCTTGGGTACAATCACTAATGGAGACACCCATTGACTATATAAAATGGGGTAGATAAATCCTACATCTAGTAATTTCTACAGTTCTCCTTTCACAATCTCTCTTAAAGTAGGATTAATTCTTTTTTGTGGCTGTCTTACTGGGGTGCAATCATCTTTGACATAAATTCTGTGTGTACAAATTTTAGGATCCAACCCCTTCATATAATGATAATCCCATGCAAATGCATGCTGATGGGTCCTTAATAGGTTTTCCAATAACAATTATTGTTCTTCATTTAATTTACTATTAACATTCAAATATTTTATTTCTAACACCTGTACTTGTGTAGTTAACTCTATCATGGTTGCTTCATTAATACTTGGTACCTTTAGTTCATATGGCAGTAATGTATGGGACATACCTATTATTGTAGGAACTATGTCTGTAGGAATAGTGGCTAAAAGAAGAGTGGTTGTAGGAATTTTGTCTGTAGGAACAATGGCTACAGGAAGAGCATCTACAAGAAGAATGTCTACAAGAATAGTGGCTATAGGAAGAGTAGGAAAAAGTGTCTTGACCAGAGTAGCAGAATGAGAAGATGATGTTTCCTCCACTTCACAATGGTTCTGAATGATGTTTGCCAATACTTCATCCTCATCTTGGAGCTACATGAAAGAGCTTCTACCTAGCATCATAAGTTGCACCACAGAGTTAACTTCATCGACCTCTTCACCCCACTTGAGGCCATACGGGATTATTTTCATCATGAGATGGTTGAGTAAGCAGATAAAATTTTTTAGTGCTCCTCCCATTTGAAATGGTCATGTCACCTAACCAATATCCAATGCATGCATCTGTAGTTTCCAACCATGGCCTTCCAAGAATAATGGGATACTCACCTAGTGTAGCTTTAGGAGAAAGAATCATAAAGTCTATTGGGTATTCCTAGGAGTCTAGAATTGCCATAAGATCCTCCACTACACCATCAGGCTTAACAGTAGAGCTATCAGCAAGCTGCAAGAACAGTAGGAGTAGATCTCATTCTTGCAATGTTTAATTGCTACAGGATGTCCTTGGTCATCACATTTATTGTTTCCCCTAATTCAATCAGAGTATTCTTTACTTGGATGCTACCACAGGACTACCTGGGTCATTATACTTGGGAATAGTCACTTTTCCTAGCATGATGTTAGCTAGTTGTCCCACCACATGAACTGTAGTTGGGTCCTTCTTTTTCCTACCTAAATTCTTAATACATACCTCCTTGATTAACTTGTCATAGATTGGAACATCCTTTATGGCCTGAAATAAACGTATCTGGACACATATATGCTTCAGCTAATCCAACATATCAAAAGTTGTATCCTCATTTTCTTCCTTCTTCTTGGAAACTTCCAATCTTTGAGGAAATGGTGGCTCTTGTTCAGTCTACTTGACTTGGATTGGTTCAGGATTTTAAGGTACACAAGGCTAAGTGAGATCATTCAGAGGTTCCTCTTCCTCTTCCACAGGGAGCTCATTGATAATGGGCTTAGAAGGGGCTAGTAGAGTAGTACCTGAACGCAAGTGAATATCACTTACACTCATAACATATGTAGGGAATTGATTTGAATCAACAAAGTATACATGCTACTACTATGGTTTGTTATTTGGATTGGGTGTGGGCTGAGCTAGTAGCTAAGTAGGTTTAGGTGCATAAGAATTGGGATTAGCAGGTGGAAGCATTATAGTAGTCTACTGGGGCTGAGAAGGAGGTTTCATGTAACTGGTTGTCTGGGTAGGTCATTGTTGTCCTCCTCTCCATTGATTGTTTTGATTCCAATTTTTTGGAGGTAGCTTCCAATGCCCTTGAAATTATTGTCAATTCCCCTGAGGTTGTTGTCACTGGGGTGGAGAACTCTAATGACTGGTCTGGGTGTAATGTCCCCATTTTTAGCCCTAAACTTTCTAGTGATTGATAGCCTATCCTCAGTGTGTTGTTGGCTAGTCTGAGACAAGAATTAGGGTTTCCAACTACTTGATGGTCTCTTTTGAAGATTCTGGGGTTTGCATGTTGGAGTTTGACTGTTTGGATTCTAGATTCCTTCTAGGTTTTAAGAGAGCTTCGCAGCAGTGTGACACGCAACTGCATCAGGCAAACTTTCCACACTTACTATTTTTAGTAAGTTATGATGGCTACATCTTGGAGTTTGGGATTTTGGATTGTAGATTCTTTTTGGGTTTTTAGAAAGCTTCGCAATGGTATCACATTCACTTTGATCCAAGCAACATTCTGAATTTACTATTTTTAGTAAATTCCATTTTTGGCAGCAGTCCAGTTGGCATCAGTTCAACAGGCTTTCCTCTTCACGCAGTTCAGTTGGTATTGTTGATTCTTGGCCTTTTGATGCATTTTTGGAGAGATAAGTTATTTTAATTAAAATAATGTTATATTTTCACATTAACCCCTTGGCCTAGCAGTATGACTTTAAAATGTTTTAAAAAGGGGTCTTGAGGGGTGGATGTCTCATTAGAAGGTTATTTTAAATATTTCTAAGGCCAAATATTGCTTGAGGAAGTGGACGCCTATATGGAGGAAGAGTTTTATTTTATTAAAAATGAATTAATCTCCTCATGTTTGGACACCCAAGGAAGGAGATAATTGAAGATTAAATAAAATACAAATACAAATTGAAAAGTGGATTTGAAATTCAATTAATTTGGGTGCACTTTTTGGAGGCTTCTAGAAGTTCTTATCAAAATCTATATAAGGAGAGGTTGGGTCTTCATTTGGACATCTTATTTTCTATCATACTGTTATGCTGCTAAAATGCTTTCAGAGTTGCTTCGAGGAATGCATACCTCCTAGCCATTACTCTTGGTTTCCTGCTTGAAAGATAACACCTAGCTAAGACTTTGGAGACTGCTTCTCATCCAGATTTGTAGACAGAGCATCAAGGTTGAAGATTTTAGAGATTGGCCAGGTTTACAATTGTTTATTTTAGCATGGCTGAAAGTAGTTTTAGCTTAGAAATAATTGTGTGATTTTTGTATAGTTCTAGGTAGTTCACTAATCCAATTCTCAGCTAGGGGCGACCCTTCTTGTAGGTTTGCAAATTTTATTTTGGAGTCCTTGATTTTATCTTGTAAAAATTGCCCCTCTTGAGGCCATACCATTTTGTTTTTCCTGGAAAATGTTTAGAAAAAAAATTACAAGTTTTTAGAGTCATTTTTTTATTAGAATCTGGTCTCCATCTTCATAGTGTTCATTTGCATCATATTTCACATCATTTGGACAAGTCTAGAGAGAGTTATGAGCATTTTAGTGAGTTATAGTGTTGCTGGTTATGCATTTTCAGTCATTGTTCAGTCATATCAGATTGTAAGATTTTGTCCTTGGGGTTGAGTTTGAGTATTAGAGTCTTGTTGTGCATTGGAGAGACATTATATAATATTGCAGCATTGATAGACTTCTAATTCAATTTTCTTGGCAAGCAACCCTTCTCATTGTAAGGCTATTATAGTAGTACTGTTCAACCATTTCTATTTCTTGCTAAGTTACATTGTATTCCCACGGTTGTGGAAGAGATTGGCCCTCGCTCAGTCTTCTTTTATTGTAATAGATCCTCATCATCATATGATAGCGCCTTGCTCACCTCAGGCTTGGAGTGCACATGCTTGATGATTAAGTTACTTTCAGCTTTGCATTGCTATCAATAGATCCTCTGCCATATGATAGCGCCATTCCCATCTTGGGTTTGGAGTGCACATGCTTGGTGTCAAGTTTTCTTTCTAGCATTGTGTTTCTTTTCTTAGTACCTCTGCCATATGGTAGCACCATTCCCACCTTGGGTTGGAAAGCACCTTTTTGGCGTTGAGCTTACTTTCAGCATTGTTATTCTTTCCAGTTGCTATTGATGACCCTCTTGCCATATGACAACATCACTCATCTCGAGATTGAGTGTGCATTCTTGGCAAGGAGTTACTTCCCAATTTTTGGTTTTGGTTTGAGCTAACCTTAATGGGTGCTTCTTGTGCTAGTGTGTTCATTCAAAAATTGAAAAAAATTGCGTTGGCTCATTATAGTGGTATCAGAGCCAAGATCCTGCCATCCTATGAAAAAGACAGAGTCAGTTGATAGATGAGTGGTAGAGAAATAAGATTCTTCACCTGAGTTCATTTTAGATTTCAAAAGTTTTGAAGATGTTGCATTTTCTGAGGTCCAGAAATCGGGAGAAGTTAGATTTGACTATGGCATTTGAGGAAGGAAAGGTTAGTTTGGCCGCAAGGGATTTCATTGAGTATGCCAAATAGTACAAAGGACAAAATGAACATGAGGCTGACATACTCTGTGAAGAATATCAACACATGTCAGATGAGTATAAGAACCATGTTTCATTTGATTCCCATTTGAATTGTGTGGTGTTATTGAAGCCCAAAAAGTTGGATATGGTGAACCACATCAAGAAAATTATAAAAAGGGAAGTAGAACAAGCCTTGGTTGAAGGATCAAGGAAGGAAGAAGCAAAAGTGCCTATTTGTGGTTTGCAGCCCATAAACAAGCAAGTTGATGAAACTTTTCCAATTGAAGAAAGTGTGGAAGAGCCCCACAATACTTCCTGAGACTTGCTTGCGATAGCAAGTGATGAAGATCAAAACATAGCAGTAGTCCTAAATCCTAATTTGGATTCAACCCATGGAGGTCTTGAGAGAAATGACTTCATAGAAGATTTTAGTAGTACTATTGTGTGGGATGAGTTTGATGAAGAAGAGCAAGTAGAAGGAAATACTGATGGTGTCTTCGAATCAGCCTATGACCATTACCAAAGTGATAATGTTGGTAATGATTTCAACATGTTTGTACCACCTCTTTTTGAGGATTTGGTGATGGATAGTTTCTCTCTTGTTGCTATCCAAACTCCTCAAGAGTTTTCACAAGATGACTTTATGACAAGTGATCAAGGAGACATTTTTGGTATGCATATGATTACTAAAGATGAGATTAGAAATATACCTATAGATGGTGGTCACATTGCAGGAAAAAGGGATGAGGTTTTCAAAATAGCTAGCAATGAAGATTCTCTGCTTCATTATGACATTGGTGACATGGGTGAATTTGGTTTTGATAATCAAACTATTTCCTTGGAGAGAGGTACTTATGAAGAAATTAGTTCAACTGAGTTGCATGGTGACCTATTCAAAGATGCAACTCTCCAAGAGAAACACAAAAAGCACTTTTCTTTTGATCAAAACAATCAACCTCTTTCCATTTGGGATCCGGGTGTGTTGGCACCAAGGTATGGTAAAGAACCTTTGTGGGATGAATTTCCCTTTGATCCAGATGAAGATCAAAAATCAGATTGCATTGGAAGTTGTGAGGTGGCTTTTGGAGAAGGTTTCTTTGATGAAGACGATTGCTTGGAAATGCTCCATGAAGATTTCTCGGAGTTGGTAGCAACCACTAGTGGGGCTGAAGAGCTAGAAGTCCTTATGGCTCTTGAAGATGGAAGGTAAGGAATTACCAAACACCAATCTGATTTATCAAGGCATAAAGTTGATTGCAAGCAAAGGTTAAAGACTTAGTGGAGTATGATGCTTTCCAGACATTCAGCATTCTCCACTAGTTGGTGGTGAAGAACAAGAATGTTGGAGCAGCAATGAGGGCAGCAAAGACAAGAAACCAAGTTTTGATTTCCAGTTGCAGCCTATTAGTAATTCACCATCTTCACATTTTTCATGAAGGGAAAGGTCAATTCGATGTGTCCTTTGAAGATGAAGTGTGAGCTCTATCGAGATTTGATTGCACACATAGTTTGATTGAAGGAATTATTTGGGAGGCTCAATTGGAAAAGAGACAAAGAGAAGTGAAGAATGAAGTTTCTCTTCCCAATTTGTAACTTATCAAAGATTCTTTGATGACCTTAAAGTCCGAGTACATGCACTTGATTGAAGATCGTGATCATGCCATTGAAGTTGCAAAGAAGAACATTTGTGCTTCTCAAGATAAAGAGAGGAAGTTTGATTAACTTTCTCAGGAGCTTGAATCAACAAAGGCTATGTTAGAAGAAACTCAAATGGAATTAATGGAGGTAGAAGATCAATTTTCTGATTTCATACTTTCCAAGGAGCAAGAGAATGCACATAGAGCCAAAGAAATCAAGCAAGTAATTGGTGAGCTTGATAGTCTTCGGGAGGAGTTTGATCTGGAAGGTCTCACAAAAAAGGTTGAAGTTGCAAGTGCAGATTTGGATCAGCAAGATGGAAGGAATAACTTTCAATTTTTTGACAATCCTCTCTTTGAAGAGGGTGATGAGGAAATTTATGATAATCCTCTCTATGAGATGGAGGATGAAATGGAGCATGAGATTGAGTATGGTTTCCAGTGCTTGGATGCTTTGATATCAGTCCATGAGGATGCGCCACATTTGTTGGTTAGTAATGAATGCATAAGGGGGTTTGAGGATGAAGATTCCACATGGGAGGTGTCAAAGCGAGGTAATTTCAACATCTATGACATCAAGGTGTTGATGAGACAAATCTTCATAGCTACTGGTAACTTCATTATAGCAGCAAGGAGTGAAGATTTCAAACCTACTACTCAGGAGGAATGGGAGAAAGGTCAAAAAAAACTTCGTGGTTGCACTCTTGACAATCCATCCCTTGGGTGGAGTGATGTTTGGGATCATACTAGTCAGTTTTGGGAGATGAATTTGAAGCCACTCTATGTTTCATACTCCAATGTTGTTGAAGCTTTCATGGTTAAACTTCAAGGATTCACTAGGTGGGACACCAATTTCATGAGAATGCACTTGGTTCTCACTATCACTTTTGGATGTGTTGAGATTTCTTTTCAGTATGTTGAAAATCACTTTTAGTTGGGTATCCATGCTTGGGATTCTCAATTTGGGTTGATGGAGTTTATGGCTTGTGGAAAGAGGAATTTTTGGTGGGTTAGTGATCAAATTTTCAGACCTTTGGGTGTTGTCCACTTCTTCACCAACCACTTGATGGCCCCATTTGTTCATCAACAAAATAATTGGAGAGAAATTTTGAGTTTGGATTGGAGAGATGAAAGGTTGGTGGCTCTTGAGAGTGATCCTTGGCTAAGTCAAAATTAGATTTGGAGACTCGAGCTTGCTAATTAGAGGCAGGCCAACCACCTTACATGGAGAGTTTCTCTCATTCAGGAGAGTTGGTTCAGCACTACTAGACAAAGAAGAGGTAGTTTTCAAATGGAAATGGGTCTAGTATGTTTTCTAGCCACTTTGGAGGTTTGTGATGTAAAATTTGATAGTTTACTTTCCTTATGGGTTCAGGACAACAAGCTATCCCATGCTTTGATTCATCATTCTAAGACTCATAGGGTTGGAATTATGGGATTTTTTGTAGTCCTCATGGTAGTATCATTATAATTCAAATGAGGCATAGTAGCTCCATGGGAAGATATGAGTATTAGTTTGTTGAGCTCTTGCAAAGGATTTCTTTCCTCTTTGCAAGAAGACTTGAAGATGTCACATTTGCAATAATGGCTCCATTTGATACCGCATGGAAGTATGCTGAAGGGTTTGATTTTGAGTTGAGTAGCCTATCCTTCTTCTTGCCTAGGATTGTGATAGACAGTGGTATGGTTGATATTGTCAACTCTGGGCATCTTGGACATGAGACGTTGCATGATATTGATCTCAGTCCTTTGAGATTTTTCAGTTTGAGTATCATGGATGGTAACATTTTGGAGTTACAAGGGAGGTTAGTGCAACATTTGCATGATGTTTCACTGATGAGATCAGAATGGTGCAACATTGGCATGGTGTGTACTTCATGAGACAGACTTGGGACCCTGGGATCATACTTGCTGGGGTATTGATCAGTTCTATATTCTCTAGAGTTGTGGTGGCATTGCTTGAGGACAAGAAATTTTGGGAAGGGCAGACTGTAATGTCCCCATTTTTAGCCCTACACTTTCTAGTGATTGATAGCCTATCCTCGGTGTGTTGTTGGCTAGTCAGAGGAAAAATTAGGGTTTCTGATTGCTTGATGGTTTCTTTTGAAGATTCTGGGGTTTGCATGTTGGAGTTTAGTTGTTTGGATTCTAGATTCCTTCTGGGTTTTCAGAGAGCTTCGCAAAGGTATGACACACAACTGCATCGAGTAACCTTTCTGAACTTACTATTTTTAGTAAGTTATGACGACTACATCTTGGAGTTTGGGATTTTGGACTACCAATTCTTTCCTAGTTTTTAGAAAGCTTCGCAATGGTATCTCATTCACTTTGATCCAAGCGACATTCTGAATTTACTATTTTTAGTAAATTCTATTTTTGGTAGCAGTCCAGTTGGCATCAGTTCAACAGGCTTTCCTCTTCACGCAGTTCAGTTGGTATTGTTGATTCTTGGCCTTTTGATGCATTTTTGGAGAAATAAGTTATTTTAATTAAAATGATGTTATATTTTCACATTAACCCTTTGGTATGGGTCTTGAGGGGTGGATGTCTCATTAGAAGGTTATTTTAAATATTTCTAAGGCCAAATATTGCTTGAGGAAGTGGATGCCTATTTGGAGGAAGAGTTTTATTTTATTAAAAATGAATTAATATCCTCATGTTTGGATGCCCAAGGAAGGAGACAATTGAAGATTAAATAAAATACAAATACAAGTGGAAAAGTGGATTTGAAATTCAATTAATTTGGGTGCACCTTTTGGAGGCTTCTAGAAGTTCTTATCAAAAGCTATATAAGGAGAGGTTGGGTCTTCATTTGGACATCTTATTTTCTATCATACTCTTATGCTGCTGAAATTATTTTAGAGTTGCTTCGAGGAATGCATATCTGCTAGCCATTTCTCTTGGTTTCCTGCTTGAAAGATATCACCTAGCTAAGACTTTGGAGACTGCTTCTCATCCACATTTGCAGACAGAGCATCAAGGTTGAAGATTTTAGAGATTGGTTAGTTTTATAGTTGCTGATTTTAGCATGGCTGAAAGTAGTTTTAGCTTAGAATTCATTGTGTGATTTTTTTATAGTTATGGGTAGTTCACTAATCCATTTCTTAGCTAGGGGTGACCCTTCTTGTAGGTTTGCAGATTTTATTTTGGAGTCCTTGATTTTATCTTGTGAAAATTGCCCCTCTTGAGGCCATACCATTCTTTTTTGCCTGGAAAATGTTTAGAAAAAAATTTACAAGTTTTTAGAGTCATTTTCTGATTAGAATCTAGTACCATCTTCATAGTGTTCATTTGCATCAGATTTCACGTCATTTGGACAAGTCTAGAGAGAGTTATGAGCATTTTAGTGAGTTATAGTGTTGTTGGTTATGCATTTTTAGTCATTGTTCAGTCATATCAGATTGTAATATTTTATCCTTGGGGTTGAGTTTGAGTATTAGAGTCTTGTTGTGCATTGGAGAGACATTATATAATATTTCAACATTGATAGACTTCTAATTCAGTGTTCTTGGCAAGCAACCATTCTCATTGTAAGGATGTTATAGTAGTATTGTTCAGCCATTTCTATTTCTTGCTAAGTTACATTGTATTCCCATGACTATGGAAGAGACTGGCCCTCGCTTAGTCTTCTTGTATTGCAATAGATCCTCATCATCATATGATAGCGCCTTGCTCACCTCAGGCTTGGAGTGCACATGCTTGATGATTGAGTTACTTTTAGCTTTGCATTGTTATCAATAGATCCTCTGCCATATGATAACGCCATTCCCATGTTGGGTTTGGAGTGCACATGCTTGGTGTTGAGTTTGCTTTCCAGGATTGTGTTTCTTTTCTTAGTACCCCCGCCATATGGTAGCACCATTCCCACCTTGGGTTGGAAAGCAAATTTTTGGCGTTGAGATTACTTTCAACATCATAATTCTTTCCAGTTGCTATTAACAACCCTCTTTCCATATGAAATCATCATTCTCATCTTGAGAGTTACTTCCCAATTGCTAGCTTTGGTTTGAGCTAACCTTAAAGGGTGCTTCTTGTGCTGGTGTGTTCATTCAAAAATTGAAAAAAATTGGGTTGGCTCATTACACCAAGTATTTGGAGGGTTACTCCAAGGCTATGATGGATATCCTCCATAACTAGATGGGTATGGGGGCTGCCATTGGTTACCAGATTAATAGGAATTAAAATATGGCCCAGTATAGGATAGTGGATCTGGTGGCATACCTTGTCTTGGAGCTCAAGGCCTCCTTTGTGCAACATAGTAGACTTGGTCTTCTTTAATCTGGATTGGCTTGAACTCAAGTGGAACCTACTTGCTTTCAAGATTGGCTATGATCTTACATCTACAGTCCTTCTTTTGTCTGCAGTGGGGGCAATACTCTGTCAACATTATCTCTACCTCCTATTTCTTTTTCTTAGCTTGTGTTAAGCCCTTAATATTAGTGTACATCGGGTTATGAATAGTCAGCTTGTGGCTATCTTAACTCTCTATTAAGTCATATTATCATTATTATATTTTTATTTAGTTGTTTATGTCAGCCTAAGACTAATATAGGTGTGTCTAAGTCGGCCTAGGTGATATCCTAGGCATAAATAGTTATATATAGGAGGTTGTGAGTCTTATTTCATCATCAAGTTATGAAGTGTGTTCTCATTAGAGATATTTGGAGGTTTTCCCCCTCAAAGTGGCTTGTTATTATCAGTTATTATCAAGTATTTTTAGCATATTTCATATCATATTCTTCTATTGTGCAAGTTATTTCATAACAAGTGGTATCAAAGCATGATCTTGGCACTGTAGAGGCAAGGTTTTTCTCAATTTTGGAGGTGATTTTGGGAAGAGCATATCCTTCATATTTTGGTGAATTTTTTTCTGATTTTTAAAGGGTTTTTGAAGAACATATTGAAGAAGCTTCAATCTATATTTTAGAAGAATTGGAGTAGAATTAAGTGAATTATTGTAGAATTAGGGATTCTACACTATTTTTTTTGGAATCTGCATATCTTGCACATCTTGTTGTATTGGAGTCTAATTTTTATTGGGTTTTTGAAGACATACTAAAGGATATTACAGAAAAAATTTCAAAGAATTTAAGTTTCATTTGTGTGATTTATTTCAAAATTAGTGGTTTTCATCATGACAGGGCCTGCAACAAGGGGCAAAAAGAATGTTGTCACTCTGGGGAAGACTCCTGATAAGGATGGGGTAACAATAGAGGATATTACTCCTAATGAGGAAATCAATAAGCTCAATGAAGAAATTTCCTCAATTAAGATGGATATGTGTGACCTAAGAGGAGATATATCGGACATGCGAAACATGTTAAGCACCTACATGGCTAACCCAAGAAAGGAGCTCTCAAGCGACCAAGGTGAAAATTCTAGGTCAGCTACCATTGACACAACCTTTAGTATTCCTATGGGATCTAGGAATTTATTTCCAAAGGTGGATATGCGCAAGTTTGATGGCAAGGATCCTCTAACATGGATAAACCAAGTGGAGAATTTTTTTGAAGTACACCAAATTCCAAATGTACAAAAGGTCACGATGGCTTCCTTATATCTAGAACTAGATCAGTTCATTTTGTATCGTTGGATTTGTACTCATCGAAGGAAAAAGGGGCTCACTATCTCATGGTCAATGGTAGCATGACAAAACACTTCTTCAGCTAGCTGGCTAAACTTCAACAAATAGGATCAGTTAAGGATTATATTCAACAATTCCAAAATCTATCCTTAAGAGTGGATACAATAACAGAGGAAAATTTGAATGATTTATTCTTGGGTGGTCTCAAGGATCACATTCAACATGAGGTATGCATGTTTAGTCCTAGCTCCATAAATGAGTCTTTTATCTTAGCATGCAGGGTAGAGGAGAAGTATTTGATTCCTAAGAAGCAAGGGGCTAATGTGAAAAGAGAGAAAGGATATTCAACACAACCTACTAAGTTGACTCCACAAAAAATTGAGGATAAAAGAGAAAAAGGTTTGTGTTTCAATTGGGATAGCAAATACAGTCGAGGACATAAATGCAGTGAAATAAATTGTTCTATATTGAAGGTCGAAGTGAGGAAGAAGCCAAGGAACCCATACTAGAGGATGAAAGGGAGTCAAATGAGGAATCAAATGATTCTCAACCAATCATTTCGTGTCATGCACTCTCAGGTTTTAGTGCTCCACAAACTCTCAAGGTGGTGGGGTTCTTAAAGAAGCAAAAGGTAACAGTGTTGATCGACTCGGGTAGTACTCATAATTTCATCAACAAAAAGTTAGCTACTCATCTAAATTGTTTTATATACCCAGCTCCAGAGTTTCAGGTTTTGATTGCAGATGGTGGTATAGATAGTTGTTCAGGGAAGTTTCATAGCATTAAATTATCAATGGGATATTATCAACTTGATACCCCAATGTATGCGATATCCATGGGTGCAACAGATATTGTTTTGGGAGTACAATGGCTTACTACATTGGGAACGATTTAGATGAACTTCCAAGAACTATTCATGAGATTTCAATCAGAAGGAAGGCTAGTAGAGCTAAGGGGGTTGAAAGAAAAATCCCCACAAATGGTAAGCTCTCATCAAATGCAAAATTTTCTTAAGAAAGGAGTGGATGGATTTGTGGCCCAACTATGTTCATTAGAAGTCTCTCAATCTAATGCTCCTACTCATCCAGATTTGCAAGCTATAATTGATCGTCACTTAGTTTTTCTTGGAGATATGCCTAAAGGACTTCCTCCTAATAGGGATCATTATCATGCCATACAGTTAGTCCTAGGGAGCCAACCACTAAACATCAGGCCTTACAGGTATCCACACATACAAAAGAGCGATAGAAAAAAATGTTGAAGAGATGCTAGAGGTAGGAATTATCAGGCATAGCCAAAGTGCTTACTCCTTGCCTATGGTGATGGTACGTAAGAAGGATGATACTTGGTGCATGTGTCCAGATTATAGAGTGCTCAACATGTACACCATTAAAGATAAGTTTCCTATTCTAGTCATTGATGATTTGCTAGATGAATTGAATGGAGCTATGTATTTTACCAAGTTAGATCTTAGATCTGGTTATCACCAACTTCGGATTAAGGAGAAAGATATTTGTAAGACAACATTTCAAACTCATGGGGGTCATTATGAATTTTTGGTGATGCCATTTGGTCTTACCAATGCACCATCTACATTCCAAAGTTTGATGAATTCCATTTTTAAGAAGTTCTTGAGGAAGTTTTTGTTAGTATTCTTTGATGATATATTGATTTATAGCAAGACTTGGGAAGAACATTTGCAACATGTGGATCAAGCATTACAAATACTTGAAGAACATAAACTCTATGCTAAGCCATCCAAGTGTGTGTTTGGTCTTACAGAGGTGGAGTATTTGGGACACATAGTTTCACATGAGTAAAGGTGGACCCTAACGAAATTAAGGCTATCATGGAATGGCCTATTCCAAAAACCATTAAGAAACTAAGGGGTTTCTTGGGATTAACAGGGTACTATAGAAGATTTGTGAAGAATTATGGTCGTATAGTAGCACCTCTCACCACTCTATTGAAGAAGGATTCTTTTCATTGGAACGAGTCTACCAATACAACATTTGAGACATTGAAGGAGGCTATGTGTACAACTCCAGTGCTTGCCACTCCTAACTTCACCAAGGAATTCATTGTGGAATGTGATGCTTCTGGAAATGGGATAGGAGCAGTGCTCATGCAAGAAGGTCAACCAATTGCTTTTGAAAGTTGTCAATTAAAAGGTAAGAATCAACTAAAACCTATTTATGAGAAGGAAATGCTAGCAATACTCCATGTAGTGAAACAATGGAGGCCTTATCTATTGGGTAGACACTTCAAGGTTAAGACAGATCATGATAGCCTCAACTATTTTTTGGAACAAAGACTATCTTCCAAAGAGTGGCAAAAATGGGTCACTAAGATGTTAGGATATGACTTTGAGATTATATATAAGAAAGGGAAAGAAAATATTTTCGCAGATGCACTTTCAAGGAAGGATGAGAAAGATGAAGCCTTATTGTGTTCCCTTTCAATATTACAAGCAAATTGGGTGGAGGAAGCCAAAGCAAAGTGGCAAAATGATGTTGCGACAAGTAATCTGATCAAAAAATTAAAAAGTGATCCTAGTAGTTCAGATAAGTTTTGTTGGAAGGGAGATACTCTTTGGTATAAAGAGTGTTTGTATCTATGAAAGAATTCCACTCTTAAACACAAGATTCTCACAGAGTTGCATGAGTCTCCAGTGGGTGGTCATTCAGGATTTTTGAAGACATATCATCGAGTCAAGCTAGACTTTTTTTGGTAAGGGCTAAAGGGTGATGTTCAAAAATTTGTGGTTGAATGTTTGGTTTGTCAAAGGCATAAAGGAGAGACAATTAAGACACTAGGTATCTTACAACCCTTATCTATTCCTAGCCAACGTTGGGAAGAGGTATCCATGGACTTCATCACAGGGCTTCCCAAATCTAAAGGTCATAATGTCATCATGGTGGTAGTTGATCGCCTCACTAAATATGCACATTTCATTGCATTATCACATCCTTTTACAGTAAGTGCAGTGGAAAAATCTTTTTTGAAGAATATCCAAAAGCTACATCGTACACCTAAGGTTATTGTTAGTGATCGTGAGCCTATCTTCACTAGTCACTTTTGGAAAGATTTATTCTCATGTTTGGGTACTCAATTGGCTCATAGCTCTTCATACCACCCTCAATTAGATGGGAAAACTAAGGTTGTTAATAAGTGTTTGGAAGGATATTTACGCTATTTCACTTTAGAGAAATAGTCTCAGTGGGTAGATTGGCTACCACTTGTAGAATGGTGGTATAACACTTCTTTTCATAGCTCATCAAAAATGTCTCCATTTTTGGCACTTTATGGATATCATCCTCCTTCCATCAGATCATAAATAAAGGTGTCTCCAAGAGTTCAGGCAGTAGAAGACCACTTGCTTCATCAACAACAAGTACTTCAGGACTCAAGGAGAATTTATCCATAGCCCAAAATTGAATGAAACAACAGGCAGACTAACATTGTAGTGAAAGAAGTTTTGAAGTTGGAGATTGGGTCTTCTTGAGATTGCAGCCTTACAAGAAAATCTCACTAAAGCAACAAAAAAATAATAATAAGTTGTCTCCAAAGTATTATGGTCCATACCAAATCATGCAAAAGATCAGTAGTTTTTCCTACAAGCTTGAGTTGCCACCAACAACAAAGATACATCTAGTTTTTTGTGTTTCCTATATGAAGAAGGTCATTGGGCATAATATTCCCACTCAAACAACACTACCAGAGCTCGATGAAGAAGGAAGAATCATTTTGGAACCAAACATTCATCAAACACGCACAAAGAAGCTAAGGAATAGAACTCTCACTGAGTATCTCATCCAATGGAAGAATTTACTAGTTCAAGATGCCACATGGGAGGATGAGTTGATTCAAAAGTATCCAAACTTTATTAGCATTAAGGACAATGCTTCTTTGAAGAAGGGGGGCATGCTATGCCCTTAATATTAGTGTACATCGGGTTATGAATTGTCGGCTTGTGGCTATATTAACTCTCTATTAAGTCATATTATCATTAGTATATTGTTATTTAGTTGTTTAGGTTAGCCTAAGACTTATATAGGTGTGTCTAAGTCGGCCTAGGTGATATCCTAGGCATAAATAGGTATATATAGGAGGTTGTGAGTCTTATTTCATCATCAAGTTGTGAAGTGTGTTCTCATTAGAGATATTTGAAGGTTTTCCCCCTCGAAGTGGCTTGTTATTCTCAGTGATTATCAAGTATTTGCAGCATATTTCATATCATATTCTTTTATTGTGTAAGTTATTTCATAACAACCTAAAGTGTATCTAGTTGAGTAGCTAGATTATTTATAATGTCTTGCTTGAAGTCTTCCAGCAAATGAGTAATCTCCATTCTTAAAACTCCATTGGTAGTTGACTTACCCATGGAAGATTTTTAAGCTCTCCCCTTCTTTGAAGCTACCCTGGAGTAGTTCTGGCATATTTTCTTGATATCTTCCCAAGGAACTTGGGAGATATCTTTTCCTCCCTTGAGATCCAAGGCATCAGTGCAACTATCATTAATTCCTCTCAGGAAAAGCAACTTTTGTGAGTCTTCATTAAGTGTATGGTGTGGAGATTTTTGTAGGAAAAAAAAAAACCCTCAATGTAATCTTCCAGGATCTCATCTTCCTTTTGTTGCATCTTCAAAAATTTCACCTCCTCTCATGTCACTACCCCTACAATATTCCTTGTATTTCTCAAGAAATTTTGTTTTCACATCTTCCCAAGTTTCCACAGTATCTCTACCTAGGCTCATGAACCATCTTAATGCAACCTCTTTCTGAGTCATAGGAAATAGCTTAAGCCTATGGGCATCAGTAGTGTAATCATAACTCCTATAGAGTATGTCAAACTCAAACAAAAAGGTATCAGTATCTTCTATGACAAGTCCATAAAACTTGGGGATTGTTTAGGCAAGTATGCTCTTGATATTGTCAACTTCATTCTAATGGGTAATGGGGAAAGAAAAAGCTGGTGGATTAGGCCTGTTCCCATTTGCATCACCCATGCTTGCTTGATGTTGTTCCAAAGCAAAGGGGTTCTCAAGCTTATTTTGATCTTCAAATGAGACTTTAGAACTAGTCAAATCAAGATATGCATCAACAAAGGGGTGTGGATCTTCTTCTTCTTTTGGTAGGTTCTGATATTCAACTAGCTGGAATGGATTAGGATTGTTAGGAAGGAATCTCCCATAAGCATCCCTTCTACTTCCTCTATGCATGCGGTATCACTCACTATCAGTCAGCTCACACAAAGAACTGGTAAAGAATAAGGGGGGTCATTACTTCCTAAATGAGGATATACTAAGAACAACTTCCAGAAACACTAAAACAAGAAAAACTAACAATGACTCCAAAAGACACCCTATTTTGACACCATCCCTAGCAACAATGCCAAAAATGTTGGCCATCTACAATGATTTTAATAACTAAGCCTTCATGACCATGATTCAGAGATTGGACATCTAACCTGAACAACTATCTCAATCATCATGAAGGTGCATTTAACCTGTCAACCCAAGGATGTGAATTTGAAATGGGTCAGCACAGTATGTGCACTAGGAACTCAAAGTATCCATTTCATTCTACAACTAAGGAACACACAATACTGAAAGTAAATTACTTGAAAAGGAATGAAACAAATGTTGAATATCAACTAGCAACTATGCTAAACTGAATTGTATAACAGGAATGAAAATCTAAGCAACAAACAAGAAATTACTCTATCTGCTTTGGCTGCAGGAGGAGTCACAAAATGAAATTCTAGTGGCTACAGGAATAGCTGATGCCAGATTTCTAAGTAATAAACAATAAGTAATACTAAAGAAATGCTAAACTAAGAAGACAGATTACTCACCAAGTGGACCCCCTTGATAAGTATCCTCTAAAACTAATGAGAACTCAAATGCTTGAACTCATAACTTTATTTTATTCACTATAAATCATGAATACAAGAAAGAAATGTATATGTATTACTAAAAACTGGAGAGTGCAAGTACAATATCAAATTGTGCAACCTTCTGAAAAAGGAGCATCAGATTATTATTTATACTAACAACTAAACGAGGTAGTCAAATCCACGACTAGGAGGACGCCATTTAGGGAAAACAGAGGAAATGGAGAAATGGTGGTTACGCATGCATGGAATCTAGTTAGACATTCAGGTCCAAATGCAAATTCAGCTTAGTAGTAACCTCGTACATGCTTGATCATTAAATTCCACTACAAGGCGGTTATGTTTAGTTGCATGAAGAATCTTTGGCCATCATCCTCCTTTTACTTAGAGTGATTCCTTTGTTGGACGTTATGGTGTATGCCCAACTGGCCATGTCTTCCTCAACTTAGCATATTAAATTTGCAAGGCAATGCCAATACACATAATAACTACACATCTATAACCAATTTAAGGAACATTCATTAACCACATGCAAAATCAATATAGATAATCCACATAATATGCCAAATGTCATTAAAACTTGCAAAGATAGGATTAAGTCCAATATCAATGGTTTGAGGGAAACATTATGAAAATACCAACATTTAACATTAAAGTCCATGACATCTATCAGAAAATAAACTATAGATTTTACCCAAAATTGGACCAAAAACTAAGCTCATCACCTTCAAATGATAAAACAATCGCTTATATATATTTGCAACAAGAAATTACATCGCTACATGTCGGCCTCAATAGTAAAATGAATACAAACTGCCAGCCCAAAACAATAATAATTATTCATGTGAATCAACCAAGGTTAGCCACAACATAGTAAGGACCCAAAATAAAATTCTTAAAAATGAACCACCTTCAAAAATTAATCCTCGAAGATCCACAACACACTCCAACACCCTGTCAGCCAAGAACAAGAAAAACATGAACACGCAAGAGAAAATATTGAATCACAAGCTCAACGATCAACATGGACATGCAACATAGATAGAGCATGATATAGAAACATCCACAAACATCATGAATCACTAGAGAGGCATCCACAACAATTGAACTTGCTAAAATCAAATCATTTTCATTCAAGAACACCAACTGAAGCAACAAAAAAATTGTCAGAATATAAATCTTCATAACTTGATCAAATCTTCACGTGGATCTCTGAAACTCAACATGGATAAACTAGATATACTTGACAAGAAACCCTTTAGTCCACAACCTCCGATTATAAACATACTCAGCTCATCGACAAATTGAACTTCACTTCACCACTGACAACCTGCAACCTATTTCATTACAATTTTCTCAATATCCTCGACATATACAACCTCTAATACATTAATGCTAATAGTGTTTACATCAATGAAAACCACATATCAACAACACAACCACAACATCCAACAATCTCCCCTTTTGGCATTGATGGCAACACATGATTTGAAAAACATCATCAACGCAAATTTCTTCAACACTTACTCCCCCTTAGGTTCTAACGCTTTTCTCCTCAACAACTCTTCTCCCACATGACTCTTCTTCCTTAGACAATTCATAGTTTTTCACATGACTCTTATCCCCCTTTGACATCAATGACAAAGATCTCTTTTCTCCACACAAGCTCTGAACCACATATCTGAACATCTGACTACTCCACCTAAGTAGCAACCACCACAACCTCAATCTAGATCAAAATATGACTATGAAATGCACATATTGATACAAGTCAATGCATCTTAGTTCTAATTGGGAGGGGTAATCACCCATAGCTTCCCTATGAGATACTCGAAAGTATCCTTAGGAAATGGCTTTGTAAAGATATTTGCAATATGTTCCTTAGTAGGCACATACTCCAATCTGACTTCCTTTCAACTTAGCTTCTCTCTGAAAAATTGAAACTTGATAGATATATGCTTGGTCTTTGAATGCAGCACCAAATTCTTAGAAATGTTAATTGCACTTGAATTATCAAAGAATATAGCAATGAGATCATCATACATAACTCTGATATCTTTCAACATTTGCTTCATCTAGAACACTTGAGTATAGTTATTAGAAACAACAATGTATTATGCCTCTACAGTAGATAAAGAAGCAACATTTTGCTTCTTACTTAACCATGAAATCAGATTCTTACCCAAGAAAAAATCACCTTCCCAATCAACATCAGTAAAGGAACTCAAAGTAAGATCATCATCTTTAGCATACCACAATCCAAAATCAACTATCCCCTTCAAGTATCTGAAAATTCTCTTTACAACAGTTACATGAGATTCCTTAGGATCAACTTGAAATCTTGCAACAATACATTCAAAATTTATGATATCTATTCTAGTTTGAGTCAAATAAAACAATCCAAAAATGATTGATCTATATCTAGTTTTATTTTCTTTCAGAGAATCATCATTTTGTGTCAACTTGCATCTGGTCACCATAGGTGTACCAACTAGCTTTGAATCTTCCATACCAAACTTCTTTAGCAATTCTTTCACATACTTGGACTGAGATATGAAGATCCCTTTATCTAAGTAATTTGTAATCCCAAAAATAATTTCATCTCACCAATTATATACATTTCAAACTCATTCTGCATCTCATCAACAAACTTCATGCACAAACCATCATCTCCTCAAAAAATGATATCATCAACAAAGACTTCCACAATCAAATCTTCATCATGATCAATTTTGAAATACAAATTACTATCAACAATACCTTTATTAAATCCAAGCTTCAACAAATACTTTTCCAATCTAGCATACCATGCTCTTGGTGCTTGCTTAATTCCATACAATGCTTTCCTCAACCAACAAACCATATCACCTTGATCACTCAACTGAAATCCATCATGGTTGCTCTACATACACCTCTTCTTCCAGTTCTCTATTTAGAAATGTTGACTGGACATCCATCTAATAAACCTTGTAGTTTTTTTAAGCAACATAAGAAAGAAATAATCTCATAGCTTCAATCCTAGCAACAGGGGAAAAAGTTTCTTTAGAGTCAATTTCTTCCATCTGGGAATATCCTTTACACACCGGCAATCTTGCTTTATTTCTAACCACTTCACCTTGCTCATTTAGCTTGTTTCTAAAGACCCATTTAGTTCCAATTACATTTTTGTCCTTAGGTCTAGCAACAAGAATCCATGTATTATTCTTCTCAATTTGTTGTAGCTCTTCTTTCATTGCTTCCACCTAATGTTCACATTTGCTTGCTTCATTCACACTAGTAGGCTCAATCTTTGAAATCAAACAATCCTCTTCAACAATATTTCTCCTAGTCTAGGCTCAATCTTTGTGTTCTCTCTTCTCCACGTTCACTATTTTCTCCTTCCTCTTGATCTTCTTGATTCACCAAAATGATTTGAACCTAATTTGAAGTTTTAGCTTTCTTTCCTATGACTAAACTATTATTCTAATCATCTAAATCATATCCACGGGTTTTGGATGGTCTAGCTATGTCCTCATCAACCTTGACATTTACACTTTCAACTATTTTCCTCAATCTCTTGTTGTAGCATCGGTAGGCCTTGATCTTAGTAGAATAACCAAGAAATATTCCTTCATCACTCCTAGCATCAAAATTTCCTATCTCTTCATCTCCTCTGATATAGCATTTACTCCCAAAGCTTTTGAAATATCTAACGGTAGGCTTATGACCAGTCCATAGCTCAAAAGGGGTTTTACCAGTATCATCTTTGACTTGTACCTGGTTGAGGATGTCAACAACAGTACTCACAGCTTCTCTCCAATATATATGAGGAACATTTCCTTCCAGAATCATAGTCCTATTAGCATCTTGAACTATCCTATTCTTCCTTTCCACAAATCCATTTTGTTGAGGGGTCCACAGGGAAAATAATTGTCTCATTATCCCATCCACTTCACAAAAGGAATTAAACTCATGAGAAGTGAATTCACAACCTCTATCTAATCTCAAACATTTAATCTTTAGACCTATCTCTATCTCAACCATAGCCTTAAAAACATTGAATTTCTCCAGAGCTTCAAATATATCCCTTAAGAAAGCAACCCACATCAATCTAGAGTAATCATCAATAAATAACATGAAGTACCTATCTCCTTGGAAAATTCTGATTCTAGAAGGACCACACAAATTAGTATGCACAAGATCCATCACTTCTTTTGAACAATGTTTTTTGATATGAAATGAAATTCTAGTTTGTTTCCCTAACTGACATTCCTTGCATATAGGATTAGTAGGATTTACCAACTTAGGAAGATCTCTCACTTCCTGAGTAGAATTTATCTTGATAATATTGTCAAAATTCTCATGACACATTCTCCTATGCCACAACCAACTTTCATCAACTTGAACAATCAAACAAATTTTACTAGCATCATTCAGGTGAAAGATGTTACCTTTTGTTTTTGTACCTAAAGCAATCACATTTCCACAACTCCCAATATTCTAAACTTTCCATTACTGAATTGAAGATTGTATCCCTTGTCAACCATCTATTCAACACTTAACAAATTATGCTTCAAACCTTCCACATAAAGAACATCATCAATATTATTCTTACTGTCAAGGGAAATGGATCCTCTACCATGGATTACACTAGCTTTTTCATCACTGAATCTTACAACACCACCATCATACTTTTCCAAACTCACAAATTTACTTTTATCACCTATCATGTGATGAGAGCATCCACTATCAATCACCCATTCATCTTTCTCTTCAACTGTGGCCGCTAGAGCTTTCTCCAAATTTGAGCAACTAACAAATTCAATATGTATAGGATCATTTTCCTTGATATCATTAAATACCCATTCATCCTCACTTCCATTTCCTTTATCAGATTCATCATCTATCACACCTTCATCAACAACATAGTAGCACTTTATTTGAAATTTAGGTTTGTTAGGTTTTGGCTTAGGGACTCTTTCTGAACACCTTGATGCAAAATGACCTATCTTATTGCAAGAAAAACATTTAATAGGAAATTTCCCTTTATACTTACCTTCTCCTATGGCTTCTCTCTTGATAATAAGTGCTTCAAGCTCTTCTAGCTCTCTTTCTTCTTCCTCATACTTGAATGTCTTTCTTGATGAAATTTCTCCCAAATCATATATTTTTTTATCTCTCCTGGAGGTAGTAGCTTTGAATGTAGATTCTATCTTAGGAAGAGCATCACCAAATTCACTCAACTCAAAAGTAGTAAGCTTACCAATCAACATGTCTCTGGTTACATTTTTCACAGTCCAGAGCTCTTCAATAGTTGTAGCTTTGACTTTGTATGAAGCAGGCAAGGATTTAAACACTTTAGAAACAATCTTTGATTCATCCAACTGTCCACCATCACATCTAATACCTCATACAAGTTCATTCACTCTTTGCATGAAATTAGTAATGTTCTTATCATCACCCATTCTCAACATTTCATATTCCCATTTCAAAATTTGTAACTTAGCAATCTTCACATTAGCATCACCTTCATACAAAGTTTCCAACTTCTTCTAGATCTCATAAGCAGTCTTCAAATCCATAACATTTGTCATCTTAGAATCAATCAAAGCACTCAACAATGCTTCCTTAGCCCTAATATTGTACTCAACATCCCTAATCTCAATAATAGTAGTAGGACCATTTTGAGGAATAACATAAATATTGCTTGTAATGCTCTAGTAGGGTTCACCAATGCATCTCAGATGACATTCCATTTGAGTCTTCCATAGAGAATAATTTTTTCTCTCAAATCTCGGACTATCATTCTTGCATGTCACCATCCTAAATCACCTCAAGCTATTAAACTTCTTCCAAGGAACCTTCTCTTATACCAATTGTTGTCAACACAAGGGTAGACAACTAAGAGGGGGGGTGAATCAGTTGTCATAGAATTTCAAACTTATTCAACTTATTATGCTTATTCTCAAATCTTATCGATAACCATGAAAGAATAAATTAACAACACATCAGAAACACATATAACACCAAGATTTTTACATGGAAACCCTATTAGGGGAAAACCACAGTGGAGGTCAGTCCACAAGATTATACCATGTTAAATGTATAAAGAAATATGAATGGGGAATACACATACATTCAAACACACTACCTAGGGCACACAGTTCAAATACAACAAGGCTTACTGCCCAATGGAAGACAAATTGTCTTACAAAGATATGAATTACATCCACAAGATTTGAATTGAGAAAATAACATCTGCTAATGCCTGATTATAGTTCTGGTTAAGCACATGAACACTTCTTCACTCTTCTTCACACTCTACTCTACCTTTGAAATATCTGAACAATATTCACACATAGGACTCACACACTTCACATACTCATTCACTCATGCCATAAAATGATAAAAAAATCACTTATATATATCCACAACAAGAAATTACATCACTACATGTCAACCTCAATAATAAAATGAATACAAACTATGGGCCCAAAATAGTAACAATTATTAATGTGAATCAACCAAGGTTGGCCACAACATAGTGAAGACCCAAAATAAAATTCTCAAACATGAACCACCTTGAAAAATTAATCCTCAAATATCCACAACATGATTCAACACCTTGCCAGCCAAGAACAAGAAAAACATGAACACGCAAGAGAAAATCTCAAATCACAAGCATAATGATCAACGTAGATGTGCAACATAGATAGAGAATGATCTAGAAACATCCAAAAACATCATGAGTCACCAAAGAGGAATTTGTAACAACTAAACTTGCTAAAATCAAATCATCTTCATTCAGGAACACCAACTGAAGCAACAAAAAAACCATCATAATACAAATCTTCATAACTTGATCAAATCTTCATGTGGATCTTTAAAAATCAACATGGATAAACTAGATATACTCAACAAGAAATATTTTAGTCCACAACCTTTGATTATCAACATACTAAACTCACCGATAGACTAAACTTCACTTCACCACTAACAACCTGCAACTTATTTCATTACAATTTTCTCAATATCCTCGACATATACAGCCTCTAAGACATTAATGCTAATAGTGTTGACATCAATGACAACCACATATCAACAACACAACCATAACATCCAACAAGTCTCTCAACATGACATCCACCATGGCTACTCCCATGTGTGGAAAGAAACATAAGTACAAGGGTTCATCACAGAGTCTCTCAACATGATATCATCATGGAGTCTCTCAACATGACGTCTCATCTCAGTCTAAGAGATGAACAAGGGCTTGCACCTCATATTTCTCTGTCTCAATGAAATATACGCTACAAGGTGATGCAGGAGCATCCAGGGTGTAAGAGCAATCTTTCATCACCCAAAAAAAAAGTTGTTTCTTTTCAATAAGGGCTAAATTAGGTAGGGTTACTATTTTAGTAAGTTTGCATTTATGCACAGTTGGACAAGAAATCTTACATAGACCTCCAAAATGGTAAATTGAAGTCAATGGCAAAGAAATCACTTCAATACCATTTTTCATTTGAGAGATTAAAATTTTAATTTTTGAAAATCCTAGTAAAATCTTCAGGGTCAATATTGAGGCACTTAGATCTCCCGAGACCTTTCCAAAAAGGTATTATAATAGAAAATTCAATGGTCGGATCAAAATTTATGACCTCGCAAAGTTGTAATACCAAAATTAATAAAATTTCAAAATATCTTCCTAAGGAAGTTACACTTTCTAGAAGATTCTAGGGCAATTACACCTTCCAAATAAAGGATGTAAAGGGGGACTACAGAGGGGAGGTGAGAGGAAATTTGTGGTCGCTCTGATTTGCAGATTTGCAGATTTATGTAATCAAAAAGCCCATGTGATGGAAAATATAATGTTGTAATTTCATTTTCATTTTAGTGATAATAGAAAATATTTTCTTTCCTTACATTTTTTTGTGCCATTATCTATTGTTTTTATGAGTTTTAGATTGTAAGGGGAGTGCCCTTCATCACAAGGTATTTCACCTCATATTTCTCCATTTCAAAGAAATATACATTACAAGAAATTTTCATGATGATGTGACTCCCTCTAAAGCTCCAAGTACTTCATCAACCTCCTAACCTCCTCATCCAAGGTTTCCTCTGTTGGTTTGTCAAACTCCCTCTAAATGTTATTTCCTCCTCTTCGAAGAAACTAATTACAAATTCTCCATCCAAGGCTGACCCAACCTTGTGCCCTCAAGTGAAGAATCATGAGAGTTATGCACCACTAGCTCAGTCCCAAGGCATCAAGCTACGTCTCCATTTTTGTTTATTTCTTCAGCTTGTGTGACTTCCTCATATGATGCATCAAGCTCTTCCTCCTTTGAATTCCTTATGCAATCTCTCATCATCCTTTTGCTCCTCGATCCATCCTAGAAGCATTTTAGAGAGATTAATAATAGTTCATAGATTTAAACTATTCTAAAGAGAAATACCAATGCTAGAAGCATACATGATTCAATATTCCTAATTTCATGAATTATTATTAACTGCATAAAATTTATTCAAGGTACAAGCATAAAATACTCATCTCTTTATGTTGGTACACCATTGAGCTAGACTAGTAGTTGTGTCTCATCTTCACCACCTTCAGTGTTGCCATCCCATGCAACTGACCTCAAATTTTTAGAACAAACACCTGAGCTAGTTCATTCATGACATGTCCCAAACCCATGAATTCTAATGCCTTACGAGACTTCCCACTTTTACCTTCCAACATTCCCAAAATTCAACATTATCTACAACACTTAATTTATTCTTGATTGCATCCTTAAGACCCACCCAATGCAATTCTACTTTAAACAACTCATGGATACTAGAGTTTGTCACATTATGACCATTTCATAATAGATATACAACACTAGGTTTTAGAAATCTTGTTAAAACATGCAAAAATTGTAGTTTTCCCATAACCATTTTATGTTTCTTTGGCCACTAAACTTCTATAGAAATTTCATAATCTATGCAACTAATTCAATCTAGCTTGAGTTTTATATTACTTCTCAAAAATTTAAATTTGTGTTCCCTAATTAATGTACAAAGCAAACCTAGATATGGTTATAGAAGGTCTGAGAACTCAATACAACAGCAATATTTTGATAGCAAGGGACCACATGACCCCTATGAAAAACTTCCAGGAGTTCCAATGTTTCCCTGAGATCAATCTTCACCCCCAGACACTCACGTATAGCCCAATTTAAATGCATATTATTGAAGAATGGTAGCGACCAAGTCCTAAAACTCATAATACTCTCCCACAAATCTCATGCCAATATCTACAAGTTCCTTCAACAGTATGTAGCGATTGAAATGAGTCAGTACATCCTCAGAAACTCACGCCATGCCAAACCCTACTTCTGAAACTTTCATGTTCACAGACAAATGTGCCAAGGCTAGAGAACAACTGAGTAATAGAAGGAATAATACATCTTGGAGAAAGTTGAAGTTGCAAAGTTTCTTAGATTACTCATGAACTCAAACTTGTTCCCACTTCGAAGATCTCCAATTTCATCTTTGCTTAAACAAATCTGATAAGATATTTTCTTAATCCCACTATAATACCATGTTAGTTTTTAGATCAGAAATGTAAACAAGTAGAAAAAGCAACACATGAACAATAACAAAGATCTTACCTTGGGAAAACCCTCCTACTCTAGGGAGAAAAACCCAAAAAAGAATATTCTCATATATATATTAGAATAATAAGTAGAAAACACTTCTTACAAATTAGGCCTTTGAATTTGGCCATAACTTATACAAATTATATGTGTTGCTTCTTCTTTAGCAAATGATAATGCTTCTCCAAGGAATCAGATCTGTTGATAAAGTGGTGAATTGTTGATAAGGATGGTGTTGTTGATGCTAAGGTGCAAATTGAATGAATGAGCTTGATGTACAAATGATGTATCTTCAACTCCTTTATATACAATAAAGGTTGGCCTATTCTCTAGGTTGGCCCCTAGAAGAAAGAGAAAATATAGAATATTATTTGTACTTAAAAAGGCCAACATACCTTGAGCATCTTTTCATTTTATTTTATTTTATCTAGGAGAAAATATCTCTCTCTGCTATAACACTAACATAGGGAAGTCAATCAACATAGTGTCCAAACCTAGGGTTGACTCACCTTGAGGGTTTCAAGTTAATTCTAATTATTTGTGGCACTATCCCTCTTCCTAGAATGAACATGGAAAAGGTGGATTTGTGATTAGGTGGACACCCACTTTTTCTTTTGGCATAGATCCTTCATTTTATATCCCATTTTTAGGTCTCCTATCCATCTCCTACATTTTCCCATGTTTCATTTTGGTGAACCTAAGATTGTCCATCTTAAATTCTAATTTGGATACATTCAAAACCCTAGATCTAGATTTGCATTAGTATGCTTTATATTGCATTTAGGGTTTATATTTACATGTTTATATCACTTAAATTCAAAAAAATACCAAGAATTTTACATTAATTTTGCATACATCTTGCATTGTAGTTGCATCAAAAGTTTCTTTCAATCATTTAGATTCAAATTTTAGTTCAAAATTGCATTCTAAAAGTTGTCACTTTGTTCACTATTTGTCACTAGTCAAACTTGCATTAAGACACCAACAACTAGAAAATTGTCACATAATTCATAGTTTGCATCCTAAAACTAAAAACATCAACAATAACTTAGACTTAACATCTTTCATTTTTCAGAACCCTGAACAAGGACCCATTTGCCCTTGGGAAAACCTATCCTTGTATAGGTATCCTACCAGACTTTTGGGAGCCCTTTTACCTTTGTTTGTACTTTTTGATTCTATTGTCAAATTTGAGAATTGCATTTCTAAAATAGTTTGTTCTACACATTTAAAATAGTTGTCTTTTTTCTTAAATCTTGAAGTAAATTGGAATTTTTTTTGCATGTTTTAGTTGTGGATAGTTTTTTTTTTTTTGATTGGTAAGAAGTTATGGACATGGGGTCCACTCCTGTAAAATATATAGTAAAAAGAAGAGTTGCGTCAACCCTCTAATAGGGGTTCATTCAGAGATTGGAGAAAAAACAAACAGAGACTCACATTACCTTTGCCAAAAGTGAACCAAAACAAAGAGCTCCTACCCTAAAAAAGAGACAAAATAGAAACAAACCACCAAGATCAAGTTGTTGCAATTTCTCCCTTCTTAGACAATTGATTGAAAATTTCCTTTAGATTTGTCCTCGTAGCACAACCCATTTGTGGGTGTCAAAGCATACTAGGGGGGGAGAGCATTCATCATCTCCATAGGTTGTTTTGTTGCTTTTACTGATGCATCATAAATCAAGGACCATTGAGAACATGTTGTCCTCTCAAAGTGGCATGAATTGCTTGACTGTAGTAAATTATGATCTACTTTTGACTCTAGAGGAATCACCTTGTCCTTTCCCACTTTTTGCTTCTTTAGATCCAACTTTGAAGGACAAATATTTTGATTGGGAGGGTGCATAATAGAATAGTGTTTGGGGGAAGAGTCCTTCCACCAAGAAGCCTCCCTATTTGGTTGAGATTTGATGTGCAATTTGCTACAATATGCCCAGTTTGTTAACACTTCCTACATCTAAAAATTATAACTTCATAGTCCAGTGACTGTTTCTAACATTGACTGTTGGCCCTCAAAATAATTTATGTCAGAGGGTCCTTGGAGATGTCTAATTCCACCAAAATCCTAGCAAAAGTTGTGTGGATGATTTTTTTTTGAATTATCATCCACATAAACAAAAATGCCCAAAGAATTTCCAATTGCTACAAAACATGATTCGAACCAATAGTGAAGGGGGAGGTTTGGAAGGCAAACCCAAATCAGAAAAACTGAAAACAATTCTATAGATGGATCAAATTATGGATGCCAAGATTTCAGCTATAGCAAATTTTCTTCCCACATTCAAACATAATTAAGAATGTTGTTCTTGTCTCTCTTGTCTCAATGTTTCCCTCCATATGTGGAAGCCATGCTTTTGTGATCCAATCATGAAGATTAGGTAGATTGGGCCAGTGATCATTAAATCACCTGATTAAACCATTCTCAAAAAAGAAACCTTCATTTTTGTGCAATTCCTTCAACAAAGTGTCATCGAAATCCAAAGATAGTGGTTTACCTGAGCATTGCACGATTCTCTTATTACTAGTAAAATTATCGAGTTTTTGTGGAGTGCCTAGCATAGATTGAGTGCTAGATTTGGCCACCTCCAAAAATGAGCTTTTAAACCCTTTCTGCCACTGCCCCTAAACAAAATTGTTGGTTACCTAAACATTCTATAATTGTAACCCCTCAAGCAAAAAATTTGTCCCAATATGAGAGAATATGTTAATTTTTTCACCATGAATGGGCGATGATGGAGTGCTAGGAGAGATAGCAGATTCGTTCTTGGTGCCCAGGGAAGAAGCCAAAGACGATGCAAAAGCGGCCGAAACCCTTGATGAACCCTTTAAAATATCATTTGAGCCCTTGAAGAAAACCTTCACAATAGCAGAATTCCCAACATCTGACACACCCATGGAGGAGATGCCATTGACAATGCCCAATGGAACCCTAGGATTGGTTGTGGACTATAGATTCTCCAACTTTTCCAATTTCGGCATTTTCGGCAGTGGCTAAAAAATTAAATATTATATCTTGGCGTAATTTATATAGATTAAATTTAAGATATATATGCTAGTAGCTAGTTGTGGATAGTGTTTGATCTATATACATTTACTCTATTTTTGGCATCATTCCATAGTTTAGATAGATTAATTTACATTTTTCAATCATTGGAAACCATAAACTACCCTAAAAACATTTTAAAAAAGCATAAACTAAATGAAAACCCTTAGAGAAATCATAGTTATTTGGAAATCTCAAACCCCTTTCTATAAGTTAACATATCCATCAAGCCTTTTATTAGTGATGACTTTGACATGTTAGATGAATCCCTTGAGGATTTCATCTCACTAAGCTCATCCACTAAATTTGGTCATGAGAAAATGAAACAAAGGGAAATAAATGCAATCACACCTCAACTTACCCTTTACCCACCTTCACAAGAACCTCAAGTCCAAAACACACCTTTTCTTATCATAGGACCACCTCAAAACAAGCATAAACCTGTTAGAAGTATCTTGAACTTTGCAAATCAACTCACTAGAAACAATGTGTTGCATCAATCTAATTATCATAATGTTTCTCATGCATAAAACAAAAGGAACAATAGGCAACCACAAACTATACCTACTTCATTACCACTTCCTCAACCTATCTTTCCTAGTGCTCCTCATTTTCCTTTTCATAGTGGAAAGGAGGATGATCTTGTGGAACAAATTCAAAACACTCCTACTAAGATTTATTTATGTGATCTCATTCAAGCATCACCTAATTACCATAGAACTCTTCAAAGTGCTTTACAAAATGTATTGGTCCCTCCTGGTGTGCAACATAATGATGTAGCAACCCTAATCTAAGGTATGAATGTTGTCAATATTCATATTGTCTTCCATCAAGATCAGTTACCTCCATTGGAGATACAAAAACAAAATGAGGCCTTGATGATAGTGGTTGTTAGCAATAGATGTGGAATAAAAATAACTCTCATTGACAATTGTTCAACCCTTAATGTGTGTAGTATAAACATCTTGGATAAGATTGGAGTGGATAAGACTAACATTGAACTAGATTCCTTATCTATTCGTTGTTTTGATAATGTGGGAAAGCAACCTCTTGGTGTGATAACATTACTTATGAAAGTTGGAAAAGTTACATTGCAAAATCCTATCCATGTCATGCCTCAAGATCTCTCATATGATCTTCTTTTGGGTAGGCCATGGATTCATGAAATGAATGGAGTCCCTTCAACTCTTCATCATTTAATGAAATATGTATATAACAATAAGTTCTACACAATCAAAGCTGGCCTCCAATCCAAAAGTTGCTTACAAATGGAGAAAGATAAAGAGAGTCCTTTGAAAACATTAATACCAACCTCACAAGTAGAAACTGGGGAAGAGGAAGAAAAATATAATTTTTTTGTAACAGTTAAAAGGTTATTGGATGATGATTAGGGTTCATTATATTTCACACCTATGTTCATAGGAGAGTATAAAATCATAAAAAATGCAACAGAAAAAGAAAAAGGAACAACAATGATGTCAACACAACACACCATCAATAATATTTGACTCGACAATTTTTAAAGAAGACATAAGTTACACAACAAATTATGACGAGGTTGATCATGAGCAACCACCATATTCAAAAGAAATGTAAGATCTTTATGGGAAAGGATATCAAATCTTGAAGCAACTTGGTTATAGTGGAAAAGGATGTGGTGTGAATGAACAAGGCATTTGTGTCCCTATAGAGCCTAACATACAAGAAACATAAAGTGGTCTTGGATACTGTCCTTTGAAAGCCTCAAAAAATCCTTCACTCAACATCAACACCATTATGCAATATTATCCTAAGACAACTCTCACATTGAAGCATCCTGATTTAATAGATTCCACAAGTGATGAATCATTGAATTATTTTTAACATGATGAAGCTTTGGTAGAAATTTTGGGAGTTTATGATAGTTTACCAACTCATAACCACAAAAAAATATTCAGTTCTACCTTAACAAGTAACGTATACTTTGGTGAAGAAAATAAAACAAGTGATATTGAACAAGATGAAGAAGAAAAAATTCTTGAAATTCCAAATCAAAGCACATTACTTGTGGGAGATACAATTAACATACCAATGGAAACATCTAATGAAGAGAAAGTGATTCAAATAGGGAAGTGTCTTGATGATGATGAACAAGAAGAACAAGACCCAATATTACATGTCTTTCATGAACTTTTTTATTGGACTAATTTGGATATGTCAGGTATTGATGCTAAGATAGTTACACACAACATTGTCCTTGAGCAAGATGCTAAACCGGTAAGACAAAAGATACACAAGATGAATCCTAAGATAGCCTTATTGGTTAAGGTTGCAATTGAGAAGATCTTATATGTTTTATTTCTTCTTCCTATTGATTATTTACCATGGATTTTAAACATTGTAGCAGTGGCAAAGCCTGACAATTGTATTAGGATGTGTATGAATTTTCATGATCTTAATAAAGTATCTTTGAAAGATGATTTTCCCCTTCCTAATATTGACATGGTAGTAGATTAAACCATGGATCATGTCTTATTATCATTCATGGATGGTTTTTAAGGCTATAATCAAATCTTTGTCAACCCTCAAGATCAATGCAAGACAACATTTACTACACCTTGGGGAAAATTTTGTTGGGTTGTAATTCCTTTTGGATTAAAGAATGTTGGCACAACATATCAAAGAGCCATTACATTGATATTTCATGACTACACACATAAAATTTTGGAAGATTATGTTGATGATATTTTGGCTAAATCCTTAACTCTCAAGATAATGTTAAACTCCTTTGAAATATTTTTGAAAGAATGTGTAAGTACAACATGAGATTGAATCCAAAAAAATGTGTCTTTGGTGTGGAGTGGATTTTTTTTTGGTTTTATAGTGTCCCATAGAGGAATTGAGGTGGAAACAAAGAAGATTGATGCTTTCATTAACATGCCTCCTCCGATGAACATTTCTCAACTACAAAATTTACATGGAAGGATTCAAGTTATCCATCAATTGCATCTTTAGTGGATTAGACTTTACCTTTAACCCAAATTTTTAAGAAGGAATTAGAATTTAAATGGAATGAGGATTGTAAAAAAGCTTTTAAAATTTTGAAAGAGTATCTAGCTTCTCCTATTTTACAACACGTTATTCAAGGAAAACTATTTATCCTTTACATATTAGCATTCACCCATGCTCTAGCAACATTGTTGTCTCAACAAGATGACAATGCTAAAGAACATCCTATTTATTACATTAGTTGAACTTTAATCAATTATGAAACTTGATACACAACAATAGAAAAATAATGTTTGGACCTTGTGTTTGCTACTAATAAGTTGAGACAATATTTACTAAATGTAGATGTGCATGTTGTTACAAAGTTTGATCCCCTAAAACACCTCTTTGCTAAAACAAACTTATCAGACACTTAGCTAAATGGGTTATGTTGTTAACTAAGTTTGATCTTAAATTTTTCTCTCCAAAGGAAATCAAAGGAAAAGCCTCGATTGACCATTTCGTTGATGCTCCCTCTCCATTAACGTCACCTAATATGGACTCATTCCTTGATGAGAGTGTGTTGAAAACTGAAAAGGAAACATGGGAATCATACTTTGACAGTTCTAATTGTTGAATTGGCTTTGGATCAGGGGTTATATTAAATCCACCTTTAGGAAATCCTATCCCCTTATTTTACCATTTAAGATTCCTATGTACAAACAACACTGCAGAGTATGAGGCTTTGATTGTTGGAATACGCACAACCTTAAATACTTAGGTGTTTGACACATTCAAATATTTGGTGATTCTTAATTGGTCATTAAACAAATTAATGGATCCTATCAAGTGAAACACAACTAATAATTCAAATATAAAAACCTCACAATGACATTTCTTGAACATTTTAAATCATATACTAATAACAATATTCCTTGGAAGGATAATCGACATGCAAATGCAGTGGAAAGTGTTGCTTCTCGTGTATCTCTTGATGATCCTTCTATGGATTTCACACTCTTCGTCCATAGGATTACCAAACCATTGATAGATGAAAAATTGAAAGAAGTGTTAATGACCAATATTGAAGTCTCTACTAAATGGTACACATCGATATTTAATTATTTTAAAGAAGGTACCTTTCCCAAACCAACCACTAAAAACACTAGAGCTTGTATTTGGAAGCTTGCTACTAGATATGTAATCTTAGTAGATTTCTTATATAAACAATCCTTTGATGGGATTTTACTTAGATGTCTTAAAAATTTGGAGATCCGTATAGCCTTTGAGGAAGCTCACACTAGTGCTTATGGGGGCCATTTTGGGGGAAGACCGTTAGTTCAAAAATTAATTCACATAAGATATTATTAGAGGCATATGGAACAAGATTGTTTTGATCATGTTAAGAAATGACACAAATATTAGGAGTATAACAATTCGATTCACACTCTTTCTTTTGAACTTTGTGCCCAAGTTCCTATTTGGCCATTTTCAATTTTAGGTATAGATCATTGGAAAGCTATCCCCCCTCTTCTTTTGGACATACTTTTATCATAACTACCATAGATTATTTCATGAAATGGGTAGAAGCAATTACACTTTACTCCACAACAACTGACATAGTTTGTCATTTCATATTGGAACACATTATTGCTCACTTTGGTCTTTCTTCCACATTGGTTTCAGACAATGGTACACCATTTAAGAAAAATGACGTGGAGAAATTCTTAGAAACATTCCATATACAAGCATTGCTTCTCAACACCTTACTACCCACAATCTAACAATCAAGTAGAAGCAACAAACAAACATTTAAATAAATCTTACAAAAAATGGTAAGCAAACAAAATAAGGATTGACACACTCAATTATCATATGCATTGTGTGCTTATCACACTAGTATTAAAACATCTACGGGAAATACACCATATAATCCGGTATATGGCGTTGATGCAATAATTCCCTTGGAGTTAGAAATTCTTTCATTGAAAATTGATTTTCGAGGACTAATTGATGACACCACTTATAAAGAGAAATGATTGCAACAACTTGAAATTTTTAATGAAAAGTGCATCAACACTCTCAAGCATCTTCAAGCTTATTCAAAAAGAATGCAGTATAGTTACAATGATAATGTCATTCCTCGCTCATTTAACAAAGGTGATTTAGTATTATATAAAAATCAATGCAATGTCAATGTCGGCTCAGGTGAAAAGAGAAATTTTAGTTCAAATTGGTTAGGCCCTTACATCATTTAGGAAAGCTATGGGTGTGGTGCATATACATTAACAGAAATAGATGGTACACCTATTAAAGAACCTATCGATGTTGCACATTTCCACAAATATTACACTTAATATCTCTTTTGAATAGTATGTATATTAAAGCATGTTGCTAGATTTAGTAGATAGTTTTCTATTTTATCTCACATTGCTTCATTCTTGAAAAACATTCCTTGTGTCTGTCTTGAATTATAGAGGAATTATTCATTATTTGGATTATTACTTTTTTTACATGCTATTCAATTTCATGTGTGTTGTGTTAAATTAGATCATTATATGCATTTAATTTTTCGTAATTAGATCATAAGAGAATTTAATTTAACATAATTACACTTAATACAAATGTTGTATCTAATGTAAACATAGGTGTTTAGGTTAGATCACATATATAAAATTAGGTTATGGAGACATTTATTAAATAATCTACAACAAGATTGTTTAATAGATCACATTTACATCTAATCTAAATAAGAACACATATAGAAACAAAATGCTTATATATTAATCACAAAAAAGGTTTATATACATGATCAACATAATGTGGCATGATACAAACATAAGTACATCTAATTGGGACAGTGACTACTAGATCCATTGGGGCCTGGTGGTGGTGCTCGTTGAGAGATAGTGGATCGTATGTGGCTCATGGAACTAACCTACTCTCGTAGGCCTCAAAGCTCACCCTCCACAAGGATTTCACGTATGAGTAGTGTGAGGCATTCCTGCTTCGTATAACCCCTATATTCATGTAGTCTTTCCTAGTCTACTTGAACCTTAGCAAGCTCTCATGTAGTCTCTTGAGCTCTACTTGTATGACAACCACTACCTCACTCTCGGTTGAAACTCAAGTGGCTCAGAGCTTCTCATATGTAGCTTGAAGCTTTATAAATGTAGCACTCAATTTCTCCTCCTGAACTCTATAATCATCAAGGGCCCTCATAGCCTCCTCATAGGTGGTCCTCCATCATTCTAAGGGCTCAAATAAGTCTGCATTATGCCTTTCCATAGGTGGTGGCCCTTGCTTTGCTAGTATAGCCTACTGTGGGGGTAGGATGAGGATAATTTTTCTGATGATATGTCTAATGAAATCCTATAACCCTTGGATATCATCTGCAATAAGTAAAAAATAAAGGTACATCAAAACATGATATAATAAGAAATCCATAACTAAAACTTAAAAAATAAAAAAAATAGATCATTACCTAGGTCGCTAGCCTGCCGATCAAGGTCTTAATAGGTAGGAAGTGTGGAAGGTCCAACACTACTACTCCCTCCATTCTCATGAGATACCATGCCTACTGCACACATTGGTCATGATCGGGTGACTCTATGAGGAACTAAGGGTCTCTCCTATGGGGCATCTGTAATATTCACTAGCTCAATAGGATCATCTCTCATTTGTTGCTCCACCTCCTCATCCTCCTCATCCTCATCTACCATCTCAACTGCTCTATCCTCATCCTTTGTCCCCATCCATGGATTTTCCTCTCTCTCCTACTCGTGACCTAGAAGAGGTCTAGTGTCGCCAATAGGGTGCTACAAAGGGGATATTGTTGCAGGATGTGCTCCCATCCACCACTGCTCATAGCCTATCATGGCACCTATATCATCCTGATCTAATATTGATGGCATGTTAGGATCCTCATTTGAATCATTGGAAATGGAATCATCAGTAGTAGGTCATTGGACATCTCCTAGATGGGTGTCGATTTGTGCTACTCTTAGGTACATAGGTCGTGCCCTAGGAGGTACCTGCCTCTATCCAAAATATCTCATGACGTGATCATAGTAGAATGAAAACAATATATAATCATGTCACCCGAATAAGAGCATGTCTCATTGCATCCTAACAAATTTTTGTGTGAGATTTTTCCACAAAAATATGGTCCTATAGGGTCTCCATACTATGTCATCCTTATCAAGTTAATCAAACCTAACCCTCTAGAACCGTAGGTCCCCAACCTGCCAAATGCATCTCAAAGTGTAGCTGAAAGCCTGAAGGTAACTAATGGTTGCTATTGTGGGATAGGTTTTCGGCCTCATGCAAATGATATGCTCAAAGGCCCACACCTATAAAAGTGTATAGTGCACGATGCGATGTAACTCTCCATGTATAAAATTCCCAAGATCATAGTATAGATGAGCTAACATATAGTGACCCCAAGAATAGATGCTATGATGTCACTCCATATGTTGAATGGTATATATGAGGCCTCCATCTAAGCGTGTGCCTTGTCCATCTATAACTAATGTTAAGGCTACTATGATCAGCATAATGCACCGTAACAAGGGTTCACAGGAGTAAAACTTGTACTCCAGCTTGATGTGAGGCCCACATACTCTACAACTATAGGGCAGCTAAGAAAATACTAAATATCTCCTTGCATTTGTCAATATCCCTGACCCTTCTCAAAATAGACCACATGTTTGTAGATGGGTATCTTAAAAATATAGTGAGCATCCTCTAATGTGATTATCATCTTCCCTAAAGGTAGATGGAATGTACAAGAATTGGAATTCCATCTCTCAATGAGTGCCATCAACATGGCATCATGATACCTCATGGGAGGCATGAGATAGATCCAAAATAGTCCCATCTCATGCAATATCACCTCCTCCTCCTCAAACAACTGGGTCACTTACTCTTAGAGAAGGGTAAAAACATGGCCACTTAGGTGTTGTCATGCATGCGGTGGAACCTAAAAAAAGATAGAAGAAATCATCAATAATGCACCTAAAAAATTAATAGAACTATTAAAATTACAATTAATCTATCCTAGGATGCTTTGACCAAAACCAGATGCTTGGGCCATTTTTGGACGGGGGATCCATGATGCTTTAACCATTCTAGGATGCCTTATGCCAAAATGGGATGCTTTACAAAAATTTTGAGCGCGGTCCTAGAACCTCTAAAAATGTATAAAAAAGTGTGTAGAACATAAAAAAAAAATCAAAACAGAGTGTACAATGGACTCACTGTGCGCTAGAGCTTGCCTCGTGCAACCTCCTCTCATAGAATGTCCAATCTAGGGGGTTAGTATGCTCGTTGATTAGGCATGTCCACTCCTCTCTACAACACTATAATTTACAAAAGGAAAATGTCAAAATGATAGTTACAATTATCATTTTGATTCATATATAGTCAAATTTATTAAAGAAAGCATATTTTATTCAAAGAAAATTTCATTCAAGCCAACATAATGGGGGCTAGATAACTCCATTTTTAATGTCATTTGTTGTGATGGATTCGTAATTCAATTCTTGATTTAGTCTGATGTCTATAAATATGTGGTATTATAGTTTCAATACCATATTATAGAATTTTCTCATAAAAAACAAAGCAATTTGATGAGGTTATATTGCTACCCTGATTCCACCTCCACAAAGCAAGCAAAATCAGGGTGGGTATACATCTACCCTCAAATTTGATTCTCTATAGAATTTTGATATGATCGTTTTGAACAGCTAACAAACTAGTTTTGCAAGATGTGGTTCTTAACAATGTGGTTTTGCAGATGACTACATTCTCCCTGTTTACAAAATTAATCCATACGAGTATCCTTTTTAAAATCTTTCAAAGTACTTTAACTTGCATATGCATCTAGTTTTATATGGCTACTAAAGTGGGGGGAAAATGTAGTGTAGAAAATTGTACTCCTTTTTAAGTGAAAGTACAATTTCACACTTAATTTGGACCTATTTTATTGACCTCCCTTTTTATGAATTTTTACCCTTCAAAATAGACCCCTAATTCCCTTTACTATGCATCCCAAGGCCTATTTTATCATTTTTCCAACACCACAACATGCATTGAACAAATGTATTTAATAAATTAAAGGCCTCAAAATAAATGAGTCTTGGCAATTTAGGTTATGATCCATTCACCCAAGGGTGAATGAGTCCCCTTTAGGTTCCAAAACCCAATTTAAAATATTTTTTTGGGGGTATTTTAATGTTCAAAATTCAAGTAGCAAAGGTTAACCATTGAGATTTAATAATCTGGAAATTAGAGAAGAAGCCTATAAAGCCTAGTCCTTTCACCGTTTCAAACTGGGTTGACAAGAAATTGAGAAGATATTCACAAGATTAGCACTCAAGAGCAAGGAGAGAACATTCAAGAAAGAAAGGTTGAAGTCTTGGAGCAGCATTTCATTTTTTTTTTACAAGTCTTCAAGCTTATTTTTCCAAGAAAGATCAATCATTGTTCATGATTTAAGGTTGATGACAATTGTGCATCATGATGGATTCTAGGTTTTGGGACATGCACCTAGCCATTCTTCCTAACCTAATGAATTTTTCCTAAGTGATCCCATCTTCAATATTCACTCTAATAGCTACCTAAAGAAAGGTATAATCAGATTTTAGATCTATTAGGATGTTTTGACTTCTCCCTAACTAGGTCTTTGTCATGTTTCATGTTTAGTTAGGGATCTTATTCTAACACACTTGAATGAGGTTTTTTTGAGTTTTAGCTCTTAACACCTTAGATGCACTTAAGGCCAGGGCTTCCACACACTATTATTTATGGGTGATCCCACAATAGTTGGTTACACTTTTTGGCCAAACTTGACATTGAACTGAATTTTTTAACTAAATCTTCACTGTCGGGCACCTATAGCTATTAAACCATGAGGAATTTGAAGATAATGCAAACTAGAGATTTCTGAAATTTTGTCTATAGATTTTAAATATATATATATATATATAATCAAATTATATTTATTTTTCCATCTTCTTCAAAAACTAGTTTTTAACAATAAACACCATTTTTAAAGAGTGATGTTCACTGTATAACACAACTTTTTTTCTTTGAAGGATAAAATTCCATTTTAAAAAAAATAGATTTGTAACTAAGATATCTAGCATGTTCATTTAGATTCATAGTATTTTATTGAATATTTTTTTCTCAATTAAGTTTTGAAGTCAAACCAATTACAATTTAGACATAGGTGGACTGTATAATACATAACTTTTTTTTGTATATATCGAAACTCTTTTTTTTTTTGGATCAAGGACATCAATACCAAGCATGTACATATTTTTTATATTTATTTTGATAATCTACTATTTTTCCACATGTGCAAAACATAGAGCTTGATTTTCAATGAAAAACCTATGTTTAATTAAACTAAAAACAATACATAATAAAACCAAAATATATTAAAATTATAATTGATGGAGAGCTTGTTTCGAGTACTATAATAATCCATCTATTTTTCAAGTTGATTTCATTTTCATCCTCAACCTGAGCTTTGAAACCAAAAATTTTGTAGAAAATTGCACAAGGATGGGGAGAAGGGAAAAAAGGCAGGTTCGAGTGAACCCCCCTTCTAGCGAACCCCCTTGGACCCCTTCAAGTGAAGGGGGGTTAACTCAAACCCCCATTTTTAGCCCTCCTCCCCTTTGAATCCTTCCATAAAGGGGTTCACTCAAAGGTGCAATTGAAAAATGGGTTTGTTCAAAGGGGGTTGTTTGAGAAAACTAGTTTTTGGATTTGCTTGAACACCCCCTTTGAGTGAAGCCCAAAAAACCTAATTTTTTTTAAGTGTCCAAGAAATTTTTCTTCATGAATGAAATTGTAACACACTTATGTGGGATCACCCTTATCATATTTTCATCTTTCCATCAAGTTTTAATTACCAAATTTTGGGGTTTGACCAAGGAAAAACCACATACACACAAACCAAAAAAAATAGTTTTTGCTATAGATCTAGAGTCAAGACTAAATATTTGTAGGTACATGAGTAGAGTGTAGAAAGAGGGCTACATGATCAACTTTTAATTTTCCAGAAAGGGATGCAAGGACCCATTCACCCTTGGGCGAACCTGTCCTACTGTAGAGCCTGAAAACCAATTTTGGAGTTGGGTACATACCATCCTAACTTTCTTAGATCTGTTGATTAATGGTTGTTTCTGTCAATGTTATCATAATACTTCATATTTAAAGTGTTATATCCCATAGTTTTGATTGTTAATGCACTTTTATTCTTCTCCTAAAACTATTGCTCAATCATTTCTATCATAAGCAAGTCAAGGCACCATAGTTTCCAAACCTAGAGTTGACTCACCTTGAGGGTTGCAAGTTAATTCTAATCATTTGTGGCACTATTCCTCTTCCTAATGAACATGGAAAAGGTGGATTTGTGATTAGGTGGACACCCCCTTTTGTTTTTGGCATAAATTCCTCATTTCACATTCCATTTTTAGGTCTCCTATCCATCTCCCACATTTTCCCATGTTTTAGTAGGTTACAGGTCTAGAGAGGATCAAAGGGAAGATTGGAGATAAATTGTCAATTGTTTCATTTTTTGTCATCAACCTTTCTAAGACACAAAAAATCACCTACAAAATTTACTAACGGCATTCCAACAAGTTTAAAACTAGGAATCAAGAGCTCATATCCAGTACCAAAGGACTGCAAAACCAGTTTCAAAACCCCCTATCAAAGACCCATTTTCCCTTGCGTGACTGAGTCCCTTTGCATATATTGAATCTAACTTTTGTTGATAAGTAAACATAATTAGACATCTCCCAGATCCACCTATAAATCATTATTTTTGTCTATTTAATTTCATTAAATTGCATTTATCATATTGGGTCATATAGTCTAATTAGGGAAATCACTCCAAATCATTTCCAATTCATTCCTAATATTTAAAAGGATTAGATCCAAGTTTGATTGAATCACCTTGGAGGTTGAAAGTCAATTTATGCACCTTGTCCATTTGCATCCTAATGAAATCCTAGAAATGATAGAATATTGACCTTAGGTTTTGGATAATAAACTTAAGATCACCACATTTTTATGTTTCATTTTGGTGAACCTAAAATTTGACATCATAATTTTTTGATTTGGTAGTCTTTCAAACCCTAGATCTAGGTTTGGCATCTTTTTATCTTGCATTTCTCATTTAGGGTTGAATATCACATCATAAAAAGTTATAAAAATATAAAATTATTTCATTCATTTTACATCATAACTTGTATTATAGTGTGTTTCAATCATTTGTATTAGATTTTCATTTCAAAATTGCATTCAAAAAGTGTCATTTTGCTCCAAAATTGTCATACACATTTCCTTTACATTGAAAAAAACTGGAAAAAAAAATCATTGTCAAACCTATTTGCAGATAGGAACAGTAACCTTAAAAAACAACTTAAGCATTCAATTTTTCACTTTTCAAAACCTTGAACAAGGACTTAGAAACCCTTGGGTGACCTTGTCCTTGTATCTAGGTGCATCAACAAAAAAATCATAGTTGTTTGTCTTTGTCTACCCAGTTTGCCTGCACTTGCAGCTCTTTGTTTGAATTTCATAATTGCATATTTTGAAGTATTTTTGCATTTAGTTCATTTGGTGAAAGAAAGTGCTTTGTTTAGGGTCAAAAATTTCATTCGAAAATCATCATTTTTAGGTCTTTGCATCTTACAATCAATCTATTATTACATTTTAGATCTAAAATTTACATTCAACTTTGTTCAAACATTTTCAAAATTGCTACATACTTGCATTGCACCTTCAATTGGAATGCATTAAGAAAAATTTAAAAATTTAATTACTATTACAATTCCATGCAAGTAGAATCAAAATCCTTAAGCATTGTAATCTTCAATCAAACTTCAAACTTTTAGAACCCCTGACCAAGACTCAGACACCCTTGGGTGATCCTATCTTACTTGTCTTGGTCAAAAAAAAAAATTCTAAGACCTCTATTGTTGTGGTTCTTGTTTTCCTCTGCTTGTTTCTTTCTATTTCTGAGTGTTTTCTATACTTATTTAACTCTTTGTTGTTCATCTTAGGTTCAATTTTGTTGTTGTGAAGCTTGTATGAGTTTCACAACCTAGTGTCCTATTGCCAATACTTCAGTGAAACAGAGTTCAAGATTCATGGCATCATGTGCTATTGTTACATCCACTGTGGATCTTGAGTTCTCCAACCATTTCACAACAAATGTTATCAATACTAAACCCATTTTGGACTCCATCCCTAATGCCACAAATTCATGACCTTACCATCAACCAATGTCACTAGTATTGAAATCATGGTGGTTCATGTCCCTAAAGAAAAACTGAAACAATTGGACAAATCCCAAGCCCATTTCAAACAAAAATTGATAAATATTTTTTGCTTCATTAACACAATCCTTAAACATTTCTATATTTTCCTACAATTTATTTTGTGCATTAGCACACTGATCTAAATCTTCACCTATACTCTTATCTTTTATTTTTCTCAAGGCCTCTTGTTCTTCCTTTTGCTCCAAGTGAGAGGAGTGATCCTTGAAAGATTCCATTAAGAGTTATAGCTTTTATTTTGGAGGTGGGAAGACATCAATGTTTACTTTTGATAGACCTTTCTAAATAATCTTGATTTCCTCATCAACTAATTCACTCTTCTTTGCATGTTTGTGTAGTTTTTTTTCTTGTGGAAGCATGCAAGGCATCACCAAGTTATAACTTATGAAGGGGATAAATGTTTGACAAGTCAACTTGACCTTCAAGAGTGGGAATTTTTAGAAGTTAATGTGTAATTATCAATTGAAACTGCATTTGCATCTCTAGCAAATCTTCGAAATAGTTTGAAGATGAAGATCCTTGATCTCCATTCATAGAAGTATCTTGCTTCTCAACTGATTTTACCTCTACATCCCAACCTTTCTCAATATTTTCTTCTTTCCTTTTCAAAATATTTTCTTTCTCCTTTTCCTCTTCTTTCCCTTCTTTTTCTATCTCCATATTAGAGAATTCTTGCACCTTGTGTACACTAGAAACATCTTTTCATTATTTTTTTCTAGAAGATCATTCCATTTCTTTATCAGCTTTGTCTAGAGGAGACATTATGTTCTTTGTCAAATTTAGTGTTCTCTAGAGGCAAGACACTTATTTTACTTTGAAACCTTGCACCTTGTACACTTGTATTCTTTGAAGGAGTAGTCTCCTCATTCAATTTGACATTTTCAACTACCACATCATCTTTAGTCATATTATCCTCAAAAGCTGAGATATCTAAGTCATGAGAAGACACATGAGGTATATCTAAAGTATTCAGAGGATCTTGAACACAAATGATTTCAACATTCTTTAATCCTTCTAGAATTTTTGTTGTATTTTCTTTAGTTTCATTCTCCATCCTCTTTATTTCTTCTTTATTTGATTCTAAAATATTGTACTTGGCATTGATACAATTTCACCCTTTATTCATGGGAGGACACACTGACCTTTTATAATGAATTTTTCCTCATCCTTTCTTCTTCTGCAACAACTTTGATATTCCTTTTGTTACTTAGCACATTTGTCAAGCTTGATAAAAATTGATCAATTATTTCATTTAGAGCCATATAGAAGCTGCACTCATATACATAATTATCGCTTTCTCAACTGTGACCTTGTCAGTAGAGGTCAATATATCATAAATTTTCAGCAACTTCTTTTAGATCATCATGCTCTATAATTGCATTAATAGTAGCCTCAAGCTGTAGAGGCACATGTTTAGATGTTTCTAGAGGAGGCTTCATTGCTTCTTCTTCAATTTATTTTTCCATGTATATTTATTCTTCTTCTTGTCTTTTATTCTTCTCCCTCCTCTTCAATATATAGGATTTTAATTCTTCTTCATCATCTTCCTCATCATCATCCATGTTTACTGGAGTAAAATTTTTCCTTGTTTTTTTCTTATCTCTTGGCTTCTTTCTTTCAATATTCTTGGATTTTACCAAAACATTAGTAGCAACTCTTTTCTACTAGGAGGTGCTTGAGCAAGTCCATAAGCAGTGGTAGTGGTAGAAGTAGATCTACTTGTCCTTCTAGGCCCATTGGTTTAGCAGTGGTGGTTGGAGATGCTTCCACAAAGCCCTTAGGAGTGCCTAACATCTTTTTCAACTCAGACACCATCTTTCCCACATTCTTATTTCCTTTTCTTTTCCACTTTCCTTGATTTTCTTGTTGGTTATTTTATCATATGTGCCAAACCTTGCAACAAAAGGATCCTTAGGCTTTGTTGACGTGTGTCTTGGCACAACAACATGCAAATAGAATATTGCTACTATGTTTCTCCTGAAAGAGAAAGCTGATCACATGGATATCTTAACTCCCAAGGTCTTTGTAGTTGGTTCTCAACTATGTTGATGTCCTTCAGTGGTCAATGTAACAGTAATGTTCAAGGGGTCTGCTGGTGTTGAGCTTTTGGATTGTTCTGGGGTTAAACATAAATTTAAATCTACTCTAACCAGGTTTTTAAAGAAACAGGAAAAGATAGAGCAGGGCTTTGGAACAGAAAAGAACAATAATTCATCTGAATTAACCAAACCTATCGCCTTCCAAGGAATTCCTAACTAAAACTACAAAATAAACTTAACTTGTGACTAACACACAGTTTCATTCATTCACAGTGTTATTTCAACAGCAGATTGCAATTCACCATTCAAACAAAACATAAAACCAAACTTCATTCCTTGAAAGCTTCTCAAATCAAATGATTAACTCAGGATAAACACCATTCTGGAACACAACATGAAGTAGATTTTAATCTAGTTGCTTCTATTGTTAGTGAAACAGATAAGCAACATTTACAAAGCTGGCACAATCACCAGTGTATAGAAAATCTGTGATTCCAAATTGTTTCCATTTACACTAAGAAAACTGAAAGATACATTAATCTATTCTAAATCTAACTCCTAGCTACTAGTTCTACTCTACCAGTTCTGCTCCTACTTTCTACTGACTACCAACTAGACGTTCCTTTTTTTTTACAAAGAGGCAAGAATGCCCTATATACATGATGTATCAAAAAGGATGCGTTGTCCCCCTGCATTAGGGTTTACAAAATATATGCGGTGTCAGAGGGTCAGCATCCAAATATTTTTTGAAGAAAGTCAATTGATTCTGCATTAAATGTATATCCCTGTTGTCCATGTTGATGAAGGATTGTTCTGGAGGTTATCTATAGATCTTTTGCAGCTACCACATTCACTTCTATGCCTCCGTGTCCATTTTTGAACTCCAGCGGAGCTGCTTTGAATGCCCTAAAATATCACCATTAATGTCGAGCTACCTCTGTCATTGGTCACTACAGCTGTCCCTATGAGTCATGGTTACTTCTTCTTACTTTGGCGCTCTTCCCGCTCCAGATCTGTCCTTCTGCAAGTTGTCGGTGTAGCATGGGTCAGTCGGTGAGATGTTTCGGCAAGCCATAGAAGTCATATCGAGCTCACAAAGACCATCGGCAAGACTGCATTCGTTCGGCAAGACCACATGGCGAAGTCCTTCTCTCAGCGAGCTCTATTTCTTTCGGTGGGGTCCCCTTTATGTCGGTAGGACATCACATGGTTGGGGAGACCTTATGGCGAGTGCTAAGAGTTATAGCGATATGTTCTTTCATTGGTGGGTTCGTCACTATCGGCAAGACGTACATTAGTCGGGAAGACGTCACAGTGAGTTGAACGCACCACACCGAGGGCATAAAACGTGTCGGCGAGACTTTACTCAGTCGCCAAGACTTTACTCCTTCAGCCAGACATTACGTCAAACTTAGATCATTTGGTGAAACTTCCTAGAGAGACATCTTCAGATAAATAACTTGAGCCTGCAAAACAAATGCCTCCATTAGCTCCAAAAATATATTAATATCACACCTTTAACCTCAACAAAAAGAAACTCAACCCCGACGGAGGCGGAAGCAGAACCAAAAAAAGAACCGAAAACACACTTCGTTCAAAACTGGCGGGGGTGGAACCAAAATCGGGACCGGGACGAGAGGCAAAATGGATGAATCCCAGCGAAACAGGGACCAGAGTCGGGATGGGAACAAGCCACAAACACAATCAACATTTCCAAGCTCAGCTCTCATTCTGGCTCCATGTCTGTAAAGGAAACCAAAATGCGAAGGATAGGGAAACAAACGCCGGTGGGGTCAGAGCGAGAACCGATCCCGGGTGAAGAACAATGGGGGCGGGGGCGGAACCAAATCCAAAATTGAAACTTCTTCGAAGTTTTAGTTTCGGATTCCATCCTGATCCCGCCTCCCACAACACTCAAAAGGACGACAAAAGGAACGAAAAGGAAAAGGGGGAAGGAAGGAAAACACCCCGCGACCAAACGAAAGAAAAAAAGAAAGCCAAAGAATGACAAAACGCGGAACCGGAATCAAAACAGAACCCGACGACAAAGAGAGAGAAAGGGAAAAGTGGAGTCGGGGCGGGATGGAATCCGAACGAGTAACTTTGAAGAAAGTTAAACATTCTGATTCAAACCGAACCCGACTCCGAAAAAGAACAAAAGACGAAGAAAGGAACCATCGGAACTGGAACTGGGGATGGAACAAGACATAACTTAGAAGGAATTTCCAAGTCCGATATTGGTCCCGGTTCGCTTCCCACATAACTTAAAAGAAAAATGCCTAAGGAAAAAAAAACCAAAGCCAAAGGGGAAAGACAAAAAGGGGGACCCATTTTATTCCAGGATAAAATGGGGTGGTTATGCAAGGCATAACAAGCTTGTTGAGAAAAATATTAGTATATGCAATCCAAATTTCTCTGAGAAGCTCATAAGGAAACCTTGTAATCTAAGAATTTTTTGGTTCAACTACTTCCATGTAACAATTTTCTTTATCAACCATGAAAGTGATCTCATCCTTGTACCTTTCTACAACTTGAGAGGGTATTTTGTCTCTCATTTGTATTTCACTATAGAAGGTTTTAATGAAGCCCCAAAATGTTGTATTGCATTGAGTGGTGTCTAGAAAGCTACGCATATGATCCTTTATTTGATGTGTAATAGGAATATTCTTTTTCTAGACCACATTCTTAAAACCAAGCATTTCTTTCATGAAAGAAAACATAAGATAAATTATCAAAGTACCATACTAAAAGTTGTAGCAAGATTCCTTGGTTTTGTGCAAATTCTCCAATAGTTGTTGCCATAAGAGTTCAAAGAGATCGTAATCTTCTCCTTCCTTTGTTGCAAGTGTGAGCTATTCTGGTGGTGTTATCATTAATGTTGTCATTGATGTCAACACAGTTCAATATGTTGCAGATTGTACATGTATAGCTGAGATGTTGTTGAGATGTTTTGAGTACATGGAGTTATCTTTATGTCATTACAAATGTGTTGTGTTGATGTGTTTCCAAGTGCTTTTGAGAAAATTAATAAAAAAGAGAAGTCAAAGTGATGAATGTGTTCAGAATGTGCTTTGATATGTGCTTTGCATTTCTCCTATGTTGATCCTATGCTTGTACAGATCTAAAGATTTGATAATGGTGACCTTGTGGTGATACATCCTAAGTTTTAGCTTTTGGTGTGATAGTACATGAAATTTACGTTCACCAGTGTGTGAATTGTTCTGGCAGAGTTGATATTCTGTGGACTAAGAGAAATATTTATGCTTTGCATTCCTCTGTTGTTTTGTTTTATATCTTGTGGATCTAGGTTTTGTCTTGAGATGGTGTTCTCTAGGTTTTGGAAAAGAAGGTTGAAGTTTGGTGATCTAGAAGTCATGTTTTAGTGTTTCAGTATGGGTTTTCACTATCTAGATGAAGTGGTGAAAGGTATTTAGAGTTTGAAGCATATTGCATTTGTTGTGGATGTATCTAAAGAAATTTGAGATGTACTCTCATGCATAATGAACTGTTTTGTGGAGTTTGTGTGTCATCTTCTTGCTAGGAAGTGTGTACATCAATATTCATTTGTGTTTTCATTAGGTTTGTCTGACCTGGTGTTTACACTTCATTCGAAGAATAAAATTAAATTGAGGAAGCATGTGGTTGATCTGAGACATTATTTTTGGTCTTGGATAAATGTTTTATTGGTCCACTCTCATTCCTTTCCATCATGGGAATGTTGAGTTTTTGACTTAATTTGAATTTATAAAATGAGGTATTTGTAACCAACCTTGGAGAAAGTTTCTAAGGTTTAGGATGGTATAAAAGCAAGTCAAATTGTGAAGAATTGTATGATAGTGTGATGCAAAGTGACAAAAGTGAGCCACAAATCATAAGAGTAGAAGTGTGTGTGTGATTGAGCTAAGACAACAGTACTTCATTATGTTGGATTCCTGAAGGAAGCAAGCTAAAGATTTTGCAATCCTTATTCAAAGTCATGGATGTGTGTTAATTGTTGTGGTGGATCTTTTTGTTCTCATTTGTATCTGTAGGAAGTGAGTCTCCCTATTGGACAGTGAGTTCTTTCTGTAGGCAATGAGCCTTTGTACTTGGATAGTGAGTCCTCTTCTAGGTAGTGAGCCCTTGGTAGTGAGCCTTTGTATTCAGTTTTATAATATTTATATTGTGAGTTAACCCTCACTATGGTTTTCCCTTATTGGGTTTTCCATGTAAAAATCCAGTGTTCATTGTGATGATTTACTTTATGTTATTTGTATTTCACGTTGTTACTTAATAACAGAATAGTGTTGTTTGTGGAATTGATAAGTGTTGAAATCTTAAGTTTGAATTTTGTGACAACTGATTCACCCCCCTCTTAGTTGTCCTACACCTGTTTAACAATTGGTATCAAATCTTTGGTTCCTTGGTGTAGAGCTTAACCATTTAAGGAAGATCTGATTGTGCATAAGTTGGTGATCCCTATGTTCGATGGAACTAACTATGATGACTAGAAGAGTACCAATGGTGGTGCTTTCTTTCTTGGTGGAAGATTGGTTTCATGGTTGAGTAAAAAGCAAGAATCGGTTTCTTTATTGGTGCAGGAGCACCTATGGGTCCAATAGCCCTAATTTGTTTTGGTTTGTCTTTTTGTTTGGTCTTTGTGTTGATTTGATGTAATAAGGTCCAAAGGACCATTTGTGACTCATTTGAAACAAGTTGTAAGGCATTTTTTGCCATTTTTTTTGCTTGTTGTAGGCAATCAAGACCTAGTTGGTCAAAGGAGTTCAAAACTCTCCAAAAGTGTGGATAAGGGATGAAAATCATTTATTTCATGTTTGTAAGCCTATTTAGGCATTTTTTTATTGATTCAAGTAGGATTGGAGTCATAGTCTTAGAAAAGAAAAAGATGTAAAAGGTCTAAAAAGGCCTAATTGTTATAACAATGTGTAAACAAGAACTTAATGGTCTTCCAACGTTCAACTAATTCAAAATATAGTTGGAAATAGTTGGAAGGGGCATGGGAAGAATATGTAAACCTCCCATGAGGTCGACAGGAGGCTGTTGGAGGATTTTGGAAACATTGGAATCAATAAAACACTGAAATTTCTAAGAAAAGGCACATTTTTCACTATTTTTCTTGTTATACGGCCTGGTACAGTACCTGTACGGGTTAGTGGATGTTATGGTTGAATAGATAAATGAATTAAATTTCTGTTGCACTTGGTGTGGGTCTGATTCATCAAGAAATAAGGGAGATACACCCATTTTAGTGTTGGTGGGTCTGAAAACCTCATAACTAGGGTTTCTACAATAAAATGTAGATAACTCCATTCTCCATCCTGAGGAAATTTTGGCTCTTGGTGGAAATGGAGGCTTGTAAAATATATTTTCATTTGTTAGAGGTCTCATTTTAGATCTTTCAGATGTTTGGAAGGATGTGTGTATGTTGAGCCTAGCATTCTTGTATGTAACAGGTTGAATTTGTCTAGTTTGGAGAGAAATATGCAAAGGAAGATTGATATGGAAGGTTTGTTGCTTGAGAAGGACATAATGGAGTTTCTTGATGCCTAAAGAAACATTGTGAGGCTTGAGGGGTGTTGGGGAGAGCCTAGATAGCATTGGAGTTGTTGTGCACAAACCTAATTAGGTGTTTAGGACAGTCTACCTTGAACTAGAAGTCCTAGTTCCTTATTCAATCTAGACATGTGCTTTTGTAGTTATGTGTGGAGACCCTTGGAGATTCAAAATCCATATTTTGAGCCTTTTATGAAGTCTTTTGGGTCAAAAACAATTGGCTGTCCTCTTGACAGCATTAGCTAGGCCTACTAGGTCTAAGTGTGAGCATGATGGAATATGCCACTTCTAGGCACGGTGTATGTTTTTAAGGTAATATGGGAGCATTTTGAACATGTGCAATTCAATCTTGTCTATGTTGGGAAGATAGTATTGTGATTTCCTTGATTTGGCCTTTGGAAGCCTAGGAACAAGCCTAATAGGATGAATGATTGAAGATGACTCATGTTTGAGAGATGTTGTGCCTCCTAAGCCTGATAACCCACCTTATTTTCCACTGCATCATTTATCCATTGCAGTGGTAGAATATATTGTTGTAGCATCCTGCTGCACACAAGTTTTGTGGATAAAGAAAACTCTGAAAGACATTGGAGTGATATGTGATGAGCCTATTTCTATTTTATGTGACAACACAAGTGCAATAAACATTTCAAAGAACCTAGTTATGCATTCAATAACAAAACAAATATCTATTAAATATCATTTCCTGAGAGAAAAAGTGTTGGAGAATGAAGTCAAATTCGAGTATGTGACCACAAAGGAACAAATTACAGACATATTTACTAAAGCTATTCCAAAGGATACTTTTGAGTATCTTAGGGAGATGTTGGGGGTCATTGGCCCTTTGAACTAAGTGCACATGAAGGTGTATCATTCCAGTGAATTCACAAATTCTTTATTTATCTGGACTGATAAATGGGTTTACTCCACAGGGGGAGTAGAAAAGGTTTTTCATTATTGCAATATGAGTGTCCTCCTAAGGGGGAGTGATTAGATTTCTTGATCTTTTCCATTGATGTCAAAAGGGGGGAGAAAATTCATGTGAAAAGAAGTTGAAAAAGAAGAGAAGGTGTTCTCCTGAGATATTGTGAAGGATGGTGTCTTTGATGTTTTTTCACATCATGTGTTGCCATCAATGACAAAGGTGGAGATTGTTGCAAGTGTGAGCTAGTCTGGTGGTGTTGTCATTAATGTTGTCATTGATGTCAACATAGTTTATTATGTTGTAGATTGTACATGTATAGCTAAGATGTTCCTGAGATTTTGTGAGTACATCGAGCTATCTTTATGTGGTTATAAATGTGTTATGTTAATGTGTTTCCAAGTGCATTTTAGAAAGTTAATAAAGAAGAGGAGTCAAAGTGATGAATGTGTTCAAAATGTGCTCCGATATGTGCTTTGTGTTTCTCTTGTAGTGATCCTATGCTTGTGTGGAATCTGAAGATTTGATAATGGTGACCTTGTGGTGATAGATCCTAAGTTTTTGCTTCTGGTGTGATAGTACATGAAAGTTACATTCACCAATGTGTGAATTTTTCTGGAAGAGTTGATCTTTTGTGGAATAAGAGAATGTTTCTACTCTGCAATCCTCCACTATTTCATTTCAGATCTTGTGGATCTAGGATGTGTCTTGAGATGGTGCTCTATGGGTTTTGGCAAAGAAGGTTGAAGTTTGGTGATCCAAAAGTCATATTTCAGTGTTTTAGTATGGGTTTGCACTATCCGGATGAACTGGTGAAAGGTGTTCAAAGTTTGAAGGATATTGCATTTGTTGCAAATGTATCTAAAGAAATCTGAGATGTACTCCCATGCATAATGAAACATTTTTTGGAGTTTGTGTGTCAAATTCTTGTTGGGAAGCATGTACATCAATGTTTATTTGTGTTTTCATTAGGTTTGGCCGACCTAGTGTTTACACTTCATTCGAAGAATAAAATTAAATTGAGGAAGTGTGTGGTTGATTCGAGACATTATTTTTGGTCTTGGATAAATGTTTTATTGGTTCACTCTCATTCCTTTCCACTGCTGGAATGTTGAGTTGCCGACCTTATTTGAATTTATAAAATGAGGTATTTGTGGCCAACCTTGGAAAAATTTTCTAAGGTTGAGGATGGTATAAAAGAAAGTCTAATTGTGAAGAAATGTATGACAGTGTGATGCAAAGTGACGAAAGTGAGCCACAAATCATAAGAGAAGAACTGTGTGTGTGAGTTAGTTAAGACAACAATACTTCATAAGAGAAGAACTGTGTGTGTGAGTTAGTTAAGACAACAATACTTCATTGTGTTAGTTAAGACAACAATACTTCATTGTGTGTTAATTTTTGTGGTGGATCTTTTTGTTCTCTTTTATATCTGTAGGCAAGGAGCCTCCCTGTTGGAGAGTGATTCCTTTATGTAGGTAGTGAGCCTTTGTACTTGGATAGTGAGTCCTCTTTTGGGTAGTGAGCCCTTGGTAGTGAGCCTATGTATTCAGTTTTATAATCTTTCTATTGTGTGTTAACCCTTCATCATGGTTTTTCCCTTATTAGGTTTTCCACGTAAAAATCTGGTGTTCATTGTGCTGATTTATTTTTTGTTATTTGTGTTTCATGCTCTTAATAACATAATAGTGTGGTTGTGGAATTGATAAGTGTTGAAATCTTAAGTTTGAATTTTGTGACACCTGATTCACCCCCCCTCTCAGTTGTCCTATGCCTGTTTAACATCCTTTACCATCTAATGAGCAGTATAAATTATGGTGGCAGTAGCAGAGCCTTCTCTATTTGAGTAATATATCTTGTACACAATCCCTATTGTTGCATATCAAACCTCTAGGTCATATATGTCATTCATCATGAGTGCTCTTTTATCAAATTTAGCTTTGTTGAGCCTCATAAATTCTTCATTATTGATAGATTTCAATGCTAGTATCGGTCGGGTGAAGCAAAAGCCAGTACAACCCCGATAGCTTCCTTTGTGATTAGATAGGGTTGGCCAAGACAAAAGATATCCTCATGAATTCAGCTTAAAGCATATCTAACCCATTCATCTTCATAGCAAAAATTAGGAAAACACTTCCATACATCCAATTCTTTTAACTCCACATTCGCATATTTTGGCTTAAGCTAAAAATAATCACCCAAGAGATGATTGAATCTAAAATCTTCCATCTTCAGTTGGTTGTGTAGACACTTAAAAATGTCTTGAATGATATACACACTTGAATCCAATATATTAACATCATTTCGTCCTAAAAACCATCTTCTTTTTGCTTGTTTGATCAAATTAACCTAGTTATTTAATCAAATTCCTCATCTTCACCTATTAATCTAATTGACCTAATTGGGTTAATTCACCCCTTCTCGCACTAACATTTCACCCTGTTAAATTGATTAAATCAAATTATTTAATTTAACCCATGTGTCATCTTATTTAATTAAATAATCCTAAACTATTTAATTAAATATCATATTGCATCCCCCTTTTCATTAAATCAATTTAATTAATATCATATTATTCTCCATCTTGCACATTAAAATTTCTTTTTAATTACTAAATTGCTAATTATCCTCACCCTCCCACTTGCAAGGGAATATTCCTGCTTTGCACATTCCTCCAAAAGAGAATATTCCTATGGAATATCCTCTTTTGTGCACTCATTCCTCCAAAATATCTCTTAGCCTCTTCCTAATTCTTACGAAGTGTGTTTGTTGAAAGCTAAATTGGACCATTGATAAAATTAGTTGATCCTTGTCAACTTTCAAATTTGACCATGGATTGGAATCCCCAATCCATGTTTCATTCTCATTTCATTGTTGACCATTGATTGATCTTTTCAATCCAGGCCCTTGTTTTCTCATTTGCTTTCCTATAAATAGATCACTTTTTGGAGAGAAATAGATCCATCTTTTGATAGCAAAGTTGTGTTGTTAAAATTCACACTCACTTGCATCCATATTGAGCACTTTTATTTAGCATATTAGATTAATTTCCACACATAGTTAGCTTAAGCATCTATTAATGGCTTCCATGGTAACTTAGCTTGCATCCATTTAGTATAATTTGAATATATGGCTTATATCTTTGAATTGTGTTTACATTTAGCATAGATTGCATCCATTTTATCAATCATCTTAGCATTTAGCACTCTTATTTATCATATTAAACTATTTTTAAATCCATGTTTCACATACATCTCATCAGTTTCATCAATTTTCTTCAATAAAATTGATTTAAATAAGCTCATATTATCCAAGGGATTGGGAAAATTTTGTCATTCCACATCAATGCGACACCGCTCCTCCAATAGGATAAGATTTGAAGTCTTAGAATAGGGTTTTTGTTAAGTTTTCATGTTTATATCATGTTAGTTTAATGACTTCCAAGTTTTGATGAATTTTGAATATCTTATTGGGATCATTTCTTAGGGAGTTAAATAGGTTTTAAATTCATTTAGATCTGGTTTATTTAGTTCACACTATAATGATGGTCATATTTTGGCCCTAAAACAACATCAAGCCCAACAACAAGCTCTAGTGGCCCAACAACAACATCAAGCCCAAAAACAAGCCCTAGTGATCCAACAACAACAAGCCCAACAATCCCTAGTGGCCCAACAACAACATCAAGCCCAACAACAAGCTAGGTAGTGTCCCAACAACAACAGCAAACCCAACAACAACAAGAAGCTCAACAACAACAACAAGTTGATGAGGGTAAAACCTGACACACAAAAGATTAACACACCAAATAGAGTGTTATTTTATTATTCTGAAAATGTTCTTCTTACATGCAGAGTATCTAATATCCTCAAGTTTTGAAAATATGCAAACTACAGAATTACAGAAAAACCCCTTTTTCACAAATGCAAACTTGTTCCCCAAAAAGCTACACAAAAATTAGAAACCTCCCCATAAATAGAGCTCCATTTTTATTTTGGAGCCAAAAAAAATTCAAATTTGAGTTTTTGGCAGTCTGGTGCCAAAAATTACAACTTGAAATTCAAATTTCAAAAGTACATTCAAAAATTAGTATATTCTAGAAAGTGCGCCAACTTCCGGGAGCCATAACTTTTGATCCAAGACTCTGTTTTTCGAACCGTTTAAACATTGGAAAGGTCTTGGAGTCAAGAACATGCTCAAAATTGCTACATCAATTTTGATAAGTTTTGGGGCCGTTTTGAGACCATTTAGTGCCTCAAATATGACCTAGAAGGTTTTCAAGTGCAATTATAGGAGACTAAAACTGCAATATCTTTCAACCTAGGAGTAGAAAAGCAAAACCGTAAGTTGGGAATTACATTATGACAAAAAAGGTATCCAAAAATGAAAAAATATCTAAAAAACTACCAACATAAAATGAAACTCTTTTTTTGTGTGATGCAAGATTGCCCTTACACCACTAGATGCTCCTGCATCAGACACCCAGGGTAATTTGAGAAGTGACCCCGTCACATCTCAAAAGGTTGAGGAAAACCCAAATGGTCAACCTCTGCCTTAGATAGCTAGGATGAATCTTCCACAAGCCTTCCTCTCCATTTCACTAGATATTCTTCATACTACCTAGATTTTTGGTACTCCTTCCCACACGGCTATCTAGGATTGCTTCAATCTCCTCCTTCTCTAAAGTAGGTGTTGGAATGTCATACTACCCTATTGTTGGTGCATCCTCTATGCCACCTTCATGATACTCTTTCAAATCTGAATTGTTGAACACAAGAGAAATGTTGACTCCATCTGGAAACTCTACTTCATATGCATTCCTTGAATCATGCTTCTTCAAAATCTTGTAGGGACCAAATTTCTTAATCTTCAATTTGTTATAGGTTGCCACTGGAAACCTTTCTTTCCTCAAGTGGACCATTACTTCATCACCAATTTCAAACTCCTTATTCCTCATTTTCTTATTTTCCTTGGCCTCATACTGCATATTCATCTTATTAATATGTTCTCTTACCTTCTCATGTATATCCTTGATGTGCTCTACAAAATCTTTGGCTTCGACACTTATCTTCTTCTTTTGGTCCATCTTCCTCAATTTTGGAGCTATTCTAGGGCTGCCTCCATACACAATCTGGAATGGTGATCTACCAGTGCTTCTGTTGACAAAATTGTTGTAATAAAATTTTGACTGTGGTAAGATCAAGTCCCATCCCTTGGGTTTATCTCCTACCAAGCATCTCAGTAGGTTACCTAGACTCCTATTCACAACCTCTATCTACCCATCTATTTTTGGATGGTGTGCAGAACTGAACTTCAACTCTATTCTCCACTTCTTCCACAAGGTCCTCCAAAAGTATCCCACAAATTTGGTGTCACAATCTGAGACAATACTCTTTGGTAGACCATGTAGTCACACCACCTCTTTGAAGAACAAGTCAGCAATATGGACTACATCATGGGTCTTTTGACATAGAATGAAATGTGCCATTTTTGAAAACCTATCAACCACCACAAATACTAAATCATTCCCTCTCTGTGTCTGTGGCAAACCAAGAACAAAATCCATACTTATATCCTCCCACCGCCTCTCTGGTACAGGTAAGGGTTGATATAACCCTATATTCTGGCTCACTCCTTTAGCCATCTAACATACCCTGCAACTTTGTACATACTTTTTACATCTTGTGACAACTAAGGCCAATAATAATGCTCACTAATAATGGTAATGGTCTTATCCCAACCAAAATGTCCTACCATTCCTCCAATGTGCTTCTCCTTAATCAAGTTCTCCCTCATGAAACTCCTCGGAATACACAATTGGCTTCCCTTAAACAACATGTCATCTCGAATTATGAAATCCAACCACCTTGTCCTGTCCACCATAATAGGCTCTTTGTAAGCTTTCCAAGCCTCTGCAAAATCAGGATCTTCTAGATACAATGTTTTGAGTTCATTGAACCCAACCACTTCAATCTACATCTCTATCATCAATGTCTGCCTCCTACTTAAGGCATCTGCAACCCTATTTTATCTCCCACTCCTATTCTATAGAACAAAGGTATAGCTCTGCAAAAATTCTACCCATTTCATATGTCTCTGATTTAATTTTCCCTGACTATTCAGATACTATAATGCTTGATGATTAGTATACAAAACAAATTCCTTCGGCAACAGATAATGACTCCATTTCTTTAGTGCCTAAACTATTGTATAAAATACCTAATCATATACATAATACTTTCTCTTGGCATCATTTAACTTTTCACTGAAATAGGCAATGGGCTTACCTTCTTGGCTCAACATTGCTCCAAAATTGAGAAATCTTTTGTTATAGAGAAATTCAATTACTTGTTCTGCCCTATCCACCTTGAGTTCTTGAACTTATGTCCACTTTGTGATAAATTGTGCATAATAATATATACTCCTTCCCATAATATGGTGATTCAATAATTCTAATAAAATCCTACCCATATTTCTCAAATGGATCTAACACTAGTTAATATTGGAGAGGCATTTCATTGGACATTGTTGTGCTTCCCATTCTCTATTATTCATCATAATTTCAAATGTACCTTTTATAATCCTTATGCATAGAGAGATAATAATATACAAGACCTAATATATTATGAGCAATTATCTTTTCTAAATATTTTCCTCCAATATATGCATCAAGATAATTAACTAAAAGTTTCATTTGCTTGAGCTTGCCTACATAAAACCAAATCAAGCCAATATTTAAGAATAAAATCATTAATCTATTTTAAATTCAATTTTTTGTTAACCAGTTTATTTCTTTGTTTTAAACAAAAGTGTGGTAGAAACTCCATTGTATCCAAATAATTGGATATGTCTACAAACTAATGTGTATGAGTGGATATGGTGAACAATTATTCATCTCAAAATTCTTAACTCGCTCTTGCTCATGATCTTAATGATTATCATAGATAAGAAATCAACAACCACGTTAAATTTTCTAGTTTTATCTATTATAGTCATAGTGAATTCCTATGATAGCAACAACCACCTAATTATTCATCCACTTTTTATTGTTTTGTTCATTAAATATTTAATTATTGAATAGTTTGTGTGGATAATTACTTTACAATCAATGATATAATGGTGGAACTTATTTATGTAATGCATGATTTCCAAGAATTCTCATTCAATTGTGGTATAGTTTTGTTCTTTAGGGGTCAAGTTTTTATTGTTAAAATAAATAGCATATTTTCTCCATTCTTATCGACTTGTCCCAATACTACACCTATGTCATTATAGTAGGATTATTCAATACTAGGGTACTAGTTAAATTTTCTTTAATATTTTCAAAAGAATATTGGTATTCCAAAGTCTAGATAAACTTAATGTCTTTCTAAAGCAAGAAAAATGTTGGAGCTCCAATTCTACTAAATTTGTTAATGAACCTTCGGTAGTAGCTAGAATGGTACAAAAAAACTCCATACATCTATTTGTATTTTTAGTGGGTCCAATTGTTGAATAACTTCTATTTTGTTAGGGTTAAGTTTAATACCTTCAGGTTAAATATGGTGTCCCAAAATAGTACCTTGTTCAACCATAATGAAGAATTTTCATGGACTAGGAATAAATGGTGTTCGTCACCTTATTATAAAACTTTTTCTAAGTTCTAAAGTGCTTCCTCATATGTGATCCCATGGATAGTAAAATTATCCATATATAAATCTACACAGTCACTTGCTCAATAGATATAGCTAAAACAACTCTATAAAATATTGCTAGTGCATTACAAAGTCCAAATGGAAGAAATCAATAAGAAAAGTTTCCCCACCATCATGTAAAGGTGGTCTTATCTTGATCCTCTAGGGATACTTATATTTGGTTATTCCCACTAAACTCGTCAAGAAATGAGGAATAAGCTTTTCTTGGAAAATTATCAATAACTTGATCAATAAATGGAAAAGGAAAGTAGTCCCTATAAGTTACCTTATTGAGTTATTTGTATTCTATGCATACCCTTCATTTTCCATTATTTTTTGGGACAACCATGAGTGGTGAGACCTATTAGTTCCCAAAATCACTCTCCAAAATCCTAGAGTTTTATCCACCTTTGAGGTTAGGGGTTTGTCTTCAAGAAGTGAAATAGAGGCTTGTAAACAAACTAATGATGGTTAAAGAATAATTATGGGAGTGGGTAATATATCCTACTCTTTAAGGTCAATATAAACTCAGGAGGGTTTTCCTAAAGGTATTCCTTAATAGGCATCCAAATCAAATCAAATGGATGACTGAAATAACAAACAACAGTTGCACCTAAACCACACACTTGGCCCCTATAACTTCACTAGGTCAAGATTGACTAGCTACAATAACCTTTATATAGTTGATTAATACCTTGCACATGCACCAATAGATGATAATATTGTGACACTTCTTTGATATGGTTTCATTTTTAACTTCATGGACATTTGTAAAGTATGAACATGTTGGAAATGATTCAAATAATATAGTATTTTGTTTCACTTAATGTTCATCCTTTATTTGCAATATTGAATCATAAACAACAAGTATTAATCTACTCCTACAACTAAAAAATGGAGAGAATTTAAATTTAATTTTTGTTGGTCCTTCACTAATGCCAATTGTTACCTATTCTATCGGACAATAGAGTCATGAATAACAAAGAGGAAAGAAATATAATCAAACATAACATCAAAAAAACCAAATTTACATTAAAATAAAAACTATATCACATAAAATGTGATATATATACTTAATTATCCATCTAAGAACTACAACAACCCACATGCAATAGAATAAATCTCATTACAAAAAATTATAATGCATTAGATTTCATCACACTTCATCTAACCCTAATACATTCACACCAACAAATTTAGTTAAAGAAAGTGTATAGTTACAACTATACACTTCTCTGAATCACTACAAATTATCAAAAGACTTACCATTATAAACATATGTGCAATACAAAACCCTTCCTACGATATTCAAGACACATTTGTTCATTTATAGTTTAGACTAACAAATTTTGATTACCTAGAATAACTTGTAGGTGATTCCAACCTAAAAAATTCATTTAAGGACCAACCCTTTGTATGAATAGCCAAAAATCTTTATTAGATCAATTTTATGTTTTCAAACCACTTTTCTATACCACTACAAGTTATAGTAAAATATATGCCCATTTTGCTAAATAGTGGTTTTTAGGTGGAACCCAAATTTATACCATGATGATATCATCCCTAGCCACAAACCATCCTTTGGATGTGTAGAGGAGTAGATGAGTTAGTGTAAAATGGTAGAAGTGTGATACATCAAGGGTCAAGATGACTTGTGGCTAATGCCTTAAGTCGAGGTGTCAAGGTTTTTTAAGGATAAGGTGGCATTAACCTTGTAATCCTATGTCATTTACATGTCTCCACATTCCTTAGAATATGTTATAGGGACGTGAGAAAAATATTAAATTTTGGCATGTCATAATTATATTTTAAAGAGGATTTAATTTTGGTGAAGGTTACACATCAAATACATATAAGGCATCTTTCCTAGGTGTCCATAATAGAATATGAAAGGTTTTGGATGGGGCACCCTATTGGCAAGAGACACTACACAAGTCATCTAGTGTTTTCATTGATGGAAACCCTTGTCAATGATTTGATCCACACATCATTACTTGTTCATATCGGAAGTCAGATCGAAGTTTTGTGATTAACTGTCAAGCAAGTATAGAGCATCTGACAGAATTGTGTTCATCGATTCACATGCAATTTTTTGCTATCTTTTTGAGTTGTGGATCTTAGGGAAGGTTGTTTGGTATATGATCTTTTTTATTCTTGAATCTTGGAGCCTCGTATCAATCTGTGTGCAAGTTAGAAGATTTGGTTGATTAATTTTTTGTTTAGCAGTGCATGAAGGCCGACTAAGTGAATGTAGTCATTGTGGTTATTTGAGAAGTAATTGTTTAAGTGTTTTTGTGTTCGACCATGTTGATTTGGGTCCTCACTATGTTATGGCCAACTTTGGTTGGTGCACATTGAAAATTAATTATGGATTGGGCCGACATTTTGTAAATATTTCATATTTTGTTGGAGCTGACATGTAACGATTAAATATTTAGTTGCAGATATATATAAGCGATCGATTATATCATTTTGATATATATACGAAGTGTGTTGATGTATGTTGAAAATTTCAAAAGGGTTGTAGAGCGATTATGCACAGTTTCACTTGTGCATAAAAGGTTTTTGTGATACAAGTTAAAGCAGACAAAGTAGAAGAGAAGAATCAGACAAATGGTCAAGAATTTGATTGATGAGCTTAACCAGAACTATAATCAAACATTACATTTTTTTTTACTTTCTCAGATAAAATATTTTGGATGTTATCCAAATACTTTTGTAAGGCAATGATCCCTTTTTTTTTTTAGCAGTAAGCTCTAGGAAGTGTGTCTGAATGCAAGTGCATTCCCATTTTGTAAACATCTTTTTAAGTATACTTAGATAATATTGTGGATTGACCTCCACCATGGTTTTTCCGCTAATAGGGTTTCCACATAAAAAAATCCTTGTGTTATGGTGTTGTGGTTGTTTTCTTTATGTTCATGCATACTTCAATGGATTCAAGAAGTCTTCAACAACAAATTTTGGTGGCCCTAGATGATCTTGATCAGACCAAATATTAAGTCTAAGATTTATAGGCAAGTCTCAAGAATGCTAAGAAGTCCATTCAATAATTGAAACATAAAATCAATGATTCAAGGGAAAAGAGAAGGGAAATCTATGATTAGATAAAGCAAAAAGAGAGTAAAAGCATTGAAGATGAACAACTGAGTCAAGTCCTGAAGGAAAATACATAAGAGTATGAAAAGTTTGTTAGAGAAAATGTTATTCTAAATTATGAAATGGAATCTATTGTGATGTGGATGACCAAGGAGACTAAAGAAAGGAAGAAGAATGAAGAAAAGCTTGCTCAATCCTTGAAAGAAAAATCTAAAGAATGCAGTCAAATTACTAATGAATTCAATCAGTTGGAGCTTGAATTGGAACAATCCAGAAATAATGAAGAAGAACTTGAAAATCAGATTGTTGATCTTAGAGATGAACTTGCTACTACAAATGAATTCAATGAGAAGTTCAATATTAGCTCAACCAAGCTTGATGAACTAATTAAAAGTTAGAGGACTGAAGGTGACAAGAGAGGTCTTGGATATGAGGAAAGGGAAAGTTCCAGAACTGGACAAAGAAGATTCAAGCAAGGAAATCAGATGAACAAAGCTGGAAGGTATCTGGTAAGACAACCTAATGCTCAAAGTTTCAATGGTTACTATTTTTTTGCAATAAATTTGGTCATATGGCTACTTAATGTAGAAGTAGAATGAATTCAAGTGGTCCATCATTTTCTAGTCAATGTTTCAATTACAATAATTGTGGTCATAAGTCAAATGAATGCAGAAATATGATGAACTTTTATAGAGATGTCAAATGTTATACATGCAATAGATTTGGCCATATTTCTAACTAGTGTAGATCAAGAGAAAATCAACAGAACAACTGGTCAGGACAAAGAAATGTGGTGTGCTACAATTGTAACAAATATGGTCACATTGCTAGATTATGTAAAAGTAGAAAGGATCTGGTAAATCAAGGGAAAAACATGCAAAAGGATGAAAAGGGAAAAGGAAAAGTTACTACAAATGACACAAGGGAGAAAATGAAGAAGATATGGGTGAAGAAGATTCCCTCTATTGTAGGAAATGAGTCAGCACCAGAATTAGGATCTAGAAATTCTTCTAGTAATTCCTCTAAGAATTAGATTAAGGCCTTTGGCCTAGGGGGAGTTCTCAAGAAAATCCTTCAAACCCCCTGCTGGTAGTTGGTACTAGGATGTGGATGAGTGCAGTGATTGCATTGATGATCTAAAAATGTTGTTGAAGTAGTTGGATTGAGTATTTATGCAGAATTGAAGGTCTGCAGAAGAATTATCTTTCACAAAGTATGGAAATAGGGTATCCAGATGAGTTAGGGAAAAAACATTTATTGCAACAAAAAGCTAGGTGTGTGAATGATAAAAGGTCACTTTTATTCTTCATTTCTCACTTTTCACTTTGAGGAGAAGAAGTTTGGAGAGATGTGAAACAAAATTTGGATAAGTTTGGAAAAGATTCAACATGAAGGCGATTTGATGATCAAACCCTAATCCGACGAAAAAGGTATTTATTGGGAAAACTTGTGAACCTGTGAATTTGTGAAAATGGCTACTTTGTTGGTAGTTGATATCAAGGATAGACCTCGACCAAAATTCTAGTGGCGTCCTTTCAAATTTGTTGAGATGGAGCCATTAGGTGCATTTTCATTCATTCTGTACGGTGTCTTACATATTGAAGACATTAGGGAATACATTCATGCAAATATTAAGGAGTTAGGGAGCTCGCAATTGTTGAATTTGTACTCAAATCATATAGTTGGATAAGATTTCAAGGTAAATCTTGAATTCAAAACCCTAGAGGAGAAGAAATTCACATAGATCATAAAATTTCTCATGTTTGAAGAAAATGAGTGGGTCTAGTATATTTTGAGCTGAGTTCATGTTGAATTTATGTGGTTGATTCAACCTTTAAAGATAACAAAATAAGCCATAAGCATTGTTACTAGTTTAAATTCCTCTTATGGTTTGTCGATCTTGAAGTCTGTGAAGAATCAAATAGTTACTGATGCAATTGGTTCAGTGTTTTATAAAAGATCTATGACAATTGAAGATATTATTGAAGTGGATGTCAGATTTGCATCTATGGTCATTGGTTACAAGATATATCATTCCAGTCAGGATAATTCTATATCTGGTACAACTATTTATGCATCATATCAAATGGTGAAGGAGAATGCAGAGTATGATCTATGTGAGTTACTCAGAAGCTAGGTAAGATTAAGAAAGATAAAAATAATTCCTTTAAGTATGGTAATCTATTTTTGTGTTTATTCTTCTACTTTATGAATGAAGTTCCAAGAGTTGGAAAAGTGCATTGGAAAGGTAATAAGCCTATAGCTATTTAGATTAGAGAAATGTTATATAGAATTGATGATAGCCAAGCCAAGAAAACTATAATTTGGGGTTATTTCAAGAACCTTCAAAATGAAATGCAAGCCAGGGAAAGAATTCCTACTTTTATTGTTGAGAAGTATAAGGATACAATTTGCTTTATTTTTTATATTGATCAATGCTTGATGGAAGCTATTGATCCTAGAACAGTGTGGATTATGCCAATTGGCTATGAAGTTGAGGAGGACATTTTGGAGCTATATTCTCAACACCTATTGAGTAAACCTTAGGATCCAACAGAAGAGAGGTTTGGAACCCATGAAGAAAAATATATGCAAGTACAAGAGCACTTGAAGAAACCTATGATAGTCCAAAGAGTAATAAAATAAGTTGAAGCATTTGTAGAGAGCATGGGTATATCTATAGAATATGTGAGAGAAGCTAGAAGAAAGAGAGAACAAGCTAAAGCAGGAGAGTCAGCTACAACTAAATCTACTAGTCTGGCAGCATCCTTTGCCTGAACTAGATCTACAAGAAGCTCTACTCTCTCATCTGGTCCTGAAAAGAATTCAAGTCTTGTGAAAAATCAATCCAAGTCATCTGGGAGAGAAGGAAAAAGGAAGAAGGACAAGAGCACAAGAGTTTATGTTGTTGTTTCTAAAGATGAAGACTAAATCTAATGAAGAGATAAGAGAAATCAAGAAAAAGGGCACAACAGAAACAATAGTCTCTAAGGAAAAGCCCTCTGATGAAGAGGAGAAAGCAAAGAAGAAGATGAAAATAGACAAATCAGGTATGTCTATAGAAGAAGTGGAGAAAGAATTGATTAAGGATGGAAATCTTAGGCCTCTTTGTGAATGGTATGACACCTTTGACAGTTTCGGTCAAAGAGTTCTTGAGGAAGCTTCAATAAAGTACTTGAATAATTTCAATATGACTCTTATTGAAATAATGTCTATGTTACCCAAAAGTCTACATGAAGTTTTAGAAATGAGAAGAGTGATTGCAAGGACAAAAGAAGAGAAAATCAGAGAATAGATACTTGTTGATTTGTTTCCGATGATGTCATTAGAAGAAATGAAGAATATACTGAATGAAGCAAAAAGGGATTTTAAAAGAAAAACAAGGGTGAACAAGCTGATGATTGGACAGACTGAAGAAGTTGCAAAGAATGCTGAAAAAATCCTCAAGGCAATTTTGTTAAAAAAAGTTACAATGTTGTTTCTGAAGAAGTGCATGATGAAGATGTTTCATCTAGTCCAATAGCAGAAGAGGGAAAAGAAGACACATTTGAGGACACTCTAAATCCTCTAGACATGCATGATTCTAAAATTCCTATGGAGAATGAAGCTCCTAAAGTTGTGTCAGTTGAAGAAAAAGAGTTTCTTGAAGCCATGCAAGAATCAATGACTGAAGAGAAGAAGGATGAAGTGAAGGAGATTCTTGTGGAAGCAAGAGACACTGCTAAGGCAATGAAGGAGTTTTTGGAAGAGAAACAAGAGGATTTTGATCCTAAATTGATTAGAGGTCCTATCAATTTGGATACTTTGTCTCCCATTGAGAAATTGAAAGTTGCATCGTTTGCTCAAGCCAGGGAAAGGGAAGAAATTTTGAAATCACATATTGAAGATAGTGAGTTGTTGAATCTTGCATCCGGTATTCTAGAGAAGATCATGCCTTCATATGTCAAGGATTCATCTAATTCTCTATCCGGTCAGCTAAAGAAGCTTGTTAATTCTGTAAGTACTCATTTTGAGTCACTTGAGAAGTCAGTTATGGATAAGGTTTAAAAGGAGTTTGATGCTAAGAGGTTTAGTAGGTTGAAAGGGATGATAGCTAATGATAAATTTCTATTAGCTACTTGTGTAAAGAATATTCAAAGTGCTTTATCTAAAGGTGGTAACATTTATAAGTCATTTCTATCTTTATCTAAGTTCACTAAGGATATTGAAAAGAAAATGAAAGAATGTGAGAAACAGTTAGTTGATATCACTCAAGCATTCGATCCTCTAACCGTTTACGTTGGAAAGCAAGTAGGTCAAGTCATATCCCTGCTTGACAAGATCAAAAGTTTGAAGCATGAAGAAGGTAAAATTGTTGAAAGGGATTGTGAGCTTAAAGGACTAATTGGTCCTAAGATGGAAACAATGTTGAGTGCATTGAAGGAAGCACAAGATGCTATGGCATTCAGTGATCCAATGAACCTTGAATCAGCAGAGATGCAATCTTACTTATTTTTTGGCCACATGACTATCTTGAAGAGTCTCAAGAAGGGTTGGGACACAAGTTTGAACCTATTGAAGAAATTTTTTGCAGAACTATTCAAGTTTATGTAAGTTGTTGAAGCATGTTTGTACATATGCAACAGTTTTGTTTGATTTTTGGTATCAGATTCCTTCCTTTTCCATTGATGTCAAAGGGGGAGAATGGGATAGTGAAAAATGTTATAATCATCTTAGGGGGAGTTGTATTTTTGAAGTTTTGAAGGTTGGAAGTGTAATTCATGTTGGTACTGATTTGAAACTTAGTCATTTTGCACTAAGTGTTGCCATCAATTCCAAAGGGGGATATTGTTGGTAAGAGACATTGCACAAGTCATTTGGTGTTGTCATTGATGGAAACCCTTGTTAGTGATTCAATCCACATGTCATTACTTTTTCATACTGGAAGTCAAATCAAAGTTTTTTTATTAACTATCAAGCAACTACAGAGCATCCGATAGAATTGTGTTCATCAATTTACATGCAATTTTTAGTATCTTTTTAAGTTGTGGATCTTAGGGAAGCTTGTTTGGTATATGATCTTTGTAATTCTTGAATATTAGAGCCTTGTATTGATTCGTGTGCAAGTTAGAAGATCCGGTTGATTATTTTTTTGTTTAGTAGTGCATGAAGACCGACTAAGTGAATGTAGTCATTGCAGATATTTGAGTAATTGTTTACATGTTTTTGTGTTTGAGCATGTTGATTTGGGTCCTCACTCTATTATGCCCAACTTTGGTCGGTGCGCATTGAAAATTAATTATGGATTGGGCTGATAGTTTATAAATATTTCATATTTTGTTGGTGCCGACATGTAGCGATTAAATCTTTAGTTGCGGATATATATAAGTGATCAATTATATCATTTTGATATATGTACAAAGTGTGTTGATGTATGTTGTGAATGTTAGAAGGGTTGTAGAGTGATTATATCATCATTTTGATATATGTACGAAGTGTGTTGATGTATGTTGTGAATGTTAGAAGGGTTATAGAGATTAGTCAGCAGAGCAGACATAGCAGAAAAGAAAATCAGAAAAAAGGTCAAGAATTTGATTGATGAGCTTAATCGGAACTATAATTAGGCATTAGTAGATGCTACTTTCTCAGTTCAAATATTTTGGATGTTATCCAAAAAAATTTGTAGGGCAGTGATCCTTTTTGTTTTTGAGTGGTGAGCTCTCGGCAGTGTGCTTGAATGCAAATGCATTCCCATTTTGTAAACATCTTTTTGAGTATACTCAAATAATATTGTGGATTGACCTCCATTGTGATTTTTCCCCTAACAGGGTTTCCACATAAAAAATCCTTGTGTTATGGTGTTGTGGTTGTTTGCTTTATGTTCATGCATACTTCTTTTGGTTGAATGTTATAAGTGCTTTAAAGATCAAATTAATAAAGCTAAACATTGCAAAACACTGATTCACCCCCCCTCTCAGTGCTCCTTGATTCCAACACACCCAAGATTGGAGAAGAAAAGGTGTTTGTTAGTGTTCCATCAGGGAGCGAAAAGGTCATTGGAGCATCCAAAAAGAAAGGAGTTGGATAGGCTATGCACTAGGTGCCCATGTGGGAGTCTTGAATTTCCATATAATATTTTAATATGTCTTTTGGTTGTCCAAGGAGATGGTTGTGGGTTTTTTCAAGTGGTTTTGTACCTCTTGTTTTGGTTTACCATACATGATTTTACCTCCCACAATTTCTATATGTTGGAGTGATAGGATGGTAATTTCATATTGAGCTTTTACAGGTAACAAGGTGTTGTCAGGTTGATCTGAGATTAGTAGTGAAGTGTATTATTTTGTATTCTCATTCAAACATTAATAATATTCTTTCCTTCTTTTTCCATGCAGATTTTTTTCCCAAAAGGGTTTCTCCACGTAAATCTGGTGTCACATTTTGTTTGTTCATTTTTATATTGTGATATTTGTTGCAATCACATGTTTAAATCTGATTCTGCAATATAATTTTTAGATCTGAATTTATTTCCATAATTTTATATTGTAGCTTTCCTTCACCTTGTTTTCAACATTTGGTATCAAAGCTAACATCTATGTTGAGAAGGGGATGCCTTTCTCTTAAGTGTTGTAGGTTTTTTGGTTATAGTGGAGATTTTGTCTTATGGTATATTGTAGATTTGTGAAGAGGATTGTTTACCATGGTTTCTACCTCTTATAAGGATATTGAGAAATTCAATGGCACATGCTACGAGATATGGAAACCAAAGATGGAGGATCTCCTTGAATATAGAGATCAGTGTGTTAGAACTACAAAATTTTGAAAATTTTACAGTTGTTTATACCCATGAGTTTCCAAATTAGTCCTTACCATAAGCACAAAAATCCTCTCTTCATTATATATTTTCCCATACTTTGTCATGTGGTCCCATAGAATCCATTTAGCCCTAAATATTTCACTGTATAATTCATATTGGCAAGAGATGGTGAGGGTCTTCCCGATCCATAAATCATTTTTTACTAATGTGTATCTTTTGTAGTCTATCGGCAAGAGTTCGGGAATGTCATACCGATATGATTTCATCTGCAGACACATATCGACAGGACGCAATTCATTGTCTTGGTGACAGAAAAATCATATTGGCAAGAAATTCATCATCAGAATAAGTCATAACAAACTCATGTATGTCTTACCAACCAGCGTGCACAAGGAGACATATCGGCCAGACTAAAAGTCATTGGAATGAAGTCTTATCACATGCATCCAGTCTTGTCGACAAAGCATAAGGGGACCCTATCAATGATTATCGGGATGAAGTCAGGTAGTCCTGCCGACCCATATGTCACGTCGATAGGATTATGTGGGTAAAGGAAACAACAGTATGAATTGATTATCAGCGAGACTAATTCCATCGAAGAAAGATATGAGAGTCACACTGAGTGTTCTTCATCGGTGAGAAAATCATTATGTCTCAGCGACTAGAAAACATAATAAGAGATATATCTCAGTGAGACATGAAATAATATATGGAACATCTCCCCAACTCAAAATGTCACAGTGATATAAATAAGACCAAGAGGATAACTATTGGTGAGACTCCAAATGTCAATGAGACTATGGGACATTAGAGCGATATACAATTTGCAATAGTTAGTTAGACTTCGAGGTGTTGGGGAGACTACAGGATGTTTTGACGAATGGTTTAATGAACATTGCTAAAAGTTATCGCCCAAGATTTAAAAATGTCTCACCGACAATACTGACAATGAAAAAGGACTTACTACAATCATGTTTTAGCTAACACATTAATGGCACAATGGAGCACAATAAGGAGAATTCAATTGGAAACATTAGTGTGGAATTGATAGCAAAAGAATCAGAAAGGCGAATGAAGAACCAGGGCATTCTTTTAGTCTGAAGGTTTCGAGCAAAACATAGTAAGTTCTCGTTCCTTAGTTCCTCTAATTTTAACTTTTGTAACTTTTGAGGAATGGAGTCTCCCAGCTCAGGAAAATCAAAAAGTAGAAAACATGGTGAAAGCAGTCAACCTAAAGGAAAGAAACAAAAAACTGAAATAGAACATGAGGGCGCTGAACGAAGATTAAATCAAGACCTCATTGACCAATTACCTGGCTCTGGACCTAAAGCTAGATGATATGCACAACTTAGGGCAGAAATAGATAAATTGGATGATAAGTGTAAACTCATAGGAGATGTTTGGACTCCAATAAGAGGGTATTAATTGTTTAACTTTCACTATTATCATAGAAATTGTTTTGAACTAGTATGCAACCCATGGAAGCTTAATTTGGGCAAGCTGGTGTGCCCTAATGTATTTTTCAATGCAGAATTGGTAAAATTGTTAGCTATTCATTATAACTCGAAACTCAAGGCTATATGTGACCCATCCAAGAAGCCACAAATACACTTACAGAAGATGCAATAGGGGATGTTTTCAATTTGGAAGGGGTTTGCAATGAAAAAATCATATGTGAAGAATTGGAAATGGAGTTCAGGAGAATGGACACAATTTATAAGGGTTGGAAGTTGCCAATTCATAGGATTAGACAAGGTGGAAAACCAGTTCCTCTACAGGATAGTGATGGACCTCCTTTTCATGTTGACCTGTTTGAACCCTATATGAAGTATACTTATTTCTCAGTAGGCTAGGTATTGGGAATGGATGTCCCCAAGTATATGTCAATTGTGCCCATGATAATTTCAGTAGATATCCATTACCACAACTCTAGACCATTTGACTATGCCACATACATTTTTAAGGGGCTTGATTTTGGATTGATGGAAATAAAGGGCAGAGCCTCTATCTTTCATCTCAGGAATTATTCATTGTTGATGCACATAGTGTTATATTTTGGATAGGAGTTGGGACTGTGGCCTCAAGAGATGAGAATTTCTCAATTTGACAAAGAAGGAACAACATTACCTGTTCAATTATGGATGACTGTCTAGGATAGTAGATTTGCTAATTCTAATTTTGTTCACTTTGAGGAGTATTTTGTGAAGACATTGTACAATCATCCATGTGATTATTCTTTATCTAAAGAGATAAAGAGGTTTCTTCAGCCAAAGGATTTCAATGGGCCAATTAGTCATAACTGGGGGGATTGGTATTGCCTGGAGGGTGCTACCATGATTAGGGTTTATGGATTTGAAGATGCCCCATTCATTTTGCCAAAAATAGTCCCGGACATAATTGCAAATTTGGAAATTGTCAAACAGATGGACTATTCCAGTGTTATGAATTTTAGCTCCTTTGGAAAGCAGGCTTTCATGCCTCGTACATTATGCTTTGGTGATTTTAATGTGTTATCCAAAGAAGGATGCAATTTGATCCTTAATAAACTACTATAGTACAATATGAAAAGAGGACCACCCAGAAAGAATTTTGACCCATAAGGGTACATTAATTTGGCTAAAATAAGGATAAACTTTGGAGGTTATCAACATGTTCCCTATCACTTTGATGATATGGTTCAGAATTTGAAAGAGGAAGAAGCAGAGATAGTGGTCGAAAGATATAATCAAGGGTTACAGGATACAGAGTTATTGTCCTCTAGGGAGGAGGCATCTAAGGATTATGTGCCACAAAACCAACCAAGTAAAATGTCCAGATTGAGAACTCAGCATTACACTTGCCCTGCCAGAGAGTTTAGTGCTAAAGAAAATGTAGATGCAAATGCAAGGCATGTAGAATACAGATCATTTTTATCAAATGATGAATTTGTAAACTCTCTAGAGTTTAAGGCATTCTTATACAAACAAAAAGGAAAAGAAATAAGAGAAAAGGTTGATAATATCACATCAAGTAATGAAGAGAAATTGTTGAATGATTTAAAGATGTGTGTGCACAAGGAGATGGCAGTTATGACCCCTGAAAAGGGGAGGAAAATTTTGGAAAATGCCGGTGTTATGATTTTTCCTGGTTTGGATCTCAATTCTGCACTAGTTTTTGGTAGTTTCTTGAAAGATAGTAATGCTACACATAAGCTTAGCCAAGAAAAGGTGACAAAATTATATACAGGGTCAAAGTATAATCCAGATGAAGGGTCATTGATGATTTGGGCCTTATATCCACCTCATAGAAAATCAATTGTCATTGATACTGAGAAGGCATTTGGGCATGTTATGAATCTGAAAATTGGAGAGGTCAATCATATGGCAACTACATAAATTGGAATTAATGTTGCAAAATTAAACAAAGCCCAAATTCAGATGCTAATTAAGGAGAGGGAAATGTACAAAATGAATAATGAAAGGATGTTGAGGGAAAATGACCACTTAAAATATTTTTTAGGTGTTACAATGAAATCAACCAAGATGCTCACCCATGGTGAAAGTTCACAGTCAAAAGATCATTGGGAAGGATCAAGTGCTTATTCTTAAGGGAAATATGATGCACTTGTAGCAATGATTAAGAAAAGACAAGCCATCCTAACGACTTGGTTAAATAAGCTATGGGGAAAACATTCACATAACTTTGTTGCATTGAAAGAAAATGAAAGAATGGATGGAAGGATTCTAGAGAAGTTTCAAGAAATAAACCAGAGGGTTGTTTCGAACAATGTAGAAATTGAAGCTACAAATCATTTTGTGAGTAAGCACCGAGACTTCTCTAAACAATTTCCAAGGGATGCACAGGGATTGATAAATGCCACCAGGAAAGGATTAACATTCTTTGATGAGAAAGGAGAATTAAAAGAAATGACAAGATGGAAAAATGAAAGTGAGTCAATATTGCAAGAAATCTTGAAGATAGCTACTGCAGAAGACACAACATTGGATGAGGCGTGCGAGAAAAATGAGAAGATGGTAAGAATGGAGATCACAATTCAGAATGCAGTAGGAGATGCATATACGCATGAACGTCGGGATTACTTGGATCACCTATCTAAGATTCATTTATGGCTTAACAGAGCCTGATTATATTTTAATCTATTGTTGTTTTAAAATATGACATTTTTGAAAGGACACGTCCTTTCGAGTATTTGATGTATAAATATATTTTTTGGTAGCAAAACAGATAATAACATAGGTGAAGATAGCATAGAAGAAGAACACAGTAGATTACAATATTTTACAAATATGATACTATGATGCATGTTTAAAACTATGGAGATATAAATGAGAATCATTTAATGTGGTGGCATATTTCTGGTATCAGTTGTTTTTTGTGTTCATTGAAAGTATTACTGAAGTTTTCTCCAAGGTTGGTATTTTCTAGTTATTTAAATTGATATAACAAGTTTATATTCAGTTTATCTATGCACATTTGTTGCATCTGTATGGTTTAATAATTAGTTCTTTCAAGAAAAGATTAAATCCTTTTAGTTGATCATAGTAATTAGGGAATGCCATTTGGATCATTAAGAAGAACTTGGTAGTGATAATCTTGCATGTTTATACAAGTTATAAACTAAAATATACTCCGAACAATTTGAATATTTTCCAGAAAGAAGTTACTCATTTTATATTTCCTTTGACTCCACACACCCAATAAGGCACTAGTCTCCGCATTCTCATTATTTTAACTTCATTCATTTGTTAAATTGTCAAACTGAATACATTATGTTCTAATCCGATATTGTTATAGAATTCATACCAAATCACATTATCCACTTCCATTTTCCATTATGGGTAAAATACATTAAGAGGAATAAGTATAAGTCAAGTTTGCTTCATCCATTTAGGTACACCCACCTAGGTCTAGCAGCACCTGAAGAGTAGAAGGTATAAATCATTGGGCCTTGTTTGTTACCCTAAAACATATCAAGAGATTAGCAACCTCTTGAGGCATTTCTCCTACGTTTTTGAGAGCTAACAGATAGCCCAACAGTACACCCAACAAAAACAAGTGCTTGCACAAAAACAACAAAAACATCCAATTTTATATTATAATCCTCAACAAAACATCATCAATCCAAATACATTAGCAACATATACACCTCTACCACCTCACCTTCACAATATCCCACACTACCCTACACACTATACAACACCCCATCATATCAAAATCCCATGTACAATCCATCCACCATCCCACAGTATGCAACATATGTTCCTCCACCAAACTCATAGGACAATATGGAATTGCAACTCAAGGCTCTAACACAACAAATGTAGGACATTCAAATGGGAAAAATGAAGAATTCCAATATACAACAAAACTTATGTCCATACCCATTCAAGAAACATCACCATGGTAACTTTCCCTCCCGATTTTGAGGTCCCTAAATTTGATAAATACAAAGGGAGGGGAAATCCTACGGACCACATCAAATATTTCAATGTCATGTGTATGGAGGTTTCCTACAATGATTCCTACTTGATGTGCCTCTTTCCATGAAGTTTGACAAGCCCAACCATTGATTAGTTTTCACAGTTACCTCCAGGTATCAAAACATTTCAAGAAATCATCAATAGATTCATAGTTCACGTCTCCTTCAATCTTGACATGGATGTAATCCTAGAAGAGTTATACACAATCAAGAAAAACAAAGGAGAATCCTTTTCCAATTTATTACAAAGGTGGAGGCAAAGAGCTAGTAAGAGCAAGTGGCCCATTCCTGAAGAACAACAATTAGGAATTATTATTTCTAATTTTGACGGGGATATATCCTTCCACTTGAAGATGCAATGTATTACCACTTATGATGAGCTTGTCCCTAGGGCCCTCAACATCAAGAGAGCCATAATCTCAAAAGGAACCACACAAGTGTATAAAGACAACTACCCATCCACTAGTTCTAACAAAAAACCTCGCTTTTGGGCAAAGAATAAGAATGTTACTAGTGATGGTGTTGTCAATGCAAAGGTGGTATTAACTACTCCTAGGAAAGCAAACACCAAAACCATGAACACACAACAACCATACACACCACCACCAAACAATCAACCAATGATCAACACTACAAACACTAAACGTAGACCACAAAGAACAAATAGTTCTCCTCGGTGACAATTCACTCCCTTAGGGGAAGCTATCGAGGATGTGTTGAAGAGGTTGATATAGTCTAACCTTATCATACTCCCATATTTCTCAAAATATCAAGCGCCACAACTAAAACCTCCTAGCTATAGAGAAGATCATTTTTGTGAATTTCACCGATACAAAGGTCATAACACATTAAATTGTTTTAGACTCAAAAATCTAATAGAAGATATTTTTGAGCAAGGAGACATTGATTCCAATCAAAAATCTGGGAATGAAAATTTGAAAATTTACACAAACCCTATGCCTGATCATACAAAAGAAAAAAAATTAGGAAAGGCATCAACCTCAAATAATGTAAACCATACTCATGATACCACTGTGGGAAACATTTATGGTATTCATTCATTAGAACATGAGGAATCATACATACATCAAGTTACTATTTTAAAACAAAGTCCAAACCCATCAACAGTGTCTAGCAATATTTCATACCGTAATGACATCAAGTATGTATCTCTCCCATATATGACTAAATGATCAAACATGTTGAAGAAGTTTCAAATGAGCCATAAATATCCCTTGTTACACCCATACCCACAAACTATTGTGAAGATTCTTTTACTGATGATATATCATCCACCCACCTGATTGGGATTGATTTTATTACATTATTGTTACTAAAACACCAAAAACCTACTTACCCGCCCAAAAGGAAACTAGTCGTTGGTTTTTCAAAATTTGAAATTCCAACTCTTCATTCATTAATTTGTACTAACTAAAAATTATCTAATCTTTAATATCTAACCTTAATTGACATAATTAAAGCATTATATACCTACCTACACCCTTAGGACACTATTGGTCCATTTACAATGCATTTTGGTCCTATGGTCCTTATCAGGACCCTTAGGACTTTTGATCTTCCTATTACACTCATCCATTCCAAATGCCATTATAGGCTCCAAGATATCATAATTGATGCCCTGAGATGTAGGATAGATCTTCATGACCCCTGCACCCTCCTGACTCTTCCAATGGATTTTAAGGAGCTTGGGTGCCCCTGCACCACTATGGATCAAAGTATACATTATCAGGGCAAAGGATTAGATATTGTTAACACCTTCACAACATCGGGGGCAATCCTGACTACAACAAACATCAACATATGGGGCACAAAGGATCCATATGATGAAAATACTATCAACACTACAACTAGTCATATCATGAATCATCATCCACCCATCATCTCATACATAGATTGGTACCAACGTAAAAAGAAAGATTCCTATCAAACTGTAGACATGTAAAATGTACTAATTGACACTACACACTTGATCTAAATTTCACTAACATTGCATCATCCTAAATCATCCCTCTGTCTAACCATTTAATCTAATAGCCTTTTATTTGATTAAATTCATCAAGTTTCCTCTCTTAATTAAATAAATCATTTATCTAATTAAGTCATTCCCTCTTGTTAATTAAATCAATCAATCTGATATAATTAACCCTATACCTCTATTTAATTAAATAATTCATTTTATTAAATCTCTAAATTCACTCTATTAAATTAAATAAATTAAAACCTTATTTTATTTAATCTAACATTCATCCCCTTTAATTAAATAAATAAAAAATCTTTATTTAATTAGTCTCTAAATCACATTCTTCTCATCTTTTGATTTAAATCAACCCATAAATCTAAATCAAATAGTCACATCATCTAATCCTCCATTAAATTAATTAACCCTTGATTAATTTAATCTTAATCCATGTCCCATCCTCTAGCTTTTTCCACTTGAACATGAAAATACATTTAATTCATTTATTAAATCTCTATTTTCTCTCAACTTGGCATCTTTTAGAGAATATTCCTCCAAATTTGAAATCCCTTCAAGTCGACTTTGTCCTTCCAACAAGACATTTATTTCATCTTACAAGTCCTTTTGCATTGAGCCAAGTGGTCATTACTCCATTTGACTCTCCCACCACCTTGTCATTTCACTATTTTCAAATTCCACCTAATTGCATTTATGGGCACATTCATCAAAATGTGCACATCCTTCATCCATTCATCTCTTGACAAGTGGCATCTTTCCATTGGTTGAATGTTAGTCCCACATTGCTTCATTTTGGGCATATAAATAAGAGGTTTCTCTCCTCATTTGATCATCCACAATTTGAGAAAACTTATAATACTCAATTTCATCTCCAAGCATTATCATTTTCATCCATGTTATCAAGTTATAGCTAGCTTATACAAATTTTTCATCATGGAGTACACTTGAATCTTCAAAAAAGTGGATCAACCTTCATCACTCATCAAAATTGCATCATTGGAGTTAGGAAAGGGCCAATTTTCACATCAAATTGGCACCAATTCCCCCATGGGATCAAGAGTTTGCTTGCTTAATTAGGATTCCATTGCTTTTTCATTGTGTTCTTCATTCTTGTTTCATATTTTAAGAATTGCTAATGGATTTCATGGGGAATCTTGATTCTTACTTGCATTTGATGTAACTATGTGTTTTTTTATTGTGTCTTGCAGGTATTAGGATTGGGGTTCTACACAAACAAAGGAGAAGGCCATCAAAGAAAACAAATCAGTAAAGAAAAAAGGACATGTCAAGTACAAATGGATGCCAAAGCATAATAAAGAAAATCATCCCTCCAAAACTCCATCAGTCAAAGAAATTATGGGGAAAAATCAAAAGGTGAAAGGTATCCATCAAAAGCATTCTCAAAAATAAAAGTGGGCTTCTTAAGCAAGGAAAGAAGTACGTCTAGTGGTTGGTCCTAATTCCACGAAAAACCTCCATTCCCACCCATCATCACTCATCTCCCCAAGTTTGGAGAGTCAAAGGTTCCAAACTATCAACCAATCCATCTCATATTCCTTCATACATGTCATCGTCTACTCTATTCATGATATCCAATTCTCGCATTGATTGTGTGTTGGCATCTACCCTTCATCATAAGGATTTTGAATGTACCATATTGTGATGTGCACACATAGACAAGGTTAATTCTAGTATCCACAAGGTAGATCAGAGTTCTTCAAGGTTGCACCCAAGTACTCATATCTTAGCAAAGTAGCTTCTTCAAGCAGGATATGGTTGGAACATTATGAAAATGGCTTCTACATCAGTACTACTAGGTGGTTCAACATGAGGGTAAAATTTCAAAATATCAAAAAATCAAAAAAATCAAAAAATCAAGAAAATAATAAAAATAAAAATCGTCCTCCAGTGAAAACCACTATGGTGGTGCTTTGGGAAAGTACTATGATGAAAACCTAGAAAATAGGTGTCATGAGTAGAATCGAGTGTCTACATGATCCTTCTAGACAAAAGCATCTCATCCTTATCATGATAAATCCACTGTTACCTCCATCCATCCAATCCAAGTTTATCTAGATATTCCCATTTATCTTGATCTTGACATAGATTCAACGCATACTTCAACTCTACTCATGGAAATTTTTTGATAGGATCTTTACCATTTTATCTCATGAAGTCTCATAGCCCATATCTAGCATAATAAAACTATGTTGAAACTCTTTGCGTATACATTTCCTATCTTGGTTTGTCCATTCAACTATGAAGCATTGCTAGAGACTAGGGAAGGTTATTGCACTCTTGTTTTCAAATGACCCTTGACCCATGTCTTATATCTCATAACATGACATCGACATCGTGATCTAGGTGTCGTTTATCTAAAAAACATCCAAAATCCAAAACATTTGAAAACCTCATCAAAATCCAAAAACATCCAAATCTTGTACAACTAAAATCCACAAACATTCAAAAAGCCATAAAGTCAAAAATTCAAAAAATCCAATCTAAAACACATCAAAATCCCTAAAAAGGTCAAACATTGAAAAATCCAAAAATAGTGCCATGTTGAGCTAAATTGTCTTTGATCTTGAACATAGGCAAGGACATCACTGATGTGCCCCTAAGACACCCTAGGTTAGTCCTTTAGGAGTCTATCATAATAAATTGACCATCCATCAAGTGTTCATATCTCATCAACAATATGTCAAGTCAGTCGAACTTCATGGTCTCTACCAATATAACATAGGCAAGGCTCATCTTTGATAAGCCCCTGAGGCCCCTAGGATAGTCTTTTAGGTTAGGTTCTAGGTCAAAACTCAGAAAACCCTGAAACATTTGAAAACTTAGAAAACCCCAAAACATTGGAAAAACTTGAAAAAACCCTAAATAGCCTCAAATAGTTGGAAACCAAAAACATTCACATAAACTTTCAGAAATACCAAAAACATTGAAATATTCCAAAAAATCCCAAAACCATCCATTCCATTTCACTTTCACCTGCAATAAACTTCCATCCATAATAAATCAATCATCATACTCACCCTTTGGTAACACAAATGGAAAACAAGTACAACAATAAGTAAAAGTAGAATCCTTAAACACCAAAAATAAAACTCTTGATCATTATCAAACATGTCAATCAAACCTTATATCAAAGGCCTTTCAAACAACCTATCAACCCACCAACATCTGATAACAAGTCCTAGGATGCATCCTTCCTACAATGGGAATTATCATTGGAAATCACTTTGGATATTTATCCTCAACACACATTACACCTTTGGCAAGAGATATAGATAACATTGACTATTTTTTTTTATCTTTTCTTATGATTTATCTTGTTGACTCATTCCAAGGACCTCTCAATGATGTCTCAACAATTTAGAGAGAAAGGAATGGGACATCAATCATTATCTTTCATTTTTTGTGCTTGTGGGGTATTCTTGTAAAATAATCTTGGCACATACTTGCTTAGTTGTGTGTAGGGAGGTCGTTTAGAGTAAATTGTTGACTATTGTGTATGCTTTGGTATGAGATATTCTAAACTTCTAAACTACATTCCAATGAGTTTTTTGTATGACAAGGTGTGAACAAGAACTATCCTGTTTATTTGTAGAGTCAAAGTCCATCGCACTAGATACAACACCATCCTGGTTTTCAATACCATGATGCATCCTATCTACATGTTATATCAAACACAAGGAATGACGGAGAGTCTCAATCCCAAGATATGAGAAAATCATCACTTTCATCACAATAATCTAATAAATTCTCAATGAATCATAGGCTTGTTGGAACTTTGAAATAATCTTAAAATCAATGGTCAATTCCATTCTTATTATTCTTATATCTTTACTAACATTTATATCCAAGTATTGAATTTGTGTGATATATCAAAAATATACATGAGGCTACCCATGGTTGATGATTGTCTATACATCATCAAATCTGTCTACATTAGATATCTAAGTTTTCTAGTCCTCTTTAAGCTAAACCTATATTACATATTTTTCGAGAGATCAACCCAAAATTCAAAATTTCCACCTAATCTCTTGAGGGGGTAGGGTACCAACTTATTTTCCTTCTACTGGGACAACAATGGGACATCCAAAAAATAAGAATTTTTTTAATTTTTTATCTAAGCAGCAGTTTTAATCCAAAAAGAGACAATCTTTGAACCAACGTAAAAGGTACCTTGCTTCAAAGAGGGGAAAAATGTAGACACTTAAAAATGTCCTAAATGATATGCACACTTAAATCTGATATAATAACATCATTTCATCCTAAAACCCATCTTATTTTCACTTGTTTGATTAAATTAACCTAGTTATTTAATCAAATGCCTCATCTTCACCTATTAATCTAATTGCCCTAATTGGGTTAATTCACCCCTTCTCGCACTAACATTTCACCTTGCTAAATTGAATAAATCAAATTATTTAATTTAACCCCTATGTCATTTTATTTAATTAAATAATACTAAACTATTTAATTAAATATCATATTGCATCCCTCTTTTCATTAAATCAATAATTTAATGAATATCATATTATTCTCTATCTTGCAAATTAAAATTTAGTTTTAATTACTAAATTTCTAATTATCCTCACTCTCCCACTTGCAAGAGAATATTCTTCGAATATTCCTCCTTTGCACATTCCTTCAAAAGAGAATATTCCTATGGAATATCCTCTTTTGTGCATTCATTCCTCCAAAATATCTCTTAACCTCTTCCTAAGTCTTAGGAAGTGTGTTTGTTGAAAGCTAAATTGGACCATTGATTAAATTAGTTGATCCTTGTTAACTTTCAATTTTGACCATGGATTTGAATCCTCAATCCATGTTTCATCCTCCTTTCATTGTTGACCATTGATTGATCTTTTCAATTTGAGCCCTTATTTTCTCATTTGCTTTCCTATAAATAGATCACTATTTGGAGAGAAATAGATCCACCTTTTGATAGAAAAGTTATGTTATTAAACTTCACACTCACTTGCATCCATATTAAGCACTTTTATTTAGCATATTAGACTAATTTCCACACATAGTTAGCTTAAGCATCCATTAATGGCTTCCATGGTAACCTAGCTTGCATCCATTTAGTATAATTTGAATCTATGGCTTATATATTTGAATTTTTTTACATTTAGCATATATTGCATCAATTTTATCAATCATCTTAGCATTTAGCACTCTTCTTTATCATAGTAAACTAGTTTTGTATCCATGTTTCACACACATCTCATTAGTTTTCTTCAATAAAACTAATTGAAACAAGCTCATATTATCCAAGGGATTGGGAAAGGGTCACCATTCCATATCAATGCAACACCACTCCCCCAACAGGATAAGATATGAGGTCTTGGAATAGGGTTTTTGTTAGGTTTTCATGTTTATATCATGTTAGTTTAATGGATTCCAAGTTTTGACAAATTTTGAATATCTTATTGGGATCATTGCTTAGTGAGTTAAATAGGATTTAAATTCATTTGGATCAAATTTATTTAGTTCACACTATGACAATGGTCACATGTTGTACTCATTTAACTATGAATGAATGTAGATACATATATCTTCAAAATGGATTACATGGATTGGAACATGAGAGCATGCACCTTCCTTGTCAATCACAATTGATATATAATTATTTTTCTTGAATTTGACCTTTTTTTCTCCATAACATCGATGACAATAGGTGTAGCCATGATAAATCTTACTATAGCTATGGTTTTACAAGAAAATCCATAAAAATATATGTGAAAGTTTTCATTAGGGTTTGCAAGAAATTTTCTTGAGAATTTTCCTTACCACTTTACCTCCTACACTCACTTGAAATTGTTTGAATGAAAACAATTTGATCCAAAAAGAACTAAATATGACTCACACCAACTCTAGTTTCTTTGTAATAAATGCATTTGACACATAGTAGCTTTTGTAGTCTGTGATATCACAAAGATCTACAATCCTTCAACAATATTTCATAGGTGTAATTGCTTCAAAAATATGACCAACCAAAACCATATTACTATTTACCATTATGTTGAAGATTTCATCATCCCATACATTTCAGGGGTTTGACAAGATCTACAACTGCAACTCCCCCTATATCAATGCTCTTTCTCCTTAGCTATCAGAGGACTCATCTATATCATGATGAGGTACAAATTAATTCTTTATTTCACTTTCTTACTTATTCTACCAAACTTTGTTCATCTCCTTTTATTGACTAATTACAGGCTTCTTCTGGGGATTAGAAGACCTTACACTCTTTCCCTTGTAGAAACTAGCAATGTGCCCTAGTTTATTGCAATTATAGCATATGATATTGGTTTGCAGAGGAGAATTACTTCTTCTCTTATTAGATCTGTAGTCAACAACCTCATGACCAAACTTGGCGCATGTGTAGTAGTAGCCATAGAAGGATTGAGATTTCATAGCATTATTATCTATTACTTTACTTTTGCATTCATTAGCCTTGTGGAAATTTTTTTTGTAAGCATAACACTGACTATGAAATGATTGAGTGTTCTTAGAATTGTACCTTGAAATCCTAAAAGAGTTCTGACTCATTTTTCTTCTACATTCAACTACCTTATGAACAAACTTGTTACAAGCATAACAGTTACCATTGAACCTGGTAAGAGTAGTTTGTTTGGTAGTAGGATTTTTTAAGTTCTTCTTTTTGCTCTGGACATGAATGAATCCATCTTCATTCTTGCTATCATGGTTTATCTTTGCATCTTTGAAGGATGTTTCCTTATATTTTTTTGTGCAAGCTTTCTACTCCCTTGTCCCAAACTATCCTTCTGCTTTGAAGTTATCATACAAATTTGTAGATGCATTGACCATGGGACATTTTCCCTTATCAAAACCAATTTTGGATTTCTCTTTTGAGGGTTTTTGAGAGTTAATTAACTCATCAAAAAAATTTAGAGCCTCGTCTCATTTTTACGCCTTAGTCAATTTTTTGTTTGGATTTTTCAAGTTCTCTTTTTTAGTGATATAAAATCTTCCTTAATCTTCAAGCATTCAAAACTCTTGTCATTTAGCTTGGCATTCAGGGAATCCTCAAACCTCTTGCCTTCTTCAATTTTGATTTTCAGATTTGAATTCAAAGCTTCAACTTCTTTGGATTTCAATTTACATTCACCTCCTTCTATTCAAGCTTTCAGATTTCCAATTATGTCCTTTCATTCTTTGGCTTTTACTTTTAATTTGTCATTTTTTTCTTTTTAATTTTCCAACATGCACTCATATTTGATATTTTGCAATCTTGCTTCATCTAGATCTTCAAGAGCATATCATATTTCTTCTTCAAAATATACTTCACAATCTTCCAGGTTGATTTCCCAACCTTCAGTTTCCATTGATTGAAAATCTAGTTCTAGAATAAACATATAATTGATTTTTTTCTATAGAGTCCATGTGTTCAAGTGCAGGATCTACCTTATTTGTTAATCTTCTCAAGGCACTTGGCTCTTATACCAATTGTTGAACAAAAATATGTGCTAAGAGGGGGGGTGAATTAGCATATATTACAAATTAACCAATCCTATGTGCATATTAACAACACAACATATTAACTGAAAGGAACTAAAAAGAACACATACATCACATGAAGACACCAAGATTTTTATGTAGAAAATTCAGTGAGGAAAAAACCCTGATGAGGATTTACTCACAATATATGTAGCTCATAGCTTAATAAGAAATATAATGTTTAAGATTTACTACCTATGGACTTGCAGACTAAGGTATACAACAATAGAGTAAGATATAGAGGATTTGATGAGACTCACTGTATCAAATCAAGATACATGAGAAATAGAATGAGAAAATAGATTATGAACTACTTAGAAGAAGCATCTAACACATGCTAAAGTTGCAGACTCTATTTTGCATAATTTATCCTTCACACAAATTTCAGGCACTTCATTTCTTTCAATCTCGTCTTCTAAAAATAACTATCTATCATCACTTTCACAAATGAATTTTATCTTCTATATATATCCTATACAATAACTCAAAACCATTATTAGGTTGGCTCCAAGATTACCTTTGGAACAAATTCTTGATATCTCACTAGTCAGCTTCAATTGTGTATAATATTTGCAAGAGAGACAAATTTGGATTAGCACATAGTATTCTACAATCCAAACACATCATAACACATTCTCCAAAAAAAAAAAACTAATCAGGATCAACCATTAATGAAGGAGATAAGTCTATCATCCCAAATTATAAAATTACTACCAAAACTACCATTTTTTCACCTTTCCACTCTGAGGGAGAGACAAAAACTATCATGCAAACCAATAAGTAAGCATTATAGCCTATGCATAATATCTCCTCAACCTTCTCTTAAAAAACCTAATCATCATATGTTGGCACAGAAGGACAACCCCATTGAATATACAAGAACAAAGCAATCCAGAGGATATAGTAGTCTATCATTTGAAAATTGATCTTGCAGACCATCAAGACATCTAAGGCTACCAAGTAGTACCCATTATATATTATTTAATATGTCTATAGAACCACAAATCTAAAGCATTACTTCCATTGGAATGTGGAGTCTCTAAGTGCACTAATATCAACATAAATTTTAATGTCATAATGCAATCCAGAATAATGTTACACTCGCACTGCAGAGGGTGTGAAGACTTGATTTATTGGATATGCTACCTTTACATTATGAAAAATGTATCATCTAAACCACATGATTAAATATTTCTCAATGAAAGGATGCAGACTAGAAAACCATTTCTTGACCCTAGGGTCTACCCTGTGAATGCCTTAGCAAAATTTTTGCAACATATCTCTATATGTGATACATCAAACTAATATTATATCAATGTAAACATATTACGGACATATCAAAATATTAGTATCAACCTCTGCATCACACTTAATTATCATAATCACACTTAATTATCATATTGATCATGATTCTCCCTTATGTAGCTTTTTAGACTTGCTCTAACTGATATCACAACATAAAATCTATCTCTGGAGAATGTACATACTTTAGTATCATATCAAACATCAATGAAAACCCATATTTGGGTTGACATCAATAACAAAACTTATTGCCAAAAGTACCTCCTTCAAGAAATGAATAATCTCCTTGTTACAAACCATACCAGTTGTACATTATACCCCTATGCAAGTTGTTACAATGTATCTATATGCTAGTTTAAATATTTAAGGTTACAACTTTATATGGAAAAAATGGATTACTAGGTAAAGTGTTCAAACTATGGATATAATAACCCTTATTATTGTAATACACTTGTATTTGGAAGCATGGAAGAAAAACACTAAAAATTTGTATAAAGTATTCAATAATTTTAAGGATTATAAAGCTCTTGTGGAAAATTAGACTAGTAGGATGATTAAGGTTTTGAGGACTAACAATGGGATTGAATTTTCTTCCATATATTTGTATATATTGTGTATAAATCATGAGATTGAGAGGCATAAGACAACTCCATATACCCCTTAGTAGAATGTAGTTGTATAGACAAGAAAAAAATGACAAAGTGGACAAGGAGAATACTTAATGGAGCTAGCTTATAATAGAATTTTTGGAAGAAATGGTTTCTGTGGATTGTTATCTAATGAAAAAATCTCATACAGAAACTCAGTTGAAAGACTCCTATAGAGGCAAGGATGAGTAAAATACCTCATTATAGTATCTCAAAGTTTTTTGTTGTGAACAAATGCACATGTGACTAGAGAGAAGCAACTAAAGTTGGAGAACAAGGAAGAAAAGTGTATATTTATCAAATATGGTGTTAGTGTGAAAGGGTACAAGCTTTGGAACCCTATGGCCAAAAAAATTATATACAATAAAAAATGTTATTTTGGATAGATTAAACCTTCTTTCCAAAGTGTTACAACTAGAAGAGGATGGGAAGAAATATATGGTTCCAATATCCTCAAAGGTTTAATGAGAAGGTAATGAAAGACCTAAAGAGGAGGAGAGCTCATATAGCTTAAATAATTTAAACTAAGAGGTAGAAATTCCACCTCATCTCTTGAGGAGGTCCACTTGTTAGAGAGCAACTAGCCAAGTATATTATGCTTTATTGGAGATATATTTATGCTTTGAATAATAATACTAATGAGCCTATAAATATGAAGGATATGATGGATGTGGGTAATTCTAAATCATGAGGAATAAGAAAGGAAGAGGAGAAGTTTGTGTTGAAGAATAATTACATATAGAACCTATTGGTGATTTTAGTTTTGAGTCTCAAATCCCTAAGGATTGATAGTCTTCAAAGTGTCAAGGGTGTCAAATTTGGGAAGAATGTCACAAAGCCTATGTCTAGGTTGAGCACCAGTTAATGAGGTGGGTAGGACCTCCTTTAAGAAATGAATAATCTCCTTGTTACAAACCATACCAATTGTATTTTACCCCTATAGAATTTGTCTTAATGTATCTATGTGCTAGTTTAAATATGCAAGGTTACATCTTTATATGGAAAAAATGGCTTACTAGGTAAGTGTTCAAAATATGGATATAATAATACCCTTATTGTTGTAATACACTTGTACATGGAAGCATGGAAGAAAAAATAACTAAAAATTTATATAAAATATAGTTTGTTTTAAATGTGTTGAGATGATGGAAAGGGAAACAAATCACAAACCAATGCCTATATCCAACTAAGTATAGAAAATAGGGTTTATACAAAACATATAGTTGCTAAAATATTAGAAATTAAGATCTTGTGATACTAATCATTATAAATAAAATAAAATAAGAATTATACAAGTATATATTTAACATATTACATAACATATACAAAGGGAATACCCTTCTAGGTAAAATCCACATAAAGCATCATTTCATTATACAATACTTCCAAAATGGTCTATGAAAACATATAGTGAACATGGGGAACACTTCTCCTTACTTCCACATGGCCAATAATACCTCATGTGCATAGTGATAGAATTCACTATAAATATCTAAATTCACACCCTCTTAATCAGAGGGGACCTACTTAAATATAGGAGAAGGGGTGGCCAAATAATTGAAGGGGTATTAATCCAACCTATTCAAAAAAATCATTTATAAATAACTATTAATCTAATAGTTATTAGACTATAGCTATTTTAAATAGGATATGCTTAATAAAGCATATAATATTTAAGGTTTGATAACCTTATATTAGAAAAATATAAATAAATTATAAGGGTATGAACCCTAATAACATTATGGTCTAATATGAAATCAAATGGGATACCTTAATCAAGATATACCTAAAGACTATATCTATGCAAGTGGAAAAATAAACCAGGTTTTACACATTGAAATGAGTAAATAATATAAGTTGCAGACATTATAAGAGTATACTTAATAATATAGAAATAAGCATTCATATTCCTTTAATAATACTTGAGAAGGTATATTACAAAATAATTGGAGTGATTTTTTCATCTTCTAACTAGCCAACTAATCAAGAATCCATCAAGACAATACATAAAAAAATCCTAGAGACACTAAAAAATGTCAAAATTGCTAGTTACACTCTTTCTTCAAGGTTATAGAGAATATATTACATATCTAGGATAAGCCCACATTTAAAAATCATAGAATTACAAACCCAAAATTAAAAATAAAACCCTATGGATTCCTATAAATATCATTATTTTATTATTTTTGCAACTACTCCCTTACTCTATTTTCCATCCTCTTTTAATAAAAACTTTTGGATCATTAATACTTCTAGAGAGAGACCAAATCTATAAAATAAATTATAACACCCCATGAGTATGTTGCATAGAAAACCCATCCCCTAGTTATCATTATCATTAATTATTTGTGCAAAAAAAATCCCCTTCAAGATTCACAAATGCTTCAAAAAGTGAAAATTAATTCTTTGTGCACCTACCATACCTCTAAGAATAGGTGGATTATTGATTTGAGTGGTAGGATGGGCAAACCACTCACAAAATCTATTGAAATAATGGCCTATAGATGGCATGAATGTTCAATTTTTGTAATATCAATTGATGTAATAGAGCAGGGCATGGGCATGACACTAATTTTCTCCTTTGAATCTATGGAAACTTGTATAAAGAAGGAATTATTAGTGACATTGATCTAATATGGTAGTTTTCAAGCCCTTTCAATTTATTAGTGGTGTCTTGTGTGGTGTTCTTCCATACCACTAGAAAATTATCTAACAAATCTACCCCAAAATGACAAATAATGGATCCTAGGTATGAAAGAACATTTTTTGATAGTTTTAGACCTTTTATGGCTCATTAAATACATTTCAGGTGATCCAAGAGGGTAGGTGGGAGTTGTAATAGAAAATGGAAAGAATATCAAGCTTCAAAAGTTGGAGTTGACCTTATGATTAGTATAGAGATAATGAATGATCAAAAGTTTGAATTTGAAAGGTTTTTATAAAGGAACACTAGAGTTTTAGGCTTTTGGGATAGTAGGAAATGAGTATTGAGTTAAGTAATGGCCAAAAGTCTGACTCTAAAAGAGTAAAAATATTGAAGTGATAGTTGGGTTTCAAGGGAGCATGGAAAAGGGTACTAGGGAAATGGATGGCTCGATCTTCTAGCTTGAAATACTTATAAATTTTTGGAGCATGAAAATGTGGCATATACAAGGAAATCCAAAATAGATGATTTCAAAAACTATTGAGAAAATCATAACTTCAATGGAAGGGTGATGTTAGCATGAAATTAGCATTAAGAAATAAAAGTTGAATAGAAAGGTATGCATGCATGGCCAAGTCTAACACCTCGATAACAACATTTTTTAAGGCATAACTCAACATTTAGACATGTTTGACATCATGATAGGCTGCCAATCCAACACTTGGATAAAATTCATCAATGGTGTAAGTGGTTTGTTAGGATCGATAGGAAGAATATGACAACATGGACAACCCAAATATACTAAAACTTTGACAACTCGTAGAACTTAAGCAAATGATCCCTACAACTTTAAAACTTATAAATTTTTATAATTTTTAGAGATATTGAAGTATGATGAATATATAAGAGACATCAAAAAGTAAATTTGGGGAAAATATTGACAAAGAAAGCCCCACTTACACTTTCTGAGACTAGTAATACTTTGTCTAATATAAAGCCTATACAACACAAAGGTAAATGTAGTCAAATCTACAAAATTTATTGCTTGCAAAGTTATGCTCCAACAATGCCTAGTACCACTATCAAAAAAGAATAAATTGTGTTCGATGTAAATGGGTATTGAAAAAGAAGAATTATTTAAATGATAGTATTGGAAAGTATTAAGTGAGATTGGGTACAAAAGGATATACCTAGGTTGAGGAGATATACTTTGGTGATATTTTCCCCCAATTTATAATTAAACAAATATTAGTTTCCCATTGTCTAGGCCAACAAATTTTGATTTAGACATAGAAAATATGGATGTGAAGCCAACATTCCTAAATTTTGACTTGGAGGAAGAGAACTACAAGCCACAACTTGAAGACTGTGTGGGAAGAGCTAGATACACATCAACTTACAAATTAAAATATTTTTTTATTATTCTAAATAGTCATCTAGGATGTGGTACCAAAAAATTATTCGTTTATGTTGATCTTAAGTTTTCTATGATCCAAATTAGATTAGTATGTTTATTATAAAATGGATGGTGATTTATTTCTAGTTATTATTTTGGTAGTAGTAAGGATATTATTTATGATTTAAAGTTTCATATTTCAACACAAGTTAACATGAAGTACTTGGGATTATCTAAGTATATCTTGGGTATGCAAATCATAAGAGATAGAGAAAACATAAAGATTTAACATGCTAATTTGTAAACCATTGAGTGTTCCTATTTTAGTTAGTGGTGATTTTACTCAGATGAAATATAAGTAGTAAGATGTTTCTATGTCCATTATAGAGGTTGAGTACATGGTAGTGTATAGGAGTGAATTTTCACCCCTCTTTCAAATTCTCATTTTACATCCCCCCACCTTAGAAAATTAAACCCGACCAAGAAATTCCACATCACCTAACTATTTTCTATCCACTTGGCACTCATCCTTTATGTTAGTGGGGGAATTTCTATCGGCGACACACGAGCGACACACAGACATCTACGCGGTGAACTATCATCCCTAATAGATTCCTGCCTCTAGAATCCATAGGGATATTACATTCCCCATTAGGGGTGAAGCATAATGCCTCTACATCAACCAGTCGACCTGAGAATGACTCTTTCCCTCCCATTTCATCTTCAAATGTATCTATCACACTTTCATTCCATCTTCTACAATCTCTTGGAAAAATTTTGCACACTAGCTTGTACTCTTGAGCATTACTTAGTGATTTGTTGCTCCATCAATTCCATTAAGAATGTGTTGTGCTACCATAGAAGCTATAATTTTGGTGTCTTACGAGACCTCCTTCATCACCGCTATGGCCATATCAACTTTTCCAAGTTTGTAGTCTCGCATTCTCCCTTCATTGGCCTTGAGTTCCTTTGGGTGGAGGTGGTATTGCTTGACCATCCTTCTTTCAATTTGGTTTGATAAAGTAGCATTATGTTTTTCGTAGTGTTCGATATTATCCTTTCTAGAATTTCCTTTATTGTGTTTCTATTTCTCTTTATCTATTTGGTTGTTTGTGGAGGTGGAGACACCAAAGCAAGAGTTTGACTAAGAAAAAACCCTATACAACCCCAAAATTTTCTTCTCTTGGCTATGTGTAGGTATACATGCATGTGGAGCTTGCTGGAGAATTGGACTCTTAGTGAGTTGATCTTCATCACCTTTGTTTTCTTCATCTCTTTTATCATTTGTATAGTCATTTCTTTTATTCTATCATTTATCATTCTATCTAGTACATTAAACTTTATTTGTTAGACTGTTGGTAGGTTTTTTACTCTATGTTGTACTTTTACACTTTTTGGTTGTACGAATGCCAGTGCCCTAGAGAGATGCCAAGGGGTTGTGCTACCATCCTTGAACCACATTGTTGTCCTTAGGTAGAGAGTTGTTTGAGGTGCAGTTAGGGTTCCAGAAACTGGCTCGTTTAGCCCCATCCAAACATTCAAATTATTATAGTGATAGAAGCACTTGAGAGTGCTCTTCATTCTCTATCCTTGAGCTAAGAACTCCTATCATACTTGAGGTAGATTAGCGCAGCCTTCCACTCACTCTGGGCTCTCCATGACCTAGAGCCTTGGTGTGGTTGGTCCCTCTCTTCTACATTTTGGTGAACCTGGTGTGAACAACATTTATCTATGTATTTGTGTCAAAAAAATTTCTCATGCACTCAACAACTAAATTAGACTTGGGTGTTGTGAAGGTTTATTAGCATCACAACCTAGTTTATGACCTCTGGGTATGTTGTTAGGAGAAGTATATGACAGTTAGCAATGGAAAAGATGAAGGTCACTTCTATCTTTACTACTAGTTTTTCTATAAGTTTTAAAAATAAGACGGGTTTCATTGATGAGACCACTTGTGTACCCACTCCTCTAGCATCCCCTATAACTTCATCTGTAGATGAGGATGTTGCTATTCATATTCCTATAGAAAACTTTTTGGCACTAGAAAAGAGGTTGTTAGACCTCGTGAATCATTTGGAGAAAGCACCAAATATGGCGAGAGCTACTTGGCTTGCTAGTGAGGTGAGATACATGTTAGGTAAGGATTAGACAGGTATAAAGTTCTTACAAGGCCTCGCCGATCTAACCAGAGCATACATCCCTTTGTATAGCACTAGATCAAGTACTACCTGAGGGGAGGTGCTTGATACCTATGAGAAACAAATAGGTGTCTTGATGCCTACCATATCTATATGCATGGTTGAGACAGGCCCCCCGATTAGTGTTTCCTCTACTTCTCAAAATCCTAGCATTGTCAAGGTGAGTAGGGTACCCCTTGGTTTAAGTTTCACCCCTCCTACCACCCTTGCTGGTGGGGGCTCCAGTGGGATGAGTGGTCGTGGCACTCGCGGAGGCTATGGCAGTGGCTCCAGCAGTGGTTTCAAAGGTGGCTTTGAAGGTGGCTTTGGGGGAGTTTCCACTAGGCCTTTGTCATCCTTTGACCCTATTTTGAATTCTCCTCTTCAATTGAATATGGATCAGATGCAAAACCAATTGGAAAAAATTTCCTAGGCCTCTACCCAACCTATCTTCCAACCATTTTTCCAACATAGCCCACTATCGCTGATGATTTTGAACACTCCTTTCTCCCAAGGAATCGAGATTCCTAATTCAAAAAATATAGTGGTAAGGGAGATCACAAACACATGTATCAACATTTAATGCTATATGCATGGATTTCTTCCACCGTGATGCTCTAATGGCTAAGCTTTTCCCTCGATCTCTTAAGGATACAATACTTGACTAGTATTGTTTCTTTCCTGATAATTTTATATTCTCATTTGACCAGCTTGTAAATTAGTTTATCCATTAATTCCAGTCTAACATCAGTCTAAAGATGACCTTCTTAGATCTCGTCTGATGTAAGCAGGGAGAGCACGAGAAGATAACTGACTTCATAGCGCGATACCAAGCGCTCTTTTCACAAATTTCATATGTGTTGCCTAACTCAAATGTGCAAAAAGTATTCATAGGCAACTTGCAATGAGCATGGAAAGAGAAATTTTCCTTAATGAAATACCCTTCCTTTGTACATTTGTGTGTTACATTATGGGAGTACCAACAAATGGTGGTTTAGTTTGAGGGATCCTCCTCATACTCTCGTTCTGAAGGAAAATCTATTGTGTCTTTTTTAGGAAAAAGAAAGGCTATTGCAAGTGTAGTTTCCATGACTAATGATCACAACCTCAAGCACAACAAAAATTTTATGAAGTTAGTTGAATCTTATTCTTCTATTTTACAAAATTTATTGAAGGATAAATCATAACTTTGGAAAATATTTGACCTTTGAAGGAGCCTTATCCTAATTGGTATGGTGGGAATGCTTTTTGTCACTACCATCATGTTAACATGCATGATATTGAGCATTGCATGTGCCTGCATCATGAGATACAAGATTACATCGACGAAAGTACCATCCCTCTCAATGGGAAGAAACATAATACAAATAAGTCAGTAGCAAAGGCCAATAGCAAGTTGTAGATTTATAAGAACCCATTTATGTCCCATTCTGCAAAATTGATTATTGACCCCTCTGATGCTTCTCCTAAGCCTTCAACATATGTTAATATGGTTTCAATTACTCCTCCCTCATAGCCTATGATTGGTTCGCCAAATGTGACTTTCACCTCATAGGAATTTCCTTTGAATAATAAGCCCTCTCCCCTATACATTCATGCTCACCTAAATGGAAACATTGTGACAAGAGTCCTAGTTAACCCCATGAACTAAGTGAATGTTACTATGGAGGAGACACTATGGTTAAATTCATTACAAAGGGAGGAATATGAGAAAACAAAATCTATTATATGTATACATAATGGTCTCTCTCTTGCACCATATGGTTCTATAACTCTTTTCATCCTAGTTGGACCTAGGGTTGTGGATACAACTTTCAATGTAATTCTAGAATCTGATCTATTCAAGATGAAGTTGGGAATCCTGTGGCTAACTTCCATGAATGGAATCACTTCCGTCATCCAAAAATGTTTAAAGTTCTCCCATGAAGGTGTCGCGCATGTTGTGCATGACACTAGATATCAGCCATTAGTATTTCATGGGAGTTATTCTTTTGGACCACCTCGGTTGGTTTGCTCCCTCCTAGAACAGACCTACTTTACCAAAATTACGTAAAGTATAAAATCAAGGGCAAAGAACAACCAAAAGTGACTCACCCAATAGCGCAACAACAAGCCGCCTCTTCCTCTTGGAAGGGAAAAGAGAAGCTTTCCCATGCTCAAGGCCTTGCCTCTGCCTCCCTTCCTAAAGAGGTGCTTTGAGTTACTACTCCTAGCTTTCACATAAGAATTATAATAGTACCTTCCTGGCGTAAAGCTAAAATTTGAGTATCTGACCTTCCTATCTTACCCACATTGCCTAGGCCCATTTGATATGGTAAAGGGAAAGGTCCCTGTGGGGAGTCCTTTATGTCTTAGCCTCCATGGCCTCCTACTGCTCTTTCCCCTAAGGTGGTGAATGGGAAGAGGTCCAATGCTAAGGCATTGGAGCCTGCTCCCCTCGTTGTCGTTCCATCCTCTCAACCTCTCCCTCTTGTTCCTATCTAGGATTCTCTCCCTCTGCTAAAAATGGTCATGATGGACACTCTAATGGTCGAAAAGGAGTCCTTTGTTCCATCTCAGCTTCTGACCTCTAGCTCCTAGAGTCACAGGAACCATGTTGCATGTGAGTGCAAGCATCGGAAAAAGGCTCTAGCCACTGAGTAGGTCGCCTTGTAGAGGAAGGAGGGGGAGTCGATAGTTTCTACTTCAACACCTTTTGCTACATCTTCCTCTCCTATCCCTCTACTTCAATTCCATCAGCTTCTGTGTTGCTTCTAGTCTTGCCACAAGTGTAAAAATTCCTAACCCAAAGAGGGTGCAGGTGTTTATTGCTCCTTTAGTCAAGCTACCTCTCCTGATGTCCCTCTCAGACATCCTACCATTTTCAAAGCATGTGGACATGCCAAATACCTCGATGGTGTCTACTACAGTTTTCTCCTCCTCCTTTGCACCTTTTGCCTCATCCATGGGGATCTCACATCCTCCAATGAAATGAAATATGGAGGATGACCCTACTAGCAGTGGGGGTCAAAAGAGGGGTCCACCTTCTTTGGAGGGTGGTTCTACATTGGCTTTTGTCATCCTAGTGACGAAGGAATTCCTAACATCCTTAGAGTTTGTAACTACTCTTGAGTCTCTCAGTGACCCTAGCAATAAATCTTAAGCACCGCCTCCCTCACCTAATGAGCTAACACATTGCACTCTGTGAATTGAATGTTTAATTCTTTGGACGAGGTCCCATCCCTTTTAGTGATCTTCATGAAGTCACTGACTTTTACCCCACAAGAACTAAGTGGAGAAGAGCCTAAGGGGCCTTCTTCCTTGGCCCTTGTTGAAGGAGGGTTGGAGGGTTCCCCCCTTGATATTTCACCCTTGCAGTCTCATCTACCTTCCCCTTATAATGATCTAGATTGGGAGGTCGATGACCTCTTGGTTGATGAGGACTAGGGGCACCTCTTCTTTATGTGTAGTGTAGATTGTGTGTGTTTTTTTGTTCCCCCCATGCTTGCATTATGTGTTCTTGGATGACCCTTGTCACCCTCGTAGGTGCTTGGATACAAGAGTGTTTGTGTGTTGTAAAAATTCCTCTAATTATTACATCATTCTTCCTCTATTATGTGTATTGATTTTTGGAAATTGGGGACGATGCAAAGTGTTGGGGGAATTTAGGCTTCCCTTCCATGTTGACCCAATTTTTTATTTTTATTTTATCTTCATGTGCATTCTTCATATGGTCTGATATAGTAGGGGGTTGATGACAGTTCATTAATCTACTTTATTATACTTATCTATATTTATGAGTAGCTATGACCCCAAAATATCAAATCGCCCTTGTGTCTCTTGTTCATAACATTTTTGTTCCTTTTTGTATTCTTTGTCCTCTTATCTTTCATGCTTGCTTTGTGATGTTTTGGGGATCATGTGTTTTCCATCACGTGTGAAACAACATTACCATGGTTACATCTAGCTATGTCCAGCTGGCCACAACATCACTTCTTCATTCTTTTTTTTCTCTCCTTAGGATGTCACATGCCTTTGCATTCAACATGTACCATCCTAAGGGGGGGCTATCATGTCACTTCAATTTTCAAAAAACACATTCGGTGGCCAACAAATCTTTTCTCAAAAATCCCTTGGAAACATTTTTCAAAAAATTGCATTCCTCAACAAGGTCCCCTAGCGGAATATTTTTTCCTTTATCATGGGTTCGTAAAGAAAGGATTTGAGAAACCTTCCTCCAAGGAGGGAGTGCCTTCTCCTATGGGTGAATTTTTACCTTCCCCTTGAGACGGGACCTTCATCCTTTTGAATTCCTTGATGAAATAAAATTATTTCAAAAGGATTCCTTGATGTTGAATTTATTTGTGAAAAATGCTCACTTTCAAACAACTCATCCCTTGAGTGGACCCCTTTTCTTTTGAAGAGTTCCCAAGGGACCCCTTTGAAAGCTCTTCCTTCAATTTTTGGCTATCTATTTGACTATCTACTTGTTTTCCTGCTTGGCTTCTTTTTCATATCTAACATGTCTTGTCTACGGATTAACATGTTGCTTTGTAGGTGTGCCTGTGAAGCTGCTTTCCAGTCTGAATCTACAAAGTCCCCTTACATTGGGATTCCTTCAGGAGAGAGTACCTAGGGGTGCCTTCTTTGTAGGTCTGAGGGTGTATGAAGTGATTACATCCTATGGGATTTTTCCATCATTGGTTTGCTGGCCTTCGATGCACTTTGATCAACTCTATAGCTCCAAGGATCTACAGAGTCCTTTGTTCAAACCTCCTCAAGAGAGAGTACCTATGGAGTTATTTTCCTTCCTTGCACTTTCAAGCTTGTTGGATTACTTCCTGCTTCCTTGATGGTTTAGGTATACATTTCTAAACTCTTTGATCTACTTTACAGAACATTTGTTGACACTCATGCTCTCTAAAGTGGGGGGAAAATGTATAGGAGTGAATTTGTACCCCTCTTGCAAATTCCCCTTTTACATCCCTCCACCTTAGAAAATCAAACCCGACTAAGAAATTCCACATCACCTACTTTCTTTCCATCCACTTGGCACTTGTCCTTTGTGTGGGTGCGTGAATTTTTGTAGGGGATGTGCATGCGACGCACAAACGTATGTGTGGCACATTGCCATCCCTGGCAGATTCTTGCCTCTATAATTTGTAGGGACGTTACATTCCCCATTGGCGTTGAAGTGTAAGTCCTCTGCATCAACCAACCGACCCGAAAAATGACTCTTTCCCTCCCAATTCATCTTCAAATGCATTTATCTCATTTTCATTCCATCTTCTACAATCTCTTAAATAATTTCTACACACTAGCTTGTACTCTTGAGCATTGCTTAGCAATTTTTTGCTCCATCAACTCCATTAAGAACGTGTTGTGCTACCATAGAAGCTATGATTTTGGTGTCTTGTGAGACCTCCTTCATCACTGTTGTGGCCATGTCAACTTTTCCAAGTTTGTAGTCTTGCATTCTCCCTTCATTGGCCTGGAGTGCCTTTGGGTGGAGGTGGTATTTGTTCACCATCCTTCTTTCGTTGTGGTTTGATAGAGTAGCATTGTGTTTTTTCATAGTGTTTGATATTCTCCTTTCTAGCATTTCCTTTATCATGTTTCTATTTCTCTTTATCTATCTAGCTTTCTGTGGATGTAGAAACATCAAATTGGGGGCTTGAAAGAGGAAAACCCCTATATAGCTCCAACATTTTTCTTCTCTTGGTTGTGTGTAGGTATACGTACATGTGGATCTTGCTAGCAAATTGGACTCTTAGTGAGTTGATCTTCATCACCTTCATTTTCATCATCTCCTTTATCATTTTTATAGTCATTTCTTGTATTCTGTCATTTATCATTTTTTCTAGTACATTAAACTTCATTGGCTAGACTGTCAGTAGGTTTTTGTACTCTATGTTGTACTTTTACACTTTCTGGTTGTATGGATTCCATTGCCCCAGAGGGACACCAACACGTTGCACTATCATCCCTAACCTGCGCTATTGTCCTCATGTAGAGAGTTGTCTGAGGTGCGGTTAGGGTTCTAGAAACTTACTCATTTAGCCCCATCCAAACATTTGGATTAGTAGAGTGACATAAGCACTTGAAAGTTCTCTTCATTCTCTATCCTTGACCTAAGAACTCCTATCCTACTTGAGGTAGATTAGGGAAGCCTTTTGCTCTCGGATCTCCATGACCTAGAGCCTTGGTGTGGTTGGTCCCCCTCTTCTACAGGTAGATACTAATTCCTATAAGGAGGCCATTTGGTTGAGATGTTTTGTTTAAATATGAAATTGATGTAGGGGGATATCAAATTCTTTGTGATAGTTAGAGTGTCATGTGTCTTAGAAAGAACTTAACCTTTCATGTGAGGATGAGGCACACAATTTTCTAGTACCATTTTGTTCATGATATGGTAGAGGATGTGAGGGAGATGTTGGAGAAACATGACACTTTTTAGAATGTTATAGATGTATTGATGAATCCAATCAACACAAGGAATTTTAGTTGGCGCAATAATTCTATGGGCCTCTAACTACTAGCATATAGTTGGTATTTTTAGTATTCCCTTTGTTTTTACAAGATGTTTGACAAATAGGAGAATTTTAAGAAATGTCTCAAATTTGCATCCTAGTCTTAAGAAAAAATATAATCTTGGCACTATAGAACACAAAAATATAATTTTCAATGTTCTAGAGATTGATTTTGGCCCCAAAAAATGTAAAAGAATGCTTTTCTTAGATTAAGCATGTCAGGGAAAGATATATCTCTTTGAGATCTTAAATTTTAAAAAATAAGTTTAATCATCTTCCTAGATCAAAAGTTATGGCCTCTAGAAGTTGGGCCTCCCACATAAAAAATATAAAAGCATCATGATGCATAAGAGAGCCATAAGAGGTAGTTACACTTGTTGAACAATTTATTATGCACGTTATAACACATCATAAATATTTTTTGAATGGAGATCATGTAGAAAAAATAGAGCACCCAAGTTGATGAGTGGATTGTAATGAGATTGTAAAAAATGTAAGGAATGTGCTTTTTTATCATATGGTCTCATCTTTTGATATGAGCATTGACTAGGAATTTGGGTGTCATATTTTGAGTGGTTTCATCACATTATTTCTTACTTACCATTTAATGATTTCATGTATTGCTTCTTATATTTATTGGGTGCTTGCAATGGAGGTTTCATAGTGAGTTTTGTAGGTATTTTTATGTTGTAGATCTCTTGTTAGTGATACTTTTGTAAATGTGTAACTCTACAAATGTATTATAACCATTTGACTACTATATAATATATTGAGTTTGTGTGCTTTTCTCTTCTAAGGGTTTTCACCATGTTCTCTTTGTGTTATGGTGTATTGTTTTTATATTTATTTTTGTAACCTATATGATCAAATTAATCTTTTGCATATACCTCCTCTCATAGATTAGTGCAGGAAGAATATTCCACATCTTTATTCCTTTCACTCATAGTTGCATAAAAATATACCTTAGAAAATCTATTTCTACACAATTCTTAATATTTTATTATTCAATATTTTTAAGTCTTTGTGGGGCTTGGTCACCATTGATATTTTTATTCTTCAAAAACCTTAGGGAAATCCCCCAAATATTTATACATCACCTAGTATGGATATCTAGTTTCTATTATAATTAACATGTTATAACTTGGATATAGTGATTGCACATATACCACCATGTCAAAGATGATAAAATTACATGTAGAGCTATCTTCTTGACATTGAGGTAGTGAGTAAAGAAATTTTTTTTTTTTAGTGGTTATATGTTTAAATATTTAATAGAAAATATAGACACCTAAATATTTCCCTAGTGTACCCAGTCCTAATCGACTAAACCCATCACCTAGACAAGTCCCCTTCATCTAAAGTCCCTCAATTAAATAGTCTTATTATTTAATTATCCCTCTTTTCCATCTTAGCTCACATAAATATATAAATAATCACTATTTACACCTATTTTCCACTTCACACATGGCTAAAATAATTTAATAATATTATTATTTAATTATGCCTATACTCCCTCAACCCATTCCAAGAATAAAGGGCACCTAAGAACATTTGTCCTTAAGGTTCCAATATTCTCTCCACCAAACCTAAGAATATAGGTCTCCTAGATGCACATGTCATTTATATCCCTCATGGTTACAACCAATTGCCAAATATAGTAAGTGCATCCTAGCCCTTAACATTCTAACAACCTCCATATCAACCCTCCATTTTGTCCTTAGTCCTAGAGAAATCTTCTCAATCATCCACTACCATCGATCTCATCATCAAATCTCAATCATCTATTGCCTCTTCCAAAATTTTATAAATGCAAGCACATCCTCACTCATAATCCATTAACTTTGAGCTAAGTACATGTTGTCAAATATGGTAATTTTCAAGAAAAGGAGCATCCACATACCAACTAATCATTGGATCAATTCTTTTAGCAATAGATTCTTTGGTAGTCTTTTCTTTGATAGTTCATGTTATTGTGTTGTTTGTACTCTTTTTTTGAGTTATATCTGAGGTTTTGTCTTTATTTTAATATGAGCATGTATGCTAGTTTATTTCTATTTACATTTCAAATCATTGGCAATAGAAAAAAATAGAAATAGCCCAATAATAAAAGAAAAATCTCACAACTTAGTAATAAAAAGACTCAAGTGTATTAAGAAAATAGATCAAACCCTTGAGGTATGGAAAATATTATTGGCATTTTCATATGAGTCTCTTAACTTTATTATATACTAGTCAACTACCTACCACTACCACTTACTCATGCATGTGAAATACATACTATTATTCTATTTAATGAGAGATGACTTACAAAGAATATACACCCTAATACATTATCTATTACTTTAATACACTAAAATTCTATATCCCTTAAGGATATTACATCCCACCCCCTAAACATGTTTCACCCCCAAAACATGCAAAGAAGCCAAAAAAATTAATTAAATTGTAGCTCAATAAAAATATGGTTTCACGCTTCTTCATCCAACCATCCATATGCAATATTAGTAGTAGGTTGTGTTTGATCCAATACCTAGGTCCTATCCTCACTCCATACTATTTTATTATATGCACCACTAGGAGAGTTCCTCATATTTTCCTTAGAGTAGCTATTGTTGCTATGATTCTAATGGTGCCTATAATTACTCCTTTTGCTCCATGTATATTCATAGTGAGTGGCCTACTAAATCCTTGTAGTCCCATGCCTCTATGGGGGTTGCCTCCTAGATTCTTGTCTCTCACAACGATGTGGATTATTATATGTTGCACTCATTTCTTTCTCAAATTCTTTACCCTTTTCTTTGTTGGTACATAAAGAGAAATATATTTTCCTCCTTTTTCCTTTTTTAAATGTACTCCTCATCTTCCTTGTTTTATTCTATGCATGATTCCTTAGATTCATTGATGGGCAAGGTCGTTGATGTCACAAATTGCATCATTTAGTCAATTAATTATCGAACCAAGTATGTCTCAGAGCTATAGGCGATAAGGATGTTGTCATAGACTTTTTGGGGGTTTTGCATTGTAAACAGTGACTTCAAGTGTCGATTTGGCTCCTCCAGGAGCTTTCAGAAGCTCTCAGGAGCTTTTCAAGAGCTCTCAAGAGCTAAACTACAATGACTAATTCCTAAGGATTAATTATATCTTAAAAGTTTTGTTGACTTATTTCTGACTTCATTTGAATTGATTGAGATTGATTCATGGAGAAGACTATCATCTACTTTAATTCTTAATCTAGAATTTGAAATGCAAATTTAATTCCAATTCACCTCGAAAGAAATCTATTTTAAGATTTGTTGAGAAATAAATGCTATTTTTTAAGAACATAAATGAATTGCAAGGAAATAATGATTAATCTAGAAAACATAAATACTAATTTCCATGAACAAATTTCCAACAAAATTCATTTCCATCTTTCCATAAGTTCCCATAGTTGCTTCTAATTAAACTCAACAAATCATTACCAAACTCAATTCCTACAAACAACATCTAAATCTGATTAACTTAATAAACCTTACAACAAATCTAACAAACCATTCTAACCATGATGAATTAAACTTAAAAGCGATTCAAGCATAATTGACTATCCAAATTTAACATCCAATGAATTGTAAATGATTCAAACAAACTTAACATTCCAGAATTGGCATCTAACACTTTAGATTTAATATTAATGAATAGTAATAACATGACTCGGTAAAATACCAACACAAGATCGATCCCTTTGGTTGAGCGATCCCTACTCTTCCTCTGGTAATATCTTTAACACAATGATTCAAGTTAACTTCTTGCTTTCATTCAAATTGATCAAAGTGAGACACAAAACAAAGTATTGCCATCATTACAAAATTCTAATTGAAATTATCTAACTCCTATCTAAAACTGAAACATGGATATTAATAAACATATCCTTATTGAATTCACAACATGGCATTTAACTGCCAAGATTCAAGGTGTCTAAACCAAAGATTAAAGCAGAACTAAAACAAAACTAAAACAGGACTAAGAATAGACATAGAGAAATATGCCAAATCGACGCTGGGAGTAGAAGCTCCAAAACTGACTACAAAGAAGCAGATTTGGACTTGAGTGATTCATCATCCAGTTGGGCCGATGAATGGTGTGATTATCTTCCTTGATTAAACAGGGAGTTTAACTTCATCATTGGTCTTTTAAATACCCTGAATAAAACCCTTAAGAAAAAGGATAACAATTATGGCAGTAAAATATTAACACTGCATAATTAACTCATTATTATCATCATAAAGCAATACATCTAACATAAAGCATTACTTCAAATATATCTACCAAATTAGCCAAACATAAAGCAAAGTAAATATATTAGTCTATAGTTTATCGCCAATCATGTTAATTAACAAAAATAACAAGTCTTTTAAACATGAAATGATTTATATGAAAGTATCTTTGAGCCTCTCATCAATCATGAGCTTACTTTAATCTTAATATTATTTTGGTCTCCATTATATGTAATATATCCTATAATGTGATTTGATTCTTTCTATATCAAACTTTTATATAATTCTTTTGCACATTCATGTTGATTACTCCCAAAGATTCTAACCAGAGATATTGAAGAACAATATCTAACCAATTCATTTCAAAACCATAAAAAAATTAATACAAAATATTCAAAAAAGTGAATATCCTTACCCTTAATTTATTTTTCTTGTAGCTATAGTTTCTTAACTAAGTCCATATTAGTAAAGTTCTAAATACTACTAGGGTTTAAAGAGACAATAAACCTTGCTTTTAGAAGTCATTTACCAAATTAAAAAATAGAATCTTAATTTCTTGAAGTAAAATTGCAATTATTTTTATCTTTCATTTTTTATCATAACCCCTTATTTCTACTTCATCTTGTTCTTTTAACTTGCTCCTCATTTTTATCAATTATTGGTTCTTTGATTAACCATTTGTCCTTTAAAAAATATTATAATTCATCCCAAGAAAAATGTGTTCATGTATTGGCCAAAATAAATAATAAGTTATACCTTTTAAATAGAAAGAAAATATCCATAGTGGCTTTTGAATAAATCTCTTTGTTAGAATTAGATATGGATGCTAGGATCTTGAGACCAAATGGAAAGCACAAAAGAGAGAGAATAGAATATGACAAGAATAAATTGTATTCAATGTCAATGATATGGTTGGTTTTTACAATGAGAGAGACCCCTTGGTTATATAGCCAAGGTGAGAACATAGAAGGGCATAAGATTATGACAAGTGTCGCAATCTTATGACATGAGACAACTATGAAAAGCTATCACTCCACCTAAAGTGGAAAAGTGATAATGTGATAATCACCACAAAAGGTGGAGATGGAATCACATGATGTGTCCACGAAAGGTGGAAGTGATAAATTAATAACATGATAAGTCCACCAAAAGTGAAATTTCTCCAACTACCTCCTATGTGGTCCCTAAGTAAACTTAACTAAGGTGTAATCATGACCTAAGACAAGGTACAACACTTTTAATTACACCAACACTCTTTCATGTTGGAACCATCATTTTTGTGAAAAAGAGGGTAAATTTTTTATTGCATCCAGAAAATCATCATTACAAAGACGTCAGGGCCCAAACAAGCACCCCAAAAAACCAAGAGCTCAAAACTAGCAAGCAACCACCAAAGAGAAAAACATTCAATAGAACCACCCAACCACAAACATCATCCAACCATGTCCTCCAAGATTAAACTCTCTAAATCTTGGGAATAATTTTGGGATAATTGCTCCCAGCCTTCAATCTGCCAGCCACTAGCATGCTCAAAATCCCATTTAGCCAAACAATTAGCAATCCTGTTCCACTCAAGGAGTGTGAGTAAAGGGCACATACTCAAGCATGAAGAACAATTGCATGATATGCCTAACAATAGAAGCAAGTTTCCAATTGACCCTATCTAAATTCTACTCAGTCAACAAATTAACAAAGATTTGAGAGTCAGATTCACAATCAATAGTGAGCCAACCAAGAGCACAAGCTGTCTCAATAGCAAAGAGAATCGCTAGACCTTCCATGAACTTATTGGTTTGTTTCCCCTTATGAATGAAAAATAAGAAGATGGCCTTGCTAGAGATATCTCTTCCAATACCACCAATCCCAACAAGCCCAAAATTACCCTTAAAAGTGCCATTTTTATTGATCTTTAAAACATCCAATGAAGGAGGGGACCAACAACCATCTTCTGAACCTTGTTTTTGGCTTGATGACCCCTTTGAACATAGAAAGATTCAAATGCTAGACCACGTAGTCACAAGATATTCACAATATCTTCATCACCCCTCTCCAAAAGGAAAGACACTTCACATTTAACTTCCATAGTCTCCTGAATCATACTAACAACCCTTTTCCAAACCTATTGAATCATCAACTTACTTCCACAAAAAATCCTATGATTTCTCTCAAGCCAAATCTGCCAGAGGATGAAAGCAGGTCCAATATTCCATACAATCTGGAAGAAAGAGGTTTGTGTCAGAGGTATCCCCAAACTACTCCAGAATTCAATCAGTGAAGAAGCATGAGTGCATGGATGTGTCCAAATACCCCACCAAAAATTCCAAATAAGCTTAGAAAAAAGATAGTGAAAGAGCAAGTGGGATGAATCCTCCTCACTGCAGACACAAAGAGCACAAATAAATGGGCCTTGAAAACCCCACTTCAGAAGATTGTCCCAAGTCTTGAGCATCTATTCTAGGCTAAAGTTCACAAGAAACAATTACACTTAGGCCAAGAAAATTTTTTCTAAACATTTTTCCACCATGAAGCTTTCATCCCCCCATACTTTTGAGAAATCAACTCCTAATAATCACTAGCCACTGTATAGACCCCCTTAGGGTTAGGGCTCCATGCCAAACTATCCCCCTCCCTGAGTGAGCTACACTCATGATCAACAATAATATTTATGAGCTTAGCATGATCCTCATCCAAAACCCCAATAGGCCACTCACTAGGGTCCTTCCATCTAGACACTTCCATGTGCCCACAAAAATGAGTAGATTTGAAATACACCACCCAAGACCAACTAGCCTCCAGGAAATGATAAAAAAGATCCTGAAAATTAGGATGTCTAGTCATGATTGGGGAAAATCCATCCCAAGAGTGATGCCAAAAGAGAGCCCCGGACCCCCTATTGCAAATCCAAAAAAAACCATCCTTGATCAACTTAGCTCCCTTTTTAAGTGTTTCCCAAATCACAGAGCCTTTACCCAACAACAAAAACCAAGGGACCTCCTCCTTCACGACCTCCTTTAGGTATTTTTTAGAGATAATCCTAGCCCAAACATGATCTTGTTTAATACACCATCTCCAATATAGCTTGAAAAATAACTTCAAACTAGTAAAATAGGCTTGCCACAACCCAAGGCCTCCTAACAGTTTCAATTTGCAAATGATCTTCCACTTCAAAAGACTCCACTTTAAGGACACCAAGCTACCAACCCATAAAAATTGTCTAGTGAGAGAGTCCAAATCCTTTATAAAGCCAAGAGGAGCCACTTGAAGCATACACCTATAATTGGGAAGATTTTGCACCACCAACTTTAGAAGCAACACCCAACCCGCAAAAGATAGCCATCTATGAGTCCAGTGATAAGCTTTCACATGAAACTTGTCTAAAATATTTTTTCAAGATCCCTTGGGAAGGGTACTAGTGGAGATAGGAATGCCAAGATAGGTCAAAGGAAAATGACCAATCTGAAATCTTAAAATATAGGCAATCTGCTATTGAATAAGCACAAGAGTGTTAAAGAAGAATATAAAAGATTTACCCTCATTGATCTGTTGTCCTAAAGCTACAAGATAAATGTCCAACACCTTGTAGAAATTAGTAGCCTCTTTGACTTTAGGCACACCCATCAGAGCAATATCATCAACAAATTGTAAGTGTGACTAAGGGAGCACAAAGCATTACCAAATTCCACCCTTAGATCAAACCTTGATTAACATGACTCTTAATAACTCTCCCCAATCCCTCAGCCAAGAGAGTAAATAAGGAGAGAGAGGGTCCCCTTGACAAAGACCTCTAAAAGCCCCAAATAAGGTGGAAAAATCCCCATTAACCAACATAGAGAAGGAAGTGGTCATGATACAACTCATCACCCATGAAACCCACTCCTCAATAAAACCAAAAGCACCAAGCACTTTCTACAGAAAGGACTATTTGACCCTATCATAGGCTTTTTCCTTGTCCAACTTGATATATTTTGAGGTAGCCATGGAATGAATAGTTTCAACCACTATGACCATGCCATCCAAGATTTGCATGTCAACCATAAAACCCCCTTGTTCCTCTGATACAAGCTTGCTAATCCATTGCTTTAGTCTTTCCACAATCAAGTTGGACATAATCTTATATACCATATTGCAAAGGGCTATGGGCCAAAACACACTTAGCCTATCAGCCCCATCACATTTGAGGATGAGGGCAAGAAGAGTGGAGTTCATAGCCCTCAATATTTGTTTGTTCCTTTGAGATTTACACACTGCCTCTAATAAATCCAATTTTATGATTTCCCAGAATTCTTGAAAGAATTCAATTGGAAACCCATCAGGAGCAAGACCTTTCCCTTTCTTCATCTGAAATATAGTGGCCTACAATTCTTCCAGGGAAATGAGGCACATGAGGTGCTCATTCATTTCCAAAGAAACTAGATAACCTAAATACAGGTAAGAATATGTTTTTCTTGCACCCACACATCAAGAGAATCCTCCTTGAACAAAGAAACAAAATACTAAGAATCCTCACTAGATATATCCCCTACAAAGGACAAATGATCACCCCTAGAGGTTAGAAGATAAGGGATCAAGTTATGTTGGAACCATCATTATAATGCATTATCATTTCCATTAAATCTAAGACACTCCATTCAAACTAGGGTTTGAAAAAATATTTTTACAAATATCATTATCTACCATGGATTTGAAAAAGAAAATAATGTACAAAAATAGTTTAATATTTATATCCACTTGCTACTTTTTATTTTTTATGATCACCTATTTTAATGTCTTTGTTCAAAAAGTATATATTGATAGGAAATTTAGATGCCAAATAATATAAATCCAACATAATCCAAAATAAAATAAACAATAAACAATAAAAAATATCAACAAATAAAAGAAATGCTTTCTCTAACTCTAAACTTTAAATCACAAAATAAATATTTTCTACAAACAAACTCTTCTCTTTTCCTAATTTAAAATCTAAAAGCACACTCTAATAGTTTATTATACTTTGGTTTAGATTCTAGCTTAAAGAACTTTGTAAAGACATGACATTTTAAAACATTAAACATATTTATTTTATCTTTCCAAATAAACCACATTGGTTTTAAGTTCAAAAGAAAATGTTGAGCATCTCCTTTTGCCATATAAATAGAAATTAACATGTGCTTAAAAAGTGAAAAACTTTGCCTTTGTAGAAAGTTACTATAAATGGTGAAAGACATTCAAATCTAACAAAAACACATAATTTCAAAACCAATGATGACTTTTGAGGACAATCAAAGTGGCCATTCAATGGTAATAATTAAAGAAAGGGTATATTATTTTAAAAAATAATAAAAAATATATAATTTTAGGTCAAATCTTTGAAAAGTGGCCATCCAAGAAGAAAGGTTTTTTATTTTAAATAATAAAAATATATAACTTTAGGTCAAATCTTTGAAGTAAATAAGCATGGGAGCTTCTATATTCCACCCAAGGCTAACACAATAGGAAAATGAATACTATATTAATAAATAAGGTTTATTTATTAAAGTTATATATAGAGATATTGATGAAGTGTTTCAAGTAGATGCTAATGAAGTCATTTATAAATATAAGTTAATAAAGTTATTTTCAAGTTGATGAAAGGTACAATAAGTTGAAAAAATATGTTTCTTTGTCGTAGAGGCTATTTGTCAACGTGTTGTTAATGTTGACTATGCTTTCACCATATCTTATTACAAAAATGGACTTGTAGTATTGTAAAAGATGAAAATTTATGTTTCTTTTTTGCTAGAATCAAGTAACTATTATTAATATATTAATTCTTAGTTAATCATTATCAAGACTTCAATTTTATACAACCTTTTAAATTACTTATTTTGTTATAATCAACTTTATTCAACACTAAAAAAACTAAAAACTAAATATTGTACTTTTTTTATTTTATGTAAATGTTGAATGCACCATTCAAAACTTAGCATCAAGTAGCCCATCTAGTATGCGCATCACGCTTGCACGCACAAACAAAAATAGTTATCATTAGTTTAAACTTTTTATGATGGTTGGAGCATTCTTCTAGTTTACAATAGAACAGTAGTTAAGTACATTAACTACAAAAGTTGTGTTGTTATGTATAAAAAATTTGAAATTCAAATAGTGATGATAATATTTTTTTTTGTTTTATTAATCATTTAAGCTAAGTATTTTTGCATGTCGCATGTTTATAGCTTATGGAAGATATTCATAACAAATAAATTAAGAGGAATTGATAATGGAAATGTATAGGTTTTATGTTAGGATTAATAATATAATTTAGTGAGTGGTTGATGTGTTGATTTTTATAATTAAGTATGATGTGGTGTATTATTAAGAATACAATTGTTAAAGAGGTTGTGCTCAAATAGTTAAGATATTGAGTTTTAATTATGAAAATTTAGGTTCAAATTTCAAAAGTGGCATCTTTAATATCAAAGTGCATGTACACATGTAGTACCATAATTGACGCTTTAAAACAATCTATGATATTATAAATCTTCTAGTGAACATGTTGATCTTTAATACACGAGTTTTATGAAATGCGGGCCACAAAAATCATACCCCCACTAATTAATCTAATATAGTTGTGTCATTCAACCATTAAATTGTTAACAAATACACACAATATTATCTTACTTTTGCCTCTCATTATTAATTTGAAAGTGAAGTCAAGCTTCTAGAAACACATTTTACTAAGCCTAAATATTCTCATATAACCATTATGATGGATAGTCAACTCTCCCACTAACAAATCTATTATTATTTAAATATATTCAAAACTATAAAATATACTTGTTAAATCTTTATACTAATATATTAAATTATAAAGTTCTATGATAAAGTAAAACACTAAACTTCATATGTGAAATTGCAAATTTATTGATTAAAAGTATACTTTGTAACAAAACCTAAATTCTTATCTATCAAAAATTACATATTAAATTTTACACTTGTTTATAATATAACTAAACTAAGATTGTAATACTAATATCATAAAAAAGAAGTTACTTGAAACCAAAACAAATTGATTGTCTTAATCAAAATTTAAATATAAATTTTGAAGACATATAAATTTCAGTATTTCATTTATTAATAGGTAAAATTCAAGCTCAATTTAAATTGAACCTACAATAAAACACAAAAATATTATTATACTCATCTGTTATGTATAATAAAACACAAAAACTTTATGATATTGCTATCAGGATTCAACCGTGTAGTTTTTCAAGTCAAACTCATTGACCCATGTTTCATGAGTACTAGTTCACAAGAACCCATCTCTCATGATAATGAATGGTCCACTTCGCACTCATTGCATCTAGGTGATGCTCATAGAAGTGAAGCATTGAACCTTATCGGGAGGTCACCCATCCCAATACTACTCCAACTCAAACGCACTTAACCATAAAATTATTCTACTCATCTCTTATATATAAATTGTATAAATAAGAGTGTGATTGTATGGAATATGGTATAGATATAAGATAAATCAATAAACCAAAATATATATTCTTTCTTTTAATTTAAACTTTGGCAGTACAAGGAGATCTATATATCTTGGTCGGCTGACATGCAGACCCACAAGTGTCATATCTTTGTGGGCCAAGGCCTCCCCTCAACTGTGAGTGCGCACCTAATTATTTATAAGCTGTCATGCTCTGCCACTTTTTAAAAAGTCTCCAAATGGGCTGAATTTCAACTCATAAGTGTGATAGCTTAGTTCATTTAGTGGAAATTTGTTTGTTTCACATAATTTATAACTATCATGAAACTTCATTGGTAAGTAACACATATTTTGAAACTTGTGGTATTTGAAATACTCAATGCCTTTGCATAAAAAGATTATATTGATTTTCTCACCAAATAAGGCTTTAGATTAGTGGATTAAGGTGCAAATGCTATGACTCTGAATGGCAATTCTGGCCCATTACTTGTTATCTTTATCTATTCATGAATGGCACGCCTGCACTAAAAGCCATTATCACAACTTTTCCATCATTTCTGCTCACTATTTCTCACATCATAATATTCTATCCATAAAGTTGGTTTTTTTTTTTCCTTTCTTCCTTTTCCTGCTCATAATAGTTGTTTTTTTGCTTTCTCCCTTTCCCTGATCATAATATTTGCTAAAGTTGTGTTTTTTGTTTCCTTTTAGCATGTTCACATGCTGATGCAGCAGCAAGCATGGCAAATGCAAGGAGAGGATTCAGTAGAAGGAGGAGTACAGTATCACATGTGACCTTTTTGTGAATCCCATTTGTTTGCAAGTGGCGACACTTTCCCATATGCAGCTGTCCAACTGGTAGGTTTTTGTCCTTTGCTGTGGTGGGGCTCATTTGTTGTGGAGTTTTGCAGGTTCATAACAATGGCCTTGCTGGGTGGTCATTATACATTGTGTTGTGCCCAAAAAGTAGAGGGGATCACCTACAATGGGCAGGCTAAAATAGTGCTTATCCTATAGGTCTGACTTTGAAGCTAGTGCCCAACAACTACGATAAACCAGCGAGTAGTTTTGTACTCGGTTTTACCTGCAATTTTGTTGTTTATGATCCATTGAAAACAGAAGAGTTGGACCTTTATGGCCCAATAAAAACAAAACCAAGTTGCAAAACAAGGTCCATTTTTAGTACGAAATACTGTACACACCAGCAGCCAGTAGGCAGAGTGCTTTTTTTCTTTGGATTATTCAAAATCCCTTCATAGAAGCAGCCTGACCGTTTCATCCTTATCAGCAGGCATTTGAAAGTCAGTCCATATGTTCCCCAGTAGAACGCTTTTCCTGCTCAGTTAGGTTACCTATAGAGCAAAGATTAGAAAAGGGAAAATAAATGTCACATTGAAAAGAAAACCCTTGAAGACTCCCAAGATTGGTAAAGATTAAAAAATGAAAAACGGCTACATTGAAAAGAAAATCCAGATTAAGTAAACCCCTTGCTCACTTATCTCTTTGTTAGAGCTCAAGCAATGCTGCTATTTTATTTCACAAATTTTTCGATTTGAAGACTATATTTAGGAGCTTTGACCAGACAAAATCATACTAATTTCGAGATAAAATCATTTAATTGGTAATTGGTAATTTGTAATTATCTTTTAGGTGTCATGGATGTTGGTAAATGCAACTATGACAACTTGCAAAGTGTTTTTAACTTGTCAAATTAGAAAGGACATGAAAAAGGGGAAGTAAAATGTGAACTTGGAGAAGATAAGGAAGATTTTTTAATTTCCACAAGCACATTTGTGGTTTCTCTCATGCCTATATATTTAGTGCTTTAGTTGAAGGAAAAATAAGTTAATTTTCAGATTGTTGAAGCCAAGAAGTGTTGTACAGATTCAAGAAGAAAAGTTGTATTGATCGAATTCGTTGGAAAGATTTCTTTTTCCACCAAAAGTAAATCTTTAATTATGATTTACTTTTACATTGTAATATATTTTCATGTATGATTTATTGTTATCTGTTTATTTGAATGCATAAAATTATCTATATATAAAATTTTATCCTGATTTTCAATAGAGATAAACTAACACAAAGCTCTAATTTCATTCTTTTGGAGTGGCACAGAGAATAGTGTTCAACAGAACTCTTAATGGGGTCCAATTCATGCCCTCAATGGAATCCTATCCACGCAGTAAATAATTAGTGTGAAAGTAGAAGACCCAAACTCCGTTTCCTCCAGTCAAACACGCCATCTTAAACTCTCTTAATAAGAAATATCTTGATTGGAATTTTGTTCCTTAAAAACCGGGAAATTGCGTGACGGTACATCACTTTTTTGCCCCTTATCTATGGAGGGGCGCACGGGTTCTCAAATGTGAGTCTGCTGTAGTCTGGAGAACAATTTTGTTTCGATGTGTGCTTTTTTTTGTGACCTTCTGCATTGAAGAGGCCTGAGGTACAAACTTTGTGAATCCAGCCACAATGCCCATTTGTTTCAAGTATATAGTTTAGGACTGAATCTTTCGGTGACAAAGTAGTTTATCGACACCATGTCCTTCACTGTGTATGTTCCTCGTGGGCAGACCTGTGAATTGAAGGTGACATTAACCATCTTAGCATTGCTCTTCATAAAAGTCTTGTCAGCTCCCCAAAGTGATGTGGTCGTTAGTCTTCCAGGACAACCAACTGTGCCCTTCAAACAATATGCAGGGTATGTGACAGTAGACGCGAGAAGTGACAGGGCTCTGTTCTATTACTTTGTTGAAGCAGAGACAGAACCGGATTCGAAGCCTTTGGTTCTTTGGCTCAATGGAGGTTAGTGAATGGCTATCTAAACTCTTAAAATTGTTTGTTATCTGGGAAGAAACAGGTAGGTCTTGTCTTATCCATTCAAATAAGGACGATTTTTTATTGCTAGGAAATATAAAGTTACAAGGTTGAGAACTGTTTAGAATAGGAGTCTTTATTTGGGAGATTGAAAGCAATATCACGAGATTGATTGCATTACTTGATGGTCTTCCTTCTGCAACTTCTGAAAAGGCCCTGAAGATTTCCTAGATTTGGTCTCTGATTATAGGAAAAGGATGATATTTTCCTTCTGCACTTCTTTCTTATTTTGAATAATTTCGTTCTGTTCTCACTTCTCATCACTGATTGGATCTATAACTTGAAAAATCACAGGGCCAGGTTGTTCATCATTCGGTGTTGGGGCATTTTCTGAAAATGGCCCATTTCAACCGAAGGGAGACAAATTGGTCAGAAATGGCTATAGTTGGAACAAAGGTATACTGGGCTACTAATCAGATCATTCTATTATAAGATATTAGAAACACATTTTTGAGAACTTATTGCATTGAGTTGGCAATATGTTTAATATGCAAACTAGTTCACAATTTTGTATGTCTTATTAATAGCTGAGGCGAATGATAAAACTTGACCTGTGCAGAAGCAAACGTTCTGTATTTGGAGAGTCCTGCAGGAGTTGGATTTTCTTATTCTAGTGATGAAACTTACTATGTGGGTGTGAATGACACTCTGACAGGTAGCCAGAACTCATATGTATTCTGTATCTATGCTTCATATACAGTAACAATATGATGACTTTTCCACCACATTTCTATGCCCCATGATTCTTATGTTTTGATTGATTTGCAGCCAATGATAACCTGATATTTCTTCTGGGATGGTTTAAAAAGTTTCCAGAGTACAAAACCAGAGAGCTTTATTTGACAGGGGAAAGCTATGCAGGTGAAGTTTGTGACTGAAGCTTAGGTTCACCTTAATAAATTCCATAGCTGATATATGTGGCAAGTTCAACTGAATTGCAGAATATTTCTGTACACCATACTGATTTTAGTGTTTTATTGCCTCTGTTTTGAAGCAGGGCACTATATTCCTCAGTTGGCAGATCTTATTGTCAGAGCCAACAGAAAACAGGTGGTCTTCAATTTGAAGGGTGTAGCTGTAAGTATTATTCTATGTTGAATGAATAGTCAGTGTTCTAAAAGAGGTTAAGTAGGACCAGCCAAATGGAGGGACTAAATTTGTTAGCATTCTTCTTTACAAGAGGGCATTCAAGATTACGGGTTTTGGTTGTGTTCATACTTTTTCTATTTGGAACACTGAAGAAATTTGGATTGTTCTGTTACCATAACAACCTAGTATATGAAAAATGCAAACCTATTTATGTTCCAATATACAGATAGACTTCTGGGTCCATCAATTCTGAGGCTGAGATTAGGAAGAACATGGTCATTCTGGCCTAGGCCTTAGATCCTTAGGTGTTGTAATCTGATATCTGTATTGATGGCATCTGAAGTACCCTATTTTATCCACGTTCTCACAGCATTACCTATACTAAAGTCATGGCAGGGGCCCAGGAAAATACGACTCCTCTCACTTAAGCAGGTAGGCCGATCTACCAGGAACCCACTTGTCCAATCACTATGATTATCCTTTAGCTACGGCATTGGTCGTTCAATATCCTATATCTAATCATGTAGTAACACGTTGCCCCACGTAACCCAAATGTTATTAAGATGTCGAATACAAACCAGGCCTCGAAATCTTTTCCAACAAGAAATACGGACGAGTAGGTAGTTAAACTAAAGCAAAGTTTTACTTCTAATCCGAATTAGGTGTTAAAATGACTCCACAATACCAAAAGAGCAAAAGAGTACACACCCATAGCTTAAAAACTTAAAAAAAATCATGTACAGCCTTTCATCGGATGCCCCCTACAAAAAATTCAAATTGCTGGGCAAAATGTCAGCATTTTTTTTTACTAAAGCATGCAAGCATTGACTTTGTTAGAAAGCAGCCATTCCTATCTATTATGGTCACTGTTAAGTTAGCATTATGACGGGAAAATGTGCAGATAGGCAACCCACTCCTGGATTTCTACACAGACTTCAATGCAAGAGCGGAATACTACTGGTCTCACGGTCTCATATCTGACCCCACTTACAAAATGATGATCACAGAGTGCAACTACACTCGCTATGTAGATGAGTATTACAGAGGCAGCGTTTCCAACACTTGTGAGCAGATCCACGCAATCGTCGACATGGAAGTCAGCCGATATGTCGACCGCTACGATGTGACTCTCGACGTCTGTATCTCCTCCCTCCTCATGCAGTCCAAATTGCTCAGAGCTCAGGTACCTTGTAGCTTTCATTCATTTCATGTAAAAGCTGTATGCAATCACCAAAGTTCCACTAAATTTATGAAGCATTTGCTAGCAGAACAAGGCCAGAATAGAAACTGAAAGAGTTGAGCCAGACGTTTGTGTTCAAGACGAAGCTACAACATATCTCAATAGGCCGGAAGTACAGAAGGCATTCCATGCGCGCCTCACTGGAAGCGTCACCACCTGGCAGGCCTGCAGCGAGTAAATCTAAATTCCCTTGTCTGTAGTAATATAATTTAAAAAGGAACCTGTTTATTGTCTTGTAATTTTTCATGGGGTCTACTGAAATTGAAATTGTTACACAATGGTAGTTGACAAGAGGTTTTCACAGTTCAGGAGAATGAGTGATAATATTTTTGGGTAGAAAATTCTATTAAAGTTTATTTGAATCAATATGATAGATCATAACCAGATACATGAAATTACATTAAACTGTGAAAATATAAACTCTTTAGAAATTTAATTTATCCAGAGATCTCACAATTTGATTTTGATTCACAGTGTGCTTCAATACGACCATCTCAATCTAGAAATACCCACCACAGATTTGCTGGGTAAACTTGTAAATGCCGGTATAAGAGTATTGATTTATAGGTAATATTCTATTTTTTTATGAAAATATTAAATAAGTAGTATATTAGAATATATTGTGAACATTATTTAGATGCAATGAGTTTTAAGTAGATTGATCATTCTCATAAAGATATATTTGCTATAACCATTATTCAAAAACCACACTTGAATTCCAATATTAATTCCAATATTAATATCGTAACATTGAAATAGCTAAAATTTCCAATAACAAATACTAATTACTTTCAACCTTGTTGATTTCTGTTGTTTAGACTCCATTGATTCTGTTTAGTTGTATTGGGTTTTAAAACATTTTTTTTGTGGTATATATACAGTGGAGATCAGGATTCAGTGATTCCTCTAACAGGGTCACGGACATTGGTGACCAATCTTGCTTCAGATTTGCAGCTAAACACAACAGTTCCTTACAGTGTCTGGTTTGAAGGGAAGCAGGTATATTTCTGTTAAAAGAAGAAAATATCTTTCACTGAACATTATTTCATATCAACCTGGTTAACATGGTGGGGTTTTGCAGGTGGCAGGATGGACGCAGGTATACAGCAACATTCTGTCATTCGCAACGGTGAGAGGAGCAGCTCACGAAGTTCCATTCTCTCAGCCAGAAAGATCCCTCGTCTTGTTGAAGGCCTTCCTTGCAGGGCAACCTCTGCCCACCAAATTCTAAGCTATGGTGCCTTCAAACACACTATATGTTCAATAAGAATGTTCAACATGCATTTGAAAGCTTTCTAATATGTGATGTATTTCGATCATTATTACAAATGAAAAAGCAAAAAATAAGATATCTACTTCAATTTAATGGACTTTGGCACTATGTCTTTGCTCTCTTGGTATTTGTAGCTATCATGGCAGAGGTAGGACTATTCAGTTCTTCACTCCAAATAATTATTACAAATGAAAAGTAAAATAAAAGAAAAGGATCATTAAGCTATTTACTCCGTACAATTATTACAAATGAAAAGCAAAAATAAACTAAAATGATCATTAAGCTCTTCACTTTGTACAATTATTACAATGGAAAGTAAAAATAAAACAGTGTTTGTAATTGAAATAATTATGACAAAGAACCTCCATTATTAAATAAGGAACTTGAAAATTTTGTATACAAAAATGAAGTCAATAAAGGTGTAAGATTAATTAGATTACATGTATCAAATAGTTTATTTGTTTTCATACTTAAAAATGTATCACATGATAAGTTTTATAATTTATTTGACAATATTAATGAGTTTTGTGTATTGTATTTAGAGATAGATTGGACATTGCTCTCATATAATGATCATCTTTTAATTGAGGGCTTCCTTGCTAAGTTCAAATTTTTACTGTAAAAGTTAAAATGTTGTGGAAAAGATTAGTTTGATAAAGCCAAAGGTAAATTGTAACAAACCTATAAGACTAAATGAATTAAACATATAGAAATGAAAGAAACTAAATATTCTTATTTATCTTCATAGTGTTTGCTTTGAGAGGGCAACTTTTGAATAGAACATATAATCTAATTAGACATTTCGAAGACGCCTTCCATTTGACAAGTCATTACAATAAATAGAGTCTTGCCAAAAATAACTACTACCCATGTATGAGGGATAATTATTTTATTATAACTAACTAGTGAATACTCACAAAGCTTATGCATCCATCTTTATTCAATATTATGTATGGGTGACTTACAAAGCATATGCACTCCACTAATACTAACTACCATATAGCAAATTAGGGTTCATAACGTTGACTCCCCATTTAAAAAGCTTTGTTCTCAAAGCTTGATATGAGGAAACTTGGCTGGAATGCTAGTAGCTTCCTATGTAGCATCAAGTTATAAACCATTCCATTAGACTAAGAACTCAATAGAATGATTTTGAAGGTGCTTGGTGCATTTGCCCAATATAACCTTTGGTTCTAAAATTATGGATCCCTTCTTTAATGTAGGTAGCTCTATTTGAATTTAGGCAATAGTCCATCACTTTATTGAGACAGGAGACATGAAAATTTGAGGTGGATCTTAGAAGAAAGCAAGATTAACAATCATATGCCACCTCACCAATTTGTTGGAGCACCTAATAAGGATCATAAAATTTGGGATCCAACTCATTACCTTACTTTTTAAATAATAAAATATGCTTGTAGGGATGGAGAAGTAAAAACCCAATCACAAATGTCAAAGGTACACTCTATCTTGATGTTGATACACTTACTATTTCATGTGATTTTGGGATAGTGTCAAGTTGACGTTAAGGATCTTAGATATGTCCTCACGTTTTGCTTGACTAATGTCAATTGTCACAACCTTGGAAGAACATGAAACATAATTACAAAAGGAGTCCGTGGGAGGGTAACATGCAAGGCCTCATAGGAGGTCATTTTGAAATCACTATGACAAGTGACAATAGCACTAGTCAACCAAAGGTAACAACTAAGCTTCTTGTTCTTGTTGCTCAAACACAAAATAATGCAAGTCTCAAGCTACTTGTTAACAATCTTAGTTTGACCATCAATTTGAGGATGATAAGTTGAACTCATGTTCAAGGTAGTGCCTTACAACTTAAGAAAAATCTACTAGAATTTGTTGGTAAAAGTTGGATAATGATCACTAACAATAGAGTGAGGCATCCAATGCAATTTAAAGATGAAATCCAAGAAGACTTGAGCAACCACAGTGGTTGTGTAAGGGTGAGGTTATGCATATACATGGACATATTTGGTCAAGTACTATTCCATAACCGAAAATACCTATTTATCTCTTGACAGTGGAAGCCCCATAATGAAATCCATAAAAAATGTCAATTTAAGCCATATTTAGAATAGGAAATGGTTGCAAAAATCTAGGGCTTTGAGAGTTTCCCCTTTTGTTAATTTGACACATATTAGATTTAGCTAAAAATACATTAACATCTTGCTTAAGGCCACCCCAAAAGAAATCCTTCTTCACTTACTCATATGTCCTCAAAAAACTTGACACATACTAGAGAAGTGAAATTCCCTTAGTAACTAAGGCTTTAGTCAGGAGTTGGGAAGTAAATAAATCTAGTTGAGATAAGTGACGACTTGGATTGCCCAATAGAACCCTAGTATAGACTATGGATCTTATTCCAATTGCTAAATAATACCTTGAACTATAGGGTTAGTATCCCATTTACGCTTAAACTCGTCCATCCAATTGAGTACTAAGACATATTGAGTCTTCCCCTTTATATTGATGTGAGAGGGCATCTACTAAAACATTTTCTTTACTCTTCTTGTAGACAATCTCATATTCATATCTCTACATTTTTGTCACCCATTTTTGTCATTTTAGGGATGACACTCTTTGTTGCAAAAATTATTTCAAGCTATGATTCAATTTATTTTCCTTTGGAATTTGCAGCCAAAGAGCAACACCATTATCGTAAGCGTTGAGACTTGATCTAACAATGTCAATTTTTGTTTAAATCCCACCTTCTTTGTATGTTTTGACCACTTTTATCCATTATTGATAATCAATTCAAGAAATCTTTGATTGAGTGCCTTCTGTTATCCTTAATAAAATTGTTTGAAATTATTTTTGTGATCGTAATGTCTTGAAGTATAACTCTTCCCTATATGATTTTAGACGAATTTCAATTTATTAAATTTTTTAAAAACATATTCTTCATTGACCATGACTCATATTTCATATTCCTATCAGATCCAGGGGCCCATAAGTGGCTTTGCAGGTTAACTAAATCCATTTTGTTTTCTTTCACATCCGGGTTCATTTCCATGGCTTTTATTTTACTTTATCATTTGTATATTCCAAATTTTGTTGGCCATTAAACAACTTTTTACATTTATGTCATATACAGAGCTCAATCAGCCGACTTTGGAGTCTTTTTTTGTCTTTTTCACCGATCAATGGATGGACCCATCTCATTATTACAATCCTGTTCAATACATCACTAAAGATAGATTTATAAACCTTTTAGGACTTGGATCCTTTTTGCATCTGAATGCAACCCTATTTATATGCCTGGTTTATGATGTCCTGTCTGGTTTCCTGTGGGATAATTTTATGTCTTTATCTTTTTCTCCCAACAAACTCATGGACCCAACACTATTTATAAACTGATTTAGCCCAGCATTGAATCTAGAGTACCCTATGTCCCTGATTGAATTCCTTATGTGTTTCCGGATTTTAAAGCTTTTGGGTTTCCAATTCATTGACAGTCACATCTGGGGACTCAAATCAGATCCAAATACTCCATTGAGAAAAGAGAAAGCCACAGGTTAAGAAACAGACAGGAAGAGATAACTAGAACCATTTGAATGTTAGATATAAGCTGGTTCTAAGGACTAATGTACTTAATTTTCAGACAGGAAAAGATAACTAAAACCATTTGATTGTTAGATATAAGCTGGTTCTAAGGACAAGTGTACTTAATTTTATATTATATGTAACTGACTCTAAATCTCTGACCCTAGATTCAACTTGGTTTATCTTCAAGAACAGTGATCCAAACAAAGGTTGGTTGCATGGTTGGTCCTATTGTGCACAAAAGCAGGAGTTGTTTTTGGAAAGGAGTCCAATCAAGGTAGGGATGTGATTAGTACTTTCAACCCAGTTTAGTCTTTATGGCATCTGGGGGAGAAGAGGTAAAGGAAGTTCGTTGTAAAGTGCTGGGAGTTGAGAGATGTACACACATGGTATAAAGAGACAGAGCGAGAATGTCGCGAGCAATCTTTTCAGACACCTAACTAACTAAGAAAAAGACAGAATGGAACCTGAGGCATATACAAACCAAATGTAAATCATCTGTTTCACCAAGATGAAGCATTTATCTACCGTAGATTCAAAGACCAATACTCAAATACTAAGGATATCAAATCAAATGGATAAGATAGCAGACTAATTAAACCACAGTAGTTGGGTTTTCAATTAGTTCTATTTAAGATTAATATAAATCTCTTCTATGAGCTTTAGATTTTAGAAATAGATTTACTAAAAGTAGTGAAGTTGCATGGGTCCATTGGGACAAACTAATTTTTTATTTTTTTATTTTTTTTTTGTGAATAATGGAGTTTATAGATTATGTAAATGGAAAACAAAAAGTTTTTAGAAAATATGCACGTTACTTTTATCATAAATAGAAATAAATAGGTTGCAATGGATGTGTAAAAGATTGTAATTAAGAATGAAGATTTTTATTATTAAAATAGGGTAACACTTCAAATTGTCATCTTTTATGTTAAAGATATATGAATACATAGAAATGTTTGAATATTATTTGTCATTTTTTATGTTAGAGATGTATGAATACATAGAATACATTAAATTATAGATACTAAACAAGAAGTGGAAATGTAATGGTTCATCTTGAATCATTGACATTTCAATTGTTTCTTGCTTGCACTTTTGGATGGTTGATATTCTCTTATATGATTGGAGTTGTTCATGTGTAACTCTATTGAAGTCACCAAGTATCTATATAAGGTTAGTCATATGTGAGTGTACAATGAGCAAGGCGCGATGCCATTTTCAATAGCATGTGTTGACACCACAATTGCAAACTAGGTGTGAGTGTTATATGTTAGTGTATATAGCATCTTCTGCATACACGTCTAGGCTAACTTAAGCCTACTTCGGTGTTCATTATGTAGGTGCCCACCTCATTTGCATCATTGACGCTTGTTCCACATGAGTTGTTAAGCTAGTTTGGAGTCTCATAGAGGTGTCGATTGTCTTTCAACACCTCACACTAGTTTAGTGGAGGCAACTGGAGTGGTTGTTGCCTTTATTCTCCTTTTTATGTACATCTTTGATTTCCTAATAGACAAGTTGACTTTATGCATATTGGTTTTCACCGTGCTTGTTGTTAATCTCTGTGATTTGTTTCTTTATGCATTGATGCTCATCATGTCCACTATTTTTACAAAAGGCACTATTAACTCATTCAGATGAAGTTAGCAAATTATGGCATGAGCAGTTTGGCCATCTTAACTACCGCTATCTTGAACAACTATGTCAACAGAATATGGTCGAGGGATACCTAAGATTAAATTTTCTAAAGGGCTTTGTGAGGGTTATGCACTTGGCAAGCATCCAGAAGCAAAATTTTACAAAGGAAAATCATGAAGGGTAACACAAGTTTTAGAACTTGTAACTCATAGTGATGTTTCAAGGGATTTTCTTCATCCATCTTTTACAAGGATAGATATGTTCTCACCTTCATTGGTGGTTTCTCACGTTTTACGTGGGCTTGCTTCCTTAGGAAAAAATCAAAAGTGTTTGAGTCTTTTCAAGATTTCAAAGCTCTTGTGGAAAAACAATCAAGGAAAGTCATCAAGATTCTTCAAACAAATAATGGGAGAGAGTATGTCAACAATAGTTTTGAGCAGTTTTGTATATCAGAGGGGATAGATTTATAGTGCACAGTTCCTTATACCTCACAACAAAATGGTGGTGTAGAATGAAAAATAGATGTTTAAAAGAGATGGCTAATTGTATGATTCACTCTAAGGGCCTCACACCATCATATTGGGCAGAAGTAGTCAACTTTGCATGTTACATACATAATAGAGTTCCACATAAAGCCTTAAAGGGTATCACTCCCTTTGAAGCTTGGAAAGGATGGAAACCAACAATTCACCATTTCAGAGTTTTTGGCTCTCATGCCATGGCACACATTTTAAAAGAACATTGCAAGGCTATGGATCCACAATCCAAACCTTGCATCTTTGTAGGATATCCAGATGGTGTACAAAAGGCTATCACCTACTCCACCCTACCACACATGAGTTGTTTATTGAGAGAAGTGTTAAGTTTCAACAAACGTCTCTTGAAACTATACTTGACACTTCTCAACACATTGTGGATTCTTCATATCCTAATTACAGTACTAATGATTCAGATCATTCTCAACAAATTCCTAGTGTAGTATCTTCTTCTTCTAGTTCTCATTGTGATGATAGTGATGAGGTTTCATCTTCATCTAGTTCAAGGATTGCATTTGAAGTTGATATTTTTGCACTAGACTCACCCACATCTCACACTCTACATAGGGTAGATACAAGGGTATAGGATTTAGCAAATGATAGATAGATTCAGGAAGATTTTCAAGGGGGGCTTCTTTATTTTATTTTATGATCCATAAACATTCAGAGAGGTATCAGTCATACCAGAGTGGGATATTGCTATGGATGAGGAATATGAAATTCCTTGATTAGAAATCACACAGTTTGGGATTTGACTTCACTTCCTAAAGGAAGGAAGATAGTTCAATGTAGGTGTCCATATATCAAACTAAATATTCTATAGATGGGTTAGTTGATAAGTACAAAGCATGATTGGTAGCCAAAGGTTTTTCACAACTTGCAGGCATTGGCTATACAAAAAAAAATCACTAGTTGCTAAGATGACTTCCATTAGATTCACACTTTCTATATCCGTAGCACATGGATGGGATGTACATCAGATGGATGTGAAGAGTGCATTTCTTAATGGAGACCTTAAGGAGGAAATCTACATGGAACAACCCCAGGGTTTGTTCAAGTTTCATTCTTAGTTTGTAGACTTAGGAAATCTCTCTATGGCCTCAAACAAGATCCTAGAGCTTGGTACGCCAAAATGGATTCCTACCTCCTATCTTTCGGCTTTACTAGATGTCATTTTGATCCTAGTGTGTATCTACTATGGAAGGATGATTCACTTTTGATATTTGTTCTATATGGCTACTCCATAATGTGAGTGTACTCTAAAAGGGTTGTGGCCTATTGTTTTGTTGTTGAGAGGCCAAGTTCAAATGAGCTCGACCTCTTGCTTTTCTATTTTTATGCTCAACATAACATAATCACATTATAATATGCTCATGTTATGTCTATTAGGGAACCAAAAAGTGGTGTGGCCACTTTTTGGTCTCTCGTCTTCTTACACTTACCCAATAGAGCTTGTTGGTTTCAAACTTGTAAATTTTCTATAGGGTACCAATCGCAAATCAAAGTCCATAATCCAAATTGCAAGGGGTTGGAGTTTATATTTTCATTTTACAAAAGCATTTTTCAAGTTGTAAAATACAAATCAAACTACAAAGGCTTGGAGTTCATAATTTCATATAAATTTTGTAAGTTGTAAAATAAAAATCAAACTCTAAAGTTGGAATTTATGGTGGCAAAATTCAACCCAAGAATGACATTTTACATGTTAGATGTTGATTAGACTCCAAAGTATAAAGAGTGTGGTGCTTGTTGACCTCCAAATTCTGAAGCAAGATCTTCATGGAGTTGGAATTGACCCTAAAAATTTTATGTTTTGTGAAATGTAAATTAAAACCCAAAGTTTGAAATTATACATAATAAAAATCAGACTCCAATGATGAAAGTGATCAATCAATGAGGCTTGAGATTGGCATCAAAACTTGCATGTGTTATTTTGTAAATTGAGGCCCAAATCTTAACTTACCCATGTGTTTGGGATTGATGTTGGGTGGTTGTCTTGTAGGTTGCATTGAGCAACTCAGACTCCAAAGTCCTAGGTGTTTTAAATGAAAAATAAACCGTAAAACTCCAAGTCTAAGCTAATGTAAATTAGACTTTGAAGCCCAAAATTATTGTGGGTTGGACCCTAAAATATAAGCTAGAATAGAATTGTCTTGTTTGGTCTAATTCCCAAGATGTCAATGAAGTGGCTTGGGAACCCTAACTCTCCTCTATCTCTCATTGTTGAGTTAATCATGGTGTTTGTCCTTTGGTATTTTAATTGTTTCATTTATGTCACCTTATGTTGTACAATCATGTGTGTGCCAAGTGTGTCATTGCATGGTTTGTGGAACCTTGGGTACAAAGTATTATATTGTGGATTGATTGTTGTCATGCTTGCAACAGACAAAAAAACTCATTTTGTTTTTGTCATTAATGTCTTGGGAAAAATCTTGGGGTGTTATATTTCCTTGGAGTTCAACCCTTACAATTGAAAAAACCTATTATGTTCAAACTACTATGGCATTCAATAGAAAAGGTACCAAATTGTATCTACCTTTTTTGGGGAACATTTCTTCTTCTTTTAAATCCTAGGGAGGGCTACAAGATTGTCTTCCTCTTTCTCGTGGTGACCTAGTTGGAATTCCAAAAATATATGAGGAAAGAACACTTTTTAGATGAGGAGTTCTAGAAAATCAAGTGTTAGGAGCCTCTTTTATATAGTCATTGGTAGGCTGAAAAGGACTTATTTATAACTCAATTTCTTTCTTGGCTCTATCACTCATTTGTGGTCAACAAGACCCCGTGGATTTTTTAGAATTTACATTGGAGTTCAAGCCTTATCTATCGCACCATTATTGGGTCCAAGGTTGGACTAAGAGTTCTTATAGGCCCAATTATGACCATTTTATGATTTCCAACATTAGTCCACCCATCTTCAATTTTACTTGCCTCAATAGTTGGCTTGGAGGATGGTTCGACACCCAATTTGATCCAATGGGAAAACTATGCAATGTTTATCCAATTGCAAACCATACTTTTAGATGGCACATGTCCAACAAAATAATGAAAGAGTGTTAGCTACTCAGTTACCTATTTAAATGGTTATCAAAATCAAGCACCAAATAAACTTCATTTAGAGACTTAGCAAAAGACATACCTCATGAAAAACTTTTAGTTTCAATGTTTAATTTTTCTTTATTTTTAATTAGGGAAGAATGAAATTCCTATTAAATTAAGAGTAAGATTGGAACTTGAATTTCTTTTATTATAGTTGTTTATTTTATGAAAGAAGATTTATATTAAAAGATCTAATTTTAAAGAGTGAATGGAAATCAAATAACAATAAGAAATTTTAGAAATTTTAATTAAATTTTAAAGAAAATAAAAAATAGAATATTTTTTAATAAAGAAAATTAAGGTCATTTTAGCATTGCTCTACATTAAATTGGTTAAGATGGTGTTATATTGTTTGATTACATGTCATTTACTAAGGTTCAAATTTTTGAAGATGTTTGGATCAGGTTAAAAAAAAAAAAAAATTGATTAGGATGGTGATAACACCATTAATAGGAAAAAACTTGTGAAGTTTCTTCAATAATACCAATGCTTTCTCTAATTGCTAACAACTGAAACAAAAAACTTGAATGTCATTAAAAGAAGATTGCCTTAAGAACAAGAAATCCTAAAACTAAATACAAACAAGATAATAAAATCTAAAAAAATAGTAACTAGCACCTGTATCTAAAGGAGGTTCAAGGATTACAAGAGAAAACTATGTGTATGTTAAAATGTTAGAGAGTATGTGTTTGTGTATGGATGCGCTGCAAATTCTACTTACATGTGGGTGGGTTAAACAATTAATAATAAGTGTTAAATAAAAGAATGAAATAAAACATAAAGCAAATGCAAATGAAAAAAGAAAGTGCCATCAAATTGACAAAAAACACTGCAAATGGACATGGAATGTTCCCATGAGTTGTCAAATCAATATTTATCTGGATTTTATGTGATAAGTGAGATTTTGGAGACTTTTACGTGACATTTTAGAGGTTTTTACCATTAAACAGCAGCTAGTTTACCATTAAATAACAGCTGAAACTTGTTTTCCGACGACTCAATAATAATTTGCAAACATGAAATTTATTTCAGACGCAAATCTCACACTATATATAACCTATCAAATAATAAACATATACACCAAAACTAACATCCCTGACACATATAGAACTCTCCAAAACTCTCTATCATTAAATTTTCATATATCCAATCCTCTTTTACAATGCAAATCCTATTCACAGACATTACAACCAGCAGAAGTAGCATTTACTCATTACAACCAGCAGAAGTAGCATTTACTTATAATCAGCAGATGAAATTTTCCATTGACTAACAAACACAAACAAAAAATAAATAAATAAACAGTAAGAACAAAATATTATAATACAGCAATAGACTAATCGAATTGCAATACTTATTCTTGTTCAGCAATGATGTATGTTTTTGACTGTTTTTCAGTAGTCTTTGTAAAATACAGTTTTTCTTGTTTAAATTCGGGGTTTTCTATGGTCAATAAAAACGAGCTTTTGAATTCTTCTTCCTCCCATTTAGGATTCTTCTTTTTGTCATCTGATATAGACATGAATTCTTTATTATTATTATTTTTCTATGAATATGTAAAACAGTGACATTAGATTCTTTGCTTGAATGTAACATATTTTAAGCCTATTCATGGTAGCTACTTCCAAATATCACTGATTTCCAAGATTCCCTTTTGTCACATGGTGAAGATTACAATAAAAATACATATAGTGAAAGAGAAATTTTGGTTAATCAAAATGAATTTAATATTTCTCTTAACTTTTTTTACATAAGAAATCAAAAACTGGATAAGTTATGATCTATGACAATGGAATGTATAAGACATGGAGGCATATTTAGGGACCATGGGCACTCTAGACTTAAACATTATCTATTTCAAAAATAATTTTCATTAGGGTATTTTTACCAATCAAAATTGACCTTTGATTTTTAAAGTGAATTATGTATAAGAATAGTTCTTAGCGGTAGGCATATTTAGAACGAGTTATATTTAAGGGATTGTTATTTCTTGGAAGGTTCATTATTTTTTATTATTTTTTTAATTAGAAATAGTTGAATTGTATAGATATTAGATTTTTTTTTTTTATATAGCATATTATAATATTATGAGAGAGCATACATCTAAACTAGAAAGACATCTTCTATAAGAACTTAAGGGCTGAATCTGATCCAATCACTTTCAAAGATTTAAACTTTAGTAAATGACAATATCAAACAATATAGCACCATCCTAACCAATTTAATGTAGAATAATGTTAAAAAGACCTTAATTTTCTTTATTAAAAAACCTTCTCAATTTTTATTTTCTTTAAAATTTTCACTAAATTTTTTATTGTTATTTGATTTCCATTTACTCTTTAAAATTTATTTTTTTAATATAAATCTTCTTTCATAAAATAAACTATAGCAAAATAAATTCAAGTTCCAATCTTAATCTTAATTTAATAGGAATGCCATTCTCCCCTACTTTTTTTTAATCACATCCTAATAGAGTGGCAAGAGCGTATACACAAAGAACTGGACGAGATTACCAAGGAAATGGAAATCAACCATTATCTTAATGCTAAATTGATATTTCCATTTTATGTGAGAATGAAGATGGGGAGGATTTGACTAAAATCCCTTCTTTCACTAAGCTTTGACAATTATATAAATGTATAGAAGTGGCAATGGTTTGACCATCCCAAACTTTAGACCTTTTAATGCTCGAAGATTATTTCAACTAATATTTTGGAGTGAGTGTTAATTTTGTATAACCCAACTATAGATTAATTGCACAATAAATTCACATAATAGAATCAAAACAATTAATACACTAGGTTAATTAACAATGAATAACAACAGAAGCAAAAATTACAACAAGCCAATCGTAGATATACAATAACACAAAATTACTCAAGAAACCCCAGTATGGGGAAAAACCTCCAAATGTTGGATCTTCTATTCAACCTAACAACAAAATTTGCTTCCAAAGTACAATGCTAGTTTGTTACAACAATCTTACATATATAGAGCCTTGCTAATTTACATCAACATGCAAGAAAAGAAACTTTCCTTACATTACTTGACCTATCTTACACATAAAATCACTCTTGGTCTTATCTCAACCTCATAAACCAAGAAACATTCTATTAATAAATAAAAAAATCTATTGTTGTTGAAAATCCAACTCGAGTTGCTTTAAAGCAACTCTACACTCCACCTTTCGAGCTACGAAAAAAATAAACACTCCCTCTTAGTGAGGATGGTGTTTTGCACAACACCCAACTTATCCTTGAAGAATTCAAACTAACTCTTCATCAAGGCCTTGGTCAGGATATTTGTTATCTATTCATTTGTAGAAATGTATTGAAACTTCACTATCCCCTTCTCCACACAATCTCTAATGAAGTGGTACTTGATCTCAATGTGCTTTGACTTGTCATGTGAAACACTATATTCTCAGAGAGTTTGATACACTAGTAAATAATTGTAGGATCTAGCTCTTGGTCAAAGATCCTAGCTATAAATTTTTGAGGCTAGATAGCCTCACATGTAGCCATACTGGTTGCCATATACTTGACCTTCACAGAACTCAGTGCAACTAACTTCTGTTTCCTAATGTACCAAGAGACTACTCTTGATCCTAAACTAAAATTGCACCCTGAAGTGCTCTTTTGGTTAGTTGTATTGCCTGCCCAAGTTGCATCAATAAACCCTGCAAGCTTCACTCCATAATGTTGAACATACTTTAGCCCATAATCAACTGTGCCTTAGAGATACCTCAAAACATGTGCTTCATAGCTATCTAATGCACACATTTAGGTTCCACCATAAACTAACTAAGTGAGTTCACTACAAAAAAAATGTCTAGCTTGGTGTTGACCAAATACATAAGAGAGCTTATCAACCCTATATATAAAGTTGGGTCCATTTCCTTTGATCTAGAAGCATCAATCTTCTTCTAGTTGGTCATAAGCATGGACATGGGCTTATAGTTCTCCATCTTGAATCACTTTAGGATATCAATTAAATACTTCCCTTGTCCAAATAAGATCTCTCCTTCTTTCTACCACAACTCAAATCCCAGAAAGTAGTGCATCAACCCAAAGTCCTTCATCTCAAACTCTCCTGCAAGATCTCACTTGCAGTGTGCTATGAGCTCCTTTGACCCTGTGAGAAATAGGTCATCAACATACAACACCAATATGAAAAGTTCACCCTTCACTTGAACATAGTGCAAGTTCAGATCTGCCTTACTCTTGATGAAGCCCACACTCTACAAGTAACTGTCAATACATGAATACCACACCCTGGGAGCCTGCTTGAGCCCATATAGTGCTCTTTTCAACCTGCATACATGAGAATTTGTCCCATATGCTTCAAATCCTTTTGGCTATTCTATGTAAATCTCTTCCTCAATCAGTCCATTGAGGAAGGTCATCTTTACATTCATCTAGTGAATTCTCCAACTCATTTGTGTTGCTATAAAAATGATAGCTCTTATAGATGAGTACCTAGCTACCAGAGCAAAAGTCTTGTCATAGTTGATCCCTTCCTTATGAGAAAACCCCTTAGCCACAAGTCAGGATTTGAACTTTTCCACACTACCATTTGCAATATGCTTAATCTTATACATCCATCTCAAGCCCACCACAGACTTACCTTCTGGCCATGGCACTACCTCCCACACACTATTCTTCATGATGGAAGAATACTCTTCCACCATGGCATCCCTCCATACTTGGTGCTTGGATGCCACTTGAAAGCTAGAAGGCTATACTTCAATTAATTCACTCATAAGTGCCACATACTCAAACTAATATATGGGAGCCTTTCTTTGTCTAACTAAATCCTATGGATCACCAACATATTCCTGGGCCTCTCTTAGTGTCTGCTCAACTGCCCTGTTTCTCCTCTTCTTGGTAATAGGAATTTGAGGCTAAGGAATCACTTGTTCCTCCTTCTGATCAATATGCTTGGCCTGCTTGCTCTTCTCTCCAGCTTGCGTGACTGAAGTTTGAGGAATTTGTGATGCCTCAACCATGGATGATTTCTCCTCCTCATTCATCAAGTTGCTAGACTTTTGAAGAGCCCTCTCTTCCTCGAACTTCACATCTCTGCAAAAAACTATTTTCCTGAGGGTAGGAATGTAAACCCGATAGACCTTAGAAGTTTCACTATACCCAACAAGGATACCCTTCTATACAATTGGTTCCAACTTGGTTCTCTTGTCCATAGGAATGTGACAATACACAAGGCATCCAAAGATGCAAATGTGCCCCAAATCTGGTTTCTTACCAGTGAACACCTCTTTTGGAGAAAAATTTCCCAACACTTTGTGAGGGCTCCTATTCTACAAATACACAGTTGTATTGCAAGCCTCTTCCCATTAGAACCAAGGAAAATCCTAATCATGAAGCATGGCCTTGGTTGCTCCAACTATAGCCCTATTTTTCTATTCAACAACCCCATTCTGCTGAGGGTTGTATGAAACTTCCAACTCTTTCTTGATACCTTCCTAAGTGTAAAAATATTTGAAGACATTAAAGGTATACTTGCCTCCATTATCAGACCTCAATATCTTGATCTTCCTCCCAATTTGGTTCTCCACAAGAGCCTTAAACTCTTTGAACATACTAAAGTCCTCATCTTCATTCTTCAAAAAATATATGGACACATCTTCCTGGAGAAGTCATCAATGAAAGTAACATAATACTCGTACCCATTCAAGGATACTATTTTCATGGGGCCACACACATTTGAGTGTACAAGATCCAAAATCCCTTTGGATCTAGTGTCGCTGCTTGGAAAACTGGTCTTGGAATATTTCCCAAGTGCACAGCCTTTGCACACCTCATGTTTTTATGTCTTCATATAAGGCAACCCCATCACTATTTCCTTGAGAATATTAAGTGCTCCATGGTTAATGTGAGCCATCCTCCCATGCCATAATTCTCCTATCCCTCTACAACTACTTACCAACACATGTGATGGCTCAAACTATAACTGAAACAAGCTGCCATGCCTGACTCTAGTCACTTTTGCAACCTTGAAATCCTTGGGATGAATATAGAATTTTCCCCTCTCAAAGGTCTGATGTAACCCTTGTCTTCCAAAGTAGAAATGGAGATTAAATTCTTTGTCATGCCAGGGACATACAACACATCCTCCACCAATAGAGGTTTTTTGGAATCCCTCTGAAACTTGACCATGCCAACACCAACTGCAAGGTCCTTGGCATTATCTCTGAGCTCAATATAGAAATCCAACTTCTTGTCCTCAAACTTGGTGAAACATTCTTTGACTCCCATCATGTGGCAAGAAGCCCCACTATCAATATACCATACCCTGTTGGCAATTGAACTCGAGAGATAGGTAATGAGAGAAAACTCATTCTCAAATCATGATGCAAACTCATCCACCTTTGTTGTAGCAACAACTCCCTTCTTCTGCTTGTCCTTATTTTTCTTATTCAGAAACTGAATGGCATAGTGACCCAACTGATGGTAGCAAAAATAGTTTATATTTCTTAGATCTTTCTTCTTCCCACTCTTGGAAGAAGAACCTTTTATTTTCCCTTTATTGGACTTATGCTTACCATTACTTGCAAGATCAATATTTTCTTTGTCTTGACCCTTCTTCGTCCAATCTCCTTGATGAGCACTTTCATGGATCTCCTCCTAAACAAAATCATCCCAAAGCCTTGCCTATTTGGGTAGGCGATCTCTGTCGACAACACACTTGACAAACACTTTCGAGTGCTTCAAAAAACCATTCAAGGATATACACACTAACTCATCTTCAACAATTGTCTCTCCAAAAACAACCAACTCATCCCTGACCTATGTCAGCTTGGACAAGTAATAGGTCACACTCTCGCCTTTGGACATCTTGGTGTTATGCAATTTGTCCTTTAGCATCATCTTACATCTCTAATAGTCACTTTGATAAATTTTTGTGAGTGTATCCCACATCGCCTTGGTGGTTTCTTTCCCCGATAGATGAGGAATTAGATGATCTCTTACACCATCAAGAATAACCCTTTGAGCCTTGGCCTCCTTGACTTCATGTGAATCTAGGGAAATAGGATTATTTGTTGGTGGTGTCACCTTTGTACTATAATAGATCCATAACCTATTCTCCTTGAGAACGGATGTAATTTGAACCTTCCACTATAAGAAGTTAGACGCACCCTCAAGCCTGTCTTCATATCAAACACTAGTTGTCTGAAGAAACTAGAGACAAAACTTTGATATTTTTTCTTTAAATCTGTATCATAAATACTGGCTTCATATTTAGAATTTAGAGCTCTAATACCATGTTAATTTCTTATAACCCGACTACATATTAATTGCACAATAAATTCACATAATAGAATCAAAATAATATATCTATCTGATTTAAAACAATTAATACATTGGGTTAATTAACAGTTAATAACAATGGAAGCAAAAATAACAAGCCAATCACAGATATACAATAACATAGAATTACCTAGGGAACCCCAATATGGGGAAAAAATCTACAAATGTTGGATCTTCTATCCAACCTAACAAGAAACTTTCCTTCTAGAATACAATGCTAGTTTTCTACAAAAATCCTACATATATAGAGCCTTGCTAATTTACATCAACGTGCAAGAAAAGAAACTTTGCCTACATTAATCAGGCTATCATACACATAAAATAACTCTTGGTCTTATCTCAACCTCACAAACCCAGAAAAATTCTATTAATAAAAAAAATATATGTTGTTGCTAAAAATCCAACTCGAGTTGCTTTAAAGCAACTCCACACTCAACCTTTTGAGCTATGAAAAAAAACCAACAGTGAGGATTGCTATAATTTATCCTTCGCCATCATGTTAGTAAGATAGAGTAGATGATTTATGGTCATGATTGTTATTTTTTTTTTAAGTTTAAGTTTAAGTTATGGTGAATATGACAGTTAAATTTGAATTAGTTTATATGGTGTTTTTTGGTCATTCATTCAAGCTCTATGTTACCTTTTTTTAGTTTTTTAGTAATATGATCTTGGTTGTGACATTTTTGGAGATCTTTATTCTTTAGATTGAATTTTTTAATGATAAGATAGAAATGGTTAAGATCTAAAACCACAAAATGTTTAATTTTTCAAGAAAATGACAAACTAACATTTATATGTATGTAGCTAGGATTGGGCATGCAATGACAAAGGTGTATTCCTATCAACCAACTTTATTGTAGGATTGATGAGGAAACAAATTACCTCATCACCTGTAACACCCCTTCATTTTGGATGTTTGGATCAATAGTGTTTTCTTTGTAATGCTTTGTTCTATTTATGCTGTGACTTTGGAACTTGGTTACTTTTGATCACAATTTTTAAATGATGTGAATGTTATATTTTAATGTGATGTTATTTTATTCTAATGTTATCTTTAAGACATGTTTTGGATTAACTTAGAAGATATTTGATTTAATGATGTTTTGTGTTGTTGATCATATCATTGATTTTAGAATCGTCAGTTAGTAATTGTGTATTGGTGAAGGGGACGGGATTGTATCACTCGCTTGCAAGTGCCCTACAATTCTGAGATTTCCTCTTCACGGTGTGTTTGATCATATTATATATATATGCATGTCGATGTACTCTTTATTCACAGGTTGACAGGTACATGGCATCGACTCCACCTAGTTCATAGATTTGAGCGTGTCCATTGACCAACAGAAATCGATTGGGAGATAGTAGCTAGATTTTTTGTGCCAAGTCGTCACCCTAGTCATAGTGTGTCATCGGGTTGTTGTCGGGTTAGTTGTTTTAATTTGGTCCATTTCACCTTGAGTATTTATTTAATTTCAAATTATAGAGGTTATTAAATAGCTTGCATAGTTAAATTTATGTTTAAATGTATTTAGTTGCAATGTTGAAACATTATTTATTTTATTGATTGATTTGATTTAATTAATAAAATTAGATTGAGTTTATTGACTAATTCGATTAATGGTGATATATTAAATGAGATAGTTGTTTTTGGCATTATTGTATATTATGATTTAATTAAAATAAAAGTAGAAATCATGTTTAGATAGTTAGAGTTAAATTAAAATAAATAAATAATGAAAATGTGTTTTTAATTTCACTTTTGAAAATTGTTGATAAAGTAAATTCTTGGCAAAATTTGTATTCTTTTGTTTTAATGAATTTTGAAAAATGCATGAGATTTGAATTAGAAATTAGAAATTTGTTTTAAATTTTTAAAAAATGAAAAATATCCTCCAAAATGTTCAATAAATTTAGTGGGTGGGGATATTTTAGGGGTTTGACCAATTTGGGGAAAAACTCTATTTTTTAGAAAAGGGAATTTCATAATTTTGGGTATCTAATTTGGGGAAGGAATTTTTGGCTGTGGCTTGGCTTGGATTGGTGAAGGGATTGAAATTCTTACTTGGGATGAATTCAAAGAAGAATTGGAAAGCACCATCTTGAAGTTCTTCAAGCTTTGGAGGAAAAATCAGGTTCTTTGTTTTTGTTTTTGTTTCATTTTGAAAAAGTTTAAATCCTTGATATGCTATTTGGAAATCCTTGAAATGAAGTTTAAATTCAATGAAAATCCATGAGAATCTGTTTCAAAAACTAGCAATAGAAATGGAAAGATGCACAAAATAAATTATCATTATGGTTTGGAAATTAAGAGTTATGTTTGCAAGTTCTTTGTTGGGTATTATGTTTATGTGAAGAAAACTTGTTCAATCTAACTGTAAAATGGAGATTTACATGTAAATTTACAATATATATATATATATATATATATATATATATATATATATATATATATTTGTAAATTTACATGTAAATCTCCATTTTACAGTTAGATTGAACAAGTTTTCTTCACATATCGTCAATGTAAATATAATATATATCGTCAATGTAAATATATATGCATACATATTTTAGAAGTATGGTTTTGCTTTCTTATTCTGGAAAATTTTCCATTCAAAATAATTTACTGTTAAAGTTTTATATGAAAACTCTTCCCAAAATTTATGAATTTTTCTTCTTCTTTTTTTAAGAAAATAAAAAATTTATTTTTGTTTGTGGGGTGGGAAGCCAATCCCTGCCGCCGTCGCTGCCACCCGAAGGGAGGCGAGCCATGTGCAGGGCACACAGGCCACCACTCCAAGGGGAGGCGAGCTATGTGCGATGCACACAAGCCACCGCCCATGGGGGAGGTGAGTTGTGTGTGACGCACACAGGCCGCCACCCATGGGGGAGGTAGGGCGGCCTGTGCACGCCCTAATCAGGGCATTGGGTTCGTTTAAAATAAATTTGTTTGTTTTATTTTTTAATTTTAAAACTTAATTTATTTTTATTATATATATTTTATATTATATATATATATTATATTATAATATGTATATGTTATATATATATATATAATATAATTTTATTTAAATAATAAAGTCTTAATTTTAATTAGTTGGTTTATAATATAATATCTTTCTTTTTGACGAATATTCAATGGTTTTTTTTTAAATATATTTAAAATAGGAATTTTTAATATGAATATCTCATTTGCATAATTGAGATACAAGGGCCTTTTTAATAATGTTATTTAAAAAGTTGATTTTATAATCAAATATCTTTATTCAGAAATTATATTTTAATTATCATGAATAATCAGGAAATCTTAGAATATTAAAAAAATAATATTTTAGAGGCATATGTTTAAATGAGGTGTTAATATTTAAAATAGGAACCTTGAAATGATTATCTCATTTGTATAGATGAAATGAAGTTGATGTTTATTCAAATGTTTTTTATTTAAAAAGATTGTTTTAATCATTTAGTATGACTGAGCAAATGAGATTAGATTATTAGTTAAATTCCTTAAAGTTGTCAACGTGATATGATTACTTTGGGTATGAATGAATAATGTTGATTATTTAATTAATTTCATGTACTATGTCAGTGTTTGGCATGGGTTTAGGAAACCCTAACATTAGTTAATTGAGTTGACTAGATTTAGAAAATTCTAACCTTAGTTTATTTAAATTGTCTGAAGAGTTTTCTAGCTATGTTTGATCATTCTCGATGTTGTGCAAAATGAGTAAATGCCTTGAAGTCTTCCAGATAGGGTTTCATTCCTTTGTATGAGTTGTGGTTATGATAGTCAACCTTTGGATTGTCTAGGGTTTTGTGCCTCCTTTGGATTAGGAGTGGGTTTTGAGTTTTGTGTCTCCTTTGGATTAGGAGTGGAGTATGTGGTTGTTGCCTCCAGTGCTTGGAGAGGGTTTGACCTTTGTTTCCTCCAGTGTTTGGAGAGGGTTTTGACCTTTGTAGCCTCCAGTGTTTGGAAATGGTTTTGTACTTTTGTTTCCTCCAATTTTTGGAGTGAGTTTTCTTTAATTGTTGCCTCCTTGGTTTGGAGAGGTCGTCTTATCCAGTTACTTGTTGTGGTTTATAGCGTGTGTGTTGTCGTTAGGAGAGTGGCTCTCTGTGGGGGTTCGACACACAAAGGGGCGCCAGGGTAACTCACCTACGGTTTAATCAAGTGATAATTTAAAAGAATTAATGGGAAAATTGCACACTAATAAAGATAGGGAATGCCTCTCTCACGAAGCATGTGTTTGTTAAGGCTCGAGATGAGACAAGACACATAGTTTTGCATGAGGGTCCGACAATCGATAGAGGCAAGCAGGGTAACCCAAGATGGGGGTCTGGTAGCCTAGGAAGGTTGAGCTAGGGTAACTCATGGAAATTTATGTATGACACTCTACCTGCGTCAGCAGTTAGTCAGATATTGTATGGTATTCAGATGTTGTTCATGAACCTTGTTCTTTGGAAGCACTGTAACTTTGTGTTAAGTAATATTGTGGTTGTGGTTGTAGTTGTTTCAGTTCAGTTTATGTTTTAGCCTGTGTCTAGTGGTAGATGGTCTTGTGTTGGATTCCTGGTTACTATCTCCTGGCACGGGGGGTGAGCCTTCGAGTATCACACAGTTGGGTGGAACGTGCACCTTAATCTATTGTGTTGGCTTCTTGTTCGTGTGGACGAGGTTTCCAATTAGAGAGCTCGTGGGATCCTATTCTTCCTTGCTTAATTCATTCAGTTGATCTTGTATTTTATTACCCCTCCTTTGTTATTGAGGTGGAATTTGTAATATGTAATCATGCTTATTAGTTTTATCTCATTTGGGGAATGAGTGTTGTAATCATGTTGTAAATTATATTATTGGAATCCAGTGGTATCTCATATTCTTGATGTAAATTATTATTGGAATGTATGTGAACTTAATTGTTAAGTAATTAAATGTTATTGATTTAATTCATGTTTCTTGTTTGGGTTTAAGTAACTCAGTCTCGTAACCTTAGGGGATTGGTTGGCAATGGTTAGTGAACTTGCTTATTAATTGTTCTTAAAAAAAAAAAAATAGTTGTGTTTGTGTAGTTAATTGCAACTTCCCCTAGGGTTGCGTGGCAGGGCATTACATCACCACTCCCCCACACTTAAGGTCTTGTAGTTCCTCTTGTTGACTATACTTGAATTCATCCCCTCTTTTATATACTCCTCAAATTTTCTAGTGTTATCATATTTTACATGTCCATAAAGGTCTATCTCCTTGGGCTCATTGATGTACATCCTACTATTTTCCATTGTACTCTTCTATTTTTTCAACTATTAATCAAATTATCTAGTAATAATATTGACTAGTGTTGTGGGTTGAAGAAGAAATGGTAATCTAAATCTCTTTCCTATCCAACCTTCCCTGAATTTGTAAATCATGCTAGCTATTGCTTTGGCTCTCTAAATATACCACTGAAGATTGTGCAATGATATGATTTCTCTTCTTTTAAGATATCCAAGTAAAGAGCTATATATCTTTCCTCAAATGCCTCTAATTTTCTTTTTTAAATAGATCTAGAAAGGTGTTTTGGAAATCTAGATATGCAATCCTTAATTTGCTGCCATATTTCTCCCTCACTAGAGCATAGTTGATTGTCCTTTTGAATATATGTAGGAACTCCTAAGGTTTATTGTTTTGATTTCTCATTAGTAACTCTTTGCCTTAGAATATTCATGGGCTTTTTCTCTCCATTTTCTTTGATTTTTCAATGTGGATATAATTTACCTTAATTGAACCTCTCCCATAAATATGCTAATAAATAAATCCATATATTTCTCGATCAACAAGTTGTGTGTGAAAATTTCACACAATAAGTTATTCATTCAGGAGAAATATTTATATATGCTTCCAAAATTTCTTTATCATCTAGGTCATGGAATACACCACATGAAATTATGAGAAATTTATATCCCAATGGAAACTTATTCAAATACATACAATAAACTCTTGAAGGTTTTATGCAAGCTAAAAGGGCCTCACCTATAATTTTATATTCCTCCAATTTCAATTCATTTATATATTTAATCTTTTACTAAAACTCAATTATTTTACCTTTCAAATTATTAATCTCAAATTCTACATTTTTAAAAAGATGACATCGATCTACCCATACCTAGATTAATTCAATGATTTGTATTGTGAACCATCTCAAAGAGATTGATTCAATTTGTAGTGTTTTATTCTCCATTGGGGGTTTTACCTATAACTCTTATAGTTCTTCTTCTAGTCAAATATCTTATTAGTGGGGTCTTAAAATCCTTCTATTGTTTTACTTATCAATGACGACAAAAAGGAATCTCACAAAATTTTGTGTGAGTGCTTCAAATTGTGTATCTTTCTCAATTAAATTTCCTTATAGATTAACATTTGAATTTTGTTCCTCTATTTGAATCACCATTTCATGTTTTGAGTTTAGTTGTGCTTGAAGATGTAAAATTTTCACATCTTTATTTTAAAGCAAAATTCTTAATATCTCCATTGCAAACTATTGTTGTAATTTTATATGCTTTTTTTTTAGATAGTCTAATTACATCTATGTTATGGGTTTCTATAGATAGGGAAATAATCAATCAAATTTAATGTTGAAACAATAAATTAACTAATTCCTATCAAGCACAATAGAGTACGAGACAATATGAAAATCAAAATAAGAGGAAAAACGCAAACCGATCTCCACGCTAAACTCGAATTATCTCCATTGCTCTTCTCCAATTGTATGAGAATGCAAGATTTCAAAGGTTGATAATAGAGGAGTGTTGAGTGCTCATTCCTGCAGCATAACGACTTGATGACGAAAATGACCAATGAAGAGAATGATAGAGATGGATTGAAGAATTATTTTGATAGAGTGAAAATACTAGAAGAAGATTCGATCCAAATGGCTTGTGAAAGGTTAGATTTATAGATTTTCGATGTGGACAGAGATAAGATTTGATAAGATTGATAAGGATTTGATTTTTGACAAAAGAGGAAATACAATGAGATGAGATAAGATTTTCAAAAGATAGAAAGATTTTGATTTATTGTTTTAAAGGAATTAAAACAAGATAAGATAAGATGTGAAAAGATAGAAAGATTTGGATTCTCTTCTAAAGGAAATAAATCTTGAAAAAGATGAGAAGGATAATTGATGAATTATCTAATTAAATAAATTAATTAGATACACATGAGTTTCAATTTTGGAAAGAAAGCGGGAAGATATTTTTGAGATTTTATTAATTAAATAAATATTTGATTTATTTAATTAATGTTGGATTTATGATTTCATTAATTAAATAATATAAATTATTTAATTAACATTAGAAGAATTAATAGAAATTATTTAATTAATTAAATAATATAAATTATTTAATTAACATTAGAGGAATTGATGAATTATGCATAGGAAAGGAATAAATGAAATTAGTCAAATAAATAAGGTTTATTTAACTAATTAGATGATGACATGGGTACCTAGTGGAAAAACATACTACAAGGTGTCTAAATGATGCAATATTGTGACAAGGTATTGTAAAAGGACAATTTTTTGATGTTTACATTTTGCCCCTCTTTGAGATGATGTTTGAGATGATGAGATTTGTGTCGAGTAACATCATTTCAAAGAAGTTAAGGTATGGATAGAGAAAAATGGATAATGATAGAAAGATAGGATAATGGAATGATGATGCCCCCTTGAGAGGATAGGTGGGTTGAACAAACACGGGTAGGCTCTCGAAATGAAATGATAAGGATAGACAGGATGATGCAAGATAGAAAGTGGATGAAGGAGAGGAATGATACGTTATGCTACAATGAAGGTGAGCAACCATGATGTTTGATATAGCACTAGACGTTATGCACCAAGATATAAGGACCAAGGTGACGATGTGTCTCATGCCCCAGCGTAATACAATCTTGTCTAGACGTATGAGGAAGTAGACTTAGAGCATTAAAGTCCTAATGCACAAAAGGTATGATGTGACCTTAGATGCAAAGGATAGTGCAAAAATCTACTCTAACATACACAAGATATGAATATTAGTTGGAATGACATGGATTTAATACAAATGCAAGATAAAATGATAACACACACAAGCAAGCAAGCAAGCATGCACAAATGATACAAAAATAAACAAGGAATTGCCCCTGTCAAGCTGTAAACCGTTGATTGATTGATTGATCAATGATGATGATAGTGTTGTCATTGTGGGGAGCGACATGTCCCTAGAGCAACACAAGGATGATGATAATTGATTGATTGATTGGTTGATTTGGTTTACGACAAGATTAGGATCAAGACCAAAGGATGTGATTGGATAATTTGACAAGATTGATTGACTTAATTGGTATGGATTAAGAATTGACTTGCATTTGGAGGATTGCTTGGATTGATTTGATTGATTTGAAGAAACTATTTGTAATGATATGATGATTGATTGGATGACAGGATGTGATGAAATGGTTTTGATGAAGATGATTGATTTGGTTGAATGGTTGAATAATTGCATTGAGGAATTGATTGGATTGGAATGATTTTGATGATAATGATTAGATTGATGAGAAGAAGTGATGTGGTTTGATTTTATTGCTTGGATTTTGTTAGATATTTGATTTTTTTGTATTTTTGGGGATATTTTGATTTTTTTGTTTTTAAAATGTTTTGATTTTTTTGGACTTTTGAAATGTTTTGATTTTTTTGGATTTTTGAGATGTTTTGATATTTTTGGACTTTTGAAATGTTTTGTTTTTTTTTGAATTTTTGAGAATATTTGTAGGTGTCAAAGGATGAAAATTTGAGTAGCCTTTGTGCTAGATACCAATGACAAGGGGAAAACCAATTCTAGGTGCAAGGAGATAAATGGGATTGATGGATGAAAGGGTGGGTGATGGGATAAAAGGCTCATGATATATGGATGGATGGAAAGGATAAGTTATAGTGAATGGAATTGATGTATGCATCATAGGAGAGCAAGGATGTGATTTCCAAAGACCATGTCGCATAGGAATAACAAATAACATGCCCCATTCTAGGTACAATACTTAGGATTTTTCATGACAAAACTTATGACAATAGGATAATGATAGGCTTGTTTGGAAGGATGAGGTATGTCAAGAGATACCCCAAAAACATGTTTCAACATTTTTCCCCTATATCTTCATCAAGATAAAAGAAGGGTGGATGAATGGACTCAATATAATAGGTGTGTATGAATAGACTCAATATGATGGCTAAAGATGGTGGGTAAGACGAAAATGATATGAAAATGATAGGTTGGATAGATAAGACATTGTGCCCCCAAGTGTAAGTGGCATAGAAGATCAATCTACACATGACGCCTATTTGCTAGGTTTTCATCATGGTACTTATCCAAGGTGCCTGTTTACCAGGTTTTCACCGTTGGACAAAGGGATTTCTCTTTACTTTTTTTATTTTCTTTTTTTTTGGCTTTTTGGATAGAAGGGGAATATGGATAGGAGGGACTCAAGTTTCTAGTCCCATGAAAGGTGGTAGTCCCACTAGATATGGATGTCCTTGCATGGACCATGTCAAATGTAATTATGCTCATAGATGTTGGTAGGAGATGACATGAAAGGGATGGATTAGGTAGATGGCAGATTATGAAAGTCTTATGTAAGAATGGATGGGGAATAATGGATGATGATGTGGATTGAATAGGACTTGTGCAAAAGGATGGATGAAAGGTTTATACAAAAGCATGGACCATAGGAAGATGGTGTGGGAGATATGTAGGATAATGCGTGAAGGATGGGGAGATGGAGGTATGTGGAATTGTTGTGAAATGGAAGGGAACCATGACCAATGGTTGCACACACTGTGATAAACATTGAAGCTTTTGATGTGGATGGGGTGTAGGAAACAATGGAGATGTTCACTTAGGAGGTGGTAGATGAAGTGTTTTAGGTACCCACATAGACTTAGTATTTTGATGATTTTTGTTTGGCTTGTGGGTTTTAGGAATTTGAGACTCTTGAATAGAGTGGGAAGGTGAGGTGGAAGTGGATGATTGGGATTTTTTTGATGTAGATGCCTCATTTGACTTACTTTCTTTTTGCTTAGGTACCCAAACCATTTTAGTTTTGGCCTTTACTTTTGGAGGTATGGGCTTATATAACTTTTTAGATGTACTTGGGTTTGATATTTTGCAATTGTATGCTAAGGCATTAGGACCTTTAGAATTTTTGACTTTATGTGTAGAGACATCCAAATTTTTATTTTGGAATCCCTTGGGTTTGGTGGAATGGGTGGAAGCTTCATGTTTATACAATGTGTGCATTTCTTGGTCATGATTAGGAATATTAGGGTATTTATGGATAAGTGGATAAGAGGATTGAATGGTAGGGATATTATGTGTTGGAAGTAATGGTGGTAAAATGGATCGAGGGATATTAGGAGTTGGAAGCAATGGTGGTAGAGTGGATCGAGGGATATTAGGAGTCAGAAGCAATGGTGGTAGAGTTGAGGTGGAAGGTGTATGGTCACATGCTTTTGACATTTGTAGGATGATGGAGGTGGAATGGAAACATATGTTTTAGGTGTATGATAAGCTTCATGATGGAAAGTGGACTTAGGAGGCATGGAGGAAATACCAACATCTTTAGGTTGTTGTCCTTGGGGTGTAGGTCCAAGGCCATAAGAACGTGGAGGGACTTTGACATGGATGGGCTCCAAAATACCTTGTTCATGAAGGTCTAAACCTTTATCTTGGTGGTTCATATTTTGGAGTGTGCAATGGACAATGGGACTAGGTGTAGGTGGAACACTAGACACGAGTTCCTTATTGGATGGAGAAAATGAGGCAAGGGAAGATAATGGTTTGTGTTGTTCTAAGGAGGAACATTCATGAATGAGGGTGGAAAGACCAATAGGATATGGTGGAGGAATTGCAATGGGGTCGATAGTGAGTGATGGAGGATCATTAAGATCTTGATTATTATTGTGTTCACTTAGATCCAAGGTGTTTGTTTGATATTCTATGTGTGCTTGGGAGGAACTTATCTCATCATGGGAAGTGGATGTTTGTGCATCATGGATGGGTGAGGTGGAAAGCTCTTGACCATGGAATGGATAAAGTTGGCTAAGAGGATCATCATGGTCTTCTTGATCATAAAAGGGGTCTTGATCAAAGATGAAAGATTGATCAAGAATAGTATTAGGTGTGTTATGAACATAATCATTAGGAGGGTGTTGATCTTTATGTGGATAATGGGTTAATGTTTCCTCATGTTTAGGATTTTTCTCTTGACATAACTCATGACTTATTTGAATGGAGGTGGAAGGGGATTTCTCATGGAAAGACTTGTCATGTTCTTGATGGTCAACAACATAGGAGCGTGATAGAGGGTGACTTGTACTTAAGAGGGGAGACTCTTGAATTGACTCAAGGGGTTGTGGATGACATGGTTGGCTTGAAGGACTTGGCATGATGTTTTGAGGATTCTTTTGTATGTTCAGGTATATGTGTTGAATGACATGGTGACAATTGATTCCTTGCTTGTAGCCCTTGGGTCACATCCCTTGGAGGTGTAGGGATGGAAGGTGTTGGCTTAGGGTTTTGATTTTGATTGGAGGATGGTATGATAAAGTTATAGGGTGCATATGCTAGATTGGTATTCCCCTTGTCAATGGTTACATTAGAACATGATGAAGTTTGGCCATGTTTCAAGGTAGAACTTAAAGTCACATGTGTTTGTCATGATGCGGCTTGATAGGTTGATGTGGCATTGACATACGAAGAAGTGGATGGATTATATTGGTATGAGGTGGAAGGGTGATAATGAATGGATAGGGGATGCCATTGTGGTTGCTGGATTTGACAAGTGGCAATGAATTGATTGGCTTGAGCTAGGAGGTGTTGGATTTTAGGTGATTTAATTTGTTGAAAATTTTGGAAGAGGGTTTGAAAGATTTGTATGGTTTGGTGGTCTAGGGGTTGGGGTATTTGGTGAAGTGTCTGAAGGAGGTTTCGAAGTTGGGATGCTAGGGATTTGTGGTCGAATGTGGGCATGGTGTCACACATGTGTGTAAGCTCTTGCACATTGATTTGTTCCTCAAAGTATGTAACATCATTCATGTAATTATTAGTGGTGGTAGGAGAAGCCCCTCGAAGTTTGATTTTATGTTTTGGTTTTGTTTCATGATTTGAACGAGAGAAAGAGACTCATTGAATTATGACTTCAGGCGTAGGTTTTGTCTCATGATTTGGTCTAGAGGGATAGCCCCCTTGGATTATGATTTTGGGATTATGATTAGCATTGGGCTTGTTTATGATTATGACCATTTTGACAAGTGGTGACGGTGATGATGTGGAATGATTAGATTGGATGACTTGGATTGATTAGGATGAAATGGATAGGATGTGGCTAAGAAGAGTGATTAGGATGAAAGTGATTGGATATGAATGTGTTGGAAGAATGTGTAGAGTGACTTGTCTTTATGTGTTTGGTGTTTAGCTTGATTTGGCAATGTTTAAATGAATGATCACACATGCACACACAAATCAAATCACTCACACAAGACACATAAGAAAGTTTGAATTTTGAAATATGAAGACTGTAATGATGATTATTAAACAAGAACACATGGAAGACACATCAACAAGCCCTATGACTAGTCAAGTGGGGTATGGCCAATTAGGTCTCAAGCTAGTCTACACAAGGTTGACTAAGGATAATTTCAAAGCAAAATCATGCCAATAAGCCAGGAGAAAGGGGTAACCCACCCTTCACCTTCACTTCCCAAAGGTATAAAGTTCTTTGGGGCTTAGCTCAGAGTGACAAGATTTCAACTCCCAAACAAGCGTGTCTTTCAATTCACACTTCAATTGAGGTCGTCCCTAGGGGTGATGAAATCCCCTAGCAGGCCTCCTAGAAAGGGTTTGAAAAAATCAAACCAAGTGAGGTGTTTGTGATCACACACACACTTGATTCACACTCATAGTTGTTAATTGACCCTTAGAAAGGAAATATGTGCAAGCAAGCAATGAAGCACTCATTCTTTTTTAGATCCCAAATCAAATGTGTAGGAAGATAGTGGTTAATTTTAGACCCAATTTTTGATATGTGATTGTAGACAAGATTCATTTTAAACCAATTGCAATGATGTGATCAAACAAGATTTGATTTTATGTCCCAAATTGAAATGTGTGACAAACAAGATTAATGAGATGAAGGATGAGACGAGTGCACCTGGTTATTTTCACTTTCCAAATTGTTGTTGTGATTGATCCCAATGCTTTTCCAGCTCCGTATGATTCACCAACAAGTCACCAAGACAAAAGAAACAAATTAAAAATATGCTAGAACAAAAGTCATATGCACTGAAGAAAATATGCAAATTTTATAACTTTAAATCTGTCAAAGTTGATAAACACAAGTGATTTTCCTTTTCTTATGCTCTAACACAAGAAGGTTTTATATCTATTTCTTGCATAGAGGGAGAAGTTGGTGGCTACATTGTTAAAATGTCAGAAGGGGGATAATCAAGTTACTTCAAACAACTATTAATAGATTTATCCTCTAGAGGAGATTTAGGTTGTCTAGGAGGCGATCCTTCTAAAAGAGGACTTCAATATTCTTCCATTGAGATTGTATCTATAATTTCCCCTTTTGAAGCCACCCTTGTGTCTTCTACTTGCTTTATTTTTAGAAGTATATTTTTCTAAAATGTGTATATCCCATAGAGGTAAATTTTATCTTATTTCCTTCCCAAGGTCCCCATTGTTGATTCTTCTTTTTCATCCTTATTCGTCAGCTTTCTTCAACTAAGCATCAAAAACATAGGAAATTGATTGTGTAATTTCTTGAATGGATTCAACAATAAGTGTTGTTATAGTTTGACTAGAAATAGTGGTTTGCGTGGAAATAGGGGTTGATTAGGTCAAGTGTCACTTAATCCTTTAAAGCAAAGGAGGTGGTTGAAGAACCTTTTTTTTCCTTCTTTTTTGTGGGTTGGGCTCTTTCTCCTTCTTAGAGGCAATAATTTAAATTTTCTCAGACTAAATAGTAAGGAAACAATATTTTCAAAGTATTGACCCATAGAGGTTTCCATTGTTATCAAATATAAACTATTCAAATAGTAAATTCTTAAATAAATGTTGAGCTATGTCTACAAGATCTTCTATTACTACTAGTGAGAGTTATTCCTTTAAAGCTTGTTGCTCTATTTAAAAAATAGTATTTTCTTCACGAGCAATGCTTGTTGTAACCTACTCAAAAACCTCAAAAGCTTAAACCATCAATTTTGTAACTTTCTTTTGTATTTTATAAAATTTTCCCAAAAATATCACCCATCTCCTATCACTTGACCAATTTTTCAAAATGTTATATTTACATATTAATGTAATAACCCCATGATGTTTGAGAGTCCCTATTCCTTTTAATTATTTTCTACCATAATTTTCAAATATTCAAACAAATAATTTGGTAAATTTACTCTTAACTTACAGTTTTTATCACCATGGTAGAGGTGGATTAGCATTCAGAATTCTAGACCCACTATTGTGCCAAATTGTTCTTCACAAGTTATCCAAACAGAAGGTCTTCAATTTGAAGGGTGTACCTGTAAGTATTATTCTGTGTTGAATGAATAGTCAGTGTTCTAAAAGAGGTTAAGAAGGGCTAGCCAAATGGAGGAACCAAATTTATTAGCCCTCTTCTTTCCAAGAGGGCATTCAAGATTATGGGTTTTGATTGTGTTCATACTTTTTCTATTTGATACACTATAGAAATTTGGATTGTTCTATTACCATAACTACCTAGTATATGAAAAATGAAAACCTATTATGTTCAAATATACAGATAGACTTTTGGGTCCACCAAATTATGAGGCTAGGATTAGGAAGAACATGGTCATTTTGGCCTAGGCCTTAGATCCTTAACTGTTGTAATCTGATATCTGTATTGATGGCATTTGAAGCACCCTCTTTTTCCCACGTTCTCACAACATTATACTAAACTCATGGTAGGGGCCCAGGAAAATACGACTCCTCTCACTCAAGCAGGTAGGTTGATCTACCAGTAACCCACTTGTCCAATCACCATGATTATCCTTTGCTATGGCATTGGTGATTCAATATTCTATATCCAATCCTGTAGGAACACGTTGCCCCATGCTAACCCAAATGTTATTAAGATGTTGAGTGTAGATGCTAAAAACTAGAAAGCTAATTGAAACTTTAATCAGATTTAAATCATTTCCAACATTACATCAATAAAGCCTTTCCAAATAAAAACATATGGATAATTCAAACTAATCTAAACCAAAGCAAATGCCTTCAAAGAGAAAATCAACTCCATTTTCATCCTCTCTACAATATCTTGTCTTTGCTCTTAGATTTTTGTAGCAAAAGCACAAGAGGTGATGTAGAATTGGATTTGAGAATTATTTGTGAAATTGAAAAACGTGTCCCCCAAAAATGAGGAGGAGGTTTTTATAGATGAATGAGAAATGAGAAATGAGTGCAGTGATTTATGCCATGATTCATGTTTGGAAGCTCAAAATCTGCAATTTTGAGCTAATTCTATGGAAGTGATTTGTGAGTTTAATGTGCAATTTTGAGCTAATTTCATGGAAGTTAATTTATAAATTTAAATTATTTAATGAAATATATGAATGCATTTTAATGATCAATGCAAATGGATAAATTAATGATTTATGCAAATGGATGAATTAATAGTTTGATGAATATGTTGATGATTAGCAAAACAATAAATATTTATGAAATGGGATAATGAAATATGCAAATGGATAACTAATGAATAAGGGACTAAATGATTATGTAAATGGATTATGAACAAATGCTTATAATATTTTAATGGACAAATGATAAATGATTTAAATGATTTTATGAATATAGCGATATGATTATGTGGATGATTAAATGAAATATGCAATGGATAAAATTATTACAAGGACATTTTATGTGTCTACATTTTTCCCCTCTTTGAGACAATGTAACTTGTCGCATTGTTTCAAAGAAAAAAAAGATATGCCCCAATCTAAGGAAGAATGACAAGGATGAGGGGGAGGTATTGGTATGCCCCCTCAAGAGGACATGCAATTCAAAGAACACGAGTGTGCTCTCGAAATGGATGAGAGGATTGGAGGATGAAGAATAGAAATGATAGAGGGAAAAAGGTAAGGATGATGAAGAAAAGAAATGAAATGATGAACGAAAATCGATGATGGAAGAAATGATAGAGGACAAAGGGAGATATGAAGGAAATGAAAGTGACAAAGCTTCTTGTGCTTTCCAAATTGCTTTTATCATCATAGAGCAGTAAAATATGAAAAATGGACAACAAACACCATGGTATGACATAAACCAAGGTGTGCAAGGTCATCCATCTATAGAACAGACAGTCACAGACAAGGAATTTCCTAACTCATACTAAGGGAAAAGTTGCCCCAGTCTTTTTGTCAAGACAGATTGCAAACAACAATCAAATAAAAGACGAGTCATGAAACATCATCGCTCCTCTAAATCCTTCATGGGACATCCTCGAGGTAGCTAGTAACATGACCAAAGAAAATCCAAAAGATAAGACAAAATAGACCAACAAGGTCAACAACCATTCAAATTATTTGTCAATAAGCATTTGCCATTGTGTTAAGGAATGAAGTGAGTGATGGGTAGACTGGTTTGACAAGGCTTGGTTTCAGGAAAAAAAACATGTTGTATAAGACATGAAGTCTAGTTTCAATTATGCAACTACCTGTATAAGGCAAATGACAAAAGGGGATAATGACAAGGTTTTGTTCCAAGAAGGACACATCCTATATAAGATCATTAATTGTGATCAATTTGACTAGTTTGATTGATTTGACAAATGGTTGATTTGACTTGGAGACTTGTTGGCTTGCTTGTCTTGTTGATTTAGGATTTGTGTTTAAAGTGCAGATGATTATGTCATGTCCAAGTTGAAAATGTCTGATTTATTTTGACTAACCTGATGAACCCTAAAAGACTGACCTAGGGGGCCTCGGGGGATCATCGATAGATGGCCTTGCCAATATAGCAATGTGTAGAGACCTTGTAGTTCAACATGACCCTTGACTTTGTTTCGATGACAATGGACCAAATCATGATTTTATTGTTTATTTGAAAAACCTAAAGGATTGACCTAATGCCTCGAGGGCACATCGATAGATGGCATGTCCTATGTCTAGTTGCAGAGGCAAAGTAGTTCGACAAGGACAAAGACTGACATAACTGACTTTGACTTTGTTTTTGGGATTTTTTGAAAATGATCTGAATGTTTTTGGGTTTTGACATGTTTTGATTTTTTTGGATTTTGGGAATATTTGATTTTTTGGATATTTTTTTCAAGACTTTTTATGATTTTATGGTTTTTTTCAGGACATTTTATGATTTTTATGGCTTTTTTTTAAGACATTTTATGATTTTAATGGCTTTTTTCAGGACATTTTATGTTTTTATGGCTTTTTTTTAAGGACATTTTATGATTTTTATGGCTTTTTTCAGGACATTTTATGATTTTTATGGATTTTTTTTAGGACATTTTATGATTTTTATGGATTTTTTTCATGGCATTTTATGATTTTTATGACTTTTTTTTAGGACATTTATGATTTTTTTAGCTTTTTTTAGGACATTTTATGATTTTTATGGATTTTTTCAAGACATTTTATGATTTTTATGGCTTTTTTCAAGACATTTTATGATTTTTTATGGATTTTTTGAGCATAGTGACTTCCAATGATGAGTGCAAAATCCAGCGCAGGTCAAGGATATTGCCCCAATTTGGTATAAGATGAACCAATAGGGATGGGATGGGACAAGGTTTATCATGAATGGGTGATGCAGGAGAAAGATGCAAGACGTCAACCGTTTGGAAGTCATGATAAAGATGATAAGGCCTGATAATGTATGTTAAATGGGAGATGATGGAAAGTAAAGGCCTTAGCATGAATAGGGAAGGAAGACTAGATAGAGTGATAGTAGATGACAAAGCAAAGATTGACTACTCATGGTGCTTGTTTGCCAAGTTTTCACCATGGTACTTATCCAGGGTGCCTGTTTACTAGGTTTTCACCGTTGGACGAAATTTTTCTCTTTACTTTTTTTTTCAAGACTTTTTCTCATTTTTTTTGTATTTTTTCAGGATTTTTTTTCATTTTTTTGTATTTTTTTAGGACTTTTTCTCATTTTTGTATTTTTTCAAGACTTTTTCTCTTCTTTTTTAATTTATTTTTAGGACTTTTTTTCATTTTTTTGTATTTTCTTTCATAACTTTTTCTCATTTTTTTTGTTTATTTCTTTTAGGACTTTTTCTCATTTTTTTTGTCTTTTTTCAGGACTTTTTCTCTAGCTCTCTGAAGCTAGGCATAAAATTGATAAATGCTAGATCCATAGACCGCCTTGATGATGCCCTGATCCTGTGTGGGTGACCATGTTAGATAAAAGGATCCAATAGGGATGAGGAGTACGAGTAGCAAGTAAGAAGGATGATAGATGTGGTGGATGAAAGAGGCTATGGTAGGATCCCTAATGTGCACACTACGTGGGCCATTAGTCTTCAGCCGAAAAGGAGCTTGGGCAACCAATAAGCTAGAGTACATTGAAAGACATCACCCAATGGAGGAATATGATGGATATGTGAGCATGGATGGGTGGAATGGAATATATGGTATGAGTGTGAGTGATGTGGATGGAGACCTTGGATCAACAAGCTCTTTGATTGAATTTTTTCCTTGATAGATTCCCCCAATTATTTTTGATGGAGAGGAATAATTGGAGATTGAATTTTGCTCATTTTTACTTTTGACTTTTATTTTTGATTTGTCTGATAGTTTTTTATTTTGGCTAGGGGACTTATCTTGATTTTTTATCTCCTTTTAAAGATAGCTCATCCATTGGAGCTTTTCCCTTATTCTTTTCTTGATCCATGACTTGTTGATCCATGTCTATGATGTAGGTGGACGTGAGTGAGATGGAAGAAGTAGGTGAAGTGACAAGAATGTTAGTGGAAAAATGGGAGTGGCAATGCCATCAATGGAGTCTTTGGGACTATCCTTTTCGGTATTGCTAACGTTAAAGGAAGCTTGCACATCCATAATGACCTAGAAAGATGGCTTAGTAGAGGTGACAATAGGAGATTCATATCATAGCCCAAGATAGGTGGGATGGAAGGATGATGATTGAATATCCTCAACAGGGTCATGATCAAAGAGTGGGTTATTGTAGATGTCTTGGTCAAACAAGGGGTTATCATAGATATGAAAAGCTTGAGTGGAAGCAGATATGGAAAAGGCTGATGTATCATCGAGGTCCCAAAAGGTTTCAATCCAAGCATGACCATCTTTTTGTGTTCCTTCTATAGCTATCTTGACATCATATTTGGAATTTTGATCTTTGCCAGGAGCATTAGCATTGTCATTCACCAGTAAATTATCCATACGGTATTCTCCACATCCCATGTCATGAATTTGTACCTTGGGTTTGAATGGAAGAGTAAATGAGATGAATGAATTGGTCAATGAAGATGGATCAATGTAGTGAGATGATGAGGCCTCTTGGTTGACAGGAACTTGGAATTGAGTAGTCCCTTTCAGATTGCAACAATATTGAAAGGGGTTTGGATTTCCTGTGATTGTAATTTCAATGCCTTCGTAAGGAAAATTCAAACATTTATGATATGTGGATGAAACAAATTTCATGGCATGGATCCATGGTTGACTGAGAAGTAGGTTGCATGGTAATTGAACATTTAGGACATGGAATGTGGTATCTAGTACTGCAAGTCCAACCTTGATAGGTAGTGTGATAATACCCTTGGAAGAACGTTCTTTGTCATCATAGGTTTTGATGACAATGCTCTTAGATGCAGCCACACATGTTTTAGATAGGCCCAATTCCTTCACTAGTTTTAAAGTGCAAATGTTCAATCCAACTCCACCATCTACTAAGACTCATCTGACCTTGTTGTTGTTTATGAAGATCTCAAGGTGAAATGGGTCTGAGTTGGATGTAGAGTAATCTTTATCAGAAAAGGAGATGTGGTGGGAGTTGGCCAAGTATCCAACCATGGCTTCAAATCGGTTGACGTCGAAGTCTATAGGGATAGAGGTTTCTTTCAAATCCTTATCAAGGATAGCTTTGTGTTCAGGAGATATGCACAGAAGCTTAAGGATGGAAATGTGTGTGGGTGTCTTTCCCGATTGGTCAACAAGGTTATATTGTGCTTTGGATTGTGACTACTTTGGAGGAGGACTAGATATAGTAATCTTAGCTCTGCGGGTGGTAACATTTTTTTTAGGTTGCTTCTTCATGGTGATTGATTAACCTGATCATTAGCAGCTCAGAGGTGGTTAATAATTGTGTAGTCAAAAGAGGCATTGGTATACTTGGCATCGTTGTCTGTCTTTTGACCCGAACTAGAGGCTTTTCCATGGTCTTGCAATGGATTCTTGAAAATCGTATGGTCTTTATTGGAAGTTTGTTTTTGTCCCTCGACCTCTATGGTACCATTTTTAATTAGGTATTGAATCATGTTCTTCAACTGATGAAATGACGACGTCTTATGCCCTTTGATGCGGTGGTAATCACAAATGACATTGTCATCCCACCAAGAGGGTTTGAATTGTCCTGGATCATATGGTTTGGGTTCTAGGAGTTGTATGACGTTTGATTGTACTAGCTTCTTTAGGAAAAATTCAATTGGTTTTAGTAAAGGAGTGTATTGTCTCTATGGGTATTGCCTTGGTTGTCTTGGGGGTCTCCATCCTTGATTATTTTGTATCGCATTAGCTACTTGGTTGGAAACATATGGTGTGTTATTATTTGTGTTGGGTGCTTTAAGATTCAATGTGGGACCTATTTTGTTCCCCACTTTCACATCTACGACTCCATCATTTGTTACGTTCTTGTTACAGGACCAAAACCTGTTTTTGTCATTTGATGTTCCTTGGGAATTTTGCATTTTGGTATAAGTTTTAATTTCCCCTTTAGCAATAAGGTTTTTCTCAAGGATGACCCATTTTTCAACAAGTTCATCAAATGTGGAACAACAATGAGCCTCCAATGCATATTTTAAGTTTGTATTCAGGTTTTGCATGAACATGATATTTTTTTGTTTTTCAAGAATTTCAACAAGACAATGACTAGCTAAACTTATCCATCTTTGGAAGAAAGTTATGAAAGCTTCACCCTCTTCTTGTTTAGTTTGACTTAGGGTAGCAATAGAGATGTCATTTTCAATATTGAAGGCAAAGTGGGTGATAAAGTTGTCAGCCAGTTCATCCCATGATCATATGCCTGTTGGTAGGTGGGAGAACCATTCTAAAGCATGTCTTGTGAGACTCCTAGGAAATAGTCTCATCAAATATGTTTGTTCTGAGGCAATGTCAATCAAGGTCATATGAAATTCTCTCACATTCTCAATGGGGTTTCCTCTTCCTTTATATTTGGGTAAAGTTGGCATGGAATAATTTGGAGGAAAATGAGGCATGTATAATGTCCTATCAAATGGGTAAGGACATAACTCTTGGATAGAGTAAGTTTTCTTATTTGACAATATCACGGTTTCCATTTGCTTTTGCAAGGCCAACATTTTATTGGATAGGACATCATATGGCATGAGTGTTGTATCTACAATATTTGCAACTGTATTTTGATAAGGCCCAGTGTTTGTGCTTTGTAATCCAATGTGTTGAAGGGATGGTATATTGGTGTTGACGTGAGGTGTGAATATTTGACTTGTGTTTGGAATTTGGATTTTAGGGATGTATGTGGTATGAGTTGGAATTTGTGACGTGGAAGTTTGAGTTGGGATGTAAGTATTAGATTGCATATGAAAAATATTAGAAGTATTTGGACCTTGTGAATGCTGAGTGTTGAATTGGAAAGATCCTTGAGGATTTGTTTAAGGAACACTTGTGTTAGGACCTTGTGGCACATTGGTGTTTGTGTTAGTTCCATGAATATGAACTCTAGTCCTTTTATTTGTGCCAAAATTATTTGATAACGTGGTGTTCAAGGCCTTAGTTGTTCCAAATGGGTTTGACAATGTGGTGTTTGTGGCACTTGATGCTCCAAATGGATTTGAAGATATAGTGTTTGTGGCACTTGATGTTACAAATGGATTTGAAGATATGGTGTTTGTATTGAATGGATTAAGTGTAGAACCAAGGGATTGTGATCTGGAATGTGTTAAGAATTGTGTGATTGGTTGTGTTGTGTTAAAGGTTATCCCTTATGTTGTGCCTTGTGTAATGACTTGTGTGCCAAATAAGGTGGTGTGAATTGTTTTTTCATCTTGTGTGCCTCCTCCTAATGGTATTGATGTGTTAACTTGTGGTATATAGCTACTAGAGACAATTGTACTGTTTCCTTGATTTTGGTTGATGGATGTGGATGGTGATCTTAATGTATTGACATCAAAACTGGGTGGTAATGTGGCACCTTCTATCAATAGTTTAGCTAGGTAGCGTTGAGGGTCTTGTGCCAAGAATTCATCCACAAAAGAGAAAAACTCGGGATCTTGGGCAACAACTTCTAGTTCTTCTATGATAATGTTTCCATTTTGGTCTCTAGTGACAAATTTCTCAAATAAGGATTTGTAAGGTCTAGGTGTCCCATGTGACGAGTTTGCAAATGGGTTAACAAAATCATTGTTTGATGGAGAAGCCATGTCTTTTTGTCTTATTTGTGATCTAGTTTCAACCATGAAAGGATTTGCAAAGAGAAAGTGGATGATATGAGACTAAAACTATGTTTTTGGTTTTTTTTGGAATAATGTATGCCTAAATGCAATGCAACTATTTTTTTTTGGTATTTTGATAATGTCTAAATGAGGGTAATGACAATGTCACTAGAATCTAAAGTATGACCAAGTTTAAAAGGGGGATGATGCTAATGCAAAGTGTTATAAAAAATATGATATGCAATTGAGATGACTATGGTATGAACTATGCACCTTTGTTGTGAAACTTAAGGAAGGAGTTACTAGCCAACCTAAGATAGTCCAATGTTTCCAAATGAAATTATCAATGACCTCAAAGAGAGTGGATGAAAAGTAACAAATTTGACAAGGTGAGCCTTAAACTAGATTGATGAGTTTAAAGGTTACACCGAAATGAAAAGGACTGATGTGGAAAATGATAAGGTCAATGATATCTTTTCTTTGTAGCAATGGGCCTATGAAAATATATGGAAAGTTTCCCTATTCCAAAGTTTTCAAAAAGGTGTACACAACCTAATATTTGTTTAAGTGATGCAACTAAGCTAAATGAATGTGATGGAATGATGGGAAATGAAGTGAGCAAATCTTTGGTTTAAACAACTTGTTTGGAAAATGTTGGTTCAGTTTGTGTCAAAGTTGAAAGGTTATCAAATTTTGGTGTGATATTTGATTTGTTTTGACAATGTTTTGAATACACACACTCAAGACAAAATAGACAAAAGGGTGATCCCACAATAGTGGTTTACAATTTTCTGCCAAACTAGACACTAAAATTATTATTTTTAACTAAATCTTCACATTGGGGCACATATAGCGGATAAACCATGAGGAATTTGAAGATGATGCAAAATAGAGTCTCTCCAGATTTTGTTTGTAGATTCTAAAAATATTTTTTTCAAAATTTTTGGAGTTAGATTGCACTTCTTTTTCCATCTCCCACAAGAACTAGTTATTTTCAAGAAACAACTTTTTTAAAGAGTGACGCACACCGTATAACACATAACCTTTTTTCCTTGAAGGATAAAATTCTAATTCTTTCTAATTTAGATTTGTTACTATGATATCTAGTGCTTCCACTTGGTTATATAGTTTTTTATTGAATATTTTTTCTTTAATCAAGTTTCAAAGTCAAACCAATTACAATTCAGAAATAGCATGACCGTATAACACAACTTTTATTGTATGTATCGATTTTTTTTTTGGATGGACTCCAATATTTGGTGCACTCATATTTTTCTTTTTCTTTTTTGATAATTTTCTATTTTTCCACATGTGCAGAATAAAGAACTTCATTTTCGGTGAGAAACCTTTATTTAATAAAACTTAAAAAACAAATAGATAATAAAACCAAAACATATTAAAATTATATTCGTTGGATAACTCATTCTAAGGGCTACCTTATACCAGTTGGGTTTGTGAAGTCTCCTCCATTTTCATTTTCAAATCAAGCTTTGAAGTGCAAAATTATGGAAAATTTTGGTGCCTGGGAGGGTGAAGGTGAAAAAAGGGTGGTTCGATCGAATCATTGTTCGGTCGAACCAAAAAAATATGTTTGAATGCACATAGGTTCAGTCAAACCACTTTGAAATATAATTAAAAAATGCACTTCAAAGGGGTTCGGTCAAACCCCTAATATGGATCCATTTTACCGTTTGTTTTCCCATTTTTTAATAGTTGTATTTTATAATGTATAATATTAATATAAATCTAAATTATATTATTTTTATATTATAATATATAATATACTTATTATTACAATATATTATAATAATAATATATTATTATTATTAATTATATATTATTATTATAATATATAATTGTTATTATTATAATATTAAAAGTATATAATTAAAAAGTATATATATATTAGAAACAGTTCAAAATCATTTTGGGATCAATTTTGGATTGGGTAGTTTAGTTGAGGGCAGGAACGATTCAAACAAAAGGGTTTTCTTTGAGATCTCATTTAACAATATTGGAATGGCGCAACCTTGTTTTTTTGCCCCTCAACCAAGGTCTAATATGAACATGAACATCTACAACTTCGCACCCAAGCTCTCCTTAACGCTGGTTGGTGTTCTCTTCAACCAAAAATCATAAAAACATGGGTATTGATGTGGAAATGCATATTAATTTGATTTTCTTAGGGGCATTTTGTTTGTTTATAGATATAAGTAAGTATATATTTATGATGGGTATTGTTAGAGAGACAAATAGCTTGGAAGGAAAAGGAGACATGTTTGGCAACAACGGTGAAGAGTCTCAACTTGGAATCTATAGAGAGATGAAGAGTATGAGAGCAGGTCTGGCAGTGACAACATGGAAGGGAATGGATCTGGTGATAAGCAGGAAGATAACCATCCCAAAAATAAGCACTATCATATGCATACTCCTTAGCAAATTCAAAAATCCCATATGCACCAACTGCAAAGGACCTGTTGTTATTGTAGAAGTCAATGTTCAAGAGCAACAACTATGTATTGAGAATATTCGGTTGAAAGATGGGGTCCATTTGCACAACCTAACTAATTTAATGATGCATATTCCATATTTTTGTATTCTCAAATGCAAACTGTGGTTAAAATGATTATGAGTCACTCCTTTTTTAGCTATACCTATTCTAATTCTAATGTATTTACAACCCTACAAACCTCCTAGAGTTTATTCTCTCTATAAATCTTTTTAGTGCAATGATTTTCCCACCATGATGAAATTGCTTCATATCATATACTGTATAAGATTTAGAGACCCAAAAGGTTATTTTGTTCTCATGCTTTAAACCACCTAAGTATTGAAGTTGAAGATTCGTTAGCTTTGTGCTTATGGGTTTTCTTTAACTATTCTTATGTTTTTTTAATGCTTGCATGGATTTTTTCAGTTGGAGAGAATGGCAGCTATGGCTGAAATTTTTTACAAAAGGCCCATATGATTGACTTGAGAGAGAGATATGGACCTGGAGTGGGAGAGAGAGGGAGTGCGGGGGTAGGAGGGAGAGACTTGAGAGAGAGATATGGAGGGAGTGGCCCGAGAGAGAGAGGGTAGAGGGTTTAAGGGTTTAGGGTTTAAGGCTAGAGGGGAGCTCAAGATAGAAGGAGTGAGTGAGTGAGAGAGAGGGTTTAAGGGTTTAAGGCTAGAGGGGAGCTCAAGATAGAAGGAGTGAGTGAGAGAGAGAGAGAGAGAGTTTAAGGGTTTAAGGCTAGAGAGGAGCTCGAGACAGAAGGAGTGAGTGAGTGAGAGAGAGACGATTTAAGGGTTTAACCTGCTTACTTGGGTAGAGGGTAGAGGAGATCTAGAGATAGGAGTGAGTGAGAGAGAGAGACTTGAGAGAGGCAGATTGGGTAGGAGGGAGAGACTTGAGAGAGAGTGAGTGTGGGAACTTCGGAGAGAGATAAAGGGTAGAGGGTACAAGGGTTTAGGGTTTAAGGGTTAAGGGTAGAGGGGAGAGAGGGGGGAGTGGGAGATAGATAAAGGGTAGGGGGTACAAGGGTTTAGGATTTAAGGGTTAAGGGTAGAGGGGAGAGAGCGAGAGGAGGTAGGAGGGAGAGACTTGAGAGAGAGGGGCGAGTGGGAGAGAGATAAAGGGTAGAGGGTGGAAGGGTTTAGGGTTTAAGGGTCAAGGGTTAAGGGTAGAGGGGAGCTTGAGATATAATTAGTGAGTGAGAGAGAGAGAGAGAGGGATTACGGGTTTAAGGCTTAAAGGTAGAGGGTGGAGGGGATCTAGAGACAGGAGTGAGTGAGAGAGAGAGAGAGAGATGAAGAGTGGATCTAGGAGGGAGGGACTAGAGAGAGAGGGGGAAGTGGGAGAGAGATAAAGAGTAGAGGGTAGAAGGGTTTAGGGTTTAAGGGTCAAGGGTTAAGGGTAGATGGGAGCTTGAGATAGAAGGAACTTGAGTGAGTGAGAGAGAGAGAGAGAGACTTGAGAGAGGGAGAGGGTAGGAGGGAGAGACTTGAGAGAGAGAGAGAGAGGGAGGGAGTGAGTGAGGGTTTAAGGGTTTAAGGCAAGAGGGTTGAATGAGTGAGAGAGATAGAGGGTAGAGGGTACAAGGGTTTAGGGTTTAACCTAGTTAAGGTTAGAGGGGAGAGAGGGAGAGGGGGTAGGAGGGAGAGACTTGAGAGAGATATGGGGGAGTGGGAGAGAGATAAAGGGTAGAGGGTACAATGGTTTAGGGTTTAAGGGTTAAGGGTAGAGGGGAGAGAGGGAGCTTGAGATAGAACTAGTGAGTGAGAGAGAGAGAGAGAGGGTTTAAGGGTTTAAGGCTATAGGGGAGCTTGAGACAGAAGGAGTGAGTGAGTGAGAGAGAGAGGGTTTAAGGGTTTAACCTTCTTACTTGGGTAGAGGGTAGAGGGGAACATTCTATTTCCATTTGCGGTATTTTTTGTGAATTAAATTGATGGCAACTTTATTTTTTTATTTGTATTGATTTGTGTTTTAAATATGTGTGCGATAATTTTATAATTAGATAATACTTAATTTTAAAATTTAAATAATTGCCCATGGAACAATTCGACGGAACAGATATAAGTTGTATATAATTCTATATAAGATTCTTGAACTTAAGAATTCCATGAAACAAATATAAGTTGTATATAATTGCAATTTAGGCAAAATGATTTTAAAAAACTTCACTAGGTTTCAAATTAGTATTGAAAGCATATATATGGGTTTACATGCAAGCAAAAAAAGTGAGAGATGATGCTATCAAAGATTCTTGATCTTAAGAATTCCATGGAACAAGTATGTACATATAATTGTAATTTACGCAAAATGATTTACAACTATGTGCAAGTTACTATAAGTTCTCACTTGAACATGTATAGGGTTACAAGTGAACTTGAAAATCATGGATATAATCTAAGTCAAATATTTTGGTTTAGCCCATTCTTCAATAACATGAAATTTTTTTTGATGATCTTCACTATCTAGTCTCCATTTTCTTTGGCCACGTGCATGTGGAACTACATGAAGATGTAGGGTGGTAGCAATTATCAAGTGACTATATTGATATACCTTGTTATTAGGTTGATAGACAACAAAATGAATCCCATGTTGAACAAATTTGACTTGTTTTAGATATGTCCCTTGCACTACAACAGAACCTACATGGTAAACGTGAACCTACTTGGCAAGACATATGAACATGTACAACATTTTTCGTTCTCAAGGTTTGTACAATATATATTTAATGTTTGTAATGTAATGTGCACATGTGAACACAATGTATATATAATTTTAAATTCAAACTCACCTGTGGGAAATGACATTACATCACTTGTTTCAAGTTGTGTTAGCTTATTCCTCTCTTCTGTGCTATGACTGCAAAAACATCTCCTGTACACCAAATTTACACACAAAATTTCTAAAAAAATTAGAAATGTCTCTAGACTTTAAAGATCATAAACTAGATATATATAATATATAAATTATTAAAAACTTACACATGTACCTTTTCTAACCAATCCTAATATATGGTCATAATCAATTGAAATCAAAGGAATGTCTTCAAATCTTTCTTCGTCATTTTCATCATATGTTTCTGAAACAACTAGTGGCACCGTATCCCATTTACCAACATATCCAAGTTCTTGGTTGTTGCATGCATGATTGGAGTTTCTTGCAATGCACTTAGTAAAAAAACAAGATTAATCCCTTGTCTGTAATGTCCATCCATGGCAACTATCTAAACTCCTAACACAATGCAGAGACCTTATTTTTTCTACCCTCTTGCATCCATGCATTGATCTTCTGTCCACACCTAGATACATGTACAACAACAAACTTATGTGAACAAACATGTATATATATATATATATATATGATTTTTAAATTTAAATAAATTCAAATTTTTGAAAATGTATTTTATACATACCCGATATCTCCCAAAACAATCTATGTGGAATATGTCAGTTTGTTCTCGAAGATGTGCCAACTACATTTGATGCAAAGTGTTTCTTGCACCATTCAACATCATCATGTGCATTGTATATATGATCTTTTGGATAACTCATTTGATGTTTTCTTAAAGCTCGTTTGATGCAAGCTCCTACTCCATCATGCTCACCCTTTCCATGCCCACTCTCAAAAAAACTCCAAACATGTGGTATTTTGTAGATTTTATGATATCTACAAAGTGCATAGAATGGGTGTGAAGATTTGAATTGTGCCACACTCCATCTGACCATACAATTTTTTTTTTCAAATTTTACACCCCTCCTCAAATTCTCAAAAAAAATTGTAAAGCAATGTTGGACAAAAAGTGTGTGATGCTCTTTATTATCACTAATATAAAAGTGATATTCTTTCTTTATGGATTTTTCTTCATTTGTACTCTCAACACCATCCAATTCTGATTGTGCATGTCAATAACACACGTGAACCATAATAGTGATCTGCTTTGAAAAGTAATACTCCGATTGAATCTCCTTTTGATGTATGAAGAAGTAATGTTCAGCAAAGTCAACTACTGATAGAACTGTTCCAAGTGGGAAAGCATCTCTCAATGTTTGGAATTTTTGTGCTTTCCACTTAGCAAAAAAGGAATCTTGTATGTATGGTTGTATCAATTTTCAAAAATCTTCCACAAATTTTTTAATAGGAATCTCCTCTTCTACATAGTTCAACCTTGTGGATTCTTTCCCAAAATTTGCTTACAACTTTACATACTTGTACTTGTGTGAGTAAAATATGTGAATAAGTAATAAACCACAAAATGAATGAAACATTACATTAGAGAATTCAAATAACAATCTAATCAAATTGAAACAAATAAACTCTCTAAAAATAGTACTTACCTCTTGCAATTTACTATCTTTGTTAGGTCATTATCCTCATTTCTTGTAGGAAATGTAGCCAAATTTCCACATGTCTCACAAATTCCTTTTATGTAGTTTATTTCAGGTCCATTTTCATGATCACATAAAATAACCTTTATGAAAAAACTTGTATGTTTAGAAGGTGCATTTTGAAACCCACAACTATCTTCTCTCATCTTTCGAAACACCTGATAGTAGAGATCAAATTCAATATGATAACAACAAGTTTCAAAAAACTTGTTTATCTTCACATAATATGGCTTTAACCTTTCAGATATTGTTTCCCCAATCTTTATATGAGGATATGTATTACAAAAGTTCATATACATCTCAAATTGTGCTATGTCTAGCCAATGTTTGATATGATTTTCATAAATACCAGGCCCAATCCTGTGTCTCATAACATCTCTAGTATTTGATGATGGATGAATTTGATCATGCCAAAAACTTGAGATCAAGTTCCTAACAACATCTTCAATCCTGTTAGAATGGGGAGCTCTACACATAATTGCCCAATTTCCTTCTGAACTCTCATCCAAAAGCTTTCTTTTTTTCTCATATTTTATTAATGTGGTTCTACTATAACCAATTTCAGCCAAAAGTGCAAACATTTTTCTTTTTCTTGCTATATCTTGATGTACAATAGATGTCAACATCACCCTTCTTGTAGTGGCCATATCCACTGATCAAGATCCTTTCCCAATAGAATCTAAACCCTTTTTAACATTTTGAGAAATATCCTTTTGTAATCCCATGTGTTTCTTCTTATTTGATGTCGATTGTACACCCAACAATTGTAATGACTCTTTCAGCTCATTACGAAGAAGTAAACGTGATAACAATTGGGTTTTTTCAAGTGTATCAAGATGATTGAAATGGTGATTGATTATTCCATTTACAGATTTAGTCATTGACCTCTTTCTCTTATTATAAGTTTGGTTGGCATAACATTTCAGCTTCTCCATATCCATTTCAAGTCAATGATCTAAATTTCTATAAGAAAATTGTTTCATCACCTTTTCAGCTAGTTTTATATGCTCATGCATAGTAGTAGAAGGAAGTGATCCTGACCCCTCTCCAACATGCATTGTTTGAACTTGGGCCTCCTCCCTATCTTCAAGGTCCATTTGTTCTTCAATGAATTCATTTGATCCAATATCTAGATTTGGCTTGACTTCAACATGAGAACTTCTTGCTTGTTGAGCCCTTTCTACATGTCACAAAATATTTTGCAAAGAAAAGTGAGAGATGATTCTATATAAGTGAAGTTTATGTATGCAAGAAAACAATGTGATAAGACATGATGCTATAAGTGAGAAAATTTTTGAACAACTAGTTTTATATGCTCATCCATACCAGTAGAAGGAAGTGATCCCGACCCTCTCCAACAAGTATTGTTTGAACTTGGGTTTCCTCCCTAACTTCAAGGTCCATGTGTTCTTCAATGGATTTGTTTGATCCATTATCTAGATTTAGCTCGACTTCCGCTTGAGAATTTCCTGCTTGTTTGAATTTACATGCAAGCAAAGAAATTGAGAGACTAATTTATTTAAGTGGAGTTGAAACAAATAAAATCAAATATTCTTAAACTTAAGAATTCCATGGAACAAAATCAATTGGAAATAGATAAGCAATTTAGGTAATGTCTATGCAAGATGACTATTTTTTAGTATTAAAGTTTCCAAGTTAAATCTAGCATGGTTTTCATAAAAGGCATGCATATTTATAAGAAAAACAAATTGAGGTGTTAATAAAAGTCCTAAACACACACTTGAGAGAGAGAGAGAGAAGAAACAAGCATGTACCTTGTTTCTTTCTATGATAATTTTCCAAGTTTTGTTCATGTCTCTTTTGTTCTTCTTTTGACAATTTTCGTTGAGACGCATTTTTTCTTTTTCTTTGTTGTCCCATTTTCTTCTTCAAGTTAAAGATGTCTCGAAACAAATCCTCTAGCAACTTAGTTAAATTCTCCTGCAAAATTTTCCTTGATTAATAAAAATGAAAAATTGTCTTCTCCAATATTTGCCTCCTTGATAAATGTACAAAAACCTTTTCTCCAAAATCTGCGAGCTCCAAGTGATATAAATGTGAATTAATCTTGCAATTTGATATGTAATAATGAAAAATAAGCTTGTATCTATATGCATATGGGAAAAAAATTATTCTAGTGTATGGAATAACTACATCCTAGATCATTAAATGAATCAAATGGTAATCAAACAAGTTATTTCATTGTGGAGTTTGTTGTTTTTTAATGTATAGATATGCAACATATATCTTAGAGTAATTTTAGAATTTTGTTACTTGTCAAAAAGACAATAGAGGTATAATTTGAATTGAATTTTCTTAATGTTTCAAAGAATAAATTTTTCATAAAATTTAATAATGGTGTAGATTAAGAGAATATTTATGAAATAATTTAACATAAAAAATTTATAACTTAGAGGGAAAGTGTTTGAAGGATGGTATATAATTATAAAAGGAATGTTGCTACCTCTTCTTTATAATTATATTTTATTACTCGTTTATAAAATATCATTAGTTTACTTGAGCTTGAGAGTCATTTATTTTATAATTTTTGACTTCTTACGATAAAATTCAATGGGTGTGCATGCAAATTATTTATTGTGGTCAACATGAATGAACTTAATTATAAAGTGGCATGTTCATTTCCTAAAATTCTACTAGAGATCAAATGTATATAAGGAAATGTAAGTTCTAAGAGATCATTAAATAAGCAAATGTATGTATATTGAATATAAGCAAATGTATACATATATCATATAAACATGTAAACATAAGCAAACACATACATACATGTAAATAGATTCAATGTATAAGCATGTAACATGTTATAAGCAAAGAGCCAAATGTATGTATATAAGCAAATAGCCAAATGTATGTATATAAGCAAAGATCATCATATATGCAAATAGCCAAATGTATGTATATAAGCAAAGATCATCAAATGTCAAATACTAAAGATCATCATATAAGCAAATACCTGTAGTAAAGATCATAAATCTAGTGCAGGGCCTAATATGAATGTCGACTCCTAGTCGAATGACCATCTAAATGAGAATGGTCCTGCTCTGATGGATGTGTTGAGCCCTGCAATAAAAATGTGTTGAAAATGTGTTAAATACATATAATTTATATTAAATAAATTTTATGAAAGTGGTTTTTAAGAATTTACTTGTATATTTTTAAATATCTATATAGATCTATGTGCATACATATGCACGTGCATATACACATGTATATATAAAAATTTAAAACTCACATGTCCATTGGCAGCAAATTCATCTATAGTCACACCGATGTACACGATCTGGAGGAACAAGGCTATGAGTGACATGAGGTATGTCCACCTACAATATATATACATATATATCAGTACATGAATATCTAGTTAAAACTAAAATTTAAAAATAATTAAAAAGGAATTGAAACATGCACATGCACACATACATGCACATCATTTGATATCAGATGACCTAAGTCCTCTGAAACAATCACCTCCACCATATCATATATACGTCAAGCGACAAACCAACATCTACATCCATCTGATCTATCCCATGTCATGCCGTAAATGATGAGTGAAGAGGACTATGTAGGTGAGATGACATCGGCGATGACGAACCAGAACCAATCAACATCTCAGTAAAACCCATAGTTCATGCAACTACCAAATGATTTGTAGGCGGATCCTGACGTGCACTAGTGTTGGGCTGAGAGTGATGGGATCCTGGAGGTGAATGACCTCTGCATCCCAAACAATCTCTAACATGCTCTATATCAATCCCATAGTCTGATGCAATGAAGGCATATGCCTCCAAGAGGTCCTCAGCTAAACAATCCAGAGTCCTGCATGCCATATCTCTTGTAATTACCTCAACCTGTGTGGGAGTAGGGATGTTTTTCGTTGTATAAGGATCCATGGTGGTCTACTATGCTGAAAATGGTGTGGATCGAGAACCTCTAGACATTAAATACTGACCTACACGATCAATAGATATCCTAGTGGTGGCAGCTACAATGTCACCTACAGCGTCAATTGCTTCCTTTTGGGAAGCAACGACAACCTCATCTTCTATGGGGGCTAGAGATGGGGTGAGAGCAGGAGACCTCTCACCAACCAATACCCTAAACACTGGGGTTGGTCTATCTGATCAACGATAGGTGGGCCTATCGACAATCCTATCATGCCCCTGACCAACATATGGCGGAATGTCCCAATGGTTGACTTTGAGGCCCAAATGGACCTCAGCATACAACTACTGAACAAAATACAATGGAATCTAGTCATTGTTTGGGTATTGACCATGTGCTATGAGAAATCATGGGTAGATCAGTGAGGCCATAACACGATCAACACATCTAGTGACCTAGTATCCCCTAACCTTACGCACATTTTGATAGGATGGAAAACAAGTGTTTTTTATCATTTCTTTGGTCACACTATCCTATATTTGTTTAAGGGGAGTATCACCATGTACTTCTTCCCGCACGCAAGAAAGAATAACTACTCTATCTAGGGAAAATGCACTAGTCCTCTCAAGTTCATCTCTTAGTTTTTCTAGACTATGTAATATTGACATGTATGGTTCAGAGTATATCCCTGGTTTGCACCTTGTGCTAATGAATCTCTCAATTTATTAATCTCATTAGTGGTATTTGCAAACAAATCTTCTGACTCAGGTGGAACATCTACATTTTCCATGTTATATATATGTATGTACACCTAAAGGATCAATGAGACCTTGGTAAATAATATATCTCTAGATATAGGGAATAGAAATTTAAAACAGTTGTAATAATTCATCTACTCATCAATAATATTTTCATACCATTAACAAAAAAAAATTCAACATCTATCTAGTTTTTAATAATCAAAATATTCAAATTACTAGATTGCACACAAAACATAATCTAAAATAGTTCTAAATTTTAAATTTACAAGTGTGCACTCTAGTACAAAATGTGCCATTAAATCTTAAAAAATATTGATAAAGGTTGCATCTAAGATTTATTTCCTACAACTAGTAATAAAGGGGAAGCATCATTACTTAACATTGGTGGTCATGTAAAATCAATTTAGTCATTATTGAAGGTACAAATAAGAGAAGAAAATGAGAGAGATGATATAAGCATGTAAATATGATTTCTAAATTATTGAAGCAATATTTTGATAAGGAGGAAACCAAAAAATTAGAAATAAACTTCCTCATGTATCCATAAAGAAAATTTGATAGGAGGAAGGGACACATGCACATAATATTTATCATGAAAGTTACCATACAATGTACAAGAACATGATACTAAGGAACAAAGGTTTCTTATAAGTACACAACAAACTTAGATGAAGATTTAACCCTAGTACAAAAAGAAAGAAATAATGAAAGAATAGGAGAAAATGACTTGATTTAATCTTTGTACATATTTTTTCTATTATCTCAAATCTTATATATAATATAAAATCCTCCATATGAAAATATGGTTATATTTACTCATTTAGATAATATTTAATAATTATTTTATTACTCTTATTTTTATAACTTTCTTGGATATTATAGTAAAATAAATCAACTCTTACATTTTTTTAAAATTTAAAAGTTGCCTATGCAAATTCCACAACTAGATATAATGGACTAGAGCTTTGCATAATGATGCGCAATGATCAATCCTTGATGTTCCAGATCTTTGTGTGGGTATTTTACTTCATCCCACCATCTTCTTTAGTTTTCATGATCTAGGTAGGTATTCCTAATGAACCTAGGAATTATCCCTTGTTGACCCATCTTATTTCAACCTTTATTTTGTTGATGATTATACTTGAAATTCTTATTTTTAAATTTTATGCAGTAATGAATACCTATAACACTTGATGAAACTAACAAACCAACACTAAGATTGTTTCTCTTCCTTTATCTAATCCCAGTATTTCATGTTGACTTCTTGTATTCCTTTAAGAACACTAAAGAGTATAATAGTATAAAAGAACTTTAGTATAATATTTCTCTTTGGGATATTATTTAAACTTCACCTTAATATCATGAGTTTCTTCATAATTCTATACAAAAGATCCATATTCCCTCTTCTACTAAGTGTTGTGCAGTTTTTGCACACGCGCCCCACTTGGAGTAGGGACCCTCTTCTTGGTGTCTTTGGCCTTTGGTTTATTGGATTTATCATTTTGAGGTCTTGACATGTTGGTCTTGCTCGCTTGGACCCTTCCTTGAGGTTTGAATTGATTGAAAATGAGTTTTTGGCCATGTCCGGGTTTTCGCCTGGATCTGGGATTTTCCGACTCTAGCGGATTTTTTCGGACCCTGGTTCCTTGTCCGTTTCTGGCAGGATTCTCTGATTCCGGATTTCTGCCTTACTTTGGGATTTTCCAGTCCTGGCGGATTTTCCCGGATTCTGCCAAAATCCTGATCTTCCTCATTTCCCCGGTTTCTGCATTTCCGCGAAATCTGTGTTTCTGCGCATTCTAGGATTTTCCGAAATTCCGCTTGGGGCTCGGGTTTCCGGACTTGTCAGAAATGTCTTATCGCGCATTAATGGTTGAGGTACCTTTGCTCAGGCGGGTATAAGGTCGGGTTTATGGCATTTTCAGTTTCATTCTAACTTCATTGCTGCCTTGTCGATTGCTCTGGCGATTGAAACTTTTATTTGTGGCTTTAAGAATCGATCTTGGTTCGTTTGTGTGAGAATTGCTTGAGCGCTGGTGTCCGTGTTTTCGTCGCTTGGACGTGTTTGCTGCGTGGTCAACTTTTTGGGCTCGAATTCCATTCGCTTGGATCCATGGTATGTAATCATTGCCCTTCTGCTTGCTTGGGGGGTAATTGAAGGTTTTTCGCATTGGGTATTGTTAGATTTGGGGTCGGCCCTTGATTGATTACAATTGCATATTTATAGAGTCAGGTTCGATCCGTTTTTTTTTTTGTTGAAGAACCCTATTCCCGTGTCCCATGAGCTTTATTTATCCATAAGATTGTGTATGTATCCTTTAGACGGGATTCTGGGTCGAATTGCTTGCTTGTTTTGGGCGCGAAATGTGTTAATACGCGAAATTAGGGTTTCCCTTATCGTTCGGCCCAGAACGGAGGTTTTATTGTGTTTTGAGCGATCTTGTCCCTATATCATGTTGGCTTCCCTGTCCTATGAGGATTCGAGTGCTTTAGGTAAGTCCTTAGCTAATATTTTAAAGCCCTAAAGCTCACTCTGGTTTTAATGGCAGAAATTTGATTATCCGATTAGGGCACCATTATTTTGATGTGGGGATTCATCCTTTGTGTGCTTTTGAAAAGTCTAAATCCTTTGCGTCCTGAGTTTTGTTACTTATCGTCAGTTTTGAGATCATTCGAGCTCAGGTGGGGTCGATCCCGTGATCATTTGAGTTTTGGTTCGCATTCGTCATTTTTCGGGTTTCCAAGGTCGTCGCGGAATTTCCTCGCTCCCGGATTTTCCCGGTTTTGGCTTATTCCGCGGGCTGGGTTATTTCCGATGCATTTTAAGCTATCCGCGAAAATTCGTTCCATCTGGATTTTTTCGGATTTCCTGTCCGGCTGTGTTCTTTTTGATATTTTGATAATAGGATTGGTGGAATGATTGTCTAATGATTGTTTCATGTTGCCAATGAGTGAATTCAATGATTATCCTTTGATTTTTTCATCTGCACTAATGATTTATTTGACTAATGATGCTTTGGCAGCAAGAATCCATCTGGGTCGGATTTCTCTGAAATTCTGCCTCGACGGTATTTTCCCAGAGTGCACGATTTTCCCAGACTATCTATTTTCTCTGGATCCCAATGGATTAGTAGTTAGCAATGGATTTTGATGGATTTACATGATTTGTGCTAACCTTTTGGATTGAAATAAGCTTCATAATTGAATTCTAATGATGGTTTTGGTTGTACAGGCCGAATCAGGCAAGGCAGCTGCTGGGAAGGCTAAGGGCGGTGCAGTGGCATCATCCATTTCCGAGACAGAACGATTGAGACTGGATATGAAGAACCAGCTCCCAGAAAGTAAAATATCTTCTATGTGGGCTGATGTATCTGACACTAACGTTGGTGCATGGCGGTATGAGGAGTTCAAACAGAGAACGGCTGAGAAGGATCTGTCAGCGTTGAGACAAGGGATGATGAATTCTGGATTGGTGCATGTAGCAGGTTTCCCTCCAGCGGTTCAGTGTTATGAGCTGATCCTAGAATGTGCTAGACAATATGACTTCGATACACAGATGGTGGTCAGCACTGAGGGGAGGGTCTTGGCGAACTTTAGTCTGGCCTCCATTACACGAGCCTTCAGCATGCCGGATCTTCCTTCGGTCTATGCATTGAACATTGATACTGCCAGGGCTTATTATGAGAATGAGCCAATCAAGGCTCAGCAGATGATCAACTCATGGCTGGAGAAGCCAAAATCTCACCATTCGAAGTTGCCCAAACAACTGCACAGGGTGAAATTCAGATCAGATGTCTATGATGCCATTACATTGTTGAGCAGGGTGGCAGGTTTGAGAAGTGCAGGAGTGTTAGAGAGTTGGATGGTCCATGTGATCACCAAGATGAGTCAAGGCACGAACTATCACTGAGCAGGGCTCATCAGTGCTGAGATTGACAAACAACTGAGAAATGTCCCGGAGGCAAAGAAATTCACTATGTCTTCTTACATTATGTATGTGCTGGCCATTTCCTATCCCTACAAAGGTTTGACTCCTAAGGGAACCATTGGGCAGGACATAATCTATGAGGTTTATCCGGAGCTGCATTTGGGGCATAAGGATTACAGGAGGACCAATGATGCATTCACAATGCATGTTACCCAGACACTTCAAAATGCAGAGCATATCAGATTATCCGATGGAGTGAAAGGACTAATCAAGAACTACGGAGCATGGTTTATCCAGTTCCCTACATTCACTTACCTCTGGATTGATGGATGCCCAGTTGCCCCTTACAGGTTGCCTCGGTATCCCACTGACCATATTGTGCTGCTAGAAGTTGTACGACAAATCTGTGAGTTCGATGCAGTGGTGAAGAGGGAAAAGCATAAGACTGGTTTTGGAGGAGACTTCCCTCTTGGGATTGGCGTAGGAGAGATGTGCCCGTCCATCCAATCGGCTCACACTGCAGGTGAGGAGCTGGTGGCCTATGGATTCTCCTTCCATTCTAAGAGAATGAACTTTGATGTAACTGGAGAGGCCCAGAAGAGGGCTACCCGGGAGTTTAGGCACAAGGAGGACTTAGAAGACTACTGGGTCAATATCAAGGATGACCTCGATGCAAGGAAGAAAAGGTATTCCAGGCTACCTGTGGAGGCAATTAGACAATATAATGTTAAGCTAATTCTGGATCAGCTTGATGATGACGGGAAATTGGTTCAGGACCATGTTTATGAGGCTATAAAGGATAGGTCGGTCGGTGATATCGATTGGAATGAGGCCGAGGTGATAGAGTTAGAAGATCTGATGGCTTCTATGATGAAATTCACCCTTTCTTGGGTAAAGCACAAAGTCTGGGAGTTGGAGAATGCGAAAGTAACTTGCACCTTCGACTTGATGGGGAATCTCAACCCCATGTCAACTTCTGAGGAGTCCGGGGAAGAGGACCCCAAAGGGAAATCAACAAAAACGTCACCCTTCAAGATTAAAGTCAGAGGTCCTAAGGGGGCTGGACCTGTAACGAAGAGGAAACCAATAGGCAAACGCAGGTGGAAGACCTTGACAATCAGCAAGTCCTTTGATGAGGAGGAAATAGAGAAGGATGAAGAGGAGGATGCTCCTCCACCACCTAAGAAGACAAGAACTACAAGGACGGCGAGGAGGAAAGATCAGACCGCTTCAGAAGATGAACCTCCAATTGTAGATGTGGAGAGTTCAGGGGGTGAGAAAACAAAGGTCTATACCAGGAGATCAAGAACTCCTTCTCCCAAGGATGCTGCACAATCGAAAGATTCCTCCCCAACATTACCAGTTGAAGAGCAGGATAAACCTGTTTCTCCTCCGCCAAGTGCCCTTGAACTGGAGAATCCGGATGAGCAAGAAATTGGCGGGGAGGCAGAACCGTTCAAGGAAGGAACACTGTTCAGTGAAGTGGTTGAGCTTGAGGCAGAAATAGAAGAGAGACACACTTCTCCGCTAGTGCAATACAAGGATTCCCCGGAGAGTGATAGAGGCCGCGGATCACTTGAGCTAGAGGAAAGCATCCCTGTTGGGACTCCATCACCGGTGCTTCCAGAATTAGGACTTGGGAAGGTTGACCAAGCCAAGCAGATTCCGGAGAAAGAAGATGACAAAGTAACAACTGAGGAAGAGGTCAAGGTGGCAGCCGTAGAGGAAGAGAAAGTGACAGAGGATCCGGAAGAAACAAGAGCAGAAGGAATCTGGACTGACCCCGTAGCTCTGGACTGGTTAGAGAAGGAGCTTACCAGGAAGAAACAGGTGATTGTTGAGGACACTCCATTAGACTGGGATGAAATGCTATCTCAGATTGGCAAAGGAAAGAAGAAGAAAGCCGCTAAGGTGATTTCCCAGGTGGAAAGGGATGAAACGAATAACAGGGTAGTCCACATTGCTACCCCTACCGCGGATAAAACGAGAGATGATGTTACAGGCCAGGACTATAATGTCCAAACTATTAACCTTGGGCCAGCCTCCCTGGAGCAGGATATTGAGGAGTTTGAGGGGTCTAGTGTCGTCATTGTTGATAGATTAAAAAAGGAGACTCAGTCCAAACGAGAGTTGAAAAGGGAGAATGAAAGATTGAGGAAGAGTTTGGAAGAGGTGATGAAGCCTCTGCAGTCTCTCCACCCCTCTTCCTCTACTACTCTGGGTTTTCTGCCTAAGGAGACAATCTCCGGGATTGAAAGGATGAAGGCTTCCGCTCAAGCTGCTACTGATTGGCTGATGGATGTCCAGACGAAAGGGGATAATGCTATCAAAGAGATCTTGTCTGTGGGGAAAGATGCAGTCCGGGGAAAAGAATTGTTAGAACACATCTTGTCTCAGGATAAAGATAACATAGATCTCCTGCTGTAGAAGTCAAAGGCTATTCTGGGACATGGCAAGGATCAATTGGCTAAAGATGGAATCCTTCCTTCCTCCAGGCTGGATGAACCGTGGGAGTGGTTTGAGGCATTGCAGGTCAGGCAGGGGAGTCTAAGGAAGATACAAAAACGAAGGAAGTCCATTGATGGCGACCTTACAGCAGTTTATGATGGATGCATTGCCTTCTTTGAGGTGATGGCAGGGAGGAAGAAGATAGCCCCCAAGTATTTGAGCCTCGATCAATTGAAGGAGTGGTGGCATGAGATTTATGCCCCGGATTCTGATGGATCTATCATCGGCCATTTACTTGATGATGCAGCTGCATACTTGGCGGTGATAGACAGGTACATGGCCCACAAAGAGGACTGGAACGGAATTGTTGAGCGGTCCAAGGAGGGAATAGATTCTATTAAATGCCGACTCAGGGTCTTACCATTGCCACCTATTGCTGAGTTGGATAGAATATTCTCGAAGGTCCAAGGGACGTCAGTGCAAGAGAAAGACAAAGGGAGTGGCAGTTAATGCTCTTTTCGAGATTTGTGCTTCCCTATTACCATAGGGCATGCATTGGACCAGACTTCCTTGGGGACTGTGCCTTGGCCGACTTGGATGATGGCATTAAATGCGTTCCTTAGTTTGTTTCCTTGGCCGACCTGCTTTGGCGGTTTTATTATTTTGTAAAATGTTTGGCTGGGCCGACATGTCTTGGGGGGGAATTTGTTATAAATAGGCATTCTTGCCTCATTGTAAGGGTTAGACATTGGTGAGCTAAGCAGTAATAGAGATAAGCAAGAGCAATAGGTAGAATTTCTTAGTCTTTTCTTGAAGCAAATATTGTATCAGAACAGTTGAATTGTTGCAGATTTTGGTGATTAATACAATTGGAGACATTGTGGTTTTCCTGGTGGAATCCTTTGTGTTATTTCATTGTGCATGGTTCTTATTGTTCCATCTTTTAAATTGCTTGAAGATTTAGGGTTTAGTATTCAGAAATAAATTAGTTTTAGTTTGATAAGTGATATTTATGATTTCATATTTGGAATGTTTGTAGCTATCTCTGGTCTATACTCCCGGTAACTATCTGATTGTAGTAGGCTGGTGAAGTCAACCTGGACTGTATATTCAATGTGCTTAAGTTCGATTATAGATGCATGTCTATGATTTGAAAATCTGTCTTCCTCAGAAGATTGCACCGTTCTTGCGAGATTGCTTTGTGGGTCGAAATAGGAACTGGTTATTTGAGATAGGTCCATTCCAGATATATGTTATTTACATTGTTTATCTTCTCAGTAGTTTAGATCTTATCACTTCTTTACATCCCTATCTTTTGCTGTTTCTTTATTATTCGGTTAGATTCAGGATTTAAGATCATCATATTGTCAAACCTGATAAATTGAAAGATACAGTTTGCTTGTAGTAAGGTCCGATTGTGATTATCAGCATTTCACATTTTATCTGAGTTGTTTTATGCATTGTTATGACCTAACACCCGAGAGACCTTGGGGTGATTTTCAGTAATTTATTGTTGAAGATTACCCTTCAAGAGAGATAGAATATTGTATTTTGTCTGAGTTGCTGCTGTGCAGAAAACACCATCAACACTAAGCCTATTGAAATAGTTGCCCAAATTGGGTGTATTATATACTGACATTATGGAGATTACATTTCTTCCATCTAAACTTCACTTCAATGTGGTTTAATAGAAGATTATTTATCTTCTAATCATTTTTGGTACTAAACCTATATGAGCATTAAGTATACATTGATTGAAAATGGTTTTTTAATCTCAATATTTGTAGTCATTAATTCCTAAAATATATTTTTGTTTACACTTCTAATCTTACTCTTCCTGAATTTTCTATTAAAGGTTTTGTTATTATTCGATGAGATCCTTTGGGAACTATTATTTTCTTATCTAGAATCAAGCCCTATTTTGCTTCACTTGTTATTCCATGTTATGATAGGGAATAAATTTCTTATTATAAACTCCTTCACGAAAAACCTTTGATTCATGCAATAAGGATTGTTCCATCTAATTCCACCAATATGTAAATTTTTTTATATGGAAGTAAAACTTTCATGATTACATTAGATAATGATCTATTGTATTATTGTAAAATTAGTGATGAACTACTTTTATTTTTATATTCCCCTCTAGTTGTCCTTAAAAATAACTACATATATTTCTTTTATACAATCATTTAAGGGGGCATATACTCTCACAACCCTTGTAATTTTGACATTTTTCCTTTCATATGAATAATGTTTATGTTGGATTATATATGATTTGTTGGCATACTTTGTATTATTGGTTGTATTATTCTAACATATATATATTGTAGATTTTTGTGTTTTTTGACATGCTTGTTTTGCATATCTTAGTTCAAGGGAATCAACTCCTTGATCAAACACACTGTATATCATTCTATGTATCCAAAATGTTTGATTATTTTCATGTTTTTCTTTTAGCATTTATATTTTATACTTTAATTATCATATAGTGACATTAGCCCGTTAAAGTGAAAGAAAATATGATGTCAAGAATTGCATACACTACAATATTAATTTATATTTCATGCTCACGTTTTAGCATCTATATCCATGTAGCATAATTTTAGGGCCCATTTAACCCTCTTTCCTAACCTTCTCCTAGATCCAAGTGGCAATCTCATATTTTCTTACTTAATTATGCTAACTTTCATATTTTTATGTATTTGTCGTCTTCTAACAGTTTATTATTTATGTATTGTTTCAAACATTAAATACATAATTATATAAACATCTTCATGACTCTAAAAATATCCTAACAATTTTTTTTTTAAATCATTCTTCTTACTTGAATAAAAAATTCTAACTAAGACATTTTTAATTATTTTTAATTAAATTTATCTTTAATTAATTAAATATTTTATCAAAACTCAAATACAGTTATCCTCTTATCATTTTATTTTTTATTTAAACTACCTTTTAATACAAATTATTGTATTTTCAAAATGCATGTTCTCTCACTACCATTTTAAAATGATAAATCTTCCTATTTTATAAAATACTTGCAATAGTCCATTCTTGACATCTTTACAAGGAGCGAAATAAAGAATCTACATTCTAATCATACAACTATATTTTTGAAATGCATGTTCCTCTTGCTACTATTTTATAAAATACTTGCAATAGTCTATTCTTGATACCATTACAAGAAACAAAAGAAATAAATTTTCATTCTAATCATACAATGTCTTATAATAGCTTTCTCTATTTTCATAATATGTTGGATTTTATTCTTAACATCTCAAAAATGTCCTTTTTTATAACTAATTTTGAAAGGATTGAAAAAATATCTACAAAATTCTTTTTTTTCTCATTATTTTTCCAATTTTTCTAACACATTTTTTCCAAAACTTTATCTCACCCCATTACATTCTATTCTTCCCTATTCTAACACCAATCTCTATTTTATATTCAAATTTGAAAGGCATTATGTAATTTTATATGTAAAAGTGTAATATATCCCTCATACGCTCCATTTAATCCTTAAAATTCTACAAATGCAGTATAATAGTATTTTTTCGATACTTATATTCTATATATTCTTTACATTCTTCATTCTACTCTTGCATGAAAAAAAATTACTATTTATTTTTATTTTCCTACACTACAACACTTGGTTTCTCTTTGTTGCATGTTACATTTATTCTACATTATTATTCTTGGCCACTACAACATTATATGCTCTAGTTATATCTAACATTCTATTTCTAACTTATGTTATAATATTTCATTATATACACTACAACAATTCTTCATACAATTTTTATATTTCTATTGACTACAATAAAAATTTCCTATTTGATTTTTTTTTTCTCATTTACTTTATTCTTAACTTATATTCATTCTTCAAGAACATTCTAATTTCTTTACTTGAATATTATTTATCATAATATAACTTTGTAATGTTTTTCTACATGTTATTTGTTTTCTTCTTTAATGTTGTAAGTTATGTTACTTTTATTGATCTTTTCTCTTTGAAAAGAATACAAACCTACTTTCTTTTTCATTTCTTCCTCTTACAAATATTATTCACTCATTGAATAATATTTTCTCAATTTAGTAGAATCTCTTACTATGCCTAGTTTTACTTAAATGTATGCGAAATAGGCATGCATATAAACACCACACAAATTATTTGGAAAAATGCCACAAAAAATGTGATATCATTTATATAAAACTATGGTTTGTTGCACTCCATTACAACAATTCATCCAATTAAGAGGTGATGTAATTTATTGATTCACTAAAAAAAATAGATTTTTATTCTTAAAATTATTCTCTAGAACTAGACTCATGGAGTGACCAATTTGAAAATCAATTTGAACATTTCAATCACTTAGATAAAAATTTATCCAAAGAATAATTAAGATAGTGTTATGCAACCAATAATATAGAAGCAATAAATCTAGCCTATTAATTTTTCTAAGGTTCCATTCAAGTATAATTTTGAATTCAAGTTTACAAGAAAAATAAGTCTATAATAATATTCGCAAATAATATCTCCATGTTGATAATTTAAGCAATGCCTTCAACACAATCTATTATTGGATATAGAGAAAACTAAAAAATAGATATACTTGTAGGTTGGAAATATCCTCAACATGGAACAAAATTAAATTTTGATTATACATTTTGGGGGAATCTTTGGGCTATAGACGTTGACTATTTTCTTCATAATTCTAATTAGAGGTTTGAGTAAACTTGGTTTAAAGATGAACAAAAATAATAGTAGGAAGATCTCATTGTTAGGTTAATGCTAGTATATAAGAAAGGATATAATGAATTAGTAATAGAAGGTAGTGTTTTTATAAAGGTTGAGGCCCCAATTGGGGTATGTGTTCTTATGAAAAAGAAGCATTGAAGTGGTCCCAAATTTTTTATAATATCATGCATATATGCATTGCTATTGGGGAAAAATATTAGAAAATTTCAAGCAAATGCAATTGGCAGCTGTAAAACCAAATGAATATTAAAAACTTTCAAGAAAATGCAATTGGCAGCTGTAAAGCCCAATTTTACAAAATGATTTTGTTTAAAAGGCTTTAGAAACTTTCAAGCAAATGCAATTGGCAGCTATAAATCCAAATTTGGTTGAAAACTGGGCTTGTTTAAAAGGCTTTAGAAACTTTCAAGCAAATGCAATTGGTAGTTGTAAATCCAAATTTTAAATAATGGATATTGTTTTTAAAAGGCTTTAGAAACTTTCAAGCAAGTGCAATTCATAGCTATGAGCCAAAATGGGAGCTTGAAACAGGGTATATTCATTATAAACAATAAATTTTGTTCTCATAATGCGCCTTCAAGTCTTAAATGAAAATTTTGTTTAGAATTTTTGTTTCATTCAATTTTTTTTTTCACAAGAAAAATTTGGTCAGATCATGAAATCCATTAGGGTTTACAAATTTGCAAACAAATGCAATTTTAAATCACTATGATTTAGAGAGAAAGAATGTCAAAGAATGCCAACCTGCTAATGGACGTCCAAGTCAATATTTCAAGTCGAAATGGTGGCCTCGTTGCAAGCTTTCATCCTTCCCTGTCATTCATGTTCGCTATTCACCATGCACAAGCTTTGTCTGATAGTTCATCATTTTATATTTGATAGTGATAGGGTTCGATTAAAAATTCCCTAATTCAAAGGTGTTCGGTTGAACAGGGGTTCGACCGAACCCCTTTAAATATTAATTCCCCCGTTGACTTTAAAGTGGTTCGGCCGAACCATAGGTTCGGTTGAACCATATGGTTCGTCCAAACCACTTTATGGGTTCAATCGAACATGTGAGTTTGACCGAACCAATCTTCCTATTGAAATTTTTAAAAAGCTCATTTTCCTTCCTGTTCTCAATTGTAAACTCCTATCATGGTTTCACCCAAAATATTTTTGAGTTTGTTTTCAATCGTGAATGTTGTTTGATTTTATCAATACAAACAAAAATCTTGAGGTTGGAAAGGACAATATTTGCTAGATTCCACATGGGTTTCCCCAACCACACTTATTCTTAGTGGATGAATCCAAAAGCTTGGCCACACGAGCTCCCCCTTACAGCGCACTCACTTCTCAGGTCAACCAAACTTCCAACCCCCATAAATCTCCCATGACAGGTTGATCACCTCTACTAAGAACTGGAGAATGCGGATGCCTTCACAATGACCGTTGTTGTGCTAGCAAATAGATGAGATTTTTGCCACTAAACAAAAGGGTTCTAGTAAATACTCGGGGACATGACACCTTGCAAGCATATAGCAAGCCACTTAAGGCTTTAACCAATCTACTAGGGGCTCTTACACCTTTTACAAGAAAAGGTCAGTACCCGTTTTCAAATGGCACTACACAGCTAAGGCCTACATACCGTGAGGACTTGATAGTTTAGTGTCATCTTTTTATATATCGATCTGAGTGAAAAACTAGTTAGAGTCGTTCCCTCTTGTGAGGTAGACCCCTCTAAAGTATAAACATAAAAATAGATGGGTCTAGCTTTTTGGTCACCGAGTTTGCACAAGGTGAGAGCATAATACCTACCATCCTTCAAATGCAACAAACAGTGTTCATTGACCTCCTAGTTAGATCTATGTGAAAGAAGACAATTGTTCATTTTAAAACACCAATTTTGAAATGTTTTATAATCTAAAAGACAATTGGTTTCAAAATCATGTCTTCGACGAACGTCCTGCATCAAAATCTCATTAGTAGTTTCATGACTCCTTTCTTCGACAAGCGTATGTTTTGATTTCAAGTCTCTATCAAACGAACTTGCAAGAAAGTAAACTAAATTAGCCTTGAATCAACAATTAAACTATGAAGAAAAAGGACATTAATCTAAATTAGAAATAGGAAACTAATCTAAAGTTAAAAATTATTCTAAATTTAAATTTAATCTAAATTAAAAATTAATCTAAAAAGCTAATTTAAAAATTAATCTAAAATTAAAAACTAATATAAAATTAAAAGCTAATCTAAATTAAAAGTTAATCTAAAATTAAAAGCTAATCTAAATTGAAAACTAATATAAATTAAAAACCAATCTAAATTAGAATTAATCTAAATTAAACTAAATTAAATCTAAACTAAATCAATTCTAAATAAAATTAAATCTACATTCTAAATTAAGTCTAAATTAGAAACTAAATCTAAATAAAAAAGCTAAATCTAAATAAAAAATTAGATCTAAATTAAAAAGATAAAAACTAAATAAAATTAAAAGCTAAAAACTAAACTAAAAGTTAAAATCTAAATTTAAATTTAAATCTAAATTCTAATTAAATCTAAAAAAATCTAAAAAGCTAAAAGGTTAAATCTAAAAAGTAAATCTAAATGAAAATTTTAATCTAGATTAAAGATTAAATCTAAATTAAATTGTTTTAATCTAAATTAAAGGTTAAACTAAATCCAAATTTAATCTTAAATCGGTTCAAATCAAAGTTAGAAACTAAAAAGAAAAATCAAAAGGGCAACAATATGAGGAAAGTCATGATTGCAAGAAGAATAAAATGTTTGCAGGAAAAATGAATTATTTTGTGACAATCATGATTGCAGGATATATTTCAAAATGACATGATTGCAGATACAATCAAGAGGATTGCAGAATGAATGATATGATTGTAGAATTAAAAATGGAATCTGTTGTGACGGAAATGTTGTGATTGTCGTGACTAGATTGTGCTAGAGGAATATAATAATTGCAATGGTTTAAAAAGTTGAAGAACCATATTTTATACAACACAATGGGATTCAATCTAGCAAATTTTTTATGAGGAATTGCAGGCAGTGCTTAGAATATCGTTGATAGAACACATTAACAAAAAGTAATGTGTTTTAAATATGGCTAGAGTTTGAATTAAAAAGAAAAGTCATTTTCTATGCAATTGTGATGAATGATTCTCAATAGCTTTTCACATCTACCATACAATCCATAGTCAGTGAGTGCCTACTCCAACAAGATACTAGTGATTTATATTTGAAAACCAATGAAGAGCTTTGGCCAGCAACCAGACACATTAAATTTGAAATTCTTTTCCATTTGGCCACCCATATAGACAAGATCGTGCAAGTAGTAAACAATATTCATGATTATTATCAAACCAGTAGACCAGAAAATTTTGAGCTTTCAATAATCATCCTTGTATTTATATCAAATTTGATTAATCTAAATCAACAAAGTGTTCACGTCAGGTTCACCATTTTGTAGATGCTGAAAATGAAAAGGCTAATTGAAACTTTAGGCTAATCAAATTTAAATCATTTCCAACATTACATCAATAAAGTCTTTCCAAATGAAAACATATGCAAAATTCAAACTAATCTAAACCAAAACAAATGCCTTCAAAGAGAAAATCAACTCCATTGTCATCCTCTCTACAATATCTTGTCTTTGCTCTCAAATTTTTGCAGCAAAGCACAAAAGGTGATGTAGAATTGGACTTGAAAATTATTTGTAAAATTGAAAAATGTGTCCCCCAAAAATGAGAACGAGGAGATTTTTATAGATGAATGAGAAATGGGAAATGAGATATATGAAATATGCAATGGATAAAATGATTACACTTCCAGACCTCAAAACTTTTCCAACAAGAAATACGGACGAGCAGTTAAACTAAAGCAAAGCTTTCCTTCTAATCTCAATTAGGTGTTAAAATGACTTCACAGATACCAAAAGAGCAAAAGAGTGCACATCAATAGCTTAAAAACTTTTAAAAAATTATGTACAGCCTTTCATCGGATGCCCCTACACAAAAATTCAAATTGCTAGGCAAAATGCCACCAAAGCATGCAAACATTGACTTTGTTAGAAAGCAGTCATTCCTATCTATTTTTGAAATAAAAAGCAGCAAAACAAGGGTGCTGACCCATAAACTTTCTGTTATAGTCACTGTTAAGTTAGCGTTATGACGGGAAAATGTGCAGATAGGCAACCCGCTGCTGGATTTCTACACAGACTTCAATGCAAGAGCGGAATACTACTGGTCTCACGGTCTCATATCTGACCCCACTTACAAAATGATGATCACAGAGTGCAACTACACTCGCTATGTAGATGAGTATTACAGAGGCAGCGTTTCCAACCCCTGTGAGCAGATCCACGGAATCGTCGACATGGAAGTCAGCCGATATGTCGACCGATACGATGTGACTCTCGACGTCTGTATCTCCTCCCTCCTCATGCAGTCCAAATTGCTCAGAGCTCAGGTACCTTGTAGCTTTCATTCATTTCATGTAAAAGCTGTATGCAATCACCAAAGTTCCACTAAATTTATGAAGCATTTGCTAGCAGAACAAGGCCAGAATAGAAACTGAAAGAGTTGAGCCAGACGTTTGTGTTCAAGACGAAGCTACAACATATCTCAATAGGCCGGAAGTACAGAAGGCATTCCATGCGCGCCTCACTGGAAGCGTCACCACCCGGCAGCCCTGCAGCGAGTAAATCTAAATTCCCTTGTCTGTAGTAATTCAATTTAGAAAGAAAACTGTTTTTTATCTTGTAAATTCTCATGGGGTCTACTGAAATTGAAATTGTTACAAAATGGTAGTTGAAAATTCTGTTAAGTTTATTTGAATCAATATGATAGATCATATCCAGATACATGAAATTATATTAAACTGTGAAAATAACTCTTTAGAAATCTAATTTATTCAGAGATCTCACAATTTGATTTTGATTCACAGTGTGCTTCAATACGACCATCTCAAACTAGAGATACCCACCACAGATTTGCTGGGTAAACGTGTAAACGCCGGTATAAGAGTATTGATTTATAAGTAATATTCTATTTTTTTTTTTATAATTATTAAATAAACAGTATACTGGAATATATTGTGAACATCATTTAGATGTAATGAATTTTAAGTAGATCATTTATTCTCATTGAGATGGATTTGCTATAACCATTATTTAAAAACCGCACTTGAATCCTAATATTAATATCATGACATTGAAATCGCTAAAATTTCCAATAACAAATAGTAGTTACTTTTTCCAATGACAAATAGTAGTTACTTTCAACATTGTTGATTTCTGTTGTTTAGACTCCATTGATTCTGTTTAGTTGTATTGGGTTTTAAAACATTTTTGTGTGGTATATATACAGTGGAGACCAGGATTCTGTGATTCCTCTAACAGGGTCACGGACATTGGTAACCAATCTTGCTTCAGATTTACAGCTAAACACAACAGTTCCTTACAGTGTCTGGTTTGAAGGGAAACAGGTATATTTCTGTTAAAAGAAGGCAATTATCTTTTAGTGAATATTATTTCATATCAACCTGGTTAACATGGTGGGGTTTTGCAGGTGGCAGGATGGACGCAGGTATACAGCAACATTCTGTCATTTGCAACGGTGAGAGGAGCAGCTCACGAAGTTCCATTCTCTCAGCCAGAGAGATCCCTCGTCTTGTTGAAAGCCTTCCTTGCAGGCCAACCTCTGCCCACCAAATTCTAAGCTATGGTGCCTCCAAACACACTGAATATTCAATAAGACTGCTCAATATGCATTTGAAAACTTTCTGATATGTAATGTATTTCGATCATTATTACAAATGAAGAGCAAAAATAAGATAAACTACTTCAATTTAATGGACTTTGGCAGTATGTCTTTGCTCTCTTGGTATTTGTAGCTATCATGACATGGGGTAGGACTATTAAATTCTTCATTCCAAATAATTATTACAAATGAAAAGTAAAATAAACGAAAAGGATTGTTAAGCTCTTTACTCCGTACAATAATTACAATTGAAAAGCAAAATTAAACTAGAAGGATCATTAAACTCTTCACTTTGTACAATTATTACAATGGAAAGTAAAAATAAACACTTTTTGTAATTGAAGTAATTATGACAAATATTGGTTAAAGAACCCTCATAATTAAACAAGGAACTTGAAAATTTGTATACAAATGTATCACATGATAAGTCTGATAATTTATTTGACACTATTAATGAGTTTTGTGTATTGTCTTTTGAGATAGGTTGGACATGACTCTCATATAATGATTGTCTTTTAATTGAGAACTTCCTTGCTAAGTTCAAATTGTTACTATAAAAGTTCAAATGTTGTGGAAAAGATTTATTTGATAAAGCTAAAGCTAAAGTGTAACAAACCTATAGGACTTAATGAATTACGCATATAGAAATGAAGGAAACAAAATATTCTTATTTATCTTCACAGTGTCCACTTTGAGAGGGAAACCTCCCAATAGAACATACACTCTATTAGAAATTTCCAAGATGCCTTCCATTTGGCAAGTCATTACTTGCCAAAAATAACTACCATCCCATGTATGTGGGATAATTATTTTATTATAACTAGCTAGCGAATGACTCACAAAATGTATTCATCCATCTTTATTTAATATTATGTATGGGCGACACAAAATATATGCACTCCCCTAACAATAACCATATAGCAAATTAGGGTTCATAACATTGACTCCCCATTTAAAAAGCTTTGTTCTCAAAGCTTGAGATAAGGAAACTTGGATGGAATGCTAGTAGCTTCCCATACGGCATCAAGTTATAAACCCTTCCATTAGACTAAGAATTCAATAGAATGATTGTGAAGGTGCTTGGTGCATTTGTCCAATATAACCTTAGGTTCTAAAATTATGGATCCCTCCTTTAATGTAGGTAGCTCTATTAGAATTCAAGCAATAGTCTCATCACTTTATTGAGACAAGAGACATGAAAATTTGAGTGGATCTTAGAAGAAAGCAAGATTAAAAATTTGTATGTCACCTCACCAATTTGTTGGAGCACCTAATTAAAATATATAATAATTTGGGATCCAACTAATTACCTTACTTTTTCTATAATAAAATATGCTTGTAGGGATGGAGAAATAAAACCCAATCACAAATGTCAAAGGTACACTCTATTTGATGTTGATACACTTACTATTTCATGTGATTTTGGGCTACTGTCACGTTGACCTTAAGGATCTAAGATATGTCCTCACATTTTGCTTGATTATTGTCGATTGTCACAACCTTGGAACAACATAAAACATAATTACAAAAGGAGGGTGGGGAGTACCATGCAAGGCCTCATAGGGGGTCATTTTGGAATCACTATGATAAGTGGTAATAGCACTAGTCAACCAAAGATAACAATCAAGCTTGTTGTTGTTATTGCTCAAACAAAAAATAATACAAGTCTCAAGCTACTTGTTAACAATCTTAGTTTGACCACCAATTTGAGGATGATAAGTTGAACTCATGTTCAAGGTAGTGCCTTGCAACTTAAGCAAATTCTACTAGAATTTGTTGGTAAATTTTGGATGATGATCACTAACAATAGATTGAGGCATCCAATGCAATTTAAAGATGGAATCCAAGAAGACTTGAGCAACCACAATGGTTGTGTAAGAGTGAGGTTATGCATATACATGGACATATTTGGTCAAGTGGTATACCACAACCAAAAATACCTATTTATCTCTTGATAGTGGAAGCCCCATAATGAAATCCATAAAAATATCTTGATTTAAGCCATATTTAGCATAGGAAATGGCTGCAAAAATCTAGGGCTTTGAGAGTTTCCCCTTTATTTGTTTGAAACATATCAAATTTAGCTTAAATACATTAATATTGTGCTTAAGACCACCCCAAAAGAAATCCTTCACGTACTCAAATGTCTTCAAAAACTTTGACAGATAGTAGAGAAGTGAAAATTCCTATTAACTAAGGCTTTAGTAAAGAGTTGGGAAGTAAATAAATCTAGTTGAGATAAGTGAGGACTTGGATTGTTCGATAGAACCCTAGTATAGACTATGGATCTTATTCCAATTGCTAAATAATGCCTTGAACTATAGGGTTAGTATCTCATTTACGCTTAAACTCATCCATCCAATTGGGTACTAAGACATATTGAGTCTTCCCCTTTATATTGATGCAAGAGGTATCTACTAAAACATTTTCTTTACTCTTCTTGTAGACAATCTCGTAGTCACCTCTCTACATTTTTGTCACCTATTTTTGTCATCTTAAGGATGGCATCCTTTATTGCAAAAATTATTTCAAGCTATGATGATTTATTTTTCTTTGGAATTTGCAGTCAAAGAGCTGACACCATTATTGTATAGTGTTGAAACTCGGTCTAACAATGTCAATTTTTTCTTGAGTCCCATCTTCTTTGTATGTTTTGATCCCTTTTATTCATTATTGATAATCAATCCAATAAATCTTTAGTTGAGACCCCTATGTTATCCTCAATCAAATTGTTTGAAATTATTTTTGTGATCTCAATGCCTTGAAGTATAACTTCCCTGTATGATTTTAGACAATTTGAATTTATTGAATTTTTTTAAAACATATTCTTCATTGACCATGACTCATATTTCATATTCCTATCAGATCCAGGGGCCCATAGGTGGCTTTGCAGGTTAACTAAATCCATTTTGTTTTTTTTCACATCCGGGTTCGTTCCCATGGCTTTTATCTCACTTTATCATTTGTATACTCCAAATTTTTTTGGCCATTAAAAAACTTTTTACATTCATGTCATATACAGAGCTCAATCAGCCGACTTTGGAGTCTTTTTTTGTCTTTTTCACTGATCAATGGATGAACCCATCTCATTATTACAATCCTGTTCAATACATCACTAAAGATAGATTCATAAACCTTTTAGGACTTGGATCCTTTTTGCATCTGAATGCAACCCTATTTATATGCCTGGTTTATGATGTCCTGTCTGGTTTCCTGTGAGAGAATTTTATGTCTTTTGACTCATCTTTTTCTCCCAACAAACTCATGGACCCAACACTATTTAAAAACTGATTTAGCCCAGCATTCAATCTAGAGTACCTATGTCCCTGATTGAATTCCTTATGTGTTTCTGGATTTTAAAGCTTTTGGGTTTCCAATTCATTGACAGTCCAATCTGGGGACTCAAATCAGATCCAAACACTCCATTGGGAAAAGAGAAAGCCACAGGTTAAGAAACAGACAGGAAGAGATAACTAGAACCATTTGAATGTTAGATATAAGCTGGTTCTAAGGACTAATGTACTTAATTTTCAGACAGGAAAAGATAACTAAAACCATTTGATTGTTAGATATAAGCTGGTTCTAAGGACAAGTGTTCTTAATTTTATATTATATGTAACTGACTCTAAGTCTCTGACCCTAGATTCAACTTGGTTTATCTTCAAGAACAGTGATCCAAACAAAGGTTGGTTGCATGGTTGGTCCTATTGTGCACAAAAGCAGGAGTTGTTTTTGGAAAGGAGTCCAATCAAGGTAGGGATGTGATTAGTACTTTCAACCCAGTTTAGTCTTTATGGCATCTGGGGGAGAAGAGGTAAAGGAAGTTGGTTGTAAAGTGCTGGGAGTTGAGAGATGTACACACATGGTATAAAGAGACACAGCGAGAATGTCGCGAGCAATCTTTTCAGACACCTAACTAACTAAGAAAAAGACAGAATGGAACCTGAGCCATATACACAACCAAATGTACATCATCTGTTTCACCTAGATGAAGCATTTATCTACAGTAGATTCATAGACCAATACTCAAATACTAAGGATATCAAATCAAATGGATAAGATAGTAGACTACTTAAACCACAGTAGTTGGGATTTCAATTAGTTCTATTTAAGATTAATAAAAATCTCTTCTATGAGCTTTAGATTTTAGAAATAGATTTACTAAAAGTAGTGAAGTTGCATGGGTCCATTGGGACAAACTATTTTTTATTTTTTATTTTTATTTTTTTTGTGAATAATGGAGTTTATAGATTATGTAAATGGAAAACAAAAAGTTTTTAGAAAATATGCATGTTACTTTTATTCATAAATAGAAATAAATAGCTTGCAATAGATGTGTAAAAGATTGTAATTAAGAATGAAGATTTTTATTATTAAAATAGGGTCACACTTAAAATTGTCATCTTTTATGTTAAAGATATATGAATACATAGAAATGTTTGAATATTATTTGTCATTTTTTATGTTAGAGACGTATGAATACATACAATACATTAAATTATAGATACTAAACAAGAAGTGGAAATGTAATGGTTCATCTTGACTCATTAACATTTCAATTGTTTCTTGCTTGCACTTTTGGAATGTTCATATTCTCTTATATGATTGTCCAGTTGTTCATGTGTAACTCTATTGAAGTCACCAAGTATCTATGTAAGGTTAGTCATATGTGAGTGTACAATGAGCAATGCGCGATGCCATTTTCTATAGCATGTGTTGACACCACAATTGCAAACTAGGTGTGAGTGTTATATGTTAGTGTATATATCATCTTCTGCATACACGTCTAGGCTAACTTAAGCCTACTTCGGTGTTCATTATGTAGGTTCCCACCTCATTTGCATCATTGACACTTGTTCCACATGAGTTGTTAAGCTAGTTTGGAGTCTCATAGAGGTGTCGATTGTCTTTCAACACCTCACACTAGTTTAGTGGAGGCAACTGGAGTGGTTGTTGCCTTTATTCTCCTTTTTATGTACATCTTTGATTTCCTAATAGACAAGTTGACTTTATGCATTTTGGTTTTCACCATGCTTGTTGTTAATCTCTGTGATTTGTTTCTTTATGCATCGATGCTCATCATGTCCAATATTTTTACAAAAGGAACTATTAACTCATTCAGATGAAGTTAGCAAATTATGACATGAGCAGTTTGGCCATCTTAACTACCACTATCTTGAACAACTATGTCAACAGAATATGGTCAAGGGATACCTAAGATTAAATTTTCTGAAGGGCTTTGTGAGGGTTGTGCACTTGGCAAGCATCCAGAAGCAAAATTTTACACAAGAAAATCATGAAGGGCAACACAAGTTTTAGAACTTGCAACTCATAGTGATGTTTCAAGGGATTTTCCCCATCCATCTTTTACAAGGATAGATATGTTCTCACCTTCATTGGTGGTTTCTCACATTTTACATGGGCTTGCTTCCTTAGGAAAAAATCAAAAGTGTTCAAGTCTTTTCAAGATTTCAAAGCTCTTGTGGAAAAAAAATTAGGGAAAGTCATCAAGATTCTTCAAACAAATAATGGGAGAGAGTATGTCAACAATAGTTTTGAGCAGTTTTGTATATCAAAGGGGATAGATTTATAGTGCACAGTTCCTTATACCTCACAACAAAATGGTGGTGTAGAATGAAAAATAGATGTTTAAAAGAGATGGCTAATTGTATGATTCACTCTAAGGGCCTCACACCATCATATTGGGCAGAAGTGGTCAATTGTGCATGTTACATACATAATAGAGTTCCACATAAAGCCTTAAAGGGTATCACTCCCTTTGAAGCTTGGAAAGGATGGAAAGCAACAATTCACCATTTCAGAGTTTTTGGCTCTCATGCCATGGCACACATTCCAAAAGAACATTGTAAGGCTATGGATCCACAATCCAAACCTTGCATCTTTGTAAGATATCCAGATGGTGTACAAAAGGCTATCACCTAGTCCACCCTACCACACATGAGTTGTTTATTGAGAGAAGTGTTAAGTTTCAACAAACATCTCTTGAAACTATACTTGACACTTCTCAACATATTGTGGATTCTTCATATCCTAATTACAATACTAATGATTTAGATCATTCTCAACAAATTCCTAGTGTAGTATCTTCTTCTTCTAGTTCTCATTGTGATGATAGTGATGAGGTTTCATCTTCATCTAGTTCAAGGATTGCATTTGAAGTTGATATTTTTGCACCAGAATCACCCACATCTCACACTCTACATAGGTTAGATACAAGTGTATAGGATTTAGTAGATGATAGATAGATTCAAGAAGATTTTCATGGGGGCCTTCTTTGTTTTAGTTTCTTATCCATAAACATTCAGAGAGGCATCAGTCATACCAGAGTGGGATATTGCTATGGATGAGGAATATGAAATTCCTTGATTAGAAATCACCTAGTTTGGGATTTGACTTCACTTCCTAAAGGAAGGAAGATAGTTCAATGTAGGTGTCCATATATCAAACTAAATTTTTTGTTGATGGGTTAGTTGATAAGTACAAAGCATGATTGGTAGCCAAAAGTTTTTCACAACTTGCAGGCATTGGCTATACAAAAAAAAATCACTAGTTGCTAAGATGACTTCCATTAGATTCACACTTTCTATATCCGTAGCACATGGATGGGATGTACATCAGATGGATGTGAAGAGTGCATTTCTTAATGGAGACCTTGAGGAGGAAATCTACATGGAACAACCCTAGGGTTTGTTCAAGATTCATTCTTAGTTTGTAGACTTAGGAAATATCTTTATGGCCTCAAACAAGATCGTAGATCTTGGTACACCAAAATGGATTCCTACCTCCTATATTTCGGCTTTACTAGACGTCATTATGATCCTAGTGTGTATCTACTATGGAAGGATGATTCACTTTTGATACTGGTTCTATATGGCTACTCTGTAATGTGAGTGTGCTCTAAAAGGGTTTCAGCCTATTGTTTTGTTGTTGAGAGGCCAAGTTCAAATGAGCTCGACCTCTTGCTTTTTTATTTTTATGCTCAACATAACACAATCACATTATAATATGCTCATGTTATGTCTATTAGGGAACCAAAAAAGTGGTGTGGCCACTTTTTGGCTCCCCGTCTTCCTACACTCACCCAATAGAGCTTGTTGGTTTCAAACTTGTAAATTTTCTATAGGGTACCAATTGCAAATCAAAGTCCATAATCCAAATTGCAAGGGGTTGGAGTTTAGATTTTCATTTTACAAAAACATTTTCAAGTTTTAAAATACAAATCAAATTGCAAATGCTTGGAGTTCAAAATTTCATATATATTTTTTAAGTTGTAAAATAAAAATCAAACTCTAAATTTGGAATTTATGGTGGCAGAGTTCAAACCAAGAATGGGATTTTACATGTTAGATGTTGATTAGACTCCAAAGTATAAAGAGTGTGGTGCTTGTTGGCCTCCAAAGTCTGAAGCAAGATCTTCATGGAGTTGGAATTGACCCTAAAAAATTTATGTTTTGTGAAATGTAAATTAAAACCCAAAGTTTGAAATACATAATAAAAATTAGACTCCAACGATGAAAGTGATCAATCGATGAGGCTTGAGATTGTCATCAAAACTTGCATGTGTTATTTTGTAAATTGAGGCCCAAATCTTAACTTACCCATGTGTTTGGGATTGATGTTGGGTGGTTTTCTTTTAGGTTGCATTGAGCAACTCAGACTCCAAAGTCCTAGGTGTTTTAAATGAAAAATAAACCGTAAAACTCCAAGTCTAAGCTAATGTAAATTAGACTTTGAAGCCAAAAATTATTGTGGGTTGAACCCTAAATATAAGCTAGAATAGAATTGTCTTGTTTGGTCTAATTCCCAAAATGTCAATGGAGTGGCTTGGGAACCCTAACTCTCCTCTATCTCTCATTGTTGAGTTAATCATGGTGTTTGTCCTTTGGTATTTTAATTATTTCATTTATGTCACCTTATGTTGTACAATCATGTGTGTGCCAAGTGTGTCATTGCATGGTTTGTGGAACCTTGGGTACAAAGTATTATACTGTGGATTGTTTGTTGCCATGCTTGCAAGAAACAAAAAACTCATTTTGTTTTTGTCATTAATGTCTTGGGAAAAATCTTGGGACATTATATTTCCTTGGAGTTCAACCCTTACAATTGAAAAAACCTATTATGTTCAAACTACTATGGCATTCAGTAGAAAAGGTACCAAATTGTATCTACCTTTTTTGGGGAACATTTCTTCTTCTTTTAAATCCTAGGGAGGGCTACAAGATTGTCTTCCTCTTTCTCGTGGTGACCTAGTTGGAATTCCAAAAATATATGAGGAAAGAACACTTTTTAGATGAGGAGTTCTAGAAAGTCAAGTGTTAGGAGCCTCTTTTATATAGTCATTGGTAGGCCGAAAAGGACTTATTTATAACTCAATTTATTTATTGGCTCATCACTCATTTGTGGTCAACAGGACCCCGTGGATTTTTTAGAATTTACATTGAAGTTCAAGCCTTATCTATCGCACCATTATTGGGTCCAAGGTTGGACTAAGAGTTCTTATAGGCCCAATTATGACCATTTTATGATTTCCAACATTAGTCCACCCATCTTCAATTTTACTTGCCTCAATAGTTGTCTTGGAGGATGGTTCGACACCCAATTTGATCCAATGGGAAAGCTATGCAATGTTTATCCAATTGCAAACCATACTTTTAGATGGCACATGCCCAAAAAAATAATGAAAGAGTGTTAGCTACTCAGTTACCTATTTAAATGGTTATCAAAATCAAGCACCAAATAAACTTCATTTAGAGACTTAGCAAAAGACATACCTCATGAAAAACTTTTAGTTTCAATGTTTAATTTTTCTTTATTTTTAATTAGGGAATAATGAAATTCCTATTAAATTAAGAGTAAGATTGGAACTTGAATTTCTTTTATTATAGTTGTTTATTTTATGAAAGAAGATTTATATTAAAAGATCTAATTTTAAAGAGTGAATGGAAATCAAATAACAATAAGAAATTTTAGAAATTTTAATTAAATTTTAAAGAAAATATAAAATAGAATATTTTTTAATATAGAAAATTAAGGTCATTTTAGCATTACTCTACATTAAATTGGTTAAGATGCTGTTATATTGTTTGATTACATGTCATTTACTGAGGTTCAAATTTTTTAAGATGTTTGGATCAGGTTAAAAAAAAATGAAATTGATTAGGATGGTGATAACACCATTAATAGGAAAAAACTTGTGAAGTTTCTTCGATAATACCAATGCTTTCTCTAATTGCTAACAACTGAAACAAAAAACTTGAATACCATTAAAAAAAGACTGCCTTAAGAACAAGAAATCCTAAAACTAAATACAAACAAGATAATAAAATCTAAAAAAATAGTAACTAGCACTTGTATCTAAAGGAGGTTCAAGGATTACGAGAGAAAACTATGTGTATGTTAATATGTTAGAGAGTATGTGTTTGTGTATGGATGCACTGCAAATTCTACTTGCATGTGGGTGGGTTAAACAATTAATAATAAGTGTTAAATAAAAGAATGAAATAAAACATAAAGCAAATGTAAATGAAAAACGAAAGTGCCATCAAATTGACAAAAAACACTGCAAATGGAAATGGAATGTTCCCATGAGTTGTCAAATCAATATTTATCTGGATTTTATGTGATAAGTGAGATTTTGGAGGCTTTTACCTGATATTTTAGAGGTTTTTACCATTAAACAGCAGTTGGTTTACCATTAAATGACAGCTGAAACTTGTTTTCCGACAACTCAATAATGATTTGCAAATGTGAGACTTGTTTCAGACTCAAATCTCACACTATATATAACCTATCGACTAATAAACATATACACCAAAACTAACCTCCCTGACACATACAGAACTCTCCAAAACTCTCTATCATTAAGTTTTCATATATCCAATCCTCTTTTACAATGCAAATCCTATTCACAGACATTACAACCAGTAGAAGTAGCATTTACTTATAATCAGCAGATGAAATTTTCCATTGACTAACAAACACAAACAAAAAATAAATAAATAAACAGTAAGAACAAAATATTATAATACAGCAATAGACTAATCGAACTGCAATACTTATTCTTGTTCAGCAATGATGTATGTTTTTGACTGTTTTTCAGTAGTCTTTGTAAAATACAGTTTTTCTTGTTTAAATTCGGGGTTTTCTATGGTCAATAAAAACGAGCTTTTGAATTCTTCTTCCTCCCATTTAGGATTCTTCTTTTTGTCATCTGATATAGACATGAATTCTTTATTATTATTATTATTTTTCTACGAATATGTAAAACAGTGACATTAGATTCTTTGCTTGAATGTAACATATTTTAAGCCTATTCATGGTAGCTACTTCCAAATATCACTGATTTCCAAGATTCCCTTTTGTCACATGGTGAAGATTACAATAAAAATACATATAGTGAAAGAGAAATTTTGGTTAATCAAAATGAATTTAATATTTCTCTTAACTTTTTTTACATAAGAAATCAAAAACTGGATATGTTATGATCTATGACAATGAAATGTATAAGACATGGAGGCATATTTAGGGACCATGGGCACTCTAGACTTAAACATTATCTAATTCAAAGCTAATTCTCACTAGCTTATTTTTACCAATCAAAATTGATCTTTATGTTTAAGAATAACTCTTAGGAGAAGGAATATTTAGAGTTCAAGCTCTCTTTTAAGGAATTGTTATTTCTTGAAAGGTACATTATTTTTTCTTTATTTTTTAATAGAAATAATTGACTTATATAGATATTATTTTTTTGTTTTTATATAATACAGATTATAATATTATGAGAGAGTATACATCTAAACTAGAAGTCATCTTCTACAAGAACTTAAGGGTTGAACCTGACCCAATCACCTTCAAAGATTTGAACTTTCATAAATGACACAATCAAACAATATAGCGCAATCCTAACCAATTTAATGTAGAATAATGTTAAAAAGACCTTAGTTTTCTTTATTAAAAAACCTTCTTAATTTTTGTTTTCTTTAAAAATTTTACTAATTTTTTTATAGTTTCTTATTGTTATTTGATTTCCATTTACTCTTTAAAATTATTTTTTTTAATATAAATCTTCTTTCTTAAAATAAACAACTATAATAAAAGAAATTCAAGTTTCAATCTTACTCTTAATTTAATAGGAATGTCATTCTTCCCTAACTTTTTTTATATCACATCCTAATAGAGCGGCAAGAGCGTATACACAAAGAACTAGAGGAGATTACCAAGGAAATGAAAATCAACCCTTGTCTTAATGCTAAGTTGGATGTTTCCATTTGATGCAAGAATTAATATGAGGATTTGACTAAAATCCCTCCTTTCACTAAGTTTGGACAATCAAATAAATGTAGAGGAAGGGGCAAGGGTTTTACCATCCCAAATTTTAGACCTTTTAATGCTCTAAGATTGTTTCAACTAATATTTTTGGGGTGAAGGTTATCCTTCACCATCATGTTATTAAGATACAATAGATGATTGTTGGTTATTATTATGTGTGTTAGTTTTTTAAGTTTAAGTTATGGTGAATATGAAAGTTAAATTATTTGAATCAGTTTATATGATGTTTTTTGGTCATTCATTTAAGCTCTATATTACCTCTTTTTAGCTTTTTAGTAATTTATGATCTTGGTTGTGACATTTTTTGGAGAAGATCTATATTCTTTAGGTGGAATTTTTTTGAATTTTTAATGATAAAATAGACATGGTTAAGATCTAAAATACATGTTTAATCTTTCAAGAAAATAAAAAACTAACATTTATATGCATGTAGCTAGGATTGGGCATGCAATGACAAGGGTGTATTCCTATCAACCAACTCGGCCCTTCTAGAGCGATCCTTTAGGTGCTAGATGTTATTCTTCTATCTCCATCTATCATGTGTCAAAAAATTGCATCTTTTTCATAGTAACTCATTAGTAATTAGAACCCTATGAAATCAAGATAAAACTAAATTTTTGCATTATCCTTAATCAAAGTAACTAATAATATTTTATATGATCAATTAGTTTAGCATGACAAAGGGATTTTTCGATAGGGAAGAAAGTTTCTTTATTCTAGGATTGATGAGGCAAACATTTACCACATCACCACTACCCCACACTTAAGGTCTTGGAGGTCCTCTTGTTGACTATACTTGAATTCATCCCCTTTTTCTATATTCCTCAAATTTTCTAGTGTTATCATATTTTACATGTGCATCAAGGTCTATCACCTTGGTCTCATTGATGTGCATCCTACTATTTCCCATTGTACTCTCCTATTTTTCAACTCTTAATCAAATTGTCTAGTAATAATATTGATTAGTGTTGTTGGTTGAAGAAGAAATGATATTCTAAATCTCTTTCCTGTCCAACCTTCCCTAAATTTGTAAATCAAGTTAGCTACTACTTTGGCTCACTAAAGAGACCACTTAAGATTGTGCAATGATATGATCTCTCTTCTTTTAAGATATTCAAGTAAAAAACTATATCTTTCCTCAAATGCCTCTAATTTTTTTGTAGATATATCTAGAAAGGTGTTTTGGAAATATAGATATGAAATCCTTAATTCAATGCCATATTTCTCCCTCAATGAAGCACAGCTGATTATTCTTTTGAATATATGTAGGAACTCCTGAGGTTTATTATTTTGATGTCTCATTAGTAATTCTTTGCCTTAGAATATTCATGGGCTCTTTCTCTCCATGTTCTTTTATTTTTCAATGTGGATAGAAATGACCTTAATTGAACCTCTCCCATAAATATGTTGATAAATAAATCCATATATTTCTCAATCAACAAGTTGTGTGTGAAAAATTCACACAATAAGTTATTTATTCAGGAGAACTATATTTATATGCTTCCAAAAAAAAATTATCATCTAGGTCATGGGATACATCACACATGAAATTATGAGAAATTTATATCCCAATAGAAACTTATTCAAAAACATACTATAAACTCTTTAAGGTTTTATGTAAGCTAAAAAGGCCTCGCCTATTTTACATACCTCCAATTTCAATTCATTTATATATTTAATCTTTTACTAAAACTCAATTATTTTACCTTTCAAATTATTAATCTCAAATCCTACATTCTTAAGAAGATGTCATCAATCTACTCATACCTAGAGTAATTCAATGATTTGTATTGTTTGTATTTTTTTATTCTTTGTTGGGGGCTTTACCTATAACTCTTATAGTTCTTCTAGTTCAAATATCTTATTAGCGGGGGTCTTAGAATCCTTCTATTTTTTATTCTTATCAATGTCTACAAAAAGGAAGCTCACAAAATTTTGTGAGTGCTTCAAATTGTGTATCTTTTTCAATTAAAATTTCTTGTAGATTAGCATTCAAAGTTTGTTCCTCTATTTCAATCACCATTTCAGGTTTTGATTTTAGTTGTTCTTGAAGATGTAAAATTTTTACATCTATATTTGTAAGCAAAATTCTTAATATCTCCATCGCAAAACTATTGTTGGAATATTATATGCTCTGCTTTAGATAATTTAATTACATGTTGTATGTTATGGGTTTCAATTGGGGATTCTTCCTCTTGGTCATCGTCTTAGGATGGCATAAGTGATTTTCCTTTTCTTATGTTGTAGCGCAAGAAGGTTTCAGATTTATTTCTTGCATAGAGAGAGAAGTTGGTGGCTACATTGTTAAAATGTCTAAAGGAGAACAATCAAGTCACTTTAGAGAATCTGTTAATAGATTTATCCTGTAGAGGAGATTTAGGTTGTCTAGGAGGTGATCCTTTTGAAAGAGGAGTTAAATCTTCTTCCATTAGGATTGGATCTATATTTTCCTCTTTTGAAGCCACCCTTTTGTCTTCTACTTGCTTTTATTTAGAAGAAGTAACTTTTCTAAAATGTGTATATCCTGTAGAGGTAAATTTTATCTTATTTCCTTCCCAAGGTCTCCATTGGTGATCCTTCTTTGCCATCCTTCTTCGTCATCTTTCTTCAACTAAGCATCAAAAACATAGGAAAAATGATTGTGTAATTTCTTGAATGGCTTCAACAATAAGCTTTGTTATAGTTTAACTAGAAAAAGTGGTTTGCATGGAAATAGGGGTTGACTAGGTTAGATGTCACTGAATCCTCTAAAGTGAAGGAGGTGGTTGCAAAACCTTTTTTTTCCTCTTCTTTTTTTGTGGGTTAGGTTCTTTCTCCTCCTTAAAGGCAATGATTTAAATATCCTCAAAATAAATAGGAAGGAAACAGTATTTTCTAAGTATTGGCCCGTAGAGGTTTCCATTGATTTATAAAATATAAACTATTCAAATAGTAAATTCTCAACTAAATGTTGAGTTATGTCTACAAGATCTTCTCTAAATAGTAAATTCAAATAAACTATTCAAATAGTAAATTCTCAACTAAATGTTGAGTTATGTCTTACCACTAGTGAGAGTTATTCCTTTAGAGCTTGTTGCTCTATTTAAAAATAGTAGTTTCTTCATGAGCGATGCTTGTGGTAACCTACTCAAAAACCTCGGAAGCTTAAACCGTCAATTTTGTAACTTTCTTTTGTCTTTTGGAAAATTTTCCCAAAAATATCACCCATTTCCTATCACTTGACCAATTTTTCAATACATGATATTTACATAATAATGTAATAATCCCATGATGTTTGAGAGTCCCTATTCCTTTTAATTCTTTTCTACCACAATTTTCAAATATTCAAACAAATAAGTTGGTAGATTTACTCTTAACTTACAATTTTTATCACCATGGTAGAGGTGGGTTAGCATTCAAAATTCTAGACCCACTATTGTGCCAAATTATTTTTCACAAGTGAATACTATCATCATCCAAACCATATCTATTTTTTTATGGTTCCTAAATGGTGTCCTTGAGATTTCCTTTGTTATCCCCCTTTCTCCCTAGTAAAAGTTGGGGTTGAGGTTCATTACTCCTTAAAAAAAATGAAATTATTAATTGATAGGAAATGTGCTTAGAATTAAAAATATCTATCCCTTCATCAATAATTTTAGATAATTTGGAGATGGTTTTAATTCTTACTTTATTTTACACATTTAAATAATAGAATGATCCTCTAAAAAAAAATTAAACCAACTCATCAACAAGATATGCATTGTGCCCTTCGAATTTGCTTAAGAACTTCAACCATCCTATCATTTTGAAAATATCTACCACATCCTAGTTCTTTAAAATACATTTTTTTACCAAATTTGGGTTATGATTTACTCTTAACCCCCATATTTATCCAGTTAACTTGTTATAAGTAGAATGTTTATGTTTCCTAGGTGCAATGATATTTGAGAATAAAAGATAGCATAAAGTTCTAGGTAATTTTCTTACACATACAACTAGGGTGTCATACATTTCTTTTCATGTAATTGAATTAAAATATTTCCAAAATAAAGAAAGAGATCATATGATAGTAGGCAAACACGTGACATTTTAAAATTTAATTTTATAAATATATGTGGCATACATGATTATAATAATCATTTTACCTTGGATATCATGTTACAATCTTTTCTAGCATTTTCACAATGATGACATGGTTATGGTGATGGGCTGATAAAATAGTTAATAATTTTCATCATAAACAAAGTCATGCTAATTAATAAATAAATAAGATAAATATTATTTACTATTGATTAAGAATAAATATTAATACATAGTACTTATCATTGATTTCATTGAGAGTCATCATGTGGCGAAGCACTTGAGACATGTCAAATCTTGATGAAGATTTAATTATTTTTTAAGGAAAATCCTTCATACTTTTTTAGAGAAAATAATAAGGAGCTTTAGAAAATTTTTGGAAGGATGTTCACAAAGAGAACAACAACTAACTATAGAACATAAATAAAAGGATTTTCGTGAAGGAAAACAAAAAATAGCTCTAGAACATCATTGGGAAAATGTTCATAGAGGGAAACAATAAATGGATCTAGAATATCATTAGGAGGATGTTCATGGAGGAAAAGAATAAACTGGACTCTAGAATATTTTTGGAAGGATGTTCAAGAAAAATTTATAAAAAAATTCTCAAAAGATTCTATTTGTTTTTTAACTAAACTTCAATCCACCAAAGATGAAGGGAGAACCTCCTTCACATAGAAAATATACAATTGCACTTCATCTATTTTAATGAACTCCTCCTTCTTGGTTAGCTTATGTTATAGGGGTAACATATTTTATTTACAAGTAGTGTTCTCATCTCTCCATCTATTGTTTTTAGTTGTCTAACTTCGTTATTGAAGAACCCTACCAATTCATGTGGACCCAACCAATGTGTGCAAAGTTTTCCTTTCAAGTCCTTGTATCTAAAGTTAAATAGTAAATATAAAATTTATCTTTTCTATGGTAATAATAAAACAACTTCCTCTATTATTGCACCAATGTTTTTTGTATTGCCTCCCATCAAAGTTCATCTAATTCACTAAGTTATATAATAATTTATTCCTAAGTTCCATTTAAGTCCATACCCATGGACCCATGCTTGTCTAAAGTGTCTAAATTTTAAATTCAATGGGTAAGATGGGTTTTTGTTGAATACCAACTCATCGGGTGTAAACCCAATGGTTTATCTTTAGGTGGTATTATAGGCCAAGCTACCTCATTCAATTTTTTAGCCTAATCTTTCTAGCTCATCAAAAATTTCTTGGTGAGAATATTTTCTAATTCTTAATTGGTTACTTCCACTTGGCCATTTTCTTGTAGGTGATATGGTTGTTGGGTCCCAAAATTATTGCTACAATTCTTAGAATGGGATATCATTCACAAGGCTAAAGTTTTCATTTGAACAAGTGAAATAATTTCATCAACAAAACAATGTGGGGTTTAAGGTCAACTTTAAAAGAGTGGATTTTCTCTCCTACACTACAAGCTCATCTTACACTAAAGAGGGTATTACTAGAGGTTGGAGTACATGAAATGAATAAGTACAACTAGGATGTAAACCCAAACTGTTGAATCAACCCCAAAGGTTGTCACTAGGTTGCAAGAAACTAGCTACCTTACTACCTTTATATAGTTGGTTTTAATATTGTTGCAATGAGTGCAAGGTGGGACAACATACATGATTCATAAAGTTTATTATAATTATTATTTCTTGTATATTGTGAAATCATGAGCAACACAATACTGGAATTAAACAATGAAATATTGTTTAATGATTTATTCATGTATTTGTTTAATTTTAGGTGATTGGAACAAGTACATGAAAGATCAATGCCAATATAAGGGGGTACATGATCATAATTGATAAGAATAAATAAAAAGAGACAACAATGAATGTTAAGATTATCCAACATATAAATGAAATCAAAATACATTATTCCTAGTTCATACTCTTAGTTATTTATTAATGTGTTAAACAAGTTCATATGCAAACATGAAATGATCTACTACAAAAAAATTAATAGGCTTAGAATTTTATCACATTCATCAAATAGTATTTTACATTCAAAATATAAAATATGTTGAATAAAACAACTCAAAATAGATATATTTTCTAAATTATCCTACACACTAAAGGAGACATAAAAATAATAAAAGTATACAATAACCTTTATAATGATCTGGCACTACCCTTGCCTCCTTACAACTTCTCTAAAGCTGATTTTTCTCTTAAGTTATGCCTTATAAATTATTCTTTTGATATTCCTCTATCCATGTACTATCGAATGATCAAAATAAAGTAAAAACACTCAAATTTCCTAGTAAGGAAAACCATGATCTATGACACTATAGTAGTGCCAAATCAATGGTTGAGGATGAATCCCACCCAAAACAAGAATCTTGAATTGAAAGGTGGCATGGGAATTGATTAATAGTTGGGTAACCTTCTACATTGATGGTAAGTAGTTGAGTGAACCTTGAGTTATTATTTTTTTGTGCCCAAACTCATTTTAAAAACTTTTACTTTATTATAATATTCTTTAGAGGTTTCAAGAGTCATGTAGAACTTATAAATAGGAACCACAATGATACCATGTGGGTCCTAGGTTTTAGAAGGAACCTAGAGTGAGCATCTAAAATTATATACACTACACTAGCAAGATTCAAGTTTTGGAAGGAACCTTGAACCAATAACTAAGCAACTAATGATGGTCATGAAGCTTCGAGAAGAAGCTAGAACTTGAACTAGTAGGATACCAATGGGTGTGGGACCTAGAGAGGAAATAAAAACTTGGAACTAGGAAGAGATATAGTTCAGGGTTCAAGACCAAAGAAGGAAATCAAAATGGGACCAAAGGGATAGTGGAAGTCAAGGAAAAAGAAGGAAATTGGAATTGAACCCAAGGTTTCAAGTTCCAAGTGGGGTCTAGGTCCAAGGAAAAAAGATGTATTGGGATTTGAAGGAAATAGTGAACTCAGAACTCAAAACCTTTGGTTTGAGTTCCAAGTCCCTTTTGAGACCAAAACTTTAGAAGGATTAAATTATAATGTTAAGAAAGGGTTTAACTTTGAGAAAAACTTGAAACTTAGAACCTTAAGTTCTAGGTTGCAAGTTCCTTGGAACTTGGAACCTTGAGGAGGAAGGATAGAAACACTATGGGGAGAAAAACTTGGGAAGGAACAAGGAACTTGAACATGAGGTTCCGGGTTCCTACAAGGACCTAGGGTCCAACAAGTAACTAAAAGAGGTTTTGATGAATGGGAAGCAGATTGTGGGAGGAAACACAAACTTGGAACTTGAAGTTCCAAATCCTTATTCTATCCAAAGGCACAAAGTGTATGAGTAGAGGAAGATGTGAAGACATATAGGGATCAAAAGGTAGGGATGAAAAAGGGAATTAAGCCATGGTCCCAATCCAAGGTTCACATTAGGGACTCAAGGTCCAATGAGCATCAAAATAACATTAGTGGGGGGATCTTAAGGAGGAACATGGAACTAGAACCTAAAATTCTTGGTCCATGTCGAGGCATAGGGCTCAAAACAAAACTACACATAAAATTTCCTTGGGCTTGAGAATAAGACAACCAACTCCTTCAAAGTTTTGTCAAGTCCCAATATGTTTGTAGTTGGGGATGTGTTCTTCCTACTAGCACAAAAATAATACACAAAACACTGATGCAAACAAAAACAATTCACCATGATCAAAATAAAACACAAGATTGAATATAGCCACAACACACCATCCTGACCAAAATGGATTAAGACTACTCAATGAAACATTTAGAAAAATGTGAAATATGTAAAATTACACTCACCAATAAAAATTAGAGCTTAATTAATTATGAAAACTAATATTTCAAATCATATTCATGCACAGGAAGCTCCATCAATTCTCCTTCCAAATCCATGTGATGGTGCATATTGAGTACATAACTCTTAGCTACTCCATAATTCCCAAGATATAAAGGGGAAAATTTCTCATCCTTTCCCTTATCCTCTAACTTATAATTTCATAAACTAACCATATTACCAACCTATAACTCTCTTGGTGGTGTCTTCCTATCATTCATATACTTTAATCTTATTATACTGAAAGTTTCTATCTTGTGTGGCTCCCTATTGCTTATCCAATTCTACTTATCCAATTCAGTTAACTTCATGATCCTTAAAGACATGACATCACATTGAACATCATCCATGCCTTGCAATAGATTATACATAAGAAACTTTGAGCTAATAGGCATCTTATCCTCTACCACATACACCAATTAAAATGGACTTCTTCCAATGGCCTGGTTGAAAGTAACCTTATCAACCCAAAGAGAATACTTGGGCTTGTTATCCCACCTCTTCTTATTTTTGTCCAAAGTCCTTTTTATGATCTTCATCATGATTTTGTTACTTGACTCAACATCTCTATTTCTTTGTGGTTGGTACAGGGAAAAATGCACCAATTTTATACCAAATGTAGAGTACATATCCTAAGATCTAAAGTACATATACTTATCAATTAGAACCCTCATAGTTACTCTAAACCTAGTTATTATGTTGTTGATCAAGAAATTTCCTACCACCTTAGAGGTTTCATTGTGAGTTGGAATCACCTTAAACCACCTCGTGAAGTATTATATGGCCATAAGGATCCAATTATATCTATTGTTATATTTCTCTTATTTATCTCTAATTAATTCAATCCCCAATACTCAAGAATTTCCTCAATTATGAGAGATATCAAGGGAAGAAAACTAATGAATTTCAGCTTACCTAAAAACCTATGATAGGTATCACACCTTTGAATCATTTGTGTTACATCCTTAAACAACACTGACCACCAATATCCAACCCTAAGGATCTTATGTGTTGTGGTCTTAGCCTTCAATTTTCCACCATACGCCATGGTGACACTCTTTCATTACTTTATCAAATTTCTTACCATCTAAACATTTGAGCAACATGCCTTCATTTTTTATCCATATCAGCTCATTCAAGATCAACATATATCTCTAAGATCATAGCTTAAGAGTTCTTCTCTATATTTCATCCATAGAAGGTGGAAAATTCATGTTCACAAGATAGAATATTACATTCATATACCATGGATTGCCACTTAGCCTACATGGAATGGAAACATCATTTGTATTTAATTTATTTACCTTTGTTTCTTCCAATTTGGAATTAGCCATCAACTTTTCCAAGCCTTAACCTCTAACCAATTTTGTGATTTGTATTTGCATGTTATATTCTTGGATTTTATTTATCCAGTAATTTTCATCCTCTACCTGAATTCTCCTTCTGCATGAATATGTCCTTCATAGTAGGGTGTGACACATATGCTATAATTTTATCACCCACAAGGTATGAACTAATTTTTTTCATAGCTTTAACTAATGTATAAGCATTTTTTCCATCATAGAGTATTTCATCTTAGCTATTTATAATTATTTGCTAAATAATGGTATAAAAGAATGCAAAATAAAATAATATGAGGGACCTAGAGTAATAGAGACTTACCAAGATATCCACCTCTAAGATTTCATATTTAATATCTTTGAAAGATTTATTTGGTTCTGCACTCTACTCAATTGATTGTCCTTTCTTACGAATTTTTATATGGCCCTAGTTTTCTCAAAAAAATTAGGAACAAAGCTCTTAAAAAAGTTAATTTTCCTGAAAAAAAGAACTGAACTCCTTTGAAAATTTTGGGTCAAGGGATGAGGGTAATCGCTTTGAGTCTCTCTAACCTCATATTTTGACACAATGTGCCCCAAAATTTTACCCTTTTCAACACTATTTTTTTTTTGGATTTATATAAATCTCATGCTCTAAACATATTTTAAAAATTAATTCTAGACATTTGCAATTCTCACCTATTTCCTTTGAAAATGAAATCAAGTTATCCTAGTATACAACCATAATCTCATCAATGAGACCAAAAAAAATGACATCCACTTCTCTTTGAAATTTTGATCCTACATTGTTCTATCCAAACGGTATTGTCACATATATTCTATGTACCCCATGGAGTATTGAATATCATTTTGTGTTATTATAAATCCTTAAAAACCATCTAGTTGTATAATTAGAAACCATCCATCATGGACATTAATTTTGATCTAATTATTCTTTGCAACAAATGTTCCATACTTGGGAGAGGATAATTATCCTTGAGAGATTTAAGGTTGAGGTTCATAAATCATGCACACAACATTATCTCTCCATTATTGTTCTCACCAAGAAAATGTTAGACACCCCTTCAAAGTGTCTAATGTATTTGATGATTTCTACTTCTTTTCACTTCATCAACTCTTTTCACATTTGGACAACCAAGGTGGGACTGGAAAGACTTTATTTTTTCCTAAACAACTTAGTATTGGATTGGAGAAAAATAGTATGTTGAAATAAATCATCCTTGTAAGCTTGAAGATCCTCATATGACCAAGAAAAACATTTTCCTAACTTACTCAATAGAGATATTAGGATTTGTTTCTCATGTTGCTTGAGCCTTTTACTGATGTTCACCATCTTGGGATTCTCATTTTTCCCTAGATTCACACCCTCAATGTCATCTTCATGAGTTATATTTTTTTCTTCTTGTAATGGTCCGCCCTATCAAATATTTTCCTAAGGCAACTAACTCTTTGGGAATAGTGTTAATTTTCAACTACACCACCTCATTCCCAAACAAGTTTTCCTTTCTATCTTCTATTTCCATCATTTATTTCTAGTTGATTGGTTGGCTATGATCAAACTCATCCATACCATTCATGAACCTATATATATGCTTTTTGTCATCAAATACTTATCAACTACATATATTATCTAGTATGGTAGGGCTTACAAGGACTTCAATGCTCTGTTAATATAAGGGTAGATATGAATCCAAAACATACCTTGATGTTGTGACTATGAGGGAATTTTTTTCCATATTTTCACTTCTATCAATATATTCTATACCAATGGGGTAAAAAAACTATATTCAATCGTTCACATTCTCTCTCTCCTCATTAGATGATTCTTTGGGAAAATATAATTGGATTCATGTCATACATCATTCGGTGGCATATTCAGGAAACATGATATGGCCTCTAATTCAACTTTTCCTTATCCACAATGCATCTAGTTGTAATTTTTAATTCTCCTTGGGATATTTTGGTTAGCCTTCATTGTACGAAACAAGATTTAGGTATAATTTTTCATCTATTCTCATAATATGTTCAACTCTTTCATCTTCTTCTTCAACATTTGAAGATTGGTCTTCATCTTCCTCTTTTTATTATGCCTACCTTGATGGAGATTCCTAGTTCTAGTGGAATTTGTGAGGGCTTATTACCTGGCCACCCTCTATGCATATATATGTATTTGCATATTTAATATGTTTTTCCTTCTCCATTCCTCTATTATTTCTATGTAAGCTCTAGTTTGGTTCATCTGAACCTATAAACTAATTTAATGTATTTTCTTCTAATAGCAAATTATATTGGTTTTACCATTTTTTATCAATAAAAGATATTCGTATATGATCTCAACTCTTTTCTTTGGTTGCATACATCTCTTTCACTTGTAGCAGTACTCTCTTTGAATCTCCATAATTTTTTAGGCATTTAATTTCATATTTATGAGCTATATTTAACCCCAACAAGAGGGCCTCATACTCAACAATAAAATTAATACGCTCAAAATTTAGCCTAAATGAAAACTCAAAATTCTCTTTATTTGGAGATATCAAAGTAATACCTACATCAATACCTTCTCTTGAGTAGGCCTCGTCAAAGAAAAAGTCCAAAGACCATTGCCAAGTCCCTTATCAACACTTTATGGAGTAGGAGCACTTTCTTAAATCTTTTTCTCATCACCATACCCTATCATATGATCAATGCTTGTATAAAAAATATTTACCTCATTAGGTCATTTGTATCAATCTTTGATGTTATCTAGGTCTAATTCCCTACCCAAATCACAAGGAAAAACTTGATCGAATAACCTTTTTTATTAAACACAACAACCACAACACCAAACATATGACATCAACATATAGCACTTGCACACAAGTGTCGCATGAACATAAAAACACAAGAAAAACAAGATGACCTCAACATTGCATAATAAATATGGAAATAGTGGAATACTAACCACTCATGGAATACACCCACCATGAAGAACAAGAGAGAGAGAGATAATATCTTCCTACATGACAATCGCTTACAACCCACAATCGCATTCTCTCACAACATGACTCTAGAATAGGATGATGTAATCATCAACCTCCAATCCACATATAGGCACACTTAACCAACGAAAATAAGGAAAAAAATTCACCAAAGGATACCAAACTAGGAGATATAAACTATCCACTAACTTCATCGATAATTGGTCACTTCTAGACAAAGCACACGCTTTCGAAGATGACCCATTGCAACTTGGCATCACACATGTGGAAATATACTACAACATAAAACCTCAAGACATATTAGAAATTTGGAGAAAACTAACAATACCAACCAAGAAGGTTTACAACCTTCCCAAGACTTCGCAAGACAAGGTGCACAATCTCCCTAACCCTAGGTTTTCCAATTAGGCAACTTTAGAAGAGTGCATACAAAATGATGTAGGAGAACACACAATTCCTCAACCAAGACACTTAAGGAAAAGTTTCGAGCATCATTATACTCCTAGGACCATGATGAACAACTTCCATTTACATGATTTACCCATTTGAGGTCCTGGAACTAAGAGGAACTAACAAGTCCTAAAAGAGAGAAAACTTAACTAGCTTTTTGAAGATCTAGTCAATAAAAATGATTGCCACAAGAAAAATGTAGGAAAAAAATATCCAACAAGGAAATAGGCTTAGAAAACCCTTGGCTAATCCTGGTAGGTTGTCCTAGCATAGTACCAAGCTACCCAAACAAAGATAGGAAATTCTTAGCCTATAATCCCTCATAACTAGGTCACCCCAGTATCAACTAGGGCACCCTGGTATGATATCAAGCTTCCCCACTGATGACAAGGTTTCCCCAACACATTTAGAAACATTCTGGAAGAGTTTGGGGACTCCTGAGCTGATCAAGCCACCCAAACTCACTAAGAGACACCTAAGTTCATTTTAAACCTAAAATAAATGTTTATAAGTTCACTTTAAACTTTTAAGACATGAATTCAACATTAAACATTTAGAATATGTTTGGAAAAAACCTTGGAACAGGTAAGGAGTAATTACTCTTGGCCAAAGAAGCAAAGTGATATCAGAAAATTTGTTGAAAAGTGTGTTGTTTGTCAAAAACCCAAGGGTTGTAGTACAAATTCAGATCTTTACCAGCCTTTGCTAATCCCAAATAGGCCATGGGAATCCATTAGCATGTATTTTGCTTTGGGGTTTCCCAAAACCCAAAGAGGGTTTGATAGTGTGTTTGTTATGGTAGACCGGTTTAGCAAAATGACACATTCTATACCATGTAAAAGCACAAATGATGCCTCATACATTGCATGGTTGTTTTTCAAGGAGGTGGTCAGGATCCATAGATTACCATTGACAATTTTTTCTAACAAATACAGTAAGTTTGTGGGTCACTTTTGGATAACACTTTGGAAGAAGTTGGCAACAAACTTGACCTTTAGCTCTACCTATCATCCCCAAACAGATGGGCAGACTGAAGTAGTCAATAGAATCCTTGAGAATCTTCTCAGATACTTGATAAAGGAACACTCACAACAATGGGATCTAATCCTTCCCCAAGCTGAGTTTACATAGAATGACTCTATGAACATAAGTGTGGGAAAAATCCCATTTGAGATTGTGTACGGATTGAAGCCTAGGGGACTGTTTGAGCTCAGAGATTTAAGTGGCATGGAAAGGAGTGCTAAAGGAGAAGAGTTTGCAGTAGCCATGAAATACATACATCAGCAAGTGAAAGAGAACCTTCAAAAGAGTGTTGAAAAATAAAAACATGCAGACTTGAAAAGAAGAGAGGTAAATTTCAAAGTGGGGGACTTGGTCTTAGATCATTTGAGGAAAGAAAGGCTACCTAAAGGAAAGAATTCAAAGTTACAAATGAAGAAGATTGGGCCATATAGGGTGGTCCACAAGTTTGAATAAAATGCCTATGAGATAGAACTCCCTCCTAGAGTGGCTATCTCTCCATTTTTTTATTTTTTTGACCTATATCCTTTTAAAGGATCTTTGACTGCAAGTACAGGTGTAGGTACATCAGAGGATCCAGATGAAGATTGGGTCAAGGATTTACCACCAAGTCAACCATTGAAGCTTGAATGTATCTTGGACACAAAGGAAGCCAAAAGAACAAGGCACAAGGTGTATAATGAACCTAGTGAAGTGGCAAGGCCTTCCAATGGAGGATGCCACTTGGATGATAGAGGAAGATATTAAGAAGCATGGAACCATAGTTCAAGATCTGATCTCAAGTGGAACTTGAGATTCTATTCTCCTCGGGTGTATGGTGCAAGGGCACCTAGGTCTTTTTGTAAATGGGGTTCTAATGTGAGTTTTTCATGATGTTGAGTCATTTTTTATGTAATAAGGTCTATTTAGACCATGTGTGATGTTTTAAGTCATGTGGGGTCGGTTTAGAGTGAAGTTGTCATGTTTCGCCAAAAGTTGCAAAGTTGCTCAAGCAACATTTGCATTTTTTTCCTTTTGTGGAAGTTGAACGGTCAAGTTATTTGAAAAAAAATTGGAACCATTGGTTTTTGGTTGGAAAAAATTTAAATATTTTTGTGTGTAGTCGAGGCAATTCTCTAGAGATATTTTGGTCATCAAGCAATAAAGAATAACTCTATTTTTTGTGTTTTATATTATGTTTTTGTTGCTATAGCAAGTTGTACAACTCCATACTATCTACAAATGATATAATTTTCATTAGAATTGTTGAAGGGATGTATTATCTATCTTTTGGTTTTAGTTTCATCATTTTTCATTGAGATTGGAGTGAGTTGGAAGCAAATTACTGAGAGCAACCAGAAAACCCTAGTTTTGAGGGTTTGGGAGTAAAAACATGAAGTAGGAAACCATTCCACCAGTAGAAAATTTTGAGAATCAGTGGAATGGTATTAGTTAGGATGTTTTTAATGTTGGTAGGGTTTGTAGGAGAAAGGGATGGAGTTAGGGCCAGATTTGATCAAGCCCTACCCTAATATCTTTATGCATTAGGCTTAGGAGGATAGGTAGTCATAGGGTTTTGTGAATAGAAGAGTTGGTGATGATTCCAGTTGATAAAATTTTCATATTAAGACCCCATGTGATGTTATTGAAGCCTTGGAGTGAAGTTTTGTGATTGGGAGAGAGTATATCTTGAAGTTGCTTTGGAAAACAAGCCTAATTTGGCCTAGTTCCAGCATAGTGGTCAATTTTGGAGGGTGTTGTTACAAAACAACCATATTCACAAATTTGATATGTCTTTAAGTGGCATAAAGTGTATTCTAAATGGTGTTTTTTTTGGGTATTGAGTCTTCTCTGAAGGATATGATGGAAAAACCCTGCTCCAAGTGCTACTAGCAAAATTGAAGGTTTTGGGAGGAAAGGACCAAGTCAAGGTTTCTAAGTTGCTAAGTTTGATTGATTTGTGATTGTATTGATACCTCCACCTTTCTCTGATTCATTCTCATAAGGAGATGTTACAGCCATCATGTAGTATGCACCTTGATAGTATCACCTTTTCATGTAATTCTTAAGGAAGCTCATTGTACTAGTTTACATGTCTACATAGTAGAAGAAGATTATAGTTATGATCTGATGGCCAAAATATATTCATATGTATTCTTAATATGAGGTTTAACATCTAGGTTTCATATGAAATTGGCTACAAAACTCTAGAGGTTTTGAGTTTTTAGATTGCCTTACCAATTGTCTACATTGTATAGTTAAACATATCAAACTTCCTAGCAAGATAGACTATCTGCAATCTGATTAATGGTCCATGCATGATGTTGTGAAATATTTCAAGAATATGGAAAAATATTTTGGACTATATTCTCAAGTTACACAAGTTAATTCTATCGCCTGCCTGAGTTTTAAGTGACATATTTGATAATGAGTAAAGTAAGCAGGAATATGTTTAAATATGGTATTTTGTTCTCAAATTCATCATGTAGAGAATTAAGAAATGGATGCAAAGACAAGACCTGAAAAGGTAGATGTTGTTGTGGTTGAAAAGGAGGATATATGGCCTGTGATTCTAATAATAACCCAGCCAAGGAGGCTACTAACTTTACATCTCGGGTCATTAGCATGAAGCATCTAGGACAATTTGGTAATGGATATGCACCTGTGATGGATTAACACATGCCACATTGTTGAGATCTTGACCAAATTTGATGAATGATTTGGTAAATAGATGGAGAAGGAACCTAAGTTCATTAAAAACTATGATGCTTAATTTGTTAAGATGCTTCCAACCAAGCCTATAGTTGTGGAAACTTTCTCCAAATACCCTCCATTGGTGTCATCAAAGTTGTTAAGAGGAAGGATCCAACTGGTGCAAAGGTCATCAAGGTTGTTAAGAAGAAGTAAAAATATAAGAAAATTGTGCAAGAACTTTGTGCATGTGAGAAGTATTTTTTCCTAAAATGTTGGGTTTCTATACTTATGATATGGTAATAGGTATCTTCCTGAAGACATGTCATGAAAAGTAAAAAAGTTTGATTGATAAGCTTCTTACTAAGCATCCAAATCAAAGACATAGAGTTAAATGTATTGAACAAGACAACTAATAGGGGGAGTGAATCAGTTGTCACAGATTTAAACTTTAATTCATTCATCGGAACTAATCCTTAACACTACTTAATAGATTAAACATTAAGTACTAGTGCAGAAACTAAAAACCATCACATAAACACAATAACACTAGATTTACGTGGAAAACCCAATAAGGGAAAAACCACGGTGAGGATTAACTCATGCTATAGAGAATATCAAAACCGATTATAAGAGGTTCACTACTTGACAAACAAGGCTCACTGCCAAAACAAGGAGTCACTATTTGGAAAAAGGACTCACTATCCAACAGGGCTGACAACAGTACAAAGGGCTCACTGCCATAGAGATACAAAGAAGATAGAAGAGATACGTTACAAAGAGAAGACAATCTCAATGCAATGAAGAAATTCGCCATAATTTTCTCAACCACTTGCAAACATGCATGAATGATAGAGTACACCTTCAACTCACTACATCTGAAAACTCAACATTTAGGCTTTGCACTGATATGCCACACTCACATCACTTGCACTTACTGATTCACATCAATCTCACATCTATTCGCTCTATTTATTTTCACTTATCTCTCTTTCCTCTTTTTATGCCCTTTCACCACTAACTCATCTTATATTTATACCATCTTCAACTTTGAAACATATCCAAAGTCGTCCATCCAAATTTAAATTCAAATTAGGTTAGCGCAAAAACATCCTAGGGTGGAATTAGAATGAGGGCGACCCAAACAAACACTTCATAAGGACCCAAATAGATGTGACATACTTCATCAACTCCAAAGGTAGCGTTTAACACAAGGTCATCCAAACCAGTGTAAAACACATAGAATAATTAAGCACAAACTTTTTAGATACCAAAATTATCTTTGATGTAATCAAAGCAACTCAACTCTAGAACTACAAGTCATAAGACTTAAACAAAGAGAAATCTGGACCAACAACATTTCTCCCAGAACTCAAACCAAAACACAGAAAACCACAGTTCACAACTAGTGAACATAACTCGCACTGTACAATAAATAAGCAACCAAAAATCTGGATAGAACAACTTCCAACAACCATGATCAACATATCTAAACCTCACAAATATAGGAGAAAATCCCAGAGAAAAAACCTAGAGCAGCCACTAAACACCTGTGACATATCTTCATTACAATTTTCTCAATATCCTAGACATATACAGCCAATGACTTGTATCCATGACACTAATGACAATAACAATTAGTTGATAACCAATTGACCAGTTGACATCAATGACAACACCTTCATTATTTCCATTCTTGCAACAATCTTCCCCTTTGTCATTGATGGAAACACATGATGTGAAGAACCATCAAAGACACCACACTAGCTCTGAATACACTTCTCAAGATTTTTCTTTTTGTTTCTTTATGTTTCTCCCCCTTAGTAGATAGTCTTTTATATTCTTCCTCTTTTGTTTGTTTTCTTCCTCTCTCTTTTTTTTCACATGCTTCCTCTCCCCCTTGGACATCAATGGAAAAGGAAAAAGATATTTAACATTGATTTCCCCTTTGACATAGAAAATAGAATGCTCACAATGACAACACCTGAGACTACCTGCTCTCCCTGAGAGGTAGCCACCAAAACATTAGTCTAGAAGAAAGATAGATCCATAGATCCACCAAAATGATGCCTCTCCATATGCATCTAGTTCAATAAAGGAGGGGAAATGACCCCTAACTTCTCCCGAAGATACTCAAAAGTATCTTTGGGAAGAGCCTTCATAAATATATCAACAATCTAATTCTTCATCGAAACGTATTCAAGCTTTACTTCATTCTCCATGACCTTTCCTCTCAAGAAATGATACCTGATAGATATATGCTTCATCCTCAAGTGAATCATTGGATTCTTTAAAATTCTAATTGCACTTGTATTATCACAGAAGATGGAAATAGGATCATCATACACCACTGTGAAATATTTTAATGTTTGTTTCATCCATAGAACTTGTGTACAACAAGATGTAGCAGCAATAGACTCAGCTTCAGTAGTAGACAAGGAAACTGAATCTTTCTTTTTACTCAACCATGCCACCAATCTATAAAAAAGAAAGAATGCACCACCACTTGTACTCTTTATGTCATCTACACATCCATCCCAATTTGCATTTGTATAGGAATTTTGAGTAAAATTAGTATCTCTAAGATACCATACCCCATAATTTGGAGTGCCATTTAAATATTTGAATATTCTTTTAACAATAGCAACATGTGTTTCCTTAGGATCTTCTTGAAATCTAGCCACAAGAAAAACAACATACATAATATCTAGTCTAGTAGCAGTCAAATACAATAGTCCACCAATCATAGATCTATACTTGCTCTAATCATCCTTAGGTGAATCATTATCTTTACCCAATTTTCAACCAGTCACCATAGGAGTACATACCAATTTGGAACCATCCATCCTAGACTTCTTCAACATCTCTTTCACATATTTAGACTGTGAAATAAAAATTATTTTCTCTATTTGATTAATTTGTAGCCCAAGAAAGAAATTCATCTCTCCAAACATGGACATTTCAAATTATTTTTGCATTTCTTCCGCAAACATCTTGCACATATTTTCATTTCCTCCAAAGATAATTTCATCAACATATACAACTACAATCAATATTTTGTTATTTTTAATCTTAAAATACAAATTACTATCTGTCATACTTTGTTGAAACCTTGTTGAATCAAATACCTATCTAACCTTGCATACCAAGCTCTAGGAGCTTGCTTCAATCCATATAAGGCTTTCTTAAATCTACACACCATATTCAGTTGATTTGGCAACTGAAATCCTTCCGGTTGCTCCATGTAGACCTCTTCTTCTAGCTCGCCACTCAAAAAAGTTGACTTGACATCCATCTGATAGGTCTTGAAGTCTTTATGAGCAGCAAATGCTAAAACCATCCTTATAGCTTCCATTCTTTCTACCGGAGCAAAATTTTCTTGAAAATATATGCCTTCTACTTGTGAGTAATCTTTACACACAAGCCTTGCTTTTTTTCTAACCACTTCTCCATTCTCATTCAACTTATTTTTGAATTCCCACTTTGATCCAATAATTTTTTTATCTACCAGTCTTGGGACCAATTCCCAAGTTTGATTCTTCTCAATCTACATAAGTTCTTCTTTCATGGCTATCATCCAATGTTCATCTTTACATGCTTACTTACAATCTTTGATTCAATCTCAGAAAATAAACACAGATTAACTTCAACAACTCTGCTTCTAGTCAATACCCCTTTAGTCTTATCTCCAATAATCTAACTTTTTGAATGATTCTTCTACACATATCTAGATGCCTTAGGTGACACCACCAGAGCTTCTTCTTCTCTTTCATTCTATTCATTTTGCTTCTCTTGCTCATCCTTTTCCTGTTCTTCCACAATATCTTCTATTCTTACACAATCAAGTTCATCAAATACATATCCATCAATCAATTGAGTTCTTCATTGTCTCATCAACCTTGAAATTTGCACTTTCTACAATCTTTCTTAGTCTTTTATTGAAACATCTATATGCTTTTCTCTTAGTAGAATATCCAAGAAAAATCTCTTCATCACTTCTTGCATCAAACTTACCTAAGGTTTCTTCATCTCTTCTAATATAACATTTGCTTATGAATACTTAGAAATACTTGATTGTAGGAATTCTTCCAAACCATAGCTCATAGGGGGTCTTTGTACTATTTTCTCTTGCTTGAACTCGATTGAATACATACACAGTAGTATGAATAGCTTCTCTCCAATAAACTTCCAGTAAACCAGCCTCAGTAATCATTGATCTAGCAGCATCTTGAACAATTTTGTTTTTCCTTTCAACAACTCCATTATGTTGAGGAGTTCTCTGAGCAGATAATTGTCTTCTTATTCTATGCACCTCACAAAACATTAAACTCATGGGAGGTGAATTCTCCACCTACGTCAGATCTTAAGCATTTTATCCTCAAATTTGCTTCATTTTCAACCATAGTTTTGAATGTCTTGAATATATCTAATGCATCTAATTTCTCTCTAAGAAATGTAACCCATGTATATCTAGAATAATCATCAATAAAAATCGTAAAGTACCTTTCACCTTGTAGGCTTCTCACTCTTGTAGGACCATAGATATTTGTGTGAATTAATTCTAGTAGTCTAGTAGTAAACTATTCCTTTGATCTATAATGACTTCTTGCCTGCTTTCCAAACTGACAATTCCTACAAATAGCATTAACAGGCTTTGTGATGCTTGGTAAATCTCTCATGGCTTGAATTGCACTAATCCTTGCCAAGTCATCAAAATTCATGTGACACATTCTCCTATGCCATAACCAATTGTCATTAATCTAAGTCATAAAGCATCGTCCTATGCCATTTCCTTGATATTTCTTTCCTGCAACAATCAATGTTTTGGATCCTTTATGAATTTCACATCTTTCATCCTTAAACACAATATCATATCCCTTACTCAAAATATTATGCCTCAAACCATTAACATAGTAGATATCATCAGTATTATGCTTGCCATCAAAACTTACTGAACCTATCCCTCAAATTTTATTACTAGTATCATCTCCAAACATAACCAAGCCTCCATCATATTTTTCAAGTTTGACAAACTTACTTTTATCACTAGTCATGTTATGTGAATAACCACTATCAACTACCCAATTATTCTTTTCATGTTTAGCATGTAAGGCAGAGATAACAATACCTTCATTTTTTTTCTTCTTCAGAGGGCTTTCCTTTACCTATTTGTCAGAATTAGCAGAAGTAGGTTCATCCTTTATAGCTAGGAATAATCATTCATTGTCATCAGGATCTTCATAATCAAAATCTTCATCAAATATACTAGTATTCTCATTCACATAATATGCTCTATTGATCTTCTTTCCTTTCTTTTCTTTCTCATGTATTTGTTTATTCCTCTTAGCTCTTTCCAGACACTTTGCAGCATAATGACCTATTTCTCCACAACTAAAGAATTTAAAGGGTAAATTACCTTCATATTTATTAGAGCCTTTTCTCATCCTTCTCACAAAGTTAGCTTCTATTTCATCAAAAATGTCTTCATCTGGATCTTCAACTTTTCTAATCTTAAAAGAAGCTTTTGATTTGCATCCATTCCTTAGACTCAACTTCCTCATCTCATAAGATGTCATAAATCCCAACAACAAATCTTTAGTGTAGGTCTTATAATCTATACTATGTTCAATAGCACACAACTTCTCACTATAAGCATTAGGGAGAGTTTTAAGAATCTTCTTTACAATTATGGTTTCATCTATAGTAGCACCAAGTCCTCGTAATTTGACCACTATCTCATCCAATCTCTATATAGAAGTTTTAACATTCTCATCTTCAAACATGTCTAGAAGCTCAAACTGTGTCTCCAAATTCTGTATTTTTTCCTCTTTAACTCTTTCATCACCTTCATGTGCCCTTTCTAAAGAATTGTAGACTTCCTTAGCAGTCTTCAGATTCTGAATCTTAATTAACTTGGAATGTACCAGACTATTCTTCAAAATGTACTTCACCTTATTGTTCACTTCATGTGCTTTGATCTCATCAGTCATACTTAGACCATTAGCAGGAGTGTAAGGATTCTTGTAAGCTTTCTCCACATCATATCTATAATACTCCAGATATTCTTCCATCAATATTTTTCATATAGCATAATTAGTTCCATCGAACCTCGGATAATCATAAACCATTTTTCCAACCATCCTGAACCTTCCTCAAGCAATTACGCTCCTCGCCAAGGAACCAAGCTCTGATACCAATTGTTGAACAAGACAACTAAGAGGGGGAGTGAATCAGTTGTCACTGATTTAAACTTTAATTCATTCACCGAAACTAATCCTTAACATTTCTTAATAGATTAAACATTAAGTACTAGTCCAAAAACTAAAAACCATCTGTGATGTCCCCGCTCTAATCAGTTCTCAGGAATAGTGTGTTAGCCTATTTCTTGGACCCTTCTGGGCTAACTGGATTAGTTAGAGGGTCAGTGGTAATTTTTGGAGCAGTTGTATGTTCTCATTTTTAGAGCTCAGTGATTGGTTCATAGCAGGCATTAGCAATTCAGGAGTTGATAGCTTATGACGGCACGAGAATATTTTGAGTTTTGAGAGAGTTATGGATTTTTAAGTGATTTAAGTTAATTTATTAACTTAATATTTTATTATAAAGTCAAATTGACTTTATAACTTTTATATCACTTAATTAGCTTATAAAAGTGATTTAAAATTAAATCACTTTAGACTCCCAAGTGGGCGCCCACTTTATTTAAGTCAAACTATTGAAAGTGACTTAAAATATAATTTAAAAGATTTAAATGGTGAAAGTGGCGTATCATCTTGGAAATGCGTGCCTTTTTGATATAAGGAAATTTGGCAATGAGAAACCCTATTCTTGATTATTTCAACTTTGCCTTGGATATTTTTCCTATGCCTTCCTCTGTGATCAAGGTTTGAGCAATATTTCCATTGGAGAATGATTCCTCTTTGATGTTGAGCATTTTTTAGACTGTGAGAGACCAGTTGAATCAGTGCAGTTGAGAGCTTCATTCAGAGGTTCTACATGTTTCAATCAGAGTACTTGTATAGGTTTTTAGTTGTTTGCAATAAGAAAGGGGGTTCTTCACTTGTGGTGTCCTCTTCAGCAGATCTGTGGCTCCAGTAGTGTTTCTTCAACTCTTTATCCTTGGTTGTACCATTTGCATTGGATTTTGTGCCTTCTTGAAAGTTGGGCGTGTGAGCTTGAAGCAGAAACGCCTTCTCTTTGGCTCTTGAATGTGACTAATTCTTGGTGTCTACCTTTCTTAAGGGTTTGTATCCTATTTTGGAAAGGGAGAAATCAAATCTGGAGCTTGGTCGTGCTTCTTTGTCATTTTTCACCAATTCCAACTAGCAAACTAGATTTATTTCTTATTTAATTATTCTGGAGCATTTCAAGTATGTGATTCATTTGCAATCTCATTGTACGTATTGCAGAATAACATCTATTACATATGTTGCTTAGAATATGTCTATATTGCATTTTTATAAGCTTTAATATGATGCGCACCTTCACTTTTGTATACTTTCTCTAAAAAACTAAGTAAAACACAAATAGACTTAAGAAAAATACAAGGGTTTAGTAGTTAGCCAGCAGGGCTCATCACACCATCACATAAACACAATAACACCATATTTACATGGAAAACCCAATAAGGGAAAAACCACAGTGAGGATTAACTCACACTATAGAGAATATCAAAACCAATTGCAAGAGGCTCACTGCCAAAACAAGGACTCACTGTCCACAACAAGGACTCGCTATCCAACAAGGATAAAAACCCGAAGGGCTCACTTCCATAGAGATACAAAGAAGATAGAAGAGATACATTACAAAGAGAAGAAAATCTCAATGCAACGAAGAAATCCACCATAATTTTCTCAACCACTTGTAGACATGCATGAATGATAGAGTGCACCTTCAGCTCACTACATCTAGAAACTCAGCATTTAGGCTTCGCATTAATCTTCCATACTCACATCACACACACTTACTAATTCACATCAATCTCGCATCTATCCACTCTATTTATTTTCACTTATCTCTCTTTCCTCTTTCTATGCTCTTTCACCACTAACTCATCCTATATTTATACCATCTTCAACTTTGAAACATATCCAAAGTTGACCATCCAAATTTAAATTCAAATTATGTCAGCGCCAAAACATCCCAGGGTGGAATTAGAATGAGGGTGACCCAAACACACTCTTCATAAGGACCCAAATATATCTTACATGCTTCATCAACTTTGAAGGTAATGTTTAACACAAGGTCAGCCAAACCAATGTAAAACACATAGAAAAATTAAGCACATACTTTCCAGATACCAAAATTATCTTCAATATAATCAAAGCAACTCAACTCTATAAATGCAAGTCATAAGACTTAAACAAAGAGAAATTTGGACCAACAACATTTCTCTCAGACCTCAACCAGAAACACAAAAAACCACAGTTCACAACTGGTGAACATAACTCGCATTGTACAATGAATCAACAGCCAAAAATCTGGATATAGCAGCTTCCAACAAACATGATCAACATATTTGAATCTCACAAATATAAGAGCAAAACCTGGAGCAGCCACTAAACACCTGTGACATATCTTCATTATAATTTTCTCAATATCCTTGACATATATAGCCAATGACCTGTAACCATGACACTAATGACAACAACAATCAATTGATAACCAATTGACCAGTTGACATCAATTACAACACCTTCATTCTTTTTATTCTTGCAACAAAAGTAACTTATATTTCACCAAAAGGGAAGAGAAATAATTACTTAGAATAAATGAACTAACACTTTGTGAGAGAAGTGAAAGAAGAATTTCACCTATGAAAGGTTCTAGTTTATATCCTTCAACTTCATATGATTCTAGCTATGAAAATTCTCAGCAAGGTCAAAAGAGTCTAAATTTCTAATTGAACACCTTTTCACCATGGAGGAAGAAAAATGCTAAAAGATGCCATGATAGCTAGAAAAAACTTAATGAATTATGTACAAGAACAATAAGTTTCCAATGGATAGGTATACCTTCAAAGATAGTGCTAATGTACAAGATGACAATATGCACATAATAGTACAATGGCAAATAGAGTGTGAATACAGTCATATTATTTTTAGATGGATAGAAAATGATCTATGCAAGTCCAACATTAAGCAAGCATGGTCTATGATAGAGAAATCAAGATCATTACTAGGTGGTGATGTACAAACAACCATTTCCCTAAGAGGTGGAATATATTTGCAAGGGTCATTTTCTACTCACAATAAGGATAATTTCTTAGACCTAATGCAAAATGCAAAAACATGAATTGAACTTGGTACCATCTCACCATTTGTAGCACAATAAAAAACCAAGAAACAACCAAACTATACTAAAAGGATCAATTTGAATTACCTAAATATAGTTCTATAAAACCACATCATAATCCTATGAACAAAAGACAGTAATGTGAAGGTTTCAAAATAACATTATCAAATATAGATTCGTTGCTTGAAAACTTTCATTTGGTTGAAAATTCCTATATTGGCTACGTGAATAAAGTAATAAGAAAACAAAGGTGGATATAGCATGGGTTATGAGAATGCAAAAAATTTTATTGATTACATGCTAGTTTGTTTCCTACCTGATGGTAAGGATTAATTTTTTTGGGTTAAGAATGCTAGACTATCTTATCAATTGTGCAATTGGTTGAGGAGGTTGATACATCATCAATGTGTTAAGGAGGGGAAATTGAATTGGAACAAGGTATAACATGAAAGATTACAAGGTGTTTAGAAGGTAGTCAGCCTTCATTGAGAAAGATGTCAACAATGAAGAAGAAAGACATAATGGTTGACAGATAGTCACACAGTTATCAAAGGGGATAGTGAGCTTAGAATCTATCACACAATTACCAAATAGGATGTGAAATACCTAAAGGAAGAAATGATAATCAATGAAATAATGGAAAAATGGTAGTTAACTGTGAATTATGAAGAGTGACATAGAAAAATATACAAAAGACACAATCGTGACTAGTTGGTGTCATAGATAGTGAATAGACATAATTTTTGCAATGGGTAGCAAAGGAATATTGAGAATAGAACCAACACAAAGATACAAGAAGGAAAATTTTAGAAAAGGCATGATAATAAATAGTGATAACCCAAGGATCAAAGGATCAACATGATAGTCCACAAAAGAGAAATGATGAAAAATAGCTAAAAATCATGAAAAAACCTCATAGATCACAATCTTAGGGTAGTCTAGTGATAAAGGGGCAGTGCTCATGAGTTTGTAAAGAAAGACAGTCACCATGAGAGGTGATAGTGAAATCATATATTGTTAAAGAATATGAAAGAATGAATGAAAGGGGTTTATAAAGTGTAAGGTACTATAGGTGGCAGCTATAAATCAAGGACAATCACTTTTCAAATGTCCAGTGAATAGTTTCACTAATGGCATAAGGACCTTGGTAGCTAAAAAAGAAGACAATGGCAGTGTTTCAAAGGTAGTGACCTATAGTAAGAATGGCATAATAAAGACAAGAACATGTGACTCACAAATGCTTAGGCATGAAATTGAAAGATCTGTATGTGAAAGCATATATGAAGGACAACTATTAGAGCTACAAGACACACTCAAAATAGACAAGTTGTAGTCTAGGTTTACAATTTCTAGCATGAAAAGGGAATGAAGAATGTTAAGGAGTTATATAAATTTAAGTTGATGAGCAAGGGATTTGAAGTTATGATTACATCTAGACACTTAAAGGGAAATCTATAAGAGATATTGATCCATCTATAACACTTGTTGAAATCCAAACTTTGAAGGAAACACCTAAGAAAAGGAGTTGTTGATGGGAGAGAGATTCATGTATCATTTGATGGTTTTCCTTATTGTCTGGGTAAGAAGCCAAAAGGATTCTCTAATTGCATCAACATCCATACATTTGAAACATAATGAATTTACACATATTATAGAGAAGCTTCCTAATATGAGCCTCAAAATATTGATGTCTGATTTGCAAGGGTCTGAGACATATCAAAAAGTACTAGTGAAGGCATTAGAAAATCACTTTAATGTAAAATAGCTTATGTTTAACAATAGTTCAATACTAATGGGCTCATCAATAAAGGACTGTGCAATGATAGAGAGTGAAGCAAATAAGAATCTAAGGTCAGAGATCAAGATTAAGAGAGACAACAGTTTCAAAGTGCATCCCAAATACTAAGGAAGATAACTCAAAAAGTATTAACCGATTGTCCAAGAAAAGTAAATGACAGAGCTCAAGCAACACTATGTGGGAGTATTTTTGTATTTTATTTCATAATTCTAAGGCTAATTTTAAGTGGAAGGTTAAATTCAAAACCTAAATAGGACAGAGCAATCATTATAAAGGACTGTGCAATGACAAATAATACAAAGAAAAATCATCATAGAAAAAATAGTCCTATGCAAATCCTTAAATGACAGTCTATAGCAAGATGTTAGCGATTACAACTAAAGATTGATTGAGCAGTTTGTTAGGTGGATTCATTTTTTCTAGTGTTGGTGGTCTTATGGTGCAATGTTTTCTTGTTTAGGCTTCTTCTCTACTAGTGTTTGGGAAGTCACAGACAGTGAAAAAGGGGTTAAGAGATGACAATTTAGTAAAGGATTACATGTTTGACAATGAACAATATTGTCACTAATAAAACCTTCATGATAGCTAAGGATTGTATACTTGATAGAGTCCTAAGTAACCTATTGAAGAAGATGTGGGTAAAGAACTAGAATGGGATAGTCATGATAAGATTTTTAAGGTAGGAGTATATCAGTCCTTATGGGTGACAATGATTAATATGATGACAATCATTTAGATGAGCTCAAAGATAGAACTGCTATGCAAGTAAAAACTTTCCAAGTGAGAGTGGAAAAGGTATAAGGATGATGGAAGGTTTCTTTACAATAAATACAATTGTTAAATTCATTAGACAAGAGAATATTTCATGAAGGTAGTATATGAGGAAAGCAACAAAGGATAACCATCCAAGAGAATACTTCAAATATCATAGAGAGATGGCAGTGTGAGATTTTTGACCATGTCAAATCCTTGACACATGTCCTTTTCCACATGCCCTATTAACTTGGGGATAAATTCAAGAAAATTTAAGGGAAGTAATCAATAGTTATGAGCACTTGGAGGACATCTAGGGGAAATTTGGTGACCTGTGAAACTAATGGAGATAGGGCAGTTTTGACTCAATTGAACCTTTGGAGGGCGTTGAGAAGCTATTTAAGGAGGCTTAGTTGATGTATAGGGTCAATGTAAGAAGTGTTCTTCATTCAAACACCTTTTTGGAGCAATTTAAGGTGTTGCAAAGTAGGGGTAATTGTTTTGGATGCCCAATGAAGGTTTGACCTAACCAACTAAAGTAAACACATGTTCCTATCATCTAGCAAGTTGTTGAGTAGCTTATAAGGAGGCCTAAGGGTGGATTTTCTCTATTTCTAACTTTTCTAGCATTATATTGTACTTATTCAAAGTTATTTCAAGATGAAGAAGCTTTGTAACTCAATTTTCAAGCATGTACAATAGTTGTGTATGCTGAAAATAGAAAAAGTTGATTTAATCTATAAACCCAAATCAAAATTTCAACATAACATCAATGAAGCCTTTCTTAAATGAAAGAACATAAAAAAATGAAACTAAACTATTCAAAACCAAAACACATGCATTCAAAGGAAAACCAATTCCATTGTTCTCCTATTCACCAAGATCTTAATTTATGAATTTGGTGCTCTTAGATTTTCGCAAGCATAAATGCAACAAGAAGCTATGATGAATGGAAGAGAAGATTATATCATCGAAATTGAATCTTGAAAATTGAATGTTCTTTTTGGTGAGAAGAGGGGGTTTATATAGATGTCCTCATGGGTAGATTGAAGTTGCAGGAGAGATGTGGGATTAAAGAGTGAAGTAGAGAAATGTATATTTATCCCATATTGTTTAATCAAATGAAATGGATGGGAATGAAAGAGATAAATGAGATGATTTATGATATGATGTAGGTTTAGGAATTATATTTTAAACTGAATTTATGAGTTAATGGATGATTTAATTTAAATGGATTTATATATTTTTAAATGATTTAATATGCATGGATATTTTAATTATTAACACAAATGGAGTGATATAAAATGGATAAATGATTGATTATGTAGATGGATAAATGTTTATAAATGAATAAATGCTTATAATATGGATAAATGATTTAAATGAATTGATGAATGAATAGAATAAAGTATTAAATGAATTGATTAAACATAAAATAATATCCATTTAATTAATAGATGAAAAATAGGAGGATTGTGAAGACAGCTTTTGAGTGTCTACATTTTTCCCCTCTTTGAGATAATGCAACCTATCGCGTTGTTTCAAAGAAAAAGATATGCCCTAATGTAAGGAAGAATGAGAAGGAGGTAGAGGTATGCCCCCTCGAGAGGACATGTGGGTTCAAAGAACACGAGTGTGCTCTCGAAATGGATGAGAGGACTAGAAGATGAAGGACAAAAATGATAGAGGTGAATAGATAAGGATGATGAAGAAAATAATGAAATGATGAAGGGAATGGATGATGGAAGAAATGATAGATGAAAAAGAGATATGAAGGAAAATGAAGGCGATGAAGCCTCTTGTGCATGTCATAGTGCTTTATCATCATAGAGTGGTAAAATATGACAAATGGACAACAAAAACCATGGTATGACATAGATCAAGATGTGCAAGGTCATCCATCTATAAAATAGACAGTCGCAGACAGGGAATGTCCTAACTCATACTTAGGGAAAATTTGCCCCAGTCTTTTTGTCAAGACAAACTGCAAACAACAATCAAATAAAAGACAAGTCATGAGACATCATCGCTCCTCTAAATCCTTCATGGGACATCCTCGAGGTGGCTAGTAACATGACTGAAGAAAATCCAAAACATAAGACAAAATAGAGCAACAAGATCAACAGCCATTCAGATTGTTTTCCAATAAGTGTTTGCCAGTGTGTGAAGGGACAAAGTGAGCAATGAGTAGACTATTTTGACAAGGCCTAGTTTTAGGAGAAGAAACATGTCGTATAAGAATTCAAGTCTAGTTTTAATCATGCAACTACCTATATAAGGAAAATAACAAAGTGTGACAGTGACGAGGTCTGGTTTCAGGAAAGACACATCCTCTATAAGACCATTGGTTTTGATTGATTTGACACATGACTTATTTGACTTGGAGACTTGTTGGCTTGCATGTCTTGTTGATTCAATATTTTTGTTTGAAGTTTGGATGATGATGTCACATCTGAGTTGACAATGCTTGATTTATTTTGAATTTGATCCCCTTGGGGGCTCACCGACAGATGGCCTTTCCTACGTAGCAATGCGCAGAGACCTCGTAGTTTGACATGACCCTTGACTTTGTTTCAACAACAAATGATTGAATTATTATTTTATTTGACAACACCTAAAGGACTGACCTAATGCCTTGGGGACACATTGACATATGGCCTTTCCTACGTCCAGTTGTAGAGGCAATATAGTTTGACAATGACAAAGACTAACATGACTAAGTTTGACTCTTTTTGGGGATTTTTTGAAAGTTATCTGAATGTTTTTGGGTTTTCAAATGTTTTGATTTTTTTGGATTTTGTCAATATTTGATGTTTTTTGTGTTTTTGAAATGTTTTTATTTTTTGTCTTTTGGAATGTTTTGATTTTTTGTCTTTTGAAATGTTTTGATTTTTTGTCCTTTGGAATGTTTTTATTTTTTTCTCTTTTTGAAATGTTTTGATTTTTTTGTCCTTTTGGAATGTTTTGATTTTTTTGGATTTTGGGATATTTTTACTTTTTTGGATTTTGGGAATGTTTTGAACACCAATGACAAGTGTAGAATCCAATGAATCCAAGGTGTTTAGGAAATTTCCCCCAATCAGATACAAGACTAACCAATAGGGATGGGATGGGACAGGGGTTATTATGGATGGAAGATGGAGGAAAGGGAAGAAGACGTCAACTACTTGGAAGTCATGATAAAGATGATAAGGCTTGATGATGGAAGGTAAAGGAATTATTCTAGATCATAGTGGAAGACAAGATAGAGTGATAGTAGATGAAAAAGTAAAGACTAACTACACATGGTGCCTATTTTCCAGGTTTTCACCATGGTACTTATCCAAAGCACCACTGATGTGGTTTTCACTATTGGACAAAAAATTTCTCTTTAATTTTTTTTTTGTATTTTTTCAGAACTTTTTCTCATTTTTTTGTATTTTTTAGAACATTTTAGCTTGGCTCTCTAAAGCTAGGTATAGAATTGATAAACTATAGGTCCATAGACTACCTTGATGATGCCCTGATCCTATTTGGATGAACATGTTGGATGAAAGGACCCAATCTAGATGATGATTGCAAGTGGTAAATATGACAAACGATAGATGTGGCAAACGAAAGAGGCTAGGGTAGGATCCCTAATGTGCACACTACATGGGCCATCAAGCTTTAGTCAAAAAGGAGCTTGGGTGACCAACAAGCTAGAGTACGTGAAGGGGTTGTCATCAAAGATACATTGAAAGACATCACCAATGGTGTGATATGATATATATGTGAACATGGATGGGTGGAATGGAATATATGGTATGAGTGAGAGTGATGTGGATGGAGACCTTGGATCAAAAATCTCTTTTTTGACTTTTTTCCTTGATAGATGCCCCTAATGATTTTTGAGAGGCATACTTGGAGATCGGCTTTTGCTTGCTTTCACTTTTGACTTTTATTTTTGATTTGTCTAATAGCTTTTTATTTTGGATAGAGGACTTGTCTTGATCTCCTTTTGTTTTTTATTTATCCAATAGCTTTTTATTTTGGCTAAGAGACTTTTCTTGATCTTCTTTTGTTTTGATTTGTCCAATAGCTTTTTATTTTGGCTAAGGGACTTGTCTTGATCTTCTTTTATTGTCATTATGTCTCTTGATTCTTGATCTCCTTTTAAAGATAGCTCGTTCATTGGAGATTTCCTTTATTATTTTCTTGAGCTATGACTTGTTGATCCATGTCTATGATGTGTATGGATGTGAGTGAGATGGATGAAATAGGTGGAGTGACAGGAATGTTTAGTGGATGAATGGGAGTGGCGATGCCATCAATGGAGTCTTTGGGACTATCCTTTTTAGTACTGTTAACGTCAAAGGAAGCTTGCACATCCTTAATGACTTGGAAAGGTGACTTGGTAGAGGTGACAGTAGAATATGCATATCCTATCCCAAGGTAGGTGGGATGGAAGGATGATGATTGGATATCCTAAGCAGGGTCATGATCAAAAAGTGGATTATCATAGATATCTTGGTTGAACATGGGGTTGTCATAAATATGAAAAGTTTGAGCAGAAGCAGATATGGAAAAGGTCGATGTATCATCAGGGTCCCAAAAGGTTTCAATCCAATCACGACCATCTTTTTTTCTTCCTTCTACAACTATCTTAACATCAGCATTAGAATTCTAAACCTTCTCAATGACATTAGCATTATCTTTTTCCGGTGAATTATCCATACGGTATTCTCCACATCCCGTATCATGGACTTGGACCTTGGGATTTGATGGCATGGTAAATAGAGTGGATGAATTGTTCAATGAAGATGGATTGATGTAGCAAGATGATGAGGCCTCTTGGTTGATAGGCACTTGGAATTGAGTAGTCCCTCTCAGATTTTTGTAATATTGAAAGGGGTCAAGATCTCCTGTGACTATAATTTCAATGCCTTCGTGAGGAAAATTCAGACATTGATGGTATGTGGATGGAACAGCTTTCATGACATGGATCCATGGTCAACTGAGGAGTAGGTTGTATGGTAGTTCAAGATTCAGGACTTGGAATGTGGTATCTAGTACTGCAGGTCCAACCTTGATAGGTAGTGTGATAATGCCCTCGGAAGAACATTCTTTTTCATCATGGGCTTTGATTATAATTCTTTTAGTTGTATCCACACATGCTTTAGAGAGGCCCAGTGCCTTCACCAATTTTAAAGTGCAAATGTTCAACCCAACTCCGCCATCTACTAGGACTCATCTGACCTTGTGTTTGTTGATGAAGACCTCAAGGCGTAATGGGTCATTATGGTTTGACTTGGATGTAGAGTAATCTTTGTCAGAAAAAGATACATGGTGGGAGTTGGCCAGATATCGAACCATGGCTTCAAATTAGTTGATAACCATGTTGGTAGGGACAGAGGTTTCTTTCAAAGCCTTATTGAGGATAGCTTTGTGTTCAAGTGATATGTGCAAAATTTCAAGGATGGAAATTTGTGCGGGTGTCTTTCCCAATTGGTCAACAAGATTGTATTGGGCTTTGGATTGTGGTTGCTTTGGAGGAGGACCAAATATGGTAACCTTAGCTCTACAAGTAGTAGCGGAAATTTCATGTTGCTTCTTAATGTTGATTGTGTTAATATGATCATCAACAACTCGGATGTGGTCAATAATTGTGTAGTCAAGAGAGGCATTGGTATAATTGGCATGGTTGTCTATATTTTGACCCAAACTGGAGGGTTTTCCATGGTCTTGTAATGGATTCTTAAAAACCGTATGGTCTTTATTGGAAGTTTGTTGTTGTCCCTCAACCTCTATGGTATCATTTTCAATTAGGTATTGAATCATGTTCTTCAACTAATAGCATGAAGAGGTTTTATGCCCTTTGATGCAGTGGTAATCACAAAAAGGCATTATCATCCCACCAAGAGGGTTTGAATTGTCCTGGATTGTATGATTTGGGCTCTAGGAGTTGTATGAAATTTGATTGTACTAGCTTCTTTAGGACATATTCAATTGGTTCCAGTAACGGAGTATATTTTCTTTGTATTGCCTTGGTTGTCTTAGGGGTCCTCGTTCTTGATTATTTTGTATCACATTAGCTACTTGGTTGGAAACATATGGTGTGTTATTGTTTGTTTTGGTTGCTTTGAGATTCAATGTGGGACATGTTTTGTTCAAAGCTTTTGCTTCTACGACTCCATTGTTTGTTACATTCTTATTACGGGACCAAAACTTGCTTTTGTTGTTAGAGGTTTGTTGGTTGTGTGTTTTTTTGTTGCCATATGTAAGTTCACCTTGGGTGATTAGGACTTTTTCGAAAGCCATGCCTTTCTCAACTAAGTCTACAAATGTGGCACAATAATGTATTTGTAGAGGGTGTCTTAACTTTGGCTTGAGGTTTTCTACGAACATGTCCACTTTTTGTTTTTCAGGAATCTTGATAGGACATCAACTCACCATACTACACCATATTTGGAAGAAATTAATGAAGGTATCTCCTTCATCTTGTGTTAAGTGGCATAAGGTAGCAATCGTGACATCATTTTCAATGTTATAAGCATAATTCTCCACAAATTTATTTGTGAGGTCATCCCATGACTTTATAGACCCTCTAGGTATCAGTGCAAACCATTCAAGTGCCAGACCCGTAAGACTTCTAGGGAAGAGTCTCAAAAGGTAGGAGTGATCATATGTGACATCCACACAAGCAGTGGTGAATTCTTGTATGTGCTCAATAGGATTACTCTTTCCCTTATACTTAGTGAGGGTAGGGATGACATACCCAGGAGGGAAAGGAGGCATGTATATGCTAGTGTCATATGGGTAAGGATGTAAATCATGTGATGAGTACGTCTTCTTGTTTGACACTTGCATCCCTTCCACTTACTTTTGTAGGGAAACTAATTGAGCAATCAAGGCGTTTATTACGAGATTGTTGGAAACATTGTAATGAGGTCTGATATTTGTGTTGTGTGGTCCCATTTTTTTTTGAGATAACATGTTTTTGTTTGAAACGTTTTGCGTATGTGGTGGATTTTGATTGTATCCATGAGTATGAATGTGTGATATGTAAATTGGGATGTGAGAAGTGGTTGAGCTATGTTGCATTAGTTGAGTATGTTTTCCGTGTAAATTTTGGTTGCCAAAAAAGGATCCACGTGTGTAGCCATATGATATGCTAAGAGGTTTTGTCATTTGTGATCCTTGCCCTTGTTGAAAAGGATTATAACCATGTGAAGTGTTTGTATTTTGACTATGTTTCCTTGGATGAGAACCTTCTTGCATTAGTTCTACCAAGGATGTTAGATGTGGATGCCCCTATGGCCTGAGATGATGACCCAAAGGGAGTAAATGTTGAGCCAAAGGGTTGTGTTGTGAATAATGGTTGTGATGTGATTTGTGTCATGGGTTGTGACATAGATTGTGTCACAAAGATGGATGAAGTGTTGATAGTTGTGGTACTTTGGGTTGTTGTTCCAATGGATATGGAAGTGTTAGGTTGTGGTGTAGATTGTCCTTGGATTTTTTGTGTGTTGTTCTTGGGTGACATTGCTGCTCGTAAGGTATTAACATCAAATACTTGAGGTAGTTTGACTCCTTCATGTAAAAGCTTGGCTAAATATTGTTGGGGGTCCAACATGACAAATTTGTCCACAAGAGAGGCAACATCAAGATTTTGTGTGACAGCCTCTAATTCTTCTATGAACACATTTCCATCCTTTTCTCTAATAAGGAATTGTTTAAAAGGATTTTGTGTCTTTGGTTGTTTGTAGGATGTAGAGCCCAAGTTGGCATGGTCATGACTCTCAAGGTTGGTATCATTGTGAGGATCATTAGTGGTATTGTCAAAGTTGAGGGTGCTAGTGTAATTGTAAAGGTCATCATCGTCATGAAAAACATCCATTGCTCGACGTTTCTTTTGCAATCTAGTTTCAACCATATAAGACTTTCTCAAAATGAAGGTGAAAAGTATGAGACTAAGACTATGTTTTTGGTATTTTTGAAATAAGGTATGCCTAAAGGTAATGCAACTATTTTTTTGGTATTTTTGGTATTTTGAGGATTAAAGATGTCTACTGTATGCAACAAGACTAAAAGTGATAATGATAATGTTGGATGTTATAAAAATGCTCTTTTTTGGTCTAAAATGTTGTGGTATGAAGGATGCAAATGACTAAGAGGTGACGAATAGCTATAGTGAACTTGAGGGATTAAACACTTTTGAAAGATGTAAGAATAGGATCACTAACCATCCAAGGGTAAACCAATGTTTCAACTAGGATTTTCAAATGGCATTTTTCTAGGACAAGTGAAAAGAATGACAAGGTGAGTTTCCCAACTAGAATCGTGAGTAGGAAATTATCACCAAAATGATAAAGGACTAAGTTAAAAAGTGACTTGGTCAAATGACAATCTTTTGTTGAAGTAATGATTTGTACTAACGTATAAAGAGTTCTTCTATCATAAAATCCACAAGGTGCCAAACCTAAAATTTTGAGAAAAAGGTAACCTAATGTGATGTTGGGATATGCAAGTAATGAGGATGCTAAGGTACCTAAAATGGTGACCTAATAATGGAATGATGATATGCAAGGTGAATGGAGCAAGTTTCTGGTTTTAAACAAGAATCACAACAAGAATTTGATCTGAAAATGGATCTCAAAGGTTTGAATCTGATTTTGGAAAGAGTTTGACCTGATTTTGATTATTTTGTTTGAAAATGTTGCTTGGTCTGAAGCTGTGAAGTGTTGCAATTTTCAGGTGTAAGGTTTATTTGCTTATTTATTTGAAAGACACACACATAAAACATAATGTCTTGATTTTTTTTATTGTGAATGTTGTTTGACTGTTGCAATAAACAAAAACATTCTAATACAAATCCTAGGCTAGTAGAGACAATATTTGTTGGGTTCCCACTTGGAATTCTCCAACTGCACCTATTCAAAGCAAATAGCTTAGAATTTTGGTGGCACCGGATCCCCTCCACGACACTCACTTCTTAGGTGCACCAAACTTTGAATTCCTAGACCTGAAGATCTCAAGGAATTTGCTATCTCAGCTTTGAACTACGACAACGTGGGACAGCTTCAGAGGTCTGACCTCCTACGCTAGCAAATAGAAGGATTTTGGCTACTAAAAACAAGAGGTTTCTAGTAGGGGATTACCGTGCACAGAGTGAGCCCGTCTGTAATAACCTAAGAACTAGGAGGCCCACTCCCACTCTCATCACCAGCAAGTCTTGAGGATCGAGGGTCTCGCAGCTTGGCTTTGAATGACGCTAGCCACTCCTTAGGGTACAAATTTCTTTCTCCCCCCTTTGATATAGCTTGCCAAAAAAAATCTTGAGGTCAAACCTTGGGGTGATGAAATTCCCAGGCAAGCCTCTACTAAAAATAAAAAAGGATACCAATTTGTATTTCTCATCACCCAGAATCACACAAGTGCGCAAGGGGAGAGGATACGTACACACTAGCTCGGGTAACACATAATGTGCAAGCGCACCAAACATGACAAACAAAGTTCTTTTAAGCACCAATTGAATTGTGATCTAATCTAAAAAAAGAAGACACAATGTTTCAAGATTAGATTCTTTGACAATTGAACCTGCAACACGTTGATTAGTAGTTTGAGTCAATATTCTTCAACAAACGATTTTTTTTTTTTTCAAGTCTTTGACATGCGAACCTGCACAAAAGCCCAGTCAACAAAATTAGCTCTGAAATTAAAAAAGTAAACTAAAAAGAAAAATGACATTTACTCTAGAATCTAATTAATCTAAATTAAAAGTTTAAATCTAAACTAAATTTAAATATAAATTAGAATTAATTCTAAACTAAATTAATTCTAAACTAAATTAATCCTAAATTAAATTAAATCTAAATTCTAAATTAAATTAAAAGTTAAATATAAATTAAATTAAAATTAAAAGTTAAATCTAAATTAAAATTCAAGTCTAACTAAAAAACCAAATTGTAAATTAAAATTAAATCTAACTAAAAATTAAATCTAAATTAGAATTAAAGCTAACTAAAAATTAAATCTAAATTAGAATTAAAGCTAAGTAAAAATTAAATCTAAATTAAAAATCAATTTTAACCAAAAATCAAATCCTAAATTAAAATTAAAACTAAATTCTAAACTAAGTCTAAATTAGAAATAATTTCTAAATTAAATTTAAACTAAATTAATCTAAAATCTAAATCTATCTAATTTAAAGTTAATCTAAATTAACAAAAGCAAAAGCAAAACTAAAACTAAAATCTAAATTAAAACTAAAATTAAAATCTAAAATAAATTAAAACTAATTCTAAACTAAAAATCAAATCTAAACTTCATGCAAAATATATATAGAAACCTCATGCAAAACTAGATTGCAAATTGAAATGACATGATTGTAGGATATGCTCAAATTGTAAAGTTGTGATTGTAGGATTCTTTCAAAATGTAAGGAAAGTCGTGATTGGAATATGCTTGAAATGGAATGTTGTGATTGCAGGGATGTTGTGATTGTAGGATACGTTCAAAAGGTGATGTGATTTCAAAGAAAACTTTCTTTATCTAGCAGGAAGTTACCGACTATGCATATATGTGGAAAGGGAAAGAACTTATCTGCAATCAATTTTAGTTAACCAACTCATCTATTTGGACTGAAAGAACATTGAATACAGATGTATCTTATAATTTTATCAAAGTAGAGCCTCTTTGAAAAGAAATATTATTCAACCATGAAACCTACGCAAGTTGCACTAACTCAACATTTGCTTAATATCTCTTCAGATAATGGAGGGGCGATGTTATCTAACGTTGTCTTTGAAGGAATACATTGTTCAATGTTATCTAACATTATATTTGAAGGAATGTTTCGTTCAATTAAAGTTGGGAGAGAGAAAGGGCTATGGTTGCAAAGCAATTGAGGAGAAATTGATTCAAATAGCTATGTACAAAACTCGAAAGCCTGATACCAACTCCTTTTTCAAAGGTTCACAAATTACAAGACAATGAGTGGTAATGGGTAGAGGAATTGTCATCCAAATGTAAATATTATCAAAAACCGATGTCAACAGTCTAGTGAAGCAAGGAATTTTGAAAATGAGCACAAAAGCACACTTAATATCCTAAACCAAAGTCTTTAGAATTCCACCAAAAGTTTTAGAACATATCTTGCAAGTAGAAAATTGAATTCAAAACATTTCTTGCAAACATAAATTTACTGAGGAACCAATGCTAATTTACTTTCACACAACAAACAAGGTTGTTAATTTTCTTTGAGTATCACTCGAGTATTCTATTTGGGATTTTCATTTTTTATTTTATTTTTTATTTTTTTGGTTGTATATTGAGTAACTAAATGTAGGTGTTAGGACAGCAATACATGGAGGAAAAATCTGAATGTGAAACTCAAGAAGAAGCAAATTCCTTATCTCTTACACAAGCATTGACAGTGCCTGTACCTATTCTAGTATCAAGGTTCACATTATTCTCCAGTAACAAGCAATTTTTTGCAAATATTACAAATATTTAAGGCAACTCCAAATATAATGGAAAATGATAAAATGATACTGCAAATATAAACTAAAATATTTAAGGAAACTACAAATACAAACGATTCTGTAAAACTATTTTCCCAAGCATTCTTCACGTTGGGTTCACCATTATTTTTATGCTAAAAATGAAAAGGTTGATTTAATCTATAAACCCAAATCAAAATTCTACCATAACTCCAATGAAGCTTTTCTTAAATGAAAACACATGTAAAAATGAAACTAAACTATGCAAAATCCAAAGCACATGCATTCAAAAGAAAATCAACTCCATTGTTCTTCCATTCACCAAGATCTTGACTTATGCATTTGGTGCTCTCAAATTTTTGCAAGCACAAATGCAACAAGAGGCTATGATGAAAGGAAGAGAGGATTATACAATCAAAATTGAATCTCGAAATTGAATGTGCTTTTTGGTGAGAAGAGGGGGTTTATATAAGTTTCCTAATGGGGTAGATTCAAGTTGCGAGAGAGATGTGGGATAAAAGAGTGAAATGAAGATTATCATAATTATCCCATATTGCTTAGTCAAATGAAATTGATGGGAATGAGAAAGATAAATGAGATGATTTATGATATGATGTAGGTTTAGGAATTATATTTTAAAGTGAATCTGTGAATTTAAATGAACGATTTAATGAATTTATGTATTTACATGATTTAATGAAATATGTAAATGGATAAAGATTAATGTGATATGGATGAAAATGATATTTTAATGATTATGCAAATTGAATAATATGAAATGTTTTATGGATAAATGATTGATAAATGATTATGCAAATGGATAATGGTTATGAATGAGTAAATTCTTATAATATGTTAATGATTTAAATGAATTGATGAATGAATAGAAGAAAATATTAAATGAATCAGTTAAACAAATAATAATATCCATTTAATTAATAAATGAGAAATAGGAGCATTGTGAGGACAACTTTTGAGTGTCTACAAGACCAATTAAATTTTTTTGCTTCCTCTCATGGTAGGCAGAGATAGATTTAAGCTTTTTCTCTTGCTTGATTACTTTTTCATACACTAAGTCCATAGTAGTAGGACCGTGTACATCTACCTCTCCTTAGATTTAAGCATTAAGGCCCAAAATGAACTTTCTTAATCAAAACTGCTCATCCTTCTGATACTAAGGTACATATTTTAGAAGAGGAGTGAATTTCTCCCAATACTCATTTACTAAGGAATATCCTTGCTTTAAATTTTGAAAGTCCATGAGCTTTTAATCAAAGTAAAACTGTGGTAGCCACCACTTCCAAAAAATTTCCACAAATTCATCCCAAGTGAGACTTAAGGAACTTAATCCAAGCTCCATTTTCTTATTCATCCACCAAGTGGATGCTTCATCAACTAGTTGAAAGGCTCCCCATATGGCCTTGGTTATTTTTGAGTAATTTTTAATCTCAATATATTTCTCCATCTCTACAAGCCATTCTTCAGTTGTATCCCTGCTATTGGTTCCCTTAAACTTAGGAGGGGTGACCTTCCTCATATCCTATTATAATTCATTAGCAAGCCATTTCCTCTTGCTTCCCTCAAATCTAGTTTGAAATTTCTCATTATCATAATTTCCTGAATTTCAATTACCATTGGATTTCTCTCCCTCTTCATTCAGAACCTCTTGTTTTGGTATTCCCACACCTCTCACCACTTGCTCGAGGTTGAAAATTCTATCCCTTGTTTCATTCATCATATCCAAAATTTGGTCCAATTTAGCCCCAAAGTTTTCTACAGGTTGACCCTCCTCTTAGCTTTCCCCAAGGTTGGTTCTTGTTCTAACCATTTCTACATTAAAGTAGCTTTTCCACTTGGAGGTGCCATTTCAATTAGTTCCTATGAAGGTTTACTTAACATTCTAAAACCTTTCATTAACCAAGATTCATATAAAATAATTTTCTAAATCATAATTTTACTAGCTATACTAGGAGAAATAATTTTTTTGTTGCATCGATATCAATTAAAATTGAAATGGGTGTGCCAAACAAAGTACCTGGGATTTCTATGAGAGTAATCTCAAACTCCGTGTGTTGGTTGTCTAGCACTGCATAAATTTTCTATTGGAATGTTCATATACCACATGTAACATGTTTGATGGTTTACCTAAAGTTTTAACCTATGATTAACCCATATGTGAATGAACAATTTAAGTTCCAAGACACAGTAATAAATTTTCTCCATAATTTCTATTTCAATAATAAAGATGCACATTTGAAATAAACCCATTCCAAATTCCCATTACATTTCAATAATAAAAGATGCATATTCGAAATAATCCCATTTCAAATTTCCATTGCATTTTAATATAGTACATTACATAATTCCAAGTAATGATTACATATTCATTTACATTTTTCATAAAGATATAAGATCATGATTACATACATAGCTTTCAATAGCTCAATTGAATAAAGTACAAATGGTCTAGATGTCCTTGTTGGCATACATCCTCAAATTTTGGTTGCCTACTACATGATGGAGAGCATCACCCAAGTGCTTTTCTACCAACCACGGACTTACTGCGGTCTCCTGCACATCTACCATACTAGTAAGAGGGCCCTACCCTTCAATGAAGTGTTTGGTCTGGTATCCCTCATAAATGATAATAGCCTACCCGAGCTTAGCATTGTGTCCTACATAACTAGAGCTACCATATAGGGATACCCACCTACATGCATGACATTCCCAACCTAAATATGCAACCCTGGCCCATAGTGAACCAATAGTGTAATCAATGGCTACTTACACTACTTTGGCCAAAGAATTGATCATTTCAAACTCACTTTTTAAGAGTGGTGTCTCACCTCTATGAAGTGGACATTGTATTTTCACCCACCCTATTGCTTGATTTGGTAAATATTATGACCATATTAACTCATAATAAGTCTACTCCATATCATGATTACATCCTAAAAGGATATTATAATCCAAGTGACCTAACTGGCCTGCTAGGTTACTCCCAACCTTAGTTTAACTTAAACCCAAGGACTAACCTCATTAACCATAAAGGTTTACCTAGCATCATAAGCTAACAATTTCAAGATAGCACATCAATGTAATATCAATTCCCATGCTACATGTGAGCATGCATAAGGTCTATAATAACCTACATATTATAATAATACTCTGTGTTTATCTTTATTTAGCAAACTCAACCACATATTTCCAACATAATGGATGAATATATAAATATCAACCAATAAGGTTTCAGAAAAATAATAAATTACCAAAGATCATATAAATTCACGGAGATAAGAATCCATCAAAGTTCATGCAAGCAAGCTCAACATAACACATAATCATCTTTCCCTCAAACACTTGAAATAATAGGCATATATGGTATCAAACATTTAAAAGAATAGAGAAGTAAAACTAGCATGCCTGGAAAATAGCTCCCAATATATAATTTTCCTCCTAATCTTGGTGCCAACACTCTATTTGTTGCTCCTTCTCCTTTTAGCTTGCTCACCAATCTATCTGTAAATCCAAACACTCTAACTCTTTCAATGAAATACTCTTTCTCTCACACTTCTCCTCAATGCTCAAGAACTCAACTTATGCTCACAAAATTCTATAACAAATGAATTGCAACAATGAAAAGAATGAATGCCAAAACCCAAAAGACTATCCTCTATTTATATAAAACATTGAGAAGATTAATGTTACAATTAAGTTCTTAAATCTGCCACCTTTTCTCTTCTATTTGTCACCACTTAAACAACAAAACCAAAATTCTCCTCTAAATTAGTCAACTAAGCCAATCTAAGTCAAAGTGGATACTCAAATAACTAAAATGCAAACCCATAAATAGTCCCAACAACTTTAGCCTCTTTACCATGGTTGTAGCCTTTATAAACTGTCAACATTAGCTCTTTTACTCAATCAAATGCAGAAATGATGTCCTACGGGTTTCTTATTGCATTTTGGTTGTTGGTTGCTTGCCACAGCAAATTGACCTCTTCCTTTATCTTCAACTAGCTCGTGGCTTGACCAATTCTTATGTTTCCATATAGTTGTGTGTGGATTTTCAACTCTCAACTTTGGCTTTTATTTGCATTCTTCCACTTATCATGGTGCAACATAATGTTTTTTAAAATTCCTTTCAAATGTTTCCCATGCACTTTCACTTATGTGCATTCACTTGCAATTATAATCCTCACGTATACGTGAGTATATGCATAACATATAGTTTATACTTTGTTGGCTTTATGCAAGTCATTCACTATTTATTTGGTTCGCATTATATACGCGTTGAAGTTTACTTTATAACATATATATATATATATATATATGTACTCATGTACATATATATTAATACATATGTACTCATATACATATATATTACATACATATATCATTATTTTAATATTCATAATAAACACATATTTATGTATTCATTGATCAGCATATATATAAAATATATATATATATATATATATGTCCAATTGATATCCTCATGTATATGATGTATTTGTGCATGAGTATGCATAAGTATTTCTACTTATGTATGTTCACACATGTATATGCTCACATGCATGAGTTATTGCTTTCACATACATATATACATTTAATGTATATACTTATCGATTAATATATATAAATATAAATACACAAAGAAGAACTTAAACTCAATACAGAGATTTAGTCACATAATTCAAACATAAGAAACAATCAAGAAATCAAAGACTAATACCAAAATAATTTCAAATCATCCCCCAAAATATAATTGAAGGTTTACTTACTAATTCCCAAACTAACTCAACTCAACTAGACCAAACTAGGATGTGAGTGTGTGATAACTCAAGTAGGTACATTAGGGGTTACCAAACCAAATTCCTCTCTTGTGTGATACTCCCCCTCTCTTCTTGGAGGCTCGAAACTTTTCCTGCATCCAAATTAGTGCATCACAATAGAAGTTAGTTGATAACATAACATCCATATGCATCATATATCATTTACATTATCAAAGCATTAATATAATCACATTACAATACGTATTCACTCATTGCATTTTTCATCAAAATATACAAAAAATAATCATGTATTAAATAATTTTAACTCATCAAAGTAATAGTAAATAGGTAATAGCATAATGGGGTGTGACACTTGGCTTTGGCACAAAAGGTTAAGACACATGAATTTTGATGATATTGTAAAGATTAGCTCAAAAGGGTTGGTTGAACGAGATGTGCTAAAGATTAAGAAACCTCAATCAACTAGCTACAAACCATGTCATGAAGGGAAGCAGATAAGAAGCAAACATCTTGCTAAGGAGTATTCCACATCAAAACAATTAGATTTGGTTCATACATATCTGTACAAACCAATGAGGACTAAGAGTCCACAAGGAGGAAGGTATTTCATGATGTTGATTAATGATTATACTATGATGACTTAGATAACATTTTTGAAAGAAAAGTCAGAAGCTTTTGAAAATTTAAAGGAATTCAAAGCATTGGTAGAAAATGAAACCAAAAGGACAATCAAATTTTTGAGATCAGATAGAGGTGGAGAATTTACTTCTAAGAAGTATGACAATTTCTATGAAGAACATAGGATCCAAAGGTGGTTTTCTACTCCTAGAACTCTACAACAAAATGGAGTTTCAAAAAGGAAGAACTATGACATGTCAATAAAATCTACCAGATATGTACTGGAGAGAAGCTACACATACAGTTGTGTATATTTTGAATAGAGTTTAGGTCAGACATAAGACTGAGAAGACTCCATATAAGCTATGGAGAGGAATACCGACATCAGTAAGGTAGCTCATAATATTTGGGAGCAACTGCTACATCAAGAGAGATGAAGGGAGTTTGGGTAATTTTTCAACTACATATCAGATGAAGGCATTTTTCTTCATTATTCTTTAAGAAGTAAAGCTTTTAGATGTTATTGTTACCAAATTTCTCTCACAACTCAATTTGGTAGAGCTGAAACAGTTGGTTGCATTTAAAAGAGAAGGGTATTCAAACACTTATGCTAAGCTAAATTATTGCACAATAGGGATGCTTTCAAATGGATTTCAATTTTTATTATGCAATATTTTACTACATAAAGGAATTGCATAGATTGCATAATATTGTTGTCCTTCATTCATTTTGCAAAGGAGTTATACAAAAGATTGTATACAATGTTGTTGTTTCATACATTGAAAGAAAAAGAATGTTTGAATGTCCCACACAAGTCGTGGGAGTAACTGATTGGATGATATAAGAAACAGATTAAATAACTTAAAAGAAATCATATAGGAGAAGAGGGATCTATCATTGCCTAAATGATAAACTCCACAGCTTGTCAGTTATATATTCATCTCGCTCCACAGCTTCATTGATGTTAGTAATAAATATCTGCAAGAGTCAAGAAAAGGTTTTGTTAGAGCTCAGGATTCCCAAACTCTTGCATTCCTAACTAATAGATATTCAATCTATTTCCTATTGGCATCAATACAGAAAAGTAAAGCATCTTAGTTTAGCAATCCAAAATCATGGAGATCAGAATAAAGATAGGTTATTCAGTCATCAAGAGAAGCTCAAACTTCTTATTTTTTCCTAACATTTTGTTGAATGTGTAGGTGCAAGTGAAGACATGTCATTCATATCAGCAAGTTGTCATTTACATAATCAATAAAGGAAGAAATAAATGCATCATTGCCCATCCATGACTATCAAGTCAAGGGTACAATGATGCTAACCCCTTCACCTTGAAATGATAGTCACAAATGAACAAGTATGTGGAGAAAAATGTGGCTCCCACAAGGGTTGATCCAAGCATATTGTCACTATTCTCTTAGGAAATAATTCTCTTTTACATCAATATTTAATCTCAGTTGCATTGGTGTCAAAATATCTTCTTGTTTTACGAAGGGGAAGTCATGAGTACAATCAAAGACAGTCATGATAGGACAGTGAGAGGCCGATAGGACAACATAGTGGATGAGCTTCAAGTAATGAGCAATCTAGCTCAATAGGACAACAGTATGGCATTGAAGAGAATAGCAGCTTGAACATTCACTTTTATTAACATTTAAGAGAGATACTCAAATGAATAAGAGTAAATGCCATTCCTAGTTAAAATGGATATAGTGAAGTGACTGGACATTTGATCAAACATTCATTGTTGACATGTTAAAGAACTATCTCATACAAAAGATAAAGGCAGTCATAAAGCCTCAACAAGCGCAATCACCATAAGCATGGTGATGAAGGAGAACGTTATGAAACCATTGTCAAGGGGTAGATCTCACCTTTTTACAAAGAAAATGGTGATTGAAGACATAAAATAAATGTAAAATCATAAAGGAGAGAGTTATCAAGTCAAGAAAAGGACAACTACAAAGGTGCAGATTTCTAGTTCGAGAGTTTCGCAATATAAAGTTATTAAGGACAGTTATGACTATTCAATACATTGATCTTTATGAGGCATTCAATCTCAATAAGGATGGTTCACCATTGCCAAATGATAAGAATAGTCACATAGATAAACATGGTAGCAATGTGGAAGGAAATAGGGAGCACAAGAAAAGCAATGGACTATGCATTAAAAGTGGAGAAATGACATGAAAGAATGGTTCTATAGGCTTGAAGGGAGCAGAACTATCAAAATATTGTTAAGGAGATAGTGGAAATCAAAGAAATAATAATGCATAAGCTTGACAAACAGTCCATGCAAGATAAGATACCAAGGAGCAAGGAACTTATTATTAACATTGACAAACTTTCTAAGGCAGTAAATAGCCTGTAAGGGGGAATATTGCCATGAAGGAGGTGACAATAAAGTTAAAGCATAAAAAGACATTGGACAATATATAATACATGACAGTCCTTGAAAATTAGCAAGATTGTATAATGAAAAAATAAGAAGGTGGTTTTGTGTGTAAGGAAAGATCCTCCAAGTATAGTGGTAGCACTAGGGTGATGACATGGAATGTTGTAGATGCTCATTTTGAGTGCCCATGGTAGCATTGACTTGCATAATTCAGACTAGAAAAATACAGTCATGTTGAGGGATAGTGTATCTTCCTGATCACTGTGTTATGGAGGTAGCAAAAGGAGGTATAGTTCGGACAGTCTAAATTGAGGGTTCCATCACAGTTTTGATGAAAGGTAATTCCCATAAAGCTAAAGCACTTATTATTGACAACCATGTTTTTCCATGATGGTGAAGTACTCCAATCAAGGAATAGTAGAGAAGGCAGTCACTTTCATAGTGATGTCATGAGCATATTGCAAAAGTGTTGAAAAGGGAAGTTTTGATACAGGGCATCAATGGAATCATTCATAGATTAAATCTATCAGCAAATAAAAGAAAGTTTACATCATTTCTCTTACAAGGGACAGTGAAAATCCAAGAATACTTTCAAAGTGGACCCACGGCCAAGAAAATGGGATACCCAAACATTTTGAAACATATCAAGATTCAAGCAAAAAAAAAAGGCACGGCCTATCATACAGAGAAGGAAACAAAGCATCTACTCTCAACTTGCAAGGAGGTCTAATATCTATAGCTATTGGTGTTGCGGCTCAGCTTTCCATTAAAACAGGTCAATTGGTCACAATAAAGAAAGTTCTTAAAGAAAAAAACCATTGTTTACTTTTGAAGAAGAGCATCTTATATTACACCAGAGAGCAAATGATAATAATGAAAAAATTGTCCTTTTGAAGCCGCTCAATGTTAGCTTGTGCAATAAAATAGTAGAGTAAAGAACGACTTACCTAGCCTAGCTTGCAACTCCTAGAAACTCCAAGTGAAACCATAGCAGTGGCGGTACTCACAAAAGTGAAGTCTAAAGCTTGAGCAAAACAAGTGAACTGAATTAAAGTCAAAGAGGCTATGAGTGATTTTTTTTTAGGGTTTTCATTTTACTTTCATATGTTTGGCCGACCCCTATGGGGTATTTTTTTCACTTTCATTTAAAACTCTTTGTGCAAGATTAATACCATGCTAAGGTTTATGTTAGCCTTAATAGCCTTTGCATGATCTAGTCGACCCTTGTTTATGCATTGATTTGAAACTAAAATTGAAAATGTAAAGAATATTGTGGTAATAGTTTATAAATTACATCAATATATGTCATGTAAGTGCAAAAATAAAAGGCAAATGTATAAACATATATTAAGGTAGCTCTTACTTTAATATTTGTTCAAATTTTTAACCCCAGTCCCAAATCATGCAAAAAAATATGAAGGGGGATTAACTCGAGACCTTTTGGTGTGAACTAAATCATGCAAAATAGAGAATGCCAATTAACTGATAATGCAAAATCAAAAGGAGTGAAACTGAAGATTACTTTCATACAAGGTTCATGCACTGGATTGAGATAAAGTTGAGTTTCAGTGAGACTGAAGTATTCACATGCACCTCACAATACTTGGAGTCTTTTTTCTTTGACTTTCAGTCAGATTTGAGTCTTTTTAGGAACCTTTTTGGGTCGACCATCATGTAGACTGAGTTTACAACTATTTGAGCCCAGTTTATATCTATTGTGGGCCCCCTTTTCGTGGCTTTTCTCTTTTGCTCGTGAGAGGCATTTGAGAAGATATTTTCACTTTTAGTTAGCTGCTAGTTCCGCCTCCTAGTTCTTTGGAGCCATCTATTGTATATATTGAAAAAGACTTAATCTTTTTTCTTAGTTCAAGCTTCTTTGCCTTTGCATTCTACAAAGAGAGATTAGTTTTGTAACTCATTATTTTACACAGTTATTAATATACAACTTTTACAAGTTATTTGACATTATTACTTACAAATTTTCCTTCATTTCTTATTAAAATCAAGTGTTAACCTTCTCACTTTTAGGTGTTTTGTCTTTCTGAATGATTTGGATGCAAATTTAATGAGTTTTAATCTCAAACCCTTTCAATTTCTATCTCATTCATGGATGCTTGTACAGGAAAGCAATTTTAATTGCAGGTTGTAGGTTATGTTGATTTATCTTCTCCTTCAAGTTGTGAAAACATCATTTTCCTTCATAAAGGATAGATTATCAGGCCTTTTTGTGAAACACTTATGTGATTAGATTGTCCAATTTGAGTTGTGAAAATATTTTTTTATGAGAAATAGTTCTGAATCAAGCTGCTCATTGTTTATATTTAGGTGCATCACCATATTTTCAAGTTCAATTTTATCAAATTCATTTCAATTCCTTTTATCCTTTTTCCATCAAAAAACCATTTATTCATTAGAAAATCATAAGGGAGCCAGCCCATAATCTGGAGATTCATCTTCACTATGAGCATACCCACAGGCTCGAAGATGTTTCCATGTTTCACGAGATTGTTGAGCATATAAACTTAGCATCTGGGTGCAATCTCAAGTGACAACAATTTTTGGCATGCTTGGTGGGACTCTGAAGCTCACTTCAAAGAAAGAATTCAGATTGCAAGTTGTTGTTCTGGTATATACAATAGTGTTTTTACCTTTTAGAGGTTGTAATTTATACCTGGCGACTCAAAGTTCAATCTACTGGTTTCAAGCAAACAAAGTGCTAGTATGTTTCATTTTTACAAAATAAAGTTGATTCACTTTGATTTCAAGAATTTTTTTGGGTTTCAAATGCTTAAACATGTCAGGTTTTCATGAAAAAAGCATATTTCCACCTTCGTTTCATGAGAATTCTACCTACCCATCACCTTATTAGCCATATCAGGCCAATCATCCTGTTGGTTTTATCCCAAGCAACCATGCAAAAATAGTATATCAACATGCTCGACATGCTTACCTCCCATCCACCCCTGCTCAACCTTCATATCAGCATTCATATATCCAAAATTAGCCTCAAGAAACATCTTTGATGTCAAATCAGTTCAAACACTCTCCTAATCATCTCCAAGATTTGGAGGTTAGGGATATAAAGAATAGCATGAATGACATCAAAGACACATTATTAGACTTCACAAAGCAAATAGAAGAAATCAGGAGGCAACAAGAGTATGATCAACAATAGGAAAAGATGGCTTATTAGGCCTATCTCTATGAGCAAGACTTGTTGATGCAAAGAAGACAATATGAAGAAGATCTTGCTGCTAAGGAAAATCAAATTAGAATATTGGTTGCCCAAGCACCAAGGATGGAAACCCAATCAGTTTCTTGCATAAAACATCAGCCAACAGAGGAAGAAGTTTCTAAGGCTTCTATTCAATCTCCAAGTAAGTCTTCTAGATTTGACATTCCAAGTTATAGGGGTAATAGTCATGACAATGTTAAAGATCAGCCCCTATAGGAGCTCATGAATGAACAAAATATGTCAAACCAATCCATTAATCCTCAGTTTCAGTCATATCAAGAGCCTGAACTAAATAATCAAAGTATTGAATAGTCATGGCGACCTTCTTGGACCAAGCATCCTAATTATAAAATGCCAAACCTTGGTAAGGCTATTCCTCATATATTAATTCAAGATCAAAAAGAGGAAAGAGTTGTAGAATATAGGTTGATCAAAGCTCCAAGTTGGTGTAATGAACAAGAGGAGTAGGAATTTTTTGTTGTTTGCATTGTGTCCCCAGCTCAAAATAACAATAGTACATGTGAAGAGGATGTTGGATCAAACTTGCTACTAAACCCCTTGCATTTTGATTCATTTGAAAAAAATTCTAATGTTGTTTATAAGATGAATAAAAGCAGAGTACAGGGATTTCCAATTAAATATCTTCACTTCCAAAGACAAGATGCCCAAGTTTCACTGGAGAAGGCACCACATGAGGAGGAACAATTGGTTTTTTTGTTTGACCAACTACCTAGTTTTATTGAGCAAGCTAAAGAGAGCACATAGGTACCTAACTTACCAGCTAATTTGGAACACCCAGAAGATATTGCAGAACATGATGTATTGTTGGTTCATGATGATATTGATGTCTCAATCTATATAAGATAGCAAGAGGTTAGTCCTATTTTGGAGGTTAATGAAAATAATCTACATGAAGTTTCCCAAATTGAACAAGTGAGTAGATCAGAACTTTTGTTTCAAAAGAATGATCTTAAATCTAAGGTAAGCCCTCTCATGCCACAAAGTAATGAAGATTATGAAGAAACCCTATTTTGGAATGATCTTGAATCTTTATTTCAAGCTTAGATGGCAAACAAGATCAAATTGAACATGTTTATGTAAAGAAAATAGAAAGTGGATCTCATAATTTTTTTGAATTGTTTGATGAACTTCCTCAATTTGTCGATGAAAATGAGGATATAACATGCATGATAGCATCTATGCCTGGTATGGAACAACTAAATGATAAAACTCATTTAGATTTAATGCAAAGTTATGAGTTAGATGAGAACATGATTTCAAGTATCATAGAAGTTTTTTGTTCTAACATAGATGATAAACTAGTACTATATGAGCCAGCAGCATGTGATCAGCCTATTCAGGTCAAAGAGGCAAGTATTCCTTCATTTCATTCATGTGAGCTAACTCTTTTAGATCAAATTAAAATTGAGATAGAAGATGTAACAACAAATCTCAATCAAGAAACCAACAGTAAAAATTCAAGTTTCATCCTTTCAAGAGGATGCTCGATCAGATATTTAGTTGACAAAGAGCTAAATAAGAATACACATGCTATTGTTCACCCAATGAGTAGGTTGCAGCCTTAGAGCAGCTGAATCAAATCACCTATTCACCCCATAACAACAATATCTATAATCAGGTTCAAATGGTAAGTTTTTTTTGTTCTTCATGAAGTTCTACAACATTCTATAAGGTATGTTCCTATGGGTCTTAGCTTATCAGTACTAAATCACCTCGCAGAGCAGCCTTTCTTTATTAGAAAGGGAAGTTATTTCTCACAACCAATGAATGGTCATGTTTGAGCACTACCACTGCTAGTTAGTGTAGGGTAGGGTAGAGGTTTTCAATTAATAAGTGCTCTAGGCACACTTCATTTCAGTTATGTTTGTTTTCTAATAAGTGCAAATGTATTATTTTTTGGCCCTGTCTTAAACAATTTCGTGATAGTTTGTTTTCTGTTTTGTTTTGTTGTTATATAGTTCCTAAAAATTGAGTTACAATGGTTTTCTAAGTTTGAGGGGGGCATAATTTGACTCCATGCCCAATGGATTATTTAGCCAACTGGTCTAGCATGCTTAGTAGGCAAGCATTCAATAGAAATCGCCAGAAATGCTACCAAATTTCTCTCTCATAGCTCAATTTGGTAGAGCTAAAATAGTTGGTTGCATTTAAAAGAGAAGGGAATTCAAATGCTTCTACTAAGCTAAATTATTGCACAACAGGGATGCTTTCAAATGGATTTCAGTTTTTATTATGCAATTTTTTACAACAAAAAGGAATTACATAGATTGCATAATATTTTTGTCCTCCATTCATTTTGCAAAGGAGGTATACAAAAGATTGTATATAATGTTGTTATTTCATACATTGAAAGAAAAAGAATGTTTGAATGTCCCACACAAGCCCTGGGAGTAATTGATTGGATGACATAAGAAACAAATTAAATAACTAAAAAGAAAGCATATAGGAGAAGAGGGATCTATCATTGCCTGATTGACGAATCCCACAACTTGTCAGTTATATCTTAATCCTGCTCCATAGCTTCGTTGATGTCAACAATGAATATCTACAAGATTCAATAAAAGGTTTTGTCAAAGCTTAGGATTCCAAAACTCTTACATGCCTACTAACAAATATTCAATCTATTTCCTATTGGCATCAATATAGAAAAGTAAAGCATCTCATTTTAGCAATCCAGAATCATGGAGATCAAAATAAAGAGAGGTCATTCAATCATCAAGAAAAGCTCAAACTTCTTATTTTTTCCTAACATTTTTTTGAATGTGTAGGTACAGGTGAAGACATATCATTCATATCAACAAGGTGTCATTTACATAATCAATAAAGGAAGAAATAAATGTAGTGTTTCCCATCCATGACCATCAATTCAAGGGTGCAATGATGCTAACCCCTTCACCTTGAAATGATAGTCATAAATGAACAAGTATGTGGAGAAAAATGTGGCTCCCACAAGGGTTGAGCCCAACATACTATCATTGTTCTCTTAGGAAACAATCCTCTTTTACATCAATATTTAATCTCAGCTGCATTAGTGTCAAAAGATCTTATTTTATGAAGGGGCAGTCATGAGTACAATCAAAGACAGTCATGATAGGACAGTGAGAGGATTGCAAGACAGCATAGTGGATGAGCTTCAAGTAATGAGTAATTTAGCTCAATAAGACAACAATATGGCATTGAAGAGAATAGCAACTTGAGCATTCACTTTTATTACCATTTAAGAGAGATACTCAAATGAATAAGAGTAAATGTCATTCCTAGTTAAAATGGATATAGTGAAGTGACTGGACAGTTGATCAAACATTCATTGTTGACATGTTAAAGAACTATCTCATATAAAAGATAAGGGCAGTCACAATGCCTCAATAAGCACAATCACCATAAGCATGGTGATGAAGGAGAATGTTATGAAACCATTTTCAAGGGGAAGATCTCACCTTTTTACAAAGAAAATGGTGATTGAAGGCATAAAATAAATGTAAAATCATAAAGGGGAGAGTTATCAAGTCAAGAAAAGGACAGCTACAAAGGTGCAGAGTTCTAGTTTGGGAGCTTTGCAATATTAAGTTAATAAGGACACTTATGACTATTCAAGACATTGATCTTCATGAGCCAATCAATCTCAATAAGGAAGGTTCACCATTTCCAAATGATAAGCACAATCACATAAATAAACATGGTAGTGTTGTGGAAGGAAATAGGGAGCACAAGAAAATCAGTGGACTATGCATTAAATGTGGAGAAATGACATGAAAGAGAAAACAACAGTTCTATACACTTGAAGGAGCAGACCTATCAAAATATTGTTAAGGAGATAGTGGAAATCAAAGAAATAACAATGCATAAGCATGACAAACAGTTCATGCAAGACAAGATACCAAGGAACAAGCCACTTTTTATTAGCATTGACAAACTTGCCAAGGCAATAAATAGCTTGTAAGGGGGAATATTTCCATGAAGGAGGTGACAATAAAGTTAAAGCATAAAAAGACATCAAATAGTATATAGTACATGGCAATCATTGCAAATTTGCAAAATTGTACATTGAAGAAATAACAAGAAGGCAGTTTTGTGTGTAAGGAAAGATCCTCCAAGTGTAGTGGTAGCACTAGGGTGTTGACATGGAATGTTGCAGATGCTCATTTTGAGTGCCCATGGTAGCATTGACTTGCATAATTCAGACTAGCAAAATATAGTGATGTTGAGGGAATGTGTATCTTTCCTGATTACTGTGTTATGGAGGCAGCAAAAGGAGGTATAGTGTTGACAATCTAAATTGAGGGTTCCATCACAGTTTTGATGAAATGCCATTCCCATGAAGCTAAGGTACTTATTATTGACAACCATGTTTTTCCATGATGATAAAGTAATCCAATCAAGGAATAGTAGAGATGGTAGTCACTTTCATAGTGATGCCATGATCAAATTGCAAGAGTGTTGAAAAGTGAAGTTTTGATACAAGGCATCAATGGAATCATTCACAGATTAAATCTATCTGCAAATAAAAGAATGTTTTCATCATTTCTCTTAAAAGGGGCAGTGAAAATCCAAGAATACTTTCAAAGTGGACCCATGGCCAAGAAAATGGGATACCCAAAAATTTGTAAACATATCAAGATTCAAGCAAAAAAAAAGCCATGACCTCTCATAGAGAGAAGGAAATAAAGCATCTACTCTCAACTTGCAAGGAGGTCTATTATCTATAGCTATTGTTGTGGTGGCTCATCTTTCCATTAAAACAAGTCGATTAGTCACAATAAAGAAAGTTCTTAAAGAAAAAACCATTGTTTTCTTTTGAAGAAGAGCATCTTATATTACATCAGAGAGTAAATGATAATAATGAAAAAAATGTCCTTTTGAAGCCGCTCAATATTAGCTTGTGCAATAAAATAGTAGAGTGAAGAACGACTTACCTAGGTCAGTTTGCAACTCCCAGAAACTCCAAGTGAAACCCTAACAGTGGCGGCGCTTACACAAGTGAATTATGAAGCTTGAGAAAAACAAGTGAAGTGATGTCAATTCAAAGAGGTCACGGGTGATTTTTGTTTAGGGTTTTCATTTTACTTTCATATGTTTGGCCGACCCCTATGGGTATTTTTTTCACTTTCATTTGTAACTCTTTGTGCAAGATTAATACCATGCTAAGGTTTAAGTTAGCCTTAGTAACTTTTGCATGATCTAGTCAACCCTTGTTTTTGCATTGATTTGAAACTAAAATTGAAAATGTAAACAATATTGTGGTAATAATTTATAAAATACCTCAATATATGTCATGTAAGTGCAAAAATAAAAGGCAAATGTATAAACACATATTAAGGTAACTCTTACTTTAATGTTTGTTCAAATTATTAACCTTGGTGCCAAATCATGCAAAAAAAATTGAAGGGGGATTAACTCGAGACCTTTTGGTGTGAACTAAATCATGCAAAACAAAGAATGACAATGAATTGATCATGCAAAATCAAAAGGAGTGAAACTGAAGATTACTTTCATACAGGGTTCATGCACTAGATCAAGACAAAGTTGAGTTTCAGCGAGATTGAAGTATTCACATGCACCTCATGATACTTGGAGTCTTTTTGCTTTGAATTTCAGTCAGATTTGAGTCTTTTTAGGAACCTTTTTGGGTCGACCATCATGCAAACTGAGTTTACAATTGTTTGAACCCAGTTTATATCAATTATGGGGCCCCTCTTTGTGGATTTTCTCTTTTGCTCATGAGAGGAATTTGAGAAGATATTTTCACTTTTAGTTAGCTGCTAGTTCCACCTCCTAGCTCTTTGGAGCCATCTATTGTATATATTGAAAAAGACTTAGTCTTTTTTCTCAGTTTTGGCTTCTTTGCCTTTGCATTCTACAAAGAGAGATTAGTTTTGTAACTCATTATTTTACACAGTTATTAATATACAGCAACTTTTATAGGTTATTTGACATTGTTACTTGTAGAGTTTCCTTCATTTCTTATTACAATCAAGTGTTAGCCTTCTCACTTTCAAGTGTTTTGTCTTTTTGAATGATTTGGATGCAAATTTAATGAGTTTTAATCTCAAACCCTTTAAATTTCTATCTCATTCATGGATGCATGTACACAAAAAAAAAATTAATTACGGGTCATAAGTTGTGATGATTTATCTTCTCCTTCAAGTTGTGAAAACATCATTTTCCTTCATAAAGGATAGATTATCAAGCCTTTTTGTGAAATACTTATGTGATTAGATTGTCTAATTTGAGTTGTGAAAATATATTTTTATGAGAAATAGTTGTGAATCAAGCTACTCATCGTTTATATTTAGGTGCATCGCCATATTTTCAAGTTCAGTTTTATCAATTCATTTCAATTCCTTCTATCCTTTTTCCTTCAAAAAACCATTTATTCATTAGAAAATCAGAAGGGATCCAACCCATAATCTGGAGATTCATCTTCACTATGACCATACCCATAGGCTCGTAGATGTTTCCATGTTTCACAAGATTGTTGAGCGTATAAAGTTAGCATTCGGGTGCAATCTCCGTGACAACAATTATAATGAAACATTGAAGATGATAGTTGAAAGTGAAAAGGTGAGAATTGAGGAGACTATTTATTTTACTACTATTCCAGAGGAAGAAGATGATGAAGAAGCAACTCATAGCAGTATTGAAGATGCAGAAGAGACTATTCCAAAAAATGCAACAAAGTATGTTTAGAGAAATCACTCTGAAGATCATATTATAGGTGAAAAAGATAGTGGGGTTTAGATCCAAAAGAAACTTGAAAGATTAGGTGATCAAGTACACTTTGCTTTACTGTCAAAGATAGAACCTAAGTCATACAAAGAAGAAAATAAAGAACATAGTTGGATAGAAGCTATGGAGGAAGAACTGAATCAAATAATGAAGAATGAAACTTAGGAACTTGTCATAAGACCTAGAGGAAAGAATGTGATTGGAACCAAATGGGTATTCATAAACAAGCTAATGAAGAAGGTGAAGTGATCTAGAACAAAGAAAGACTTGTGTGTAAAGGGTATGCTCAAGTTAAATTCATAGACTTTGAGGAAACATTTGCTCCAGTGACAAGACTGGAGGCAATTAGGATGTTCTTAGCTCTTTCAACATTCAAGAATTTCAATGTGTACTAGATGGATGTGAAGTCAACATTCTTGAATGGACAGCTTGAAGAAGAGGTTTATATTGAACAACCAAAAGTATTTGATAGTTCTAACAATCCATATTATGTTTGCAGAATGAAGAAGGCCTTGCATGGACTCAAACAAGCTCCCAAAGCTTGGTATTCAAGGTTGGATGGATACTTGTAGCAGCGAGGATTGTAGAGAGGATGTGCATACAATAATCTATACATAAAAAAAGGAGAACAAATGCTAATAGTTGTGGTTTATGTAGATGACATCATTTTTGTTGGTAGCAATGAAGAAATGTGCAATAAATTTTAGAAGGCAATGCATAATGAATTTGAGATGTCTATGTTATGAGAGTTATCATTCTTTCTTGGTTTGTAGATTGTTCAGTTAGAAAAAGGCATTTTTATTTCATAGCACAAATAAATAAAGGAAATGCTAAGTAAGTTCAAGATGGAAGATTGCAAATTAGTTGCAACACCTGAGGTTATTTGATGTAAGTTAAGTAAAGATGATGATTTTGGTTTGGCAGATTAGACTTTGTACAGATCCATGATTGGTAGTTTGTTGTATGTGACAACATCTAGATTGGATATCATGTAGGTAGTTGGAATGGTTGCTAGATTTCAGATAGCACCTAAAGAGACTCATGTTAAAGTGGTGAAGAGGATATTCAAGTATTTGAAGGCTACTAAATATTTTGGTCTATGGTATCTGAAGAGTGAAAATTTCACTCTAACTACATACATAGATGCAGATTGGGTAGGATGTGTGGATGACCAGAAGAGCACAAATGGTGGTTCATTCTTCCTTGGAGACAGTTTGGTGTCTTGGTTGAGTAAGAAGTAGGAATCAATTTATTTATCTACAACAAAAAAAGAATACATGACTACAACATCATGTTGCACTCAAGTGCTCTAATGAAGAAAATTTTGAATGAAATGAAGGTGGAGTTTGAAGACCCTATCACTATTATTTGTGATAAAACTAATGCAATAAATATTTCAAAGACTCCAACGATGCACTCAAGAACAAAACACATTGCAATCAAGTATCATTTCTGGAGGGATAAGGTTACAGAGAAAGAAGACTGGAATATGTAGATATTGAAGTACCCAAAATCTGCAATGTAAGACCACTTCAAATACTCATTAGAAATGTTAGTCTAAACACACAAATCTGCAAATACCTCCATGAAATAGAATATCTATGCTAAAGAAATGCCACAAGTAACAAAAACAGCATCAAGAAGACATTTTAAAAGCAAGATAAGCACTTATTCCATGTTGGATTGGTGTCACATGTGCTAGTGACCCTTTCCCAATCCTTGACCAAAGCTCAAATGATAAAAATGCAAATGGAGATGGTGAAGTGATGATGAACAAGATCAAATCTCAAATGAGGAGAGTAACCTTGCTTGAAATTGTGAAGGATTTGCTCAAAGATGAAGCACCTATTTAAAGATTTTCAAAATGCCAAGTGTTGAAGAGGGACCAATGTGGGATCAAAAACAAGCCAATGAGTTGAGGACACTTGTCATCATGTGATTAGTTGATGTATATGCAAGATTTGGGAAGAGTGCCCAAGAGGGAAATTTTGAATTCAAATTTGCAATAAATTTTGAGAGGGGACAAGAAAGAAGAGCAATAAATGCCCTGTTTGACTTGTCATGTTGAGAGAAAATGAGGTTTTAATAAATCAATAAAATTGATTTATTGTGCAAGTGGCTAGATCTAGATAATGCAAGTGGGATGGGATTAACATTAGATTAGGATTAGATGATGATTATGCTGATTAATGCTGATTAGATGATTTGACTTTCAAGACTTTGATAATTGATTTATTTAAATCAGAAAATGATGGAATATGATTTAGAATTTGATTTAAATGAAGTCCTGATTTATTTAATTAAATGGATGATGCAAGATTGAATGATAATGTTTATAAGATTATTTGATGAATGGTTTAAAGTGATGAATTTGCCTAATGTAAGAGCTAATTTGACTGAATCCGATCGAATGCATAATGTAAAATTTGCATGTCTACATTTTCCCTCTTTGAAGCAATGTACTTGTTGCGTTGGTTCAAAGAATAACTCTTGCCGCAATCGAAATTTAAAATTTCATGATTTTTCGGATGCCCAGGAAAGAAGTACACTGGTACATTGCCCCCTCGAGAGATCGAGCGAAAAGATTCGATTTGAGGGTCGATCTCGCGATAAAGAGGTTCAAAATGGGTGGTTATGGACGATGATGCAAATGAGATGATTTCAAGATGCTTAGAATAACAAATCTATATTATTCTAAATAACTTAAATGATGATATGATGTGAGACGGATGAGATGGATGATGTGATATGCTATGATTATGCAATGGATGATTTATGATATGCTTAGACTAACAGATCTATATTATGATGATGATATGCAATGCATGTGAAATGATCGATGTTTCCTATGATGTATGATATGAATTATATGTGGTATGCATTTATTGATGGTTTGCAGATGCAGGATGGATGCATGATGGATGATGGATGCATGATGTTAGTGAATGAGATGATGACAAGAGGATCCAACAAGTCCATGATTGGTCAAGACTTTATTAGAGATGATGATGATAGATGATGATGATGATAAATGATGATGATTGATGGATGATTTGCTTATCAAGGATTGGGATTTTCAAAGGGTCACTTACTTTATGTTTGATAACACACCCACGATGCATCAAGGTATAAAGGACCGGATGGCGTTGTACTTAGTGTGATGGAATTTGGACTCGACAAACAAATAGGAGTATTCTTGTTCACACTTGACATACGGAAACCTTGCTAGGGTACCTAACAAAGCAAGTATTCACCAAGTTATATTACAAGAGCATCCAACAAGCACAGCAGACAAAAGATAATGATCGTTGCCCCATTCCTATCTCTCTAAATCCTTCGTTGGATATTATCGAGAGGTCCTTGGAATGAGCGCAATAAGATAAATCAAAAGAAAAGATCAAGTACACAAACAAGCCAATGTTCTTCATACCTCTAGCCAAAGGGATTTGTTTTGATAGGATAAGAATCAATGATATCCATAAATGATGCCCATTGTCGGAACGATATATCCTAGGACATGCATTGTACAGGATGATGATGGTTTGATAAGTTGATTGATAGGCTATTGATATAAGGTCGACTGACATGTTTGCGACTGATCAAGAGTTTGATTTTGTTTTAATGGTTTGTTGTTTCAATTTAGAATTTACGATTGAAGTTTGCTTTTGCTGACTGCTATGATTGTTTCTGTTTGCGTTGCCAAAGGATGAAGGTGATGATCAGTTTATTATGGATGATTGATTATTTCGAGTGAAAGCGAAACGGGACAGGTGGATTTTTTCAAATATTTGGATGTTTTTGACATTTTTGGATTTTGCGATGTTTTGATTTTTTGATTTTTCGATGTTTTTGGGTTTTTTGTGTTTTGTGAATGTTTTTGGATTTTTGCATGATTTGGATGTTTTTGGATTTTGATGATTTTTTGAATGTTTTTGGATTTTGATGTCTCGGGGGCTAATCAAAGATTAGCCTTGCCTACGTTTAAGCTTAGAGACGACGTAGTTCGGATTTCAATGTTTTTGATGTTTTCTGCTTTTTTTGAGTGTTTTTTGGATTTTTGATATGTTTTGGATGTTTTTGGATTTTCGCATGATTTTGACAATTTGGATATGGATGTGTAATGATATCAGTGCTTTGTTTGGGATTTTGTTTGAAAACCAAGCTAAGGTTGATTGATCAGATCGATGGATTGATGATGATGATAGCATTGTTGAGGATGCACAACAATGCAAGGATGGATGGATTGATCGAGATTGATGAGGATAACATTGTTGAGGATGCACAACAATGCAAGGATGGATTGATCAGGATTGATAATGATAACATTGTCGAGGATATACGACAATGCAAGGATAGTGTTAAGCAACACAAGGATTGGGAAAGATATCCCCAAGATGATGATGTTTTGATTGGATTTTGATTTATCATGTTTGATGAAGCTTGGTTTCGAACAAAAGATGTTTGGATGATTTGATGTGATGTTTGACGTGCAGCTTAGATGCGACTGATATCAATTGATGTTTGATGAAAGATTAAGACTGATAAGGAATGTCTTCTCGTCAAAATGTGCCATGGGCTAGTGATTTGGATTTCGGATCACAACTGCTTTGACCAATTTGATTTCATATTTTCCCATGTTCGGATCGCCACATAAGTTGGAGGATATAGACCAAGATTTATTCTTGAAGCAAGATGTACATATCTGCCCCCAATGTCTAGCAATGTAAGGAATGTAATGGATGGATGCTCAGATAAGTGTATGGATGGATGGATATGGATTAGATTACAATAAGATAAGGTGCTTGGATAAAGAATACTCATTTGGATAATGCTTCATGGCTCAGATAATGCTACATAGGATGGGATCAATGAAAACGGCCCATGTCAAGATGTTTACCATAAACAAGCGTAAAGTGTGCCCCAAAATTTTTATCAACATCAAGATAACTAAGATGACGGATGCAGATAGATAAAAATGGATTGGATAAATGGTTCATGGATGGATGGGTTTATTATGGATAAGATGGATGGAGTGCTCGATTTATTATGGATGGGATAAGATGCTTTCACCTGAAGTGGCACACGTAGATGCTCGATTCCACACATGATGCCTGTTTGCCAGGTTTTCATCACGGTCTTGCCCAAAGCACCACCCATGCGGTTTTCACTAGAGGACGATTTTTATCTTTACTGTTTTCAATCCTTTTTCTGATTTTTTTTTGATTTTCATATTTTTGATTTTTGTATTTTTCTAAAAGATTTATGCTGAACCTGGTGGTGTTGATGTAGATGCCCTGTCATAATGTTCCATTGATATCCTGCTTGAAGAAGCTGCTTTGCCAAGATACGTGCACTTGAATGTAGCTTTTGGGATTTTTGATCTGCTTCGTCGATACCGGAGTTAACTCTGTCTCTGTGCGTACATCGCGATAAAGTGCCTTCAGAATCCTTATGATGAAGGGTCGTTGCCAATACACGGTCAATGTAAGAATTGGATATTATGTGTGGAGGCGTGGATGGAATGTGTTTAGGGATGAGAGATGGATTGGTTGACAGCTTGGAATCTTTGACTCTCCAAACTTGGGAAGATGAGCAATGATGGGTGGATATGGAAGTGTGCATGGAATTAGGACCAACTGCTTGATACACTTTGTACGTCGCTTGAAAAGCCTTCTTTTGCTTTTGCGGAAATTTTTGATGGATACTTTTCCCTCTTTTATTTTGCCCCATAGTTTCTTTGATTGATGGAGTTTGATAGGGATGATCTTTCTTTGTATTCTTTGGTATCCATATGTATTTGATTTGTCCATTATGCTTCTCAGCTTCTATTGATTTGATAGCATTCTTCGTACTTTGATTCAAATATTTCCTTTGACGTTGGTCCCAATTCGTGGATGGGGTGATGGGTGGGTGAAGATTCATGGCGTGGCTGGTTGTAGTATTGACACTAGCTTCATCATAAGAACTCTTCGTGCTCCCTATGTTGACGTTTGCTTGAGACAAAGTTGCCCCCAGTATGGTGGAAGTAGTACCTTCATGCTTTGATTTCTCCTATTCCAAGAGCTCTTGTTCAATAAGTGTTCTGTGATAGATGACCACCGTAGGTGACATTCTTTCAATTTGTTGCTATGCTAACTCTGGATGTTCTATCTGACTTGTTTTGTTGAGCGGATAATGATGGATATATTTATTCATGATGTCCTCAATTTGAGTTTGGGACATATTTGATCCTGATGTTGACAACTCCGTTTGATTGTAGGAGTTAAGAATCTTCTCTTTTTGTGTAACAAAATCTTGTTCTAGATGAAAATCATCTACGTGCCCATCTGTAGAAAGCATCTCATGGGTAGATGGAGGAGTATGTGCTATATGGATATGATCATCTTGCATGGATAAGAGAGTGTTCATTAGATTATTATAGTATCTTGAAGATACAAATTCTTGATCTTGATTAATTTCGGAGTTGCTTTCAACATGCTTTAGATCAAGTTCTTGACATGGATCAGTTCCAAAGGATGAATTGCTTATAAATGGTTCTTGGATGTCGACATTAGGCATGGTCAAGTTCAAGGTTCCTTCAACATCTATAACCATGAGGTCAAAGGGGATCAACATGTTTTGAAAATGACCATTGCTAGACCTTAGTGAAAGATTTTGATCTTGCTTTGGAATAACTTCTTAAGATATGTCCTCTAACTCATAAGGCGATGTAGAGACATTTTCAATATGATCATTGGTCAACGGATCATGCATTATGTCAATTGGATCAAATAGTCCTAAAACTCCTTGAAATAGATCACTAAAGAGTGGCTCTTGATGTATGGTGAGTTTATCATTGGATTGTGTAGATACATCCTCAATGTGCTCCTCGATGGACAGATTTTGATCATTGTTTTCGACAATTGTAGTGGAGAGATTATGAATGTCTTCGACCATAGAGTCAAGTGATGTTGATATTTCTTGAATTGGCTCATTGTTGAGTTTTGTTGGTGGATTTTGATCGCGATTCAAAAGTGACTCTTGACATATGTTGATTTGATCATTGGATGAAGTAAATGTGTGCTCAGTGATGGATTGATCTTGATCCTTGTTTTCAATAGTTGTCATCTTTTGTGTTTGTGCTCGTGTTGGTTGGGTAGCTTGAGAGGCTTGGGCAACTTGAAAGGATTGTTGCACTTGTTGAGCTTGTGTTGCTTGTTGCATGGCTAGATATTGTTGGAATCCCTTTTGAAAAGTAGCTTGTAATGTCGCATCGTATTGGATTGATGTGGTGGAAATTGGTGGTGGTGGGGGTGGTGGTGGATTCAAAATCATGTTGGATGTAGTGACAAGTGTTTGAGATATGCTCGGAGCGATCATGGTAGTGAGGGGTTGAGATGTGATGGGTGTGATAGTGGCATTTGGAATGATTGAAGGGATAGTGATGGTTGGAATGATCGAGGTGATAGGTCCTTGAGAGACCAAATTTTGATTTGGGATCGATGTTGTTTGATTAGATACCATCCATTGGTGTGATGTCAATGGTATATTCGAAGGATTTGACATGATGGTTTGATTGACGTTAGGTGGATTGATTTGCGTGGATTGATTAGTGCTAGGTAAAGGGGGAAGCCCTAAACCAAGGCATGATGTAGGTAATGGTGGTGGAGATTTCCCTTGGCGCAATGCCTCAACTATTTTGGAAAGTTCCGCAATTTGATCTCGCCAAATTTTTTCTTGATTTTGATTTTGACTCACTTGAGATAGTTGATTTGGCTTGTGTTCAAGTAGTTTTGGCATGCATGCTTGTGGTTTTTGAATGGGATTATGGGAAAATTGACTTTGGATAATGTTCTGATTTGGCATGATATGATGAACAATGTTGGCATTGGGAATCATTTTTCCAAAGGTTTCTGAGTAAGGATTCATGTTTCGAAAACTTGCACTTGGTACATCCACATTTGGTTTGTAGGGATTTGGTGGAATGACGTTGTTTGTTTCAAGGCTCACGTATTGATTATTCGATTGGTGGATTTGTAGGTTTGGACTTAGATCTATCATTGGGAAATGTGTTCCAAACTTTGACTTGGGCATACCCACACTTGTTGTACCATTGACATTTGTCAAAGGCAATGATCCTATGCATGGAATTTGATAATTGATAGGAAATGAAAGGCTTTGAGGATTCAATTGATTTAGATTACTCAAGATGTATGGATCAAGTGTATATTCCATGTTCCTCTTGTGTTATGACCTTATTGCGAAAGTGACCTCTAAGATTCTTAGGACCAATGATGAGATGGAGGATGAAATGTGTAAATGATGAGTGATGAACGTTTAAGAACTTTGGATCAATGCTAGACTTAGGGCTTGATTTTTATTGTTTGATGTGGATGATGAACTTGTAAGACCACTTCAAATACTCATTAGAAATGTTAGTCTAAACACACAAATCTGCAAATACCTCCATGAAATAGAATATCTATGCTAAAGAAATGCCACAAGTAACAAAAACAGCATCAAGAAGACATTTTAAAAGCAAGATAAGCACTTATTCCATGTTGGATTGGTGTCACATGTGCTAGTGACCCTTTCCCAATCCTTGACCAAAGCTCAAATGATAAAAATGCAAATGGAGATGGTGAAGTGATGATGAACAAGATCAAATCTCAAATGAGGAGAGTAACCTTGCTTGAAATTGTGAAGGATTTGCTCAAAGATGAAGCACCTATTTAAAGATTTTCAAAATGCCAAGTGTTGAAGAGGGACCAATGTGGGATCAAAAACAAGCCAATGAGTTGAGGACACTTGTCATCATGTGATTAGTTGATGTATATGCAAGATTTGGGAAGAGTGCCCAAGAGGGGGAAATTTTGAATTCAAATTTGCAATAAATTTTGAGAGGGGGACAAGAAAGAAGAGCAATAAATGCCCTGTTTGACTTGTCATGTTGAGAGAAAATGAGGTTTTAATAAATCAATAAAATTGATTTATTGTGCAAGTGGCTAGATCTAGATAATGCAAGTGGGATGGGATTAACATTAGATTAGGATTAGATGATGATTATGCTGATTAATGCTGATTAGATGATTTGACTTTCAATACTTTGATAATTGATTTATTTAAATCAGAAAATGATGGAATATGATTTAGAATTTGATTTAAATGAAGTCCTGATTTATTTAATTAAATGGATGATGCAAGATTGAATGATAATGTTTATAAGATTATTTGATGAATGGTTTAAAGTGATGAATTTGCCTAATGTAAGAGCTAATTTGACTGAATCCGATCGAATGCATAATGTAAAATTTGCATGTCTACAGATATAAAAGAGCAAGTTGCAGATATATTCACAAAGCCACTTCTTAAGGAGACATTTGAGTTTCTTCGGAAGAAGTTGGGAGTTGTTTCTCCCTCCTTTTGAATCAAGAGGAATCATAGGGTGAGGGGGAGCTTGGTCTCCCTGCTGCAAGATGGCTTGGTAGTCTTACAAAGTGTTTTCAAAGGTAGTGAAGCATGGACTCAAGGGGAGTCTATCTGGGAAATAGGTTTTTGAATGGTGCAATGTACTGGTAGTGTCTCATCGCAAGTGGAGTAAATGGGTATCATTATAATTATTAACCCTCTACCATTGATGTCAAATGGGGAGAAAATGGACTCAAAATGCTTAATTGAGGAAATGCTAAATTAAGGAGAATATTGAATTGCTCAAAAATAATAATGATCTTAGAATGCCATATCTTTCATAGGGGGAGAAAATGCTACAATGAAGAAATCATTCAAACATTTTTATTGTGTAAATATTTTAAGTTAGTTGATGTAATCTTGTGGTGATATCTTTTTTGTTGGACACAAGTTGTCATTGATGTCAAATTGATGTCAAAGGATTATTGTTGATAGTTGTTATCAAAGCGTGTCAAAACTATCAAATGTGAAGGTTGTCAAAGATGAAATAGATTGTAGGAGTACTAGAGTTTTCATTTGACTTAAAGTTTCAGATGCATGTTGCTTATCAGTGTGTATATTGTCTAATCAATCATATCATATATCATGTAACATGAATCAAGTTTTGTTGAGACGTGAATACCTTTAGATAGTTGGTGTATTTATTATACCATATCGAGAATGCATTCAATATGAGTGTGGTGGTTAGGAAGGATATCTTTTAAGCAGAGAGATTTCTAAATGTAGTTGGAATTTCTTTCAGAAATACAATGTTGCTCTACGGTTTGGAAGAAGAGTATGTCTACACTAGTTCTATCAATTTCTTGAGTTTTTGAAGGTGAGGCTTAGAATGAAAGAAGTTTGAAGTGTTAAAGGTTTTTCAAGCTATTAAAAGTTCAAGGTGTGTTTGGTAACAACTAGTAGAATGTAAAATTCAAATCTTGTGTGTGGAGTGAGGATAGGACCTGCTTAAGGTTCTTGTGGTGGTGCACAACATCAAGTTCTTTTGGCGAAAATAAAATTATGTTTGGACCATTGTATTACACGTTTCATGTAATTTGAATTTAGGTCCACCTTATGTCGTATTGGTTATGTGCAAATTCTTGGCCAACATGGAAGAGTGTTAATGTATTATCATGTATATATTTTAAATGTTTAGATGTATTATAAGTGTATGGGTTATATGTCTTTTTCGATGATCAAGTAAGGTAATTTTGAGTATAAAAGTGTGAAGTAAAGGGAGAGCATCGGTATCAAAAGATCATTCTCGGTGTGAGAGAGTGTCGGCTATGTCTCTGGTGCATATCAAAGATATTTCAAATCCACTATTATATCTATAATTTGATAAGACTAGTGTTAGACTACTTGTTGTATTGTTCTAATAGGGATTAGTGTCTCTTTTCAACGAGGATTGTTGTATCCAGTAGGTTGGTGCCTATAGATTCATTAGAGGATTGGTGTCTCCAATAGGTTGGTACCTAGTTCATATTGTAATCTCACCTATTATATTTTTGCATTGTGAGGTTGAATTTGGACAGTAGTTCCAAGAAGTTATTCTCACCATGGTTTTCCCCATCTTGGGTTTCCACGTACATCTAGTGCTATCTTGTGTTGTGTTATGATTAATTACTTGCGTGGTTAAGTGATCTTCATGTTGAAAATCTATATAACAATAGCAAAAGTAAAGGTTTTCATAATTGTTTGATATACAGATTCAACCCCCCTATTAGTAGATTGTGTTCCCTTCATTTCCCCCTTGATTTATGTCCTATTTTCCTTGCCTTTATGTAGAAAGTATGCATTTTTGTAGGTCAAAACTTGTGTTAACCAATTAAGAATAGAGTTTAAGTTGCGATAGCATTCATAGATCCTTCTAAACACTATCTTTGGTATATTAAACCTTTGCTGGGTTTTATTTTTTGATCATTTTGTGTTTCCAAATAGTATAGGCTTTGAAATATTTTTTGGTGCATCATCTTATTAGTCCTAGGTTTCATTTTTATGTTTCCTTTCCCCCTTTTCTAAGCTTGCAATAGTAGGATAGGTTAATTAGGCAAAGTTTCAAATGGAACCAACCCTCTTTGGAGGTTGATCTCTAGCATCTAAGCTCACACTCAAGGAGATCATCCCATGTTTCATGAAGTGGCCAAGTGATTCTATTAGCTCATCAAGGGTGCACACTTTAGTGACAATAGTAATATCATGATCTAGAAGAAGTTGCTTCATTTTATCACTTTATCTTTGAATACAACCTTCTTGAACTATATTATTTTTCTTCCCCTAATAATCACATCTAAATTTTTATTTATTAAGAGAATTATGAAGAATACTTATATGAAAGAGATTTAGTGTGAGATACATGATCTCAACACACAAAAAATACAAAATTAGAAACACCAAATTACCCCCTTGATGTACTAAATGAACCCCCTCTAAAAATAGAGACATATGCCAAAAGCATGATTCGAAGAAAATTTTAAGAAAAACTAACACCAAAGTATAGCACTAGAAAAATAAGAAGTTAAAAAAGGACTAAAAAAGAAGTTTGTATATGCACAAATGAGCCCTCTAAAGTTCCAATAATAAAAATTTAGTAGGGTGATATCCAAGAATCTATATCTCTAAGAAATGTGTACACTAAAATTATAAATTGATTACACTACCATGTAGAGAACAAAAACTACCCCAAATAAAAAAAATTCTCAAAAAAATGTTATCATCTAGTTGAAAAATAGGTCTCCGAAATTGGAGTATAACTTAGGGGAGAGATGGATAATGTTAGAAAATAAATTATGTTGAGAATATTCCCTAGTAATTGCATAAAATATTAGTTCTCTAAATTGCTAGTGATTTTGTCAATAGTTGAAAATAAATGTTGAAGGTGTAGTGGTGGTGAATGGTGGAGGTACCACCTAATGGACCTCCATTATTGGTGTCACCAATACTGGTATTACTTCTCATGAAGTGGTGGAGGGGTAAAATAGTGGAATTTCCTATAAATTAGGGTTTTAGGTATCTTCATCTACAAAATTATGGTGGGTTTGAACAAGGATTTGACAATCATAGAGATAAGGTCAAGCCCTAAGGCTTATGGCTTGGGTAAATGCTTGTATATGTGTTGAGACTAGGATTTACAAGCAACATAGTTAGGATGAGGTAATTCCTACATAGTGTTGGAGTGTTTGATGCCCAAGAAGAGTGCCAAAAGATGATAGGCTGAAAAATCTTATCAAACTAGTTAAAAAATCACAAAAAATTGCCACAAAATTTGCTAAAAAAATGTCAAAAAAATATGTTGACCAATATTGTAGAAGATAGTTGAGCCAAGGCCCTCCTCTATTAAAAAAATATTTATTTTAAAAAATATATAAGCATAGATTTGTATAGATTTTACATACAATAGATTGTATAGTATAGCGAGGTACATACCCAAAAAAAATATAAATTTTACCTATGTCAAAATTTGATAAAACAACAAGCAATCTTCGCTAATTTGGGCTTTTTAGATTCAATGGTGATGTTCATTTTGCTCCATAAGATATTTTTGATGGATCTACATGTGAGGTTCACCATTAAATAATAAGGGACTTATATTTCATGGCTTTGATACCATGTTAGACCAACCAATATTTGAATGCATATCCAAGATAGCTTCCACAAGTGAATATATCCATAATAAACCAAGATAACTATCATAAAAGTGAATAGAAAATGTACAATGAGGCACCTTGTATAAGTAGGACAAAGAGGAGGAAGATAGGAGTAGATAGTTGACTAACCCTCCAAGAATACAACACATGTTAGAACATTTGGGACAAGTGTGAAGACATGTGTAAAGTCCATGGGAAGTGAGAGAAAAAGAAAAAATCCCTAAGTGGAGACTTAACATGTGCGAATAAGACTCTTCTAGGTTCACTAAAAGTTAATTGGTTTGATAATGTCGCCTTTTTACTAATATTTTAAAATATATGCTCAATTATTTATTTTTGAAACTTGAACTTTTAAATTAAAATTATATTAAGGATTATTTTTTTTAGAAATAAAGTGCACTTTCCTTGGGGTGGCTATTTTGTGTAAATTATACCCTTTTCCCTCCTAAGGACAAATTCTAAAAGTTAGTCTTTGAAAATCATCTTAGGAATAAGGATAAAGTGGGAGGATTGGAGAGAACATTTTGAGCAATCCATTTGAGAAGAATGTGCAATATTTAAGAAAGCTAGAAGGAACTTAATAGATAAACTTGAATGTTGGGAATGATCTATTATGATTGATGTGAAATGTGTAATAAAACAAATAAAAATAAGATTTAAAACTAATCAAAAGTAATATTGATACCAATACATGGTGTAGTTTAAGGATATTATTTAAACAAGTTAAAATGAATCTTCATTAGGAATAAGCCAGGTGTGGTTGATGTGTGATAACTAATAAAAAAATATTTTGCAAGGTGAGTTCTTACTTGGAGGTATGCTAATATCTCATGTTCCTTGCTTGTGCTTTATAAATCTATGTTGGATTTCACTCCTCTGCCCACATACCTTCTCCTCTTCCTTTCATTTATTTGTATTTGATTGTATCCAATTATATATAAACAAACCTTTGTGTAATATGTTCTTAATTGTAGCTAACTTGTGAGTTCTTGGTTCATGTATGATAGACAACCATGGATATCATCTCTTAGTAGATAGTGGTGGGTCTTAGGGCCCCATGTAGTTGGGTGTCATTGCTCTCCAATAGGATTGTGCAACAAATTGTGGGCTTTGTATGGACCATATAGCTCTTACTAGATTGTATTATTATCATATATTGCAATTTATGGCTTATGGAGACCTTTAGTAAAGACATGAAAAACTTGTAATTGTATTTTTATCTCACCATTATATTAAAGTGTTTTCCATCCATGTCCCACTTTGCAATCATGTAATTATTGTTATTTGAATTTAAATCATATCTCGAGTTATAATGGAACCATTATTATTTAGAAGTTTTGATTGTATGACATATAGGCCTAATATGAACTCTTGTGTAAAAGTATTTTACTGATGTTCTTTATGCTTTATTATGTTGTTGAAGTAGTTTAAATTTATAATTTTCTAGGTATTTTAATTGGATTTTGTGTTGGTGGAGTTAATCTTGATGGGACATTTCTTTCTCACTCTAAGAGTAATGTTTTATATGCATGTGAACTAAGAAAATTTACCTAAAATGAAATATCATATTTTATGTACCTTTAAAACCTTTCATACAATTCTTGAAATTAATTAAATCCAAAATTTCAAACCACTCATTAACAACTCAAAAATTAAATGGCTCAAGTATTTATTTTTGTTAATCATTCGGTGTCACATTGGTGTAGCCATGCACCCATTTTTGGTTTTGAGTGTTGTTCATGTTTCTTGGTATTGAAACATGGTTCAAGATGTCTTGTTAGTTGGTATGATTGTTAGGAAAACATTTTGTAATTGTGGTGTTAATTTTGGAGTCTATAGGAATGTTGTTATTTTGAGGCCCTATACACAATTTTTTTTAAAAAGGCAATATTTGGATGGGTAGGGTGATTTGGATTGGAAAAAAGGGGTGATTTAATTTAAAAAGTGTGATCCAAAGGTAGGGAGTCATTGCTAGTTTTTTCCATTTTTTTTGTAGGAGAGTTGTACCTTATGGTATGATCTTCCCTCCCATATTCTTGGATTGAGGTGTTGGAATTCTCTTGCCATTCTTTTGTTGAAATCAACATGTTCTTGTGCTCCTGCGTGTGCTTGGTTAGTCTCTAGTGAGAACTAGGTAAGATATCATATTTCCCTTGTGACCAACCGCTCATGGCTTGTTCAAGAGGATATTTGGATGTTATGAACCCATTATTTGGGTATTTTTTTATGAGATTAATATGGGAAGGGTGCACTATAGCTTGTGGTCTAGTCCTTTCCATCCTTGTTCTTTATTCATGTCGATGATGAGAGTGAGCACTCTATCGTTAGTTGTGAGGAGACTCTATCTCCTCCATCCATCATCACATGGTATTATTTCATGATGATTGCGTAAGCCTTTCATTAATGTGAGTTCTAAATTTTTATTATAGATATTGTGTTGTCTTACACTTGGTGGTGTTGTATGCTTTGGTCATGATGTCCATTTTTTGATAACATTGTGTGTGCAAGAGTGAGATTGTGACATGTGTTTGTCATAATTGTAACACAAAAAATATGTGTTTATATTTTATCTAGTTATATCTTGATGTAAAAGTTGGAGCATTATAGATGACTTATTAGTGATCCCATGTAAGGAACCATGCAGAGACGTGGATAAGCAAAATTTGGTGTGGTCTTTTGAATGGCGAGGATAGTGAAACATAGGTATGTACATGACATATTTTAGTGGAGGGAAGGTCTTAAATTCTCATTAAAATAATAATTTGAATTTGTAGTTATCTATATTGTTCATGAAATCAAACCATATTAAATATCAAATATTATAAAAATTAGAATAGTCTTTGTGATAACATCAACCATTAGAGTTATGGAATTTTTTATCATGTATTTTGTAAATGAATGCATTATAGACGTGATTGATTTTATCATAAAAGATAATTAATGAAGAAAATGGTATATTTTATATGGAAAGTAATGGTGAAGATCTCTATGTGCCTAGTAATATATGAGCTTATCTAGCTTGACATGAGGTGAAACTATGATGTAAAGAGCCCATTCATGTTCTAAAGAAGAAGATTCTAAGCACCCGAAGTGAAGGAATGCACTAGGATAAACATTATAAGGTCCATGAGAATATAGTCATCCCAATTCCCTCTTAATCCACATATTCAATCTTGATGCTTCAACATTGAATTTGATGTGTGTGTCACACATTCTAATAATGAGAAATATCCATCCATATAGATAGTTATGTAGGTATCTAGTGGTGAAAAGAATAATTAACATTATACATTCAAATTATATGTCCCTTCTCCTCCCAAGAAGATTGTATGTTGAAGGAAAACCCGAGGTAGATGCCATGCTAATAGTATTCAATCATATATCACAATATGCCCGCTATTGTATAAATTGTACATACATGCATCACTATGAATCAATCTCATTGATCAATCCATTACAAGGAGCTTCCCTAATGGGGATTCAAGTGGTGATGCTCACTTCTCAATATTGAACCTAAACTCCCTTCTAGAAAAGGAGATTTTTTTTTATCCTAGTGGAACAATAAGAGCTACTACTTAAAGACATCATAACAATTGATAGAATTCTCAAATCAATCACCCAATTGGTCAATCAATGCTACAACATGACACATTATGCTTATTGATGAGAGAGATTTTTGGTAGGATGAGCGATGGTATGCATCTGTGAGGCCCACTCTTAAACCAACATCGATATCACATTATTTTAATCTTGATCATATGGATATGTAAGGCCTACTATTTGATACACCCTATGTGGTGATGTTTTGACCCAAACATTGTTGATACTCAATATGTTTTGGACTATTTTGGATGAGCATAGACATTTGATGTTATCCTTGTTTTACATTAATTATGCTTATACTGATTATATGCACGTTATGCTTTCTTTATTGGATATGCTCATGTTGATCTAATTATCATGGTAGGAATGAATAAGTGGTTATGATATATAATTGATGAGATGTTAAAATTAAATCTGGTGAATATGTGATTTCTTTATAATGTCATGGGTAGTCATGAATTGATATGATATGTTGTTGCTAGATAAATAATAATTATGGATTTTGAACTTATTGTTTTAGGAATTGATTGTGTTATTTATATGTATATGAAATTGTTCTTTTAAATTGTAGATTGTCTTGCATTGGATATATTGACAAGTGGAAATTGAGTGTGCAGGTACACACCCATGGTCAATGGGAATTGGAAGTAATCAAGGGTACCTGATTGTGTTAGCCAAGTGAAACCCACTATGGACCATTTGGATAATGGGACATAGCCTCTTGTGTTGTATTTCATTTTGTGATTACAAATATTTAATGTTGAATCTTGTGACTATGCTTTTAAAGTCAATTAAACTTTTGATGAGGGTTTTGGGGCATTTTGGAAATTCTTTTATTATGGGCGGATGTTAATTTCTTTTTGAGGGTTTAAAAAGGTTGAATTAGTCCTTAAATTACGTTAATTGATCCTTAATTAACCCCTAGGATGGTCACCTATGGGTTAGGGGTCAAATCAAGCCCATAACTTTTGAAAATTGCAAGTTGTGACCCTTCTTAATTGACCATTAAGAAGAGTGACGGATTTTGGGGGATGGGATTGGAGTGTTGGCTCCAAAATCTCATTTATGAGATTTAAAGGACTTTTTTGAGTGTTGAACACTCTTTAGCCTTTCACTTCCCCAAGATTTCTCACACATGTGTGAGAACTTGTGGGGAGGTGTTTCTATAGGAGTGAATAGGAGGTTGACATGTGTCACTCTCTCTTCCAAGGGTTTCCAACCCTTGACTCCTATTTCAACCCTTCAGAAATCCAAAGGAAGGGTTCTTCTTCTTTTGTTTGGTGCTTGGATTGCTTTGGGGAAGGAAAAATTGGCTTGGGCTTATAGGAGTGGAGATTTGGAGTTAATATTCAACCCTCCTTCATTGTTGGCTTGGATTTGAGGTAGGTTTTATTCTACCTTTATGTATACTCCTCTTTATCTTTTATCTCTTGTTTGGAAATGTGAGAAGATGGTTTATGTGGAATGTTTGTTCATTGTATGTGCCTTTTCATTTCCATGTGTTTTGTTTGGGGTTGTATAGGATAAACTCACCCAATGTGGGAAGACCATCCTTGTGAGGGATAGGAATGAGTAGGAACCTCTATGGGGAGATTGTTCCTCCTTTGAGAAGGAGAGGCAAAAAAAGGGGGTGTATGAGTACCCAAATCTATGCCATGATGTTATGATGTATTGAGAGATTGTTGTATGAAGGATGTATGATATGAAGAGCTTTGATGAATGGGCAGATTGGAGAAGAAGAAATATTGTGTTGTTGGTTATTTATACTTGCTAATAGGTCTCTTATATAGAAGTGATGTCCGCCTCTATCCTCATCTTTGGATTCTCAAAGAATCCTTATGTAAGTGTGAAATCTTGGTTGGGAGTATTTTTGTTTTGAGTGTTGTGGTTTGGAATGGCTTTTTGTTCTATTGTTGTGTGTACTTGGTAGCTTGGTTACCTCCTAGCTTGGGGGTGGTTGGTTTTCCAATCCAAGGTTGAGAGGTGAGCGCACCCAATTGGCCATGAAAGAAGGTTATGTTACGTGTTTGCTTGTAGATTGTTGAGAGCTAGTGGTTTTGAAGTGCTCATGTGCTCCTTGTAAAGGAAAAGAAAGAAATATAGTATGATCATTTCAAGTGAAATCTATCAATGTTTAAATGTAAAAGTCTTGAAAGAGGAATGTTTGAAAGTGTATGTAAACTCTATTAATTTTTGTGCATAAGTCTATGGATAAAAGACCCCTGTAACTAAAGCAGCAAAAATAATGTGTACATTTGGTTGAAAATCCAACAATGGTTGCAAATTTATTTAGATTTGTTCCTTATTGTGCATGTAATATTTGTAAATGCAGATGTAAATAGTTTTTTGTTGTATATATACTGTTGAAAAACAAACCTTGTTATACAAAAGGAATGTAAGAAAATATTCCCTCTCAATGTTCTGTATATAATTTTGTTCATTGTTGTTCTATAAATGCATATTTAAATAGATTTTTTTTGTGTATATGCTTTGTTGAAAATGTTAACAAGTCTTGTTATTAAAGAAAAAAAAAATTCAAGGAAATATTCCATGTAAATGTTATCCATATGCAGGTTAGCCTTCTATTGCTTTGTAAATGCAAATACAAGTAGTTTTCCTTTGTATTGTTCAAATTTACAACCTGTAGATTGGGTGCAATGAGGTTAGCTAGCACTGTTGAATCCTGCAGTGATAGGTCCCTTGCAAACTAGTTCTGTTTTGAAATACATTCAATGTTTGAATCTAGGGAAATGAAATTTTGCTTCACTATGGTTGGGAAAATAGGTGCATGTTATCTTGCAAGGAAAGGACAATGAGTTAGAGACTTAGAAAGGAATTGTAAATGGGTAATATCTCTAGTTTAGTTAAAAAAAAGAGAGGATGTGATTATTGTAGAGTGATATTTTGCTTTCCCTATAAGCTTGGGTTCACATATACTTTTAATTTGAACCCATTGTTTTAGCTCCTTGGGCGAATTCAATGAAATTTTTTCAAAGCAAAAGAAAACAAAAGAAAGAGATTACTACACTTGGGTATTTGTTTTTACCCATGTCGCCACCAGAGCATTTGGGGCTAAATTCTATGAATAAACAAATTGTTGATAACACATTTGGTTATACTGTAAACTGTGTTAAACAAAGCAAAATCGTAACAGACTTATCCATTGATTAAACCCTATGTAAAGATAAATATTTTGAGCTGTGCAAAATAACAACATAGATATCAAAAGTGAGGAGGCAATAAAATCAAACATAGTCAAGAAATATGTAGGTAATTATGACATGTAATGGTGGCCACAACTGCAGTTGCACCACCCCTTTTGGCATAACCACTAATCGCCCTTGTTTTGTGCCTAATCAATTTCACCAAAACAAAACAAAACAAAACTTATAACAAAAATCTTGGCTTTTAGATTTTGACTTGCTCATGGTAGCAGAATGGGAAAAATAAATTTTGATCCATGAAGGAAGTTGGGGTTGCAAATCAAGTCATCGTCGCCATGCACCTGCAGAAGAAAATGAAAGTGCAAGAAATGAATTTTGGCAAGAAACATTGCACAAGTCATATGGTGTTGTCATTGATGGAAAACCTAGTCAGTAATCCCATCCACACCTTAGTATTTGCTTATACCAAAATTCAGATTGAAGATATGCGTTAATTGTCAAAGCTAAAATAGGGCATCAGACAGAGTTGTGTACATTGACTCATATGTAATATCTTGTTATCATTTTGTGTTTTGGATCTCAAGGAAGGTCTTTCGATGTATGAAATATCTTATCTTTGAATCATAGGGCTTCACATTGATTGGTGTGCAAGTTAGAAGATCCAGTTTATTGATTTTTAGTCTAACAGTGTTGAAAGGCCGACTAGATGAGTATAGCATGTTGCAGATCTTCGGGGCATAATTGCTTAAGGTGTTTCATGTTGGAAACATGTTGTTTTGGGTCCTTACTATGTTTTGGTTGACATTGTTTGGCTCACATTGATAATTGTTTATGGATTGGGCTGACAATTTGTACATGTTTCATATTTTGTTAAAGTCGACATGCAGTTGTTCTAATCTCTAGTTGTGGATATATATAATCGATTATTCATATCATTTTGATATATGATGTGAGAGTTAGAAGGATTATGGATTGATTGTGTGTAGTTTCACTTGAGCAGAACAAAGATTGGTGATTTGGATTAAAGTAGATAGAGTTTCAAGAGAAAAATCAGACAGAATGTGAAGAATGTGGTCAATGTGCTTAATTGGATCTATAATCAGGCATTAGCATATTCTATCTCATAGTTCATCTACTCCAGTTGTCTATGAATGCAACTATAAGACAACGAGTCTTCTTTTGGGCAATAAGCCTTTTGAATTTGAGTAGTGAGCTCTAGGTAGTGTGCCTGAATGCATGTGCATTCCCCATTTATAATACTTTTAACAGAGTATAATCTTGCGGATTAACCTCCACTATGGTTTTTCCCCTAATAGGGTTTCCACATAAAAATCCTCGTGTTATGGTGTTGTAGTTGATTTCCTTGTGTTCTTGCATCTTTCTTTTGGTTTAATGCTATAAGTGGTTTAAAGATAAAGTTAAATTTTGCAGAACACTGATTCACCCCCCCTCTCAGTGTTCCTTGATTCCAACAATATTAGAGCCTAGTTCCCCAGAAGAAGTTTAATAGCTTGGGGAAGATCTGGGAAGGTGATTCAATGGATTCTGACAATTTTCATCAACGAATTTTGGTGGCACTAGATAATCAAGTGATCAATCCAAATCTGAAGTTCGGGAATTGCAAGCAAGCCTCATGAATGCTGAGAAATTAATTCAATAATTGAAAGATCAAATCAATAAGTCTATGGAAAAGAGAAAGGATCTATGTGATCAGCTCAAGTAGAAAGAGAGTAAAAGCATGGAAGATGATCACCTAAGTCAAGCCTTGAAGGAAAAGGTAGAAGAATGTGAAAAGCTCACCAGAGATAATGTTGTCCTAAAGTACGAGATGGAATCTATTGTGATGAGGATGACCAAGGAGATTGAAGAGAAAAAGAAGAATGAAGAGAATCTTACTCAGTCCTTGAAAGAAAGATCTGATGAATGCAGCAGAATTAATGGTGGATTCAATCAGTTGGAGCTTGAATTGCAACAATCCAGAAACAATGAAGAAGAGCTTGAAAGATAGATCATTATTCTTAGGGATGAACTTGCTATTGCAAATTAACACAAGGAGAAGTTCAACATTAGCTCAACTAAGCTTGATGAACTGATTCAAAGTTAGAAGATTGGAAGTGAAAAGCAAGATCTTGGATATGAAAAAGGAGAAAGCCTCGGATCTGGTCAAAGGAAATTTAGGCCAAGAAATCAGATGAACAAAGCTAGAAGGTATCTAGTAAGACAACCCAACGCTCAAAAGTTCAATGGATACTATTTTTTTTGCAATAAATTTGGTCATATGGATGTTCAATGTAGAAGTAGAATGAATCCAAGTGGTCCATCATTCTCTGGTCAATGTTTCAATTGCAATAAGTATGGTCATAAGTCAATTGAATGCAAAAATATGACAAACAACTCTTTCAATAGAAATGTCAGATGTTAAGCCTACAATAGATTTGGTCATATTGCTAACCAATGCAAACTAGGAGAAAATCAATGGAATAACTGGTCTGGACAAATAAATGTTGTATGTTATAGTTGTAACAAATCTGATCACATTGCAAGATTCTATAGTAGGAAGGGTCTAATAAACAAAGGGAAAAATATGCAAAAGGATGATAAGGGAAAATGAAAAGTTACTGCAGATGAGATTAGGAATCAAATGAAGAAGACATGGGTGAAGAAGAGTGTTTTTTATGCAGGAAATGAATCCGCACTAGAATCCAGTGTTGGAAATTCCTCCAAGAATTAGTGTAAGGCCTCTGGCCTAGGGGGAGCTCTTAAGAAAATCTTTTACCCCCTCTACCGATAGTTGGTACCGGAATGTGGTAAATTGTAATGATTGCATTAAATATCTATGGATGTTTTGGGAACACTTATGGAGGAAATTTATGCAAAATTAAAGGTCCACTGAAGAATTTTCTTTCACAGACTATGAAAATAGGTTATCTGGAAGACCTAGGGAAAAAACATTTATTGTGATAAAAAGTTAGATGTGCGAATGATAAAAGGTTACTTCTATTCCTCATTCGTCACATTGCATTTCGAGAAGAAGAATTTTGGAGAGCTCTGCAAATGAATTTTGGTGAGATACAAGTCTAAAGGTGATTCGGTCAACAAACCCTAATTTGGTGAAAGGTATTTATCTGCAAAACTTGTGAACTTTAAATTTTTGGAAATGGCCGCTCCATTATTTGTTGATATTAAGGATAGACCCCACCCAAAATTGAAATGGCACCTGTTCAAATCCATTGAGACATAACCATTAGGTGCATTTTCTTCTATTTTGTATGGTGCTTTGAACATTAAAGATATTAGGGCATATATTCATGTGAATGTTGAGGAGTTAGGAAGCTCCCAGTTGTTAAATCTGTACACAAATCACATTGTGGGAGATTTCTGTGTAAGGCCTAAATTTAAGACTTTGGAGGAGAAGTTCACACAAATTATGAAGTTTCCCATGTTCGACAAAAAATGAATGGGTCCAGTACATAAGTCAAGTGCATGTCAACTTCATGTGGTTAAATCAACCCATCAAGATCACAAGATAAAACTATAAGAATTGTTACTAGTTTGAATTCATCTGGTGGGTTGCCCACATTGAAATCTGTGAAGAACCAAACAATCACTGAGGCAACTAGTTCCACTTTTGATAGAAGAGCCAAGATAATTAATGGCATCATTGAATTGGATGTAAAATTTTCTTCTATGGTTATTGGATATAAATCTATCACTCGAACTGAGATAACTCTATATCTAGTACTGCAATCTATGTAGCTTATCAAATGATCAAGGAAAATGCAGAATATGACTTATGTGAGTTACTCCGGAGCTAGCTAATTGAAAATCTTGGTAAAATCAAGAAAGACAAGAAGAACTCTTTCAAGTATGTCAATCTACTCTCATGTTTATTCTTTTACTTCATGAATGAAGTTCTGGGAGTTGGTAAAGTGCAATGGGAAGTTGATAGACCAGTAGCTATTCAAATCAGAGACATCTTATATAGAATTGGTGATAGCAAAGCAAGGAAAACTGCTATCTGGGGTTACTTCAAAAGCTTCCAAAGTGAAATGCGAGCTAGGGAAAGGATTCCTAAATCTATTGTGGAAAAATATAAGGACACTATTTGCTTCATGGTTGACATTGATCAGTGCTTGATGGAAGCAGCAGAACCTATAACAGTTTGGATAATGCCTATGGGATATGAGGTTGAAGAAAACATTTTGGAGTTGTATGCCCAACACTTGTTGAGTAAACCTCAGGATCTAACAGAAGAAAGGTTTGGTACCTTTGAAGAGAAGAATATGCAAGTGCATGCACAACTGAAGAAGCATATGATAGTTCAGAAGGTGAGAAAGGAAGTTGAAGCTTTTGCAGAAAGCATCGACATATTAGTTGAAGCAGTGAGGGAAGCTAGGAAGAAAAGAGAACAAGTTGAAGAAGGGGAGCCTACTAGAACTAAGTTAGCTAGTCTGACAACATCCTCTGCCAGATCTAGATCTATAAGGAGCTCTACACCCTCATCTGGTCCTATAAAGAAATCAAGCCCAATAAAAGCTCAAGTCAAGACATTCGAAAGAGAACGAAAGAGGAAGAAGGATAAAAGCACAAGAGTCTATGTTGTTGTTGAAGATGATGAAGAAACTGAATTAGATGAAGTAAGAGAAATCAATCATAAGGGCACAAAGGAATCAAAAGTCTCTAAGGACAAGTAAGAAGACACAATTGAGGACACTCAAAATCCTCTAGATATGCAAGATACTAAAATTCCCATGGAGACTGAAGCTCCTAAAGATATGTCAGTTGAAGAAATAGGGATTCCCAAAGCTAAGCAAGAATCTATGGTTGAAGAAAAGAAGGTTGAGGCAAAGTAGGTTGCTTTGGAAGCAAGAGACACTGTAAAGGCAGTAAAGAAGTTTTTAGAAGAACAACAAGAGGTGTTTGACCCCAAATTGGTTGAAGGTCCTATCAACTTGGTCACTCTATCTCCTATTCAGAAGTTGAAGGTAGCATCATTTACTCAGGCCAAGGCAAGGGAGGAGATATTGAAATCTCACATTGAGGACAGTGAGTTGCTAAGTCTTGCATTGGTATCTTGGAGAATATCATGCCCACACATGTCAAGGACTCATCTGATTCTCCCTTCGGTAAGCTAAAGAAACTTATCAAATCTATAAGTACTCACTTTGAGTCTCTTGAAAAGCCAGTTGAGGATAAGGTCCAGAAGGAATTTGATGCAAACAAGTTCAGTAGATTGAAGTGTATTATTGCTAATGATAAATCCTTATTAGCCACCTATGAAAATAACATTAAAGGTGCATTATCTGAGGGTGGAAATATCTACAAGTCATGCTTATCCTTGTCAAAATTCACAGAGGTCACTGAGAAGAAAATTAAGGAATATGAGAAACAGTTAGCAAATATTTCTCAATCCTTTGATCCTCTAACTGTTTATGTGGGTAAGCAAGAAGGTCAAGTCATATCCCTACTTGAAAAAATTAAAAGTTTGAAGCATGAAAAAGATAGAATTGTTGAAAGTATATGTGAGCTCAAAGGACTAATTGGTCCTAAAATGGAGACAATGCTTAGTGCATTGAAGGAAGCACAAGATGCTATGGTTGTTAGTGATCCGACAATCTTGAGTCAAAAAACATGCAATCCTACCTATTTTATTGTCACATGACTATTTTAGATTCTCAAAAAGGGTTGGGACACTAGTTTAAGCCTGTTGAAGAACAATTTTGTAGACATATTCAATTTCATGTAAGTTAGAAAAGCATGTTTGTACATATACAGTTTGTTCATAGAAATTTTTGGTATGTGGATTCTCGTCTTTGCCATTGATGTCAAAGGGGGAGTGTAGGACAATGAAAAATGCCATATTCATCTCAGGGGGAGTTGTGATTACATTTTTTTTTATGTTTTGAGGATTGTAATGTATTCATGTTGGTACTGATTCCAACACTTAGTCATTTTTCACTAAGTATTGCCATCAATGCCAAAGGGGGAGATTGTTGGAAAGAGACACTGCACAAGTCATCTGGTGTTGTCATTTATGGAAACCCTAGTTATTAATCCCATCTGTACCTTAGTATTTACTTATACCAGAAGTCAAATTGAAGATATGTGTTAACTATCAAAGCTAAAATAGGGCATCCGACAGAGTTGTGTACATTGAATCATATGTAATTTCCTATTATCATTTTGTGTTGTGGATCTCAGGGAAGGTATTTCGATGTATGAACTATCTTATCTTTGAATCATAGGGCTTCATATTGATTGGTGTGCAAGTTAGAAGATCCGGTTTATTGATTTTTAGTCTAATAGTGTAGTAAGGATGACTAGATGAGTATAGTGTGTTGTGGATCTTCAGGGCATAATTGCTTAAGGTGTTTCATGTTTGAGACATGTTGTTTTGGGTCCTTACTGTGTTTTGGTCGACATTTTTTTGTTCGCATTGATAATTTTTTATGGATTAGGCCGACAGTTTGTACACGTTTCATATTTTGTTAAAGCCGAAATGTAGTTTTTCTAATCTCTAGTTGTAGATATATATATATAAACAATTATTCATATCATTTTGATATATGATGCAAGAGTTATAAGGATTATAGAACGATTGTACATAGTTTTACTTAAGCAGAACAAAGATTGGTGATTTGGATTAAAGTAGACAGAGTTTCAAGAGTAGAATTAGACAAAATGTGAAGAATGTGGTCAATGTGTTTAACCGGATCTATAATCAAGCATTAGCATATTCTATCTCATAGTTCATCCACTCCAGTTGTCTATGAATGTAATTGAAAGATAGTGAGTCTTCTTTTGGGTAGTAAGCCTTTTGTATTTGAGAAGTGAGCTCTAGGCAGTGCTCTTGAATGCATGTGCATTCCCCATTTATAATACTTTTAACAGAGTATGATCTTGTGGATTAACCTCCACTGTGGTTTTTCCCCTAATAGGGTTTCCACATAAAAATCCTTGTGTTATGGTGTTGTGGTTGATACCCTTGTGTTCTTGCATCTTTCTTTTGGTTCAATGCTATAAGTGGTTTAAAGATCAAGTTAATAAAGTTGAATTTTGCAGAACACTAATTCACCCCCCCTCTCAGTGTTCCTTGATTCCAATAAGGAATTAATAGGGTTTGAATAGTAAGCGAATTAGGGAAAATTGTTAGGTTTTCAATTGTTAATAATATCTTATTTAAACTTTATCTCTGTCCTTAATAATAAAAAAATAGAAACTTACGGCAAGTTTAATATTGATGCTGCTAATTATCATAATATGTTGGTGTCAACACAACTTTAATTTTAACCTTGTCATTAAAATCAATAATCTGAGCATAGTGGTAACATCATCAATGACATACGAATTTGTAAGTTGTTAATCACATTATCGTCGATGTTATTGCCATACTAACTGTAAAAGCAATGCTAACAATTAAATAAATAACAATACATAGTGTACTATTGGCGTGATCAATAATCGAATATGAATCATTTAACTCACAACGGTTAGCGTGACAATGAATATTAAAATTTCAAAGGGAAAATTAACTATCATTAAAGTAGGCAGTAAATTTGAGATTATAATAGTAGATCCGATTTTCACATTGTGTCGAGTATTACACTTGTCATCAATGTGAACAGAAAGAAATAGGGGAGAGGGGTCAATACGTAGGTGGGGGGCCTAACATGCAATTGGACATGTACTCATTGGGGCCCACACATATACGCCGGTCCTCCACAACTTTAAAAAAATCTTCCATAAATAGGAATGATGACATCAAACATAAATCAAATTTAAAATGCACACATAATACTATTCATTTGGAAACAAAGCAAGTACACACTAGTAGCCAAACATGATGAAGTGTATCCAACTTGTATCTGACATAACACAAGTAGCATTCCAACATGGAAATTAAACATCCCAGACATTAATTTTTGCACCCTTCCTCGTAAATTGGTAAACCCAACTGTCACACCAATGTAGGTATCACTTTCACATTAATCACAACTACATGACATAAATAAGGTGCCAAGTCAACACAATTCAAACCCATTTGACCCATCTTTGACCAACTGGTGAACCTATTACAACCATGTTTCCCACCGTAGCATAACCAAACCAACACACAAATGCATTTGCCTGTCCCTTCAACCATGAGACCTACAACATGTATCAACATCAATTTTTCCCATCTTGCCAAGTAAGGTGCACACATATTGGAGCCGAAGACAAATATCCCACCTGCATCCATTTTGAAGTCCTGTAAGGATGCCATTATTCAAAAAAGTTATGGAAACAATTTAAAACAATCCACCAAACCAGTCAACTCAAGAATTAATGGTCGAAAACAATCAAATCTCCAATTCATATCACCCAAAATTCAAACTCAAAATAGGACAACAATTTATTTCACCGCACCAAACAAGCATCAATCAAATTCAAATAATTCCCAATTCAAATAGTCATGAAAACCTTCAAGCATTCACTTATTTTGCAGTGAGTGACATAAGAAAAGGAGTGACAAGCACAAAATTCATCGAGTTAACAACAAGGGGAGGCAACAACTCAGATTCCAATGCACCAGCATCCATATTGTTCAAGGTATTCCTCTCAGAGTTTTCCATTCGCGAGCTTTATATTGTTCTTCATTACAACCATTACTGTTTTCCATTCGTAAGCTTTATATTGATCTTCACTACAACCATTACAGTCATATGTTTTTATTTATGTTTCCCTAGGGTTTATATTGCAAATATTATAGTTACAAGTTTTTATTTACGTTTCCCTAGGGTTTATATTGCAAATATTGCAATCATAGGTTAGCATATGTGTTCCATAGAGTTTATATTGCAAATATTACAATCACAATTTACCATTTTTCTTTCCCAAAGGTTTATATTGCAAATATTATAGTCATAGTTTACCATTTTGATTTCCCTAGGGTTTATACTGCAAATATTACAGTCATAGTTTACCATTTTTGTTTCCCTAGGGTTTATATTGGAAATGTTACATTAAGAGTTTAGCCTTTCTATTTCAGTAGGGTTTATATTGCAAATATTACAGTCATAGTTTAGCATTTTTGTTTCATAGTTTTTTCATTATCATTCACTCTGCCTATCTTAGTCTCATAGGTTTTGCATTATCGTTTATATTGTAAATATTAGTCATGGTTTACCATTTATGTTTCATATGTTCTGAATTATCATACACTCTTCATATCTTATTCTCATAGGTTCTGCATTATCGTTTATATTGCAAATATTATAGTCATAGTTTACCATTTCTATTTCATAGGTTCTACATTATCATTCACTCTTCTTATCTTATTCTCATAGGTTCTGCATTATCATTCACTCTAGTTATCTTATTCTCATAGCTTCTACATTATCATTCACTCTGCTTATTTTATTCTCATAAGTTTTTCATTATTAGTCACTAAGGTTTTCTTCAATGCCAGTCATTAATTTTTGAGTTTATCTTTTTATTAGGTTTTTTTCATAGGTTTTGCTTCATCAATTCACAAATATATGTCTGTCAATGAGTTCGTCAAAGACAAAATATGTGAGATTTGTTAAACTCTTACTGTTTTTCATTTGTAAGCTTTCTATTGTGTTATAGTTAAAATGTAAGTGTGGTTTTCACTTTGTTGTGCATGAGAATGTTTATGTTGTAAACGCTTAAGAGATATGAGATGTTCTTAAACTCTAACTTCCTTGCATAGTTTATAATTTCGTGCTTCTTACTCCTCTATTTCCTTATGTTGCTCACTCCAAAACAAATTTAACTCTCTAAACTATTAACAGTATTTCTGAATTTAAATGCAACAAACTAAAAAGATAACACATACATACACTAAATAATCTTTTGTTCAAGCATCACTCTCTTCATACATATAAAGATAATTGTTCAAGCATTTGTGTTTCATATTTTATCATTTATGTTTCATAGGTTTTGCATTATCATTGACTCTGGTTATCTTATTCTCATATGTTCTGCATTACAAGCTAATTATTATTTTGTTCAAGCATCACTATTTTGATTATACTTATTTTGTGCAGATGGTCAAGGGTAATGCAGTGGTGACCCGTACTGGGAACAAAAAAAAGAAAAGAGCCATGACAAGGTTGCCCTTTGATAAACGAGGAGCTAGATTCCCCCTTGAAAGAGATCCTATTGCACAAGTAGACAAGATTTCTACTCAAATACCACGGATTGAGGTTACTACACCTCAAATACCGCAGAAGGTAAAACAAATACAAAAGTTGTGGTCTTTGGATGACATGAAAAGGGCACTCTATGATGTTGAAGAGAACAACATGTCGATAAGAGGGGCTTCCAAAAAGTGGTCAATCCCAATAGTCACACTATCCAAATGGTTATGGGGTCTAACAACAACTTTCAAGAAAGGTCCGCCAACAGTCCTAAGTGAAGAGGAAGAACATCTTATTGTGGAATGGTGCAAGCAAATGGTTGATATTGGTCATGGTCTTGAGATAGTCAATCTTATGTCTGAGGTTGCCTAAATATGTCAAAATAGGAAAAACCCTTTCACTAATGGGTTCCCGGAGAAGTCCTAGTGGACAGGCTTCAAGCACAGACATCTTGAACTTGCATTGCGAACTACTGAAGGCCTAGACAAAGATAGTGCATTCAATCTTAGAGCTGATGTTCTAGCTTCATTCTATAAAACATTATTTGTAGCCTACGAAGCCATGCCATATGGTCCTAATCACATATGGAATTGCAATGAAACTGGCATCCAAGTAAGAAAAAATGGGTCCATGAAGGTGGTCGCAAGAAAAGGTAGCAGGAATGTATCTTACAGTATCCCAAAGATCTGTAAATGGATAACCATTCTATGTTGTGTCAATGTTGTCAGGAAGAGCATTCTAGGATTCTACTTATTCAAGGGGAGTGCGAACATAGATAATTACATCATAGACTATGAACTAGGTGTGTGCATGGCAACCCAACCCCATGCATGGATGACTAAAGACTTGTTCATAGATTGGTTGACCCACTTCAAAACCTCAGCTCTAGGTGATGTCTCGCCCACCAACAGGGTCTTGCTGATTTTTTACGGCCATGGAAGCCATGTAGCACTCAAAACCATCCAGGAAGCAAGAGAAATTGGTGTAGATTTGTTAACATTTCCATTACACACTTCAAATAAGCTACAACCATTGGATGTGAGTGTGTTTGCACCTTTTAAAGTTTACTTCAAATTAGAACGTGCAGATTTTTTGTCAAGGTTTCCAAACATTGAAGTGAGGAGGAGAGAAATTACAATGTTAGGCAACAAAGCAATGAAAAGAGCTTTGATAGTTGACAACATCAAATCTAGGTTTAAAATGATTGGTATATGGCCAATGAATCCTGATGCACTTGTGAACGACATGCATCCCAGTGAGACATTTGTGGCCAGCAAGGATGTTGACGCAGTTCAAAATATTCTCAGCCTTTCTGGACTTGGTCTGTCAAGTAATGATGTCATTGTATTATAGTCTACTCTTCCAGATGGACATTTGTAGACTACAATAGAAATGAAACACTCACCTCATAGCTATCCTGCTAAATCAGTTGCGCAAGTGGTGGTTAATGAACACACCCCTCCCATGGTGGACAACCCCATTGATCAATTCAACAAAAGTTTAGATCTTCCATCACAATGTAGCCAACCATCTTGGTTGGTTGAGGGAGCAATGAACTTGGGCATTGATTTGGAAGTCCCAAAACAACAAGATACCTATACTTCCCACCACCACCACTAGAAATTGACCCTTCTCAAGTTGTGCATTACTATGCTCCTTCTTGCAATTCAAATTTATGAGGAAATGAAGATTTACCGGAGGGCTCACAGGTAGTGGAGGAGGTCATTTCCACATAGTTGGATGAGACAGAACAAACACAAACAGTTCCACACATTAGCAAGTTCCTCAAGCTGCCTATGCACATTGTCCATCAAAAGAAATCCAAAGTTAGTGTAATTCAGATCAACAAACATTCTCAATTGTTGGCAACAAATGACTACATGAGGTTGTTAATGGAGCAAGAGAAAAGGAAGAAAGAGGTTGAGGAGCTAAAATCAAGAAAGAGACAATAGAAAAAGGAGAAAAGGGCAACAAAAATTGTGGCAGTAGAGTTGAAGGAGAATGCCAGAATTGAGAAGGAGATACTGCGAAAAGAAAAAGAGCAATAGAGATTACAACAAAAAAAGGATAGAGATGCGAAAAAGGAGCAAGAGAGGCTTCACAAGGAACAAGACCAAAAGGAAAGAGAGATTGAGGAGGCACACAGAGCTTTACAAAGAGAAAGGTGGTTAAGGAACCCTTCTAATCCGTTGTCTCAAAGTAATAGAGTCTTTCATGATATTCTCAACATTAATATCCCTCAGTTCTCCACAAATAATGAATTATTCAAGCCTCTCCCAATCTAACTTTAGGGGCACTCAATATCCATATCAAATTGGCACTCTAGATGTATAGATGTGTTCACCACCACCCCCAACACAAGTCACTTGCACCCAATTTTCCACTTCAAGTACCACTCATGTATGCAACACTCCTCATTAATTGGAAGGGGACGAGAACATGGCGAGTGGCACCCCAACCAGCCAACATCCATTTCCCCACAACAACAACTAGATGCAACCTTTTTTTGGTTTTCACATGCAATTCAAGTTTCATACAGTTTAGAAGTTTTGATATTTACAAATGCACTGAAATTGTGGATAGTTTTAAATTTATGATAACTACAGATTGAGCATTATTGTTTTGGTTTGTGAAGTAATTTGCTTAGATTCCAAAAAGTGTTGTATGTAATTTGCAATGTGTTATTATTTTGATTTGCAATGTATTCTTCTTTGTTGACACTTCTAATTATATGATAATTAAAGACGCATCATTATTGTTTTGATTTGCAATGTATTATGATCAGATTGCAATGTGTGTTGTATGTAATTTTCAATGTGTCACTATTTTGATTTGCAATGTTTGCTTCTTCATTGACATTTTCTCATTTTCATTTTTTTTTTAATTTAATTTGTCATGTGGGATGAAAAAATTTATCCACCAGATTTTTAAATCGCCAAAAAGGCCACCTGACTGATACATAGGCACTTCAGCTGCCACTTCTTGTGTGGCATGACATCTGAAGTTGAGAACCTTTCCACGCCTACTTCTCTCACTTCGCCACCCTAACATTCCATTGCATCGCATTTATCACTCGCCACCCCTTGCTATACTTCTCCTCTATCGTGTTTAATGCATGCCACTTCCTTTTAGCTCCACGCCACCCCGCATATTTGTCTAGCCAACCTATACATATGTATATGTATGCATATGTATATAAATATACATATACATATTTTTCAAGCCAACCTGCATTTAATGCTCCCAATGCCTCACACAACTTGCCAAATTTTGAGCCTTTCAATCTAGCAACTTCTCATTTATTCTTCACTTGTACCCCATTACATGCTCGGTTTAGTGGTCTACAAGTTTCAAACAACAACCACAACCTGCAACACTCAAACTCCAATTAAAAGATGGATAGATGTCGGTTGGTGAACATTACAAGCAACTTCTTTCTATTGTTACATATATATATATATATATATATATATATATATATATATCTTTATGCATATGTATACATATATGTATCTACATATACATATATATATACATATTCATATACATAGACTTATACATACACATACACATACACATATACATATAAATATACATAAACAGTGACATAGACATAGACATAGACATATACATATAAATATACATAATATACATATAAATATATATAGACATACACATGCACATACACATACACATACACATACACATACACATACACATACACATACACATACACATATACATATAAATATACATGTACATATATGTATATGTATACACATATACGTATATGTACATATATCTATTTTGTTGTTGCTATTCAATTTAGTCATGCAACTATTGCATCTTTTTTAGGTGCCATTGCTTAATTTGGGGGTGTTATTTTTTCATAGGTGTTGCTTCATCTTTAATTCAATGTAAATGAATGCATATCTATTTTTCTGTTGTGATTCAATTTAGTCATGCAAATGAATGCATGTAAGCAATGCTGCAATTTTTCATTTCAGTAACAAACAATATTGTTGGTTGTTTTGATGTCATTCATAAACTTGGGGTTATCTTTTTCATAAGTTCTACATGTAAGCAATTCTATATACATATAAACATACATATACATATATGTGTATATACACATGTATACATATACATATATATACACATACACATACACATACACATGTACATATACATATACATATACATAACATTGTTTGTTGTTTTTGTGCCATAGATAAATTTGGGGGTGTTCTATTTTTCAAATGCATACATGTAACCAATGCTGTAAATATTCATTTCAGTAACAAATAATATTCTTGGTTGTTTCGATGCAATAGATAAATTTGGGGTTCTCTTTTTCATAGGTTCTGCTTGCAAGCAATTCTAGATATACATATGCACATACATTATATGTATATGTATACATATATATACACATATGTATATATATACATAATATACACACACACACATACACATTCACATTACATAACACATACACATAGAAATATACATATAGGTTTTGCTTCATCAATTTAGTCAGCTAAGCAATGTATACATATAGATATAATATATATACACATATACATATACATATATGTATACACATACACATAGGTTCTCTTTTTCATTAGTTCTGCTTCATCAATTCAATCACATAAATTTGTATCTATATGTTATAGAAATATGTTCTATAGCATATTCAATTTAGTCATATAAATATGGTTGTTTTGTTAATGTAGACCATAGAAAATTGGATGCACACGTTTTGGCTCCTCTCCCCTATAGAGTCATGCCTATTGTTGCATTCAATAATGAATTAGGGAGACTTGATTTTATGAATGCTCTACTGATGGAAACCTATCCTGCACGGGTCCATAATTCCATTTGAATTGTGAAGTGTTGCATAGGGAACCATTTAAAGCCTTCACAAAACCAAGTCCCCTAAGTGATTCAAATACATATACAGATAAACAATGTGAAAGGGATGTGCATTAAATATGACTGTACATAAGAATAACACTGACTCTTTGATGAACACACAATAGCTTCAAGAATGAATTGATGCAAAAGAGAACACATATAAATACATCAATGGCACCTATGTAAGCTACAATAGTTGCATGACTCAATTGATGTGACCTATAAAAAAGAGAACATCCCAAATGTATCAATGGCACCTAAGAAAGCTACAGTAGTTGCATGATTGAATTGATGTAGCAAAACCTATTAAAAAGATAACATCCCCAAATTAATCAAAGGCACCTAAAAATGATACAATAGTTGTAGGGTTGAATTGGTGAAGCATAACCTACAAAAAATAGAACGCCCCCATTTGTGTCAATGACACCTAAGAAAGCTACAATAGTTGCATGATTGAATTAATGTAGCAGAACCTATTAAAAAGATAACACCCCCAAATGAATCAAAGCACCTAAAAAAGATAACACCCTTGCAATTAATCAAAGGCACCTAAAATTGATAGAATTGTTGCAGGGATGAATTGATGAAGCATAACCTATAAAAAAAGAGAACACCTAAGAAAGCTAGAATAGTTGCATGTGTGAATTGATGTAGCATAACATATTAAATAGATAACAACCCCAAATTAATCAACGACGCCTAAAAATTAATAATGAGTGAATTGATGTATAATAACCTATGCAAGGTTGAATTGATGAAGCAAAATCTTTTAAAATGATAACACCCCCAAATTAATCAATGGCAAATAAGAAAGCTAGGGGAGTTGCATGAGTGAATTGATGTAGCAGAACCTATTAAAAAGATAACACCCCCAAATTACTCAATGATACCTAAGAAAGCTACACTAGTTGGATGAGTGAATTGATGTAGCAAAACCTATTAAAAAGAGAACACCCCTGAATGTGAATACTTGAAGGTTTTCATGGCTATTTGAATTGGGAATTATTTGAATCTAATTGATGGTGTTTGGTGAATCTGATTGATTTTGGCCATTAATTCTTCAATTGATTAGTTTGGTGTATTGTTTGCATAATTTCTTTTTTAATAATGGTTGCCTTAGAACTTGTAAAAATGGATGCAGATGGGATTTTGGAGTTCGTCATGACCACGTGCACACCCTACTTGGTGAGATGGGACAAACTCGTGTTGATATGTGTTGTAGGTGTCATGTTTGATGAGACAGACAGATGCATTTTCTTGTTGGTTTGGTTATGCTACGGTGGGAAACATGGTTGTAATGGGTTCGCCAATTGGTCAAAGATGGGTCACATAGGTTTGAATTGTGTTGATTTGGCACCCTGGTTATGTTGTGTAGTTGTGATTAATGTGAAAGTGACACCTGCATTGGTGTGACAAGCTCCCAATTTGAGTTCAGGTGCACATCATATAAAGTAGAGGACACCCCCAAATTAATCAATGACACCTAAAAAGATACAATTGTTGCAAGTCTAAATTGATGAAGCATACACATACACATATACATATACATATACATAGACATAAGTGAATTAAACACAACTGTAGAGAATTATAGCAAGGGGAAACAAGTGATTAATGCGACACAGTGGAGTGTTAGGGTGGCTGAGTGAGAGAAGTAGACGTGGCAAGGTATTCCACTTAAAACCTCTTCACACATCTATACACATACACATTTACATATACACATACCCATTTACATATACATATACATACATGTAGAAATACACATACACATACATTGCCATCATTGTGAAGAATAAACGAGAAATTGCTAGAATGAAATGCTCTAAAGTTGACAAAGTGTGTGAGGCATTAGGAGCATTGAATGTAGGTTGGCTCAAAAAACACGCATGACATAGTGAAAGTAGTATGTGTATATGTATATACACATATACATATACATATACATATATATACACATATACATATACACATACATATGTATATACATATACATAAACATATGTATATGTATATACATATACATAAACATATGAATATGTCTATACATATGCATATATATAAAGAAGATGCATACACCTTAAGCATATACAAGTTGGATACACTTCATCATGTTTGGCTACCAGTGGGTAATTGTTTTGCTTTGAAATATATACAATTACGTGTGCATTTAATATTTGATATACATTTATATATGTCTATGTATATGTCTATACATATGCATATACATATATATAAATGATTAAACGTGCATTTAAAATCCAATATGTGTTTAATATCATCGTGTTTTTTATGCAAGAGTTTTTTCCTAACTTGTGGAGGACCGACATACCACTGGGAAATTATTCAATGGTAGAATAGATGACTAAATTGATGAAGTGAAACTTACAAACAAGAGAAGACCCCCAAAATTATCTATTGTACCTAAAAAAGGTACAATATATGCATGACTGAATAGATGAAGCAAAACCTAACAAAAATAAAACACCCCCATATATTTCCAAGGCATGAAAAGAAGCTACAATAATTGGATGACTGAATTGATGAAACATAACCTATGCAAAATATAACACCCTCAAAATAATCAATGACACCTAAGAAAAGATACAAACATTTGCATTATAGATTTAAGGAAGCAACACATATGATAATCCTAACACCCCCATATTTATCAATGACACCAAAAAAAGGCTACATGGTTGGCGACTGAATTGATGAAACCAAACCTATGAAAAACATAGCACCCAACAAATTCCAAATAACACTCAAAATTGGTAGAATAGATGATGACTAACCATGATGAAGTTGAACTTAAGACAAGGTAACACCCCCTTAATTATCTGTGGTACGTAATCAAGCAAAACCTATTAAAAAAAGAAGACACCCAAATATTTGTAATGCAAAAAAAAAGCTCCAATAATTGCATGTCTGAATTGATGAATCCTAACCATTGTGAAACATAACACCCCCAAATTAATGAATGACACCTAAAGAAAATAACATTAATGAATGAATGAAGCAACACCTACAAAAAACCTAACACCCCCAATTTTATCAATGACACCTACAAATGGTATTAAATAACATTAATCAGAATGCTAACATTAACCCATGACTGTAATGGTTGTAATGAAGAACAATATAAAGCTTATGAATGGAAAATAGTAAGAGTTTAACAATTATCACATCTGTATATGACTGAATTGATGGAGTAGAACCCATAAGAAAATAACACCCACATATTTATCTATGACACAAAAATAACATACATTTTTAAAGTCACTGAATAGATGAAGCAAAACCTAAAATAGATTAACCCACATTAATTTATTTGTTTTATGAAACTGAGAACTCACCCTAAGAGAATGATAATGCAAAACCTATGAGAATGCGATAAGCAGAGTCAATGATAATCCATAACCTATGAGAATATGATAAGCAAAGTCAATGATAATATAGAACCTATGAGAATACGATAAGCAGAGTCAATGATAATGCATAACTTGTGAGAATACGATAAGCAAAGTCAATGATAATGCAGAACCTATGAGAATACGATAAGCAGAGTCAATGATGATGCATAACCTATGAGAATAGGATAACCAGAGTCAATGATAATGCAAAACCTATGAGAAAGAATACGATAACCAAAGTATATGATAATGCAAAACCTATGAAATAAAAATGGTAAACTATGACTGTAATATTTGCAAAATAAACCATAGTGAAACAAAAATGGTAAACTATGACTGTAATATTTGCAAAATAAACCCTAATGAAAGAGAAATGCCAGAATATGACTGTAATATTTGCAATATAAACCCTACAGATAGAGAGGAATAAAAATTAATACAACTTCATCTATGGCACTGAAACAATGAACAATATTATTTATTGCGTTAATGAAAGAAGAAAACAACCCCAAAATTTTCAATGGCGCGGAAACAACCAACAATATTATTACCAACGTTTAAAATAAAATAAAAAACCCCATACAGGAGAGCAATGCTTGAACAAAAGATTAATTTCCAAAAAATTAGTGTGTTTATGAACACAAATTGGACAATGTTCATAAACATGATACTTCAACTCAAAAAAACGATTTCTGCAACACCAAAAGTCGAATAAAACAAACACAAAATGCAAAGAAAACTAAAAAAATTGAATAATGGCGAGCCTTAGTGAGCAAGCTCACCTAGGTCAAACGACTCGATGCAGGTGGATAGTAGCTAGATCCCGAGCACGCCGCACCATTCACGCGGCTTCATCTACAAATAGCCGTGAGGGTAACAACTAGTTTTGAGTTGAAAAATCAATGACACGAAGGTAACAAATGCTGGTTACCTTCATGGCAACGAGGAACCTGTTGGATTCTTGCATGGTGGAAGTGGAGTTGCTGGTAACGTTCACTAATTGGCATCTACCCATATACTAATCAAAGTCCGAGCATCGCAGGTTGTGGTTGCTGTTTGAAACTTGCAGATGATGAACCGAGCACATAGTGGCGTGCAAGTGAAGAAAAAATGAGAACTTGCTAGAATGAAAGGCTATAAAGATGGCGAGAAGAGCAAGGCATTGGGAGTATTGAATGTAAGTTGGCTCAAAAAAAAGTGTGGGGTGGCGTGGAGCTAAGGAGAAGTGACGTGCATTAAACACGATAGAGGAGAAGTATAGCAAGGGGCACAAGTGATAAATGTGATGCAATGGAATGTTAGGGTGGCAGAGTGAGAGAAGTAGATGTTGCAAGGTTATCAACTTCGGATGTCGTGCCACGTAAGAAGTGGTAGCTAAGGTGCCTACGTATCGGTCAAGGGGTCTTTTTCAGGATTTAAAAATTCAGTGAACAAATTTTGTCGTCCGACATGGCAAATTAAAAAAAAAATAAATATATTTTTTTACTATTAATTTGACTATTATTTTTAATGGGTTTTTACCAACAAAAAAAAAAAATTGGACCGTCGAAATTTGAGTGCGCATGTTTCAACTCCTCTCCCCTAATTATCATGCTAATATTAATGTGGGGGCATCATACATGCTAGAAAACATTTAGGTCCTCAATGATTTAGTTATCGACTTTTAAAATGGGTGGAACTTTAAAGTACATTTTTATACGTGGTAAGAAGAGTAGAAGAGGGGATATATATATCCACGTACTTTTAAAAAGAGATTCTAACATATGGAATAGTATTCTATATAAAGATTAAGACTATAATTGCTAGGGAACCTTCTCTTTTTTAAGAAAAAAAAAACCTCTCTATTCGTTCCTTCTTTTTTTTTAAGGATAATAATATTAGGTATATAAAGGAATTAAAAATGAATTTTCCTTTTTTTTTTAAGGATAATAATATTAGGTATATAAAGGAATTAAAAATGAATTTAGTTATGTTTGATATTATATATATATATATATATATGGGCAAGTAAATTATTCACGTAATAATAGTTAAAGATAAATAAATAAATAAGAAAATTAAAAGTTGAAATAAATTTAACTCTTCTATTAATTTTCGTTTTGGTTTTGCAACATGAAATGTTAGATGTAGATTTTAGTGATGCTACCAAGGTATGTTTAATCTTAAATATTAATATCATTAAGTTGTAATGAGATTAATGTTAAATAGAGTTTATGATATAATTAAATAATTAAAATAGTAATATTATTATCAAAAGGGAAAACGCTATGCAACAATAATTACTAGGAGAACAATAGTATTAATTAGCAATGTTACTAATACTTTATTTAATTTAAAAAATTAATTATAGTGTTTTCATGTCATAATCATATAAATTGATACTCTTATTTTCATGGATATTAGTTCTATAGTAATTATGATAATTGTAATAATAGAATCAACAATAAAGGTTAAAATATTAGTAACTTCATTATCAACCCAACTAATAGTGGTATCTCTATAGATAATTATTATAACATTAATGTAATGCAAATTTTAGCATTAACATCTCTTGGGGTAATGTTAAATTGACATTAACATTGACATGAATTAATATTAATCCACCAATGATAAATCTTTAGTCTTTTTATTAATGCTAGTCAGTAACCCTTTTGACTCTCCTAGTGAAGGCGGTTACTTGTACAACCTATATTGTGGAACCAACCCTATATTGATTTAGGGTGTGTGCAATGGAATATGTGTGCCCCAATTCATTTTTCTATCCCCACTCCCCACTCTCAGGTGACGCGTCACCGTTGGTGACGACCTTATGTCATCATGCGATGTGTATAGTATAGTACCTTGCATGCGCATGGTTGACATTGTTAGTGTTTATAAGGTATTTCAAAAAAAAATTGACGGTTGTGTTTTTTCCCTTCGTGCAAAATTCAGGGCATGACACATCACCCCACCTTATGCACATGTTTCTTTTCTTTTTTACTTTCTACCTACTCATAAAAAGACTCCCTTTTCCTTATTGGCTTTGTCTCCCTTCCTCTCTTCCCAAAAATATATTTGTCATATTGTCAATAATGGAGTGTTGTCAACAATAGTTTGACTTGTAGATTTCTTGAAAAGTTTTCAATAAGGGAAATAGGAAATGTTATCGGGTGTACATTCATTCATTTTGATGGCTTCTTAAGGAAGCTTCGAGTTTTCCTAGTCAATTGATGCAAAACATTACGAGAGCTTGGCCAGTAATACCATTACTCACATTAAACCTATTTTCTTACCACTTCATTGATTAAAAATATGTTATATAAACCACACTTTCATTGTGCCTCATTTAAATGTGTAAGCCATAAAAAAAAAACCTATTTCAACATCTATATCTTAGTCAATATTGTTTACAACCCCTATAAAACATATTTATATTTTAAAATGTGACAAAGTATTTGATAAGGACTAGGTAAGCAAATAAGGCAACTAACATGTTGAATGGACAAGTCTCTTAAAACATATATAGCACAACTTCATTCTTACAAAGTTGAAGTGAATTCTTAAGAGATTGGAGTGTATATACATTGCCTCATACAATAGTTATTTGACTCACTTTAGTCAATTCTAATATAACATTCTTCACCATCATCTTATTTATATATTATTATCCCTTTCACAAATCCCTTTTGCTATTTTATTCTTTGATGCATGTTTCTCAACTACCTATTTTAATTCTCTACAAAAACTTACTAAAAATATGACAAGAATTACTTCTCATTACTCTCCTACATATTCTTTATGCTAAAGTTTTATCTCAACTACCCATTTTAATTTTCTATAAACACTTACTAAAAATATAACAATAATTGATTATCATTACCTACTCTCCCTTCTATTCTTTATATTAAAAAAATACTTCTCATTCCTATCCTACATTTTCTTTATATTATTAAAGTTTTATCTTCTTATGTATTAATACTTCTCAAAATCTATGTTTAAATTTAACTTTAGTTAATATCATGAAGTTTCGAGAGTCCATAGTAATAGTGTATTAATTTTTGATTGATACTGTGTATGTTTTTTTTGTCACATCAACGTTTCAGATCATACTCTATGATCCATAACATTGATGTGAAAAAAATCGTATAAAGTTTCAATCCAAAAATTCAATACACTTTAATTTGAATTACTTTTATTATCAGTAACTCTTTTAAATAATTTAATATATATCTAACAATAGATAGTCCTATCCCATGGTGAGAGGACTTTTGACCAGCAATTACCTCCTCTCTCTAACGATTAGGTGAAGCACGAGTCCACGACCCATATCCCACTAAAAGTTAAAAAGGGATTTTAGGTAGCCTCTCATTTTATTTGAAATTCTACAACAAAACAAATGATAAAATTAAAAAAGCGGTATTGTGTACTAACCTGTTTCCAAAAGGCGGTATTTTGGAGAGTAGGTGAATCATAAAGATTTAGCCAGGGGTTAGAGCTATATAAATTTATTTACTCATTTCTCTAGCCGAGCGATCAACATAAGTGGGTTTGCTCTATATCTGGTCAGGCAAAGCGCACGGGGTTTCCTGGGGTAAGTTCCAGGCTTATCTAAGGGTTTTAGATCCACTTGTAGGTTCATTTGATTCAGTAGAGCAGTAATCAGTAGAATGGCCGTTGACCCATTTTTATGCACCTGAAGTTTAAATTGATCTCTTTATTGATTCCCAAGAACTAATTTTTTTTTAGATCGTTTAGAATTTTTGGATGAGGCTTCAGTTGTGGTCGCGAATTTCAGATTTATTCTGTCTCTGATTCATTCTTTTTCGGATTCGGCTACTCTAATTTAAACTGGGATTTCTTTTGATTTGATAAGAATATCAAATTGTGCCATTGTATGAAGTTTGACTGTTTTTTTCTGTTTTGTTTTTGTTCTCTATAAGATCGGCACTAGAAATAATTTGAAGAATCGGGAAAATGTAATTATGTGTACAGTGTATGCACCTTGTACGATTCTGAATAAAGATGATGCATAGTAGCAAAATAAGGAAAAACCCAAAAATGTATCTTTTGATCAGTGAGTTTTGAGTGGGAATTCTTTTAATATTAGGTTTTTTTGTCAGTGTTTTGATTTGGGTTTTTTAGTTACTTTAGGTGGATTTTGTTTGGGTATTTCAGTTGTTTATATTATCATTAGTTTTTCCGCCAGCTCGTTAGTAAACGCGTAGGCAGGCGTTGTGATTCTCGATGTCTTCGACAATTTTGGTCTTTCGCTCATTTAATCTGGGAGAATTTTTGGTCGTTATTATGGAAAAGAGTCTTACGCATTTAGATAATTAACTTTAAGTGATCTTTGCTGATTTTGATTAAATTTAATATCCCGCTTTCGTTGCTCATAAATGGTCTTCGTAAGCCCTGAAATATTTTTTTATGAAAGTTTGCGCTATTTTCGTTTTGGGCTTTTATTTGTTTTCTTAGATTGTTCTGGATGAAATTCGTAACACTTCAAAGTATTTTTTACACGTGGTCAACAAGATCATTGAAAATATTAAGTATCGAGTAGGTACTATATTGGACTTCGATAGATTTTATTTATTAAAGCGTTATCAGAGATTTTCTTAGTGATAAGGATTTGTTTTGCAGATCACAATTTTAAGCGATGGGTTCACTCAAGGCTGTTGCTGTTCTGACTGGCAAAGACGGTGTTTCCGGGGTCGTGCAATTCACTCAGGAGGGGAATGGTAAGTTGCATCTGTTTTGCGTTTCCAAATTAGTATCTTTGAAAAATTTAAGCAGCTTGTAATGTTTTCTATTGGAAGGTGACGTCATGAGATTTAGATAGGATGATATGTTTTGGGTTCTGCTGGTTAGAGTTTCGTATGCATCAAAATAGAACTCACTACCGATATGTGGTCTTTTATTTTATTTTATAATATTATAAAATATAAAATTATTGGACTAGATTTAGGATTTCTAAGGTGTAAAGTAACCCCTAGCCTTTAGTCCTAAAAATGATCACTAAGGTGATGTTTGAGACTTGATGGGTATGTCGATGCCTTTGATATCTTCTGCTAATAGGTTTTGTTTTAAGATTGATAGAGCTAGAAGGAAGTAATAACATTGTTGAAGTATTTGCATTGTGCCATAATGACTAAGTCCTGCGCAAGACTAAGAATGCTCCGAACAATGTATAAATTAACAAATAAAGCAGAAGCTTTCATAGTAGCAGTTGAAGTTGGAATCCAAGATAAAGAATAGAGATTGTATAAATAGATCTTTGTTATGTTGATGACAACTTACAAAATTCTGATTTATAATTGTTTTAAGAATTGAAATTTAGAAATAGGTAGAAGACCACAAATGCCTAGGTTCCCGAATTTCTAATAATTAAGATTACCAAAGTAGGAAATGGAATATTTTCGGTAAATTAATAATAGAAGTTCCAGACCATAGATACATGGCTTAAAGTAACCCCTAGCCTTTAGTCCACAAATGCCTAGGTTCCCGAATTTCTAAGGTGTAAAGTAACCCCTAGCCTTTAGTCCTAAAAATGATTACTAAGGTGATGTTTGAGACTTGATGGGTATGTCGATGCCTTTGATATCTTCTGCTAATAGGTTTTGTTTTAAGATTGATAGAGCTAGAAGGAAGTAATAACATTGTTGAAGTATTTGCATTGTGCCATAATGACTAAGTCCTGCGCAAGACTAAGAATGCTCCGAACAATGTATAAATTAACAAATAAAGCAGAAGCTTTCATAGTAGCAGTTGAAGTTGGAATCCAAGATAAAGAATAGAGATTGTATAAATAGATCTTTGTTATGTTGATGACAACTTACAAAATTCTGATTTATAATTGTTTTAAGAATTGAAATTTAGAAATAGGTAGAAGACCACAAATGCCTAGGTTCCCGAATTTCTAATAATTAAGATTACCAAAGTAGGAAATGGAATATTTTCGGTAAATTAATAATAGAAGTTCCAGACCATAGATACATGGCTTATATAATTTTATTGAAGACAAATGTTTTTCAAAAGTTTTTTTGGAGTAATTTGTTGTGAGTAGGCTCTTCATTTGCTGTAATGGCTTTTGCCTGACTATCAAATGCAATGCCATCTCTCCTTGAGTTGATTTATTAATGTATCGCTGCTAAATTTGAATTGTGGTTGTGGGATATCTGTTCTATACTTATGAATTGTACACTCTTCTACAATATTGGGGCCTGGGGAATTGTTTTGGCTGGGGGGTTGTATGGGGATAGTAGCCAGAGATGTTTTGGGCATTTTTTCAAGGTGGTTTGTCAGTCCATTGTTTTATGTCCATTGGCTTGTAGTACCATTTAGCAGTCTCCTATAATGATGTGCCTATAAATAATAACAATATAAATAGGGTTAAGATAATTGAAAAATAGCTTGCTGTGTTGTGAATGGTTGAGTTATTATAGTAAGTGAGTGCTAATTTTGGTGGGTTTTTATCCTGAAAGCATTTCCAATAAATATTTGGTGTATAGTGTGTGAATACTTTTCTCTATTCTATTATAATGTGGATTTGAATCTATTTAATAGAACTTGTCTTGTTTAGGTTATTAGTTCTACATTCTTTTAGCAAAGCCTAGTAATTGTCAATTGCAAGTAGCTGAATTCTTTTAAGTAGGTTTTGTGCATTGGATCTAGGTTTGATAATTGTTTACAAGTAGATGTTGTCAATGGCATCAAGTTCGAATTAAATTGAGTAATAAGTAGGGATGCTCAACAATGTGTGTTATAAAGTTAGCAGAGATAACATTCTAGATCTCAAGTTAGTTACTCATTAACAAAGTTACATAGAAGTATAGATTTTCAAATAATTTAGTCATGTTAGCTCTTGTTGAAAAAAAAAGCTTGCTAAATAGCATCATTTTGAATATGGCTTTTGCTGATTTGTTGTTATGGCTGGATAGGCTTTCAAGGTTTGAACATTTGCCTTCGTATTTTTTAGGCATCAAGTAGATGGATTTTTTGGGTATATCTTAGTCATATCTTTGACATTATAGATTATATCAATAATATAACTTTTATTGGGCCAATTGGCTAGGAAAATAATATAGTGCTAAAGTATGGCTATTACTTTGCCAAAAACACGAAGGCTAGTTTGTTTTCCATTTTATCATTATTGGAGTGAATTGCATTTTGTTGAATGTGCAGGGCATTTATTCTCGCTTTGGTGGTTAAGGCTTGAGTTTTCATTATATTTTTCTAAGTTTTATGTTTATTTAGCTCCCCTAGTCACAATCATGAGCCATGAATCGACCCAAATTGAGGTGAGGTGTCAAGATTCTACTTGTAATGTGGGTTACAAGGTGACAAAGGCTTAGTATTTATCATTCAATAAAGCCATGGAAAGACATCATTAAACTCTAGACAAAATATTGTGTCAAAAATGACTTGAAACTTTTATTTTTTTTATGTTTTCAACTCATTAAACTTTGGACAAAACATTGTGTCAAAAAGTACTCAAATTTTAATTTTTTTTATTGGTTGCCAAATTTTTATTCATGAAATCTATCATTTCTTAATCACGTGGCATGGAACTTTAGTTTACTACAGGGCTTGTGCTATGCCCATGTTTTGGGTACCTCAAAGCATTTTTGCATGTTAAACAACTTGTGGAATGTGATGGTTTTAGGGTTTGTAATGGAATATTAATGGCCATCAAAATCTTGATTAAAAGTTTGCAAGTTTGTAATGGTCTTATCCATGCAATTAAAGGAAACCACCTAAAAAAATCAAATTAACACAAAAGAGTAAAAATGTCTAACTGCCTGTGAAATGTGATGGTTTTAGGGTTTGCAATGGAATATTAATGGCCACCAAAATCTTATGGATTAAAGTTTTTAAATTTGTAATGGTCTTATCATGCAAATTACATTAATCTAATCTTTTAGGGTTTAGATCAATTAAACCCCAAATCATATCATCTATTATTCAAGTCATTTGTTGAAAAGAGAGAATGTTTAAAAATAGGAGAGGGAATTTTTTGGTCTTCCCCTGGATGCTATGTTGATATTATTTAGTGCAGTTGTTATTTCCCAAGGTGGTTTTCACCACTTGAAAAGTATTGTATTAGCATAATTCGAACACACCAATTATAAAGCAAATAAAAGTATACCCTCTCAGTAAAGGAACTCCTAAATAAAAATAACATGAAAGAGTAAAAAAATGTCAACAACCAACAAGAGACCATAACTTCCGATTCACATAAGAAGTGTCAATAAAAAAAGATTCTGTTCATCCACAATATAGTGATAGAGTTTGCCGATCCATCTAAAAAGCATACAATGATAGTTGTAGGATTCCACTTGCATGCTTGGGTGTCCCTTTTAACATTCTAATAATTGATTTTTGCTCTTTGCATATTTTCAATTTTACTCTCCTAGGTTGAAGAGAAGGGAAGCTGAGTTATTAATGCTAGGCAACTTGTGGTTATGGTTGAGAACATATGGAGCTTGGATATATGGTGATTAAAGTGTACTTGTTGCTCTAGTTATTTGGTGATATTAGATGTGTTTAGTGTCAAAGATTATATGGTAGTAAGAACATATGGAGCTTGAATTACTAGATGTTTTTAGTAATCCATTGTATGCATGGCTAGGATATTTTTGATGAGTCTCATCATTCTCTATTTCTCTAAATTTTTGGGACAATCAAAGAAATTTGCCATATTTGCCATAGTAGGGGATTGCACAATGAACATAAAATATATATTTAGAAGATTAGAAAATACACATCTAATAATTTTTAATTTGCATGGCTAAGCACCATGAAGCATTCTAAAGAGTAACATTAAAATTATAAATTAGAAAATCTAGGATAGTCTCAGTTGCAATAGTAAGCATCATTAGATAATTCAAAAGAATTCCATTGAGAATATAAAACATAATAGACATGACTTTGAAGATTGATCAATGGAATTGAAAATAAAGACTGATAAAATTTGAAAATAATTACAATAAGAGTTTTTAAGTGTCAAATGACAATCAAAATAAATTATGACAAATTATATCTGAGCCATGAGTAAATACGAAGCTGCAAGATTGGAGTAGCAAGCTCAATGATTAGACTAGTCAATGGACACATTTGCTATGAACCCTAATAGGTCCTCATTACTCTTTGACAATGAATTAGTTGGCTCCTCCAATAGGACCCCAACCTATCTTGGTTGCTCCTCTTGATCCTCTTCACACTTCACATCCTAGTGAGCACTTGGATCCTCCTTGTACTCAATCACCTTGCCATGTAGGAGGTGAAAATCACTATGAACAACTAGTTTCTTTGGCCTAGAGGTAATCTTGATTGGCTTGATATAGTGGATAAAGCTAAATATCCATCTTTCTTTACCATGCACACGATGGGTTTCAATAACTTACAAATAAGTACTTAATACAATATGATCTTTAAATTGTAAACACATCTTGAGTATATAGCTAAACACATCTTGAGTATTTTGCTTAACACATCTTCAATATTTAGCACAAGGTAGCTATTAGGAGGAGATGAACACTTTTTGGTATATCAAGAATGTCTTAGCATCCATTAAATTGGGTGACTCGATGCTCTAACAACCTACTTAAATTAAGAGAAAAAATTTAAAAAACATAAACAAACATTCAACTAAAATATGTGGCAAAGCATTTAGGTCCTTTTCTTCACAAGTTCTTAATTCTTTCACTCTTGAGAGAAATGTAGCTATTTTGAGGAGAAAGTTATTTTGAGGTTTAGTTCTTAGAATTTGGAAAACTTGGCAAAGATGTATGAAATCAAATATAGCTATTGAGAGAGGTGAGTTATCTTAAAGTTTGATTCTTAGAATTAGATAGATGTATAGTGCATATATATGTTATAGTGTTGGGAACCATTGTACATAATGGCGAGTTTCATCAATGATTAGGTGAATTGCATAGGGTTCTTTTCAGCTATCTTGATGAGGGGGCAAATTAGAGAGATAAAGGACAAGAGAGCTTGTTTAATCAACAACACCTTCTGAATTGATTTTTTGAGAATGGTATGGGGAAATATTGTCAAAAGATAATGTGTGGTTACACAAGCCACAAGGTCAAACAACGAACAAAGACACCTTCCATGCAAGAGATCTGCAAACGATATATGCAATATTCCTTAAGAAGAAAAAGCTATAGAAGTAAGAGAATATCAAAAAGATATGAAAGCTCGAGAGATAATTACAATGAGGGTTGAGTGCTATATAGAAGCAAAACCCTAAAAGCATAAAAGCACTCCTAAGTTTAGCTTAAGTGCATGAGAATAAATTAGACTAATAATCAATTAAAGAGTAATTAATTATTAGCTAATGCATGATTACTCTTGGCACCCCCCCTTAAGATGAACTTAGGGAGTAGCTAAGAACCCTAAAAAAAGAATGCATAATGGGTCCCGACAAAACAAGGCCTGGTTAGGTACCCATGTACAAACAAAAGATCTCTCTGAAAGAGAGAAAAATCACAAGGGGAGAAAACTCCTCTTCGAAAGAGAGAAAGACAAATGAAGGATTGAAGAAGCCTCCAAATCAAGGTGTGAAGGATTGAAAAGCCTCCCAAACAAAGTCCCAAAAAAGAGGAATATGCAGAACATCATTGAAGCATGAAGCTGTAGGCTGTTGTCGAAAGATGACTAATATGGTGTTGAAATGAAGAACTTCCAAAAATAGTAATGCAAGAGTGTCTATATGGTAAATGATCCTTCTCATTGAAATGCATGTAACCAACCGTTGATGTACGTTGCATTTGAATATATAGGAACAAGAACTAGATACATAGATCATTCCAAATCGCGAAACCAAGGAAGCATTAGCACCAACAGTAGAAACCCCCCTTATAATGTTGAAAAGGGAGAGCCATGGCAAGAACATTGAAACTGTATGAAACCAATAAGTGCATGTAGGAGAAACAACCTGCAAATGAAAGTGTGTGCAAACTAAGACACACATGCATGAGGCAAGAATCATTGGGATTCACTGCTGTCGTGGAAGGGACACTCACTTGACAAAGGTGTGATGGCAAACCAAAGACAAACATCAACCCCCCCATGGCACTTTATATCATAGTTCAAATACAAAAGGCAATGGCACTTTCTCTCAATGCGTCTACAAAAAAGAATGTGTATGAAAAAGATGTCTACAATTCCCAAATAGGACATAATATTGGAAATACATATAGAACAGCCAATAACGAGTCATCCCATGCAAATGAAAAGTTTCCAGGAGCTAAGATATCTAAGTAATTCACCAGAATGTGAAAACACAAAAAATTGAAAAAAATATACCCGAAGAGAAATCTGGAAAAAGTGCATGGATGGAACTAAAGAGCTTTGAAAGTCGGTTTCAATGTCGTTGAAATTGCAAAAAATGGAGAAATAGGTCAAAAGTTATGAGCTCGGGATTGAAAACAACACCTCTGATTACAACAAGCTGTAGAATGCACTAGCAGCAAAAACAGGTGATGATTAGTTATCATTGTTTAAGTCTCATAGTTTATGGGCTTTTTAAAGGAAATGCTTGCATGTTTTCGAAAATTGATTTTATATGTGAGCATATAGTCTTAAGTTGCGGTCCCACTTGATGAATATCAAATCATCAAGTCTTCTAGACCATTTTAAGGACATATTGGGCATAATGTTTTCACACGTCATTTTGCAGTACATGTTTCAATTCCAAGAGTATAATTTTGAGTTGTGGACTCACTTGATGCATGTTGGACCCTTAAGTCACTAAGGACATTCTTGGGTCATATTATTGTGTTGCATGTATCACATCAGTTGTGCACAATGTTGTAACATGCAACTTGTAGAATGTAAAATTGTTAAATTTATTTGCTTGGTGGGCCTATCACTTGGTTATTTTTCTCAACTCCATTAAGCATCATTATTTTCTTTCTAATAAGTGGTTCTCACCAATCTTGGAGTATCCAAATAAATGTCCTACTCTCCAATGCTTTGTGGTGTGCTCATTTGTACCTGGTGTTTGTTTCTTGGCCTTATCAAGGAACTATACATCATGTCATAGCTAAAGACAAAATAGACTCTTTGCTTGGGTTGATACTTGTGAAGGTGTTTTGCTGATTCATTTTGGGATATTAGTGAAAATCATGTTTAACATGTATCTTGTTGTAGTTGTGGTGCAATTAACCTGTAAAATGGTATGTATGTCTGCTTGGGAGGAGTCTTGTGGTGCAATTAACCTGTAAATTTATTTGCTTGGTGGGCCTATCACTTGGTTATTTTTCTCAACTCCTTTAAGCATCATTATTTTCTTTCTAATAAGTGGTTCTCACCAATCTTGGAGTATCCAAATAAATGTCCTACTCTCCAATGCTTTGTGGTGTGCTCATTTGTACCTAGTGTTTGTTTCTTGGCCTTATCAAGGAACTATACATCATGTCATAGCTAAAGACAAAATTGACTCTTTGCTTGGGTTGATGCTTGTGAAGGTGTTTTGCTGATTCATTTTGGGATTTTAGTGAAAATCATGTTTAACATGTATCTTGTTGTAGTTGTGGTGCAATTAACCTGTAAAATGGTATGTATGTCCACTTGGGAGGAGTCTTGTCTTCTTTTTCTAAAGGCAGGAGATGCTTTGCTGCTTTTTAGATTTGAGTAAATGCCAGGATTTGTAAGAGTAAACGATTCTACATTAAGGAATCTAATTGGCTTTATGTACTTTGTCAACCATTATCTTCACAGTTGGGTATTTGGTAGTCTTCTACACGAAACCTAAAGAAGGGTATGTGCATGTGGGTTCATGATTTTGACCTCTAGTCTGTTAGATCATATCTCACACTTAATTTTTAGATTGGGTCCCTTGGATCTCCTAATTAATATAGTTTCAGATTTTTAAGGCTGTAAGGATAATAGTGATGAAGCTCAGCAAGTTCTTGCAAGTGGTTGCTAAGTTATTGTGTGAGGCAGTGGTTATGATCTCTTGTGAGTTTCCTATTTCAAACTCAACAAGTCTGAGAGAACAATATATGAAAATGCATTAAGAAATTCTTTGAAAAAAAAAATACACAAAGTAGAAGGCTGACCTTTTTACACTCGTTTCACTTACTCATTCTGCTTCTTTGCTTTCTGTTGCACCCTGAACTTGATTTCTGTGTTAACTTTGAAACTTGCTATACTTTTTATGTTAAATTTATTTAGTGTTTGCCCTATCTTTCCACCATTACAATAAAAAAATAGCTCGTTGAGTAGTTGCTGATTCTGGGTCTAAACACGTGTAAGCCAAAATTAGGGAGTCAGGTACCTTTAAATTTTTGAGATGCCCCCTATGTCAGCGAACAGGAACAAAATAAAAAATAGAAGACTAACATTTGCAACCAAGATGCTACATTGTAGAAATTGGTGGGTGGTGTCATGACATGCATATGACTAACAAAATCTAATGATCACATTTATTGGATTTTGCAAATAACATGACAAGGGTTGTAGGTTGAGTTGGCAGTGACCCGAGTCAAATAATCTCATTAGATGAAATATTTATTTAATTTAAAAACTTATGCTGTAACTGACTGCATGAATTAGCTGTTCAACTTTTTGGCTTGATAAGGCTGCATGATGTCCTGCAAAATTGAAGGTACCAATCCCTGTTTTTGGTAAATTTCACTTTCATCTGTATGATTATTATTCTTGAAGCTCAATTAATTTGGAGATATAGAGAATTCAATTGGCAACAAAGATGACTGTGGTCTAACAATCTAAAGGTCAAAATCACAATTCATTGTAATAATAAACTCCAAATTTGAGATGCATTTTAGTCAAACTGGATGGGTGAGCCTCCCATCAAGCTGCTATCTAAGCTAACCAATTTGGCTTTCTTCCATGTAGCATTGTAGAGAGCCAAGGATCTAACTCAAGGTAGATGAAACTCACATTCCCAAAGGAATGAGATGAACACAACAAAGCATCGATCAATAAGTTCTCTCCCCACATGCTTGTATATTGGAAGAATAGTTAGAACCAATATATATATTGAGAGTTGATAGTAGGTCATGCTGTCAATCAAGTGGATGGGCCCACTAAGTAGATGAACAACTATATAAACTTCTTACAAGTGGTATAAGCCAAGATGTTGTACACATGTGATGGGGAACATGATATGGGTATGTGACAAAATAATATGCACATGTGGCATGATTGTTATAAGTGACATCCATAGTTCCAATCTGCTTGTGTGCGAAAGCTTCTAGATGTGCAACTTGTTGTTAGATTTCCTCTTGTACCACATGTGGGCCAGGTGTTGTAACACAAATACATGGATTGTGATGATTGGAATGGACAATGTCTACAAAGCTTGTATGGGTGTTATTAGGGGAGGATGTGGTGTTTGTGGAATTATGGAGTTGTGGAATAACAAGATCAAAATTGACTCTTAAATTCTAAAACATTTCCCCATGAGATTTATTGTAGATACCTAAGGAGTACAAGCATCTATCCAACATGATATTACAACATCAAGAAATGATCATGGCATTTTATTAGCTATATCTTGTGTTGTTAGAGCACTCGGTAGCCAAGGGGAGATGTTTCCTGTACCATAGGATAAAAATGGAACTGACTGATGTTACAAGGTATTGGCATGCAATTTAGTCCTACTTGGTTATTGTATTGTGTTTCAATATACATCTATCAAAGAGGAAGTCAGCAGATTAGTTGCTTATTTATTGTAATCAAGAACATTGACAAAAACAATGGGATGACATACTAGGAGGTTATAAAAATAATATTTAGATTTATTAATGGTTAATATATTGTAATCTTGTAAACTATTAGTTTAGATTTATTTCCATTCTTTTCTTCGATGATGTTTCTATTTTAGAGACTTTGTATCTAGAAACATCTTTTTTTTAAACTCTATATGAAGAGCGTTTGCCTCTTCTTTCTAATATATCGAAGATTTCATTCAATCATCGTTTCATGGTATCAGAGTGAGTTAGCGGGAAAAATATTTATTTTTTCTTCTTCAAGTTTTTGGCTTGAGTTTCTAATTTGAGTGAGTTTGAAAATTTTCTTGGCGTCGTTTCTGTTCCTTGAGAAATCACAAACTTATTCTCAAGTCAACGCAACTTTTTCCTTCTTTTTTTTTTTGGCCATGTGTGAAGGGTTTCTATTTGCGTTTTCATCATTTGTCTGTGCGTACGAACTTTTGATAAAAATGTGTTTTGGGCTATCTTTGAAAACGCGTTTTTCAGTTGCATTTTGGCGTGATTTGAAGGTTTTCTTTGGTGTGTGACTAAACTTTTCTGGATGCATTTTTTCTCCTACATTATGACTCGATTTTTCGCGTGTCTTCCTTCTGTGATTTTTTGGATGCCTTCTCTCTCTTTGCGATTTGGGAAAATCGTGTTTTGTCTTTGGAAGACTCGTCAAAAATTTCTTTTGCAAATTCTCTGGTGCACAACTATTATTTTCTGGGCGCTCTGTCTTTTGTATTCATTTCTATAGCATTATCTCGTCTTCTTCAAGTTTCTGGCTTGAGTTTCTAATTTGAGTGAGTTCGAAAATTTTCTCGGCGTCGTTTTTGTTCCTTGAGAAATCACAAACTTATTCTCAAGTCAACGCAACTTTTTCCTTTTTTTTTTTTTGGCCATGTGTGAAGGGTTTCTATTTGCGTTTTCATCATTTTTCTGTGCGTACGAACTTTTGATAAAAATGTGTTCTGGGCTATCTTTGAAAACGTGTTTTTCAGTTGCATTTTGGCGTGATTTGAAGGTTTTATGTGGTGTGCGACTAAACTTTTTTGGACGCATTTTTTCTCCTGCATTATGACTCGATTTTTCGCGTGTCTTCCTTTTGTGATTTTTTGGATGCCTTCTCTTTCTTTGCGATTTGGGAAAATCGTGTTTTGTCCTTGGAAGACTCGTCAAAAATTTCTTTTGCAAATTCTCTGGTGCACAACTGTAATTTTTTGGGCGCTCTGTCTTTTGTATTCATTTCTGCAGCATTATCTCATCTTTTGTGGGCATTCTTTTCTCTATTTTGCAATCTTCAGTTGTGTTTTCTGAGCATTCAAAGTGACCTAGGGTTCTGTGCCTACATTTTTTGACAAATTTCTGCATTTGTGGGGTTTCACACCTCTTATTTGTCGGGTTCTGTTTAAAGGTTCCTCCTACAAGTCTGACAAATGGCTCCTCTGTCGCACATTATGCGAGAAGGCAGTTAGAAGTTCAACGGACGCAACTACAACACTTGGAAACAACATATGATGACGATATTTGAATATTAGTGCTTGGACCAGATTGTTCTTGGCAATACTACACGTCCTACAACAACGGGTAAAGATCAAGAAAAGTTTGATGAGCAAAATTGGGAAGCCATGATGCTTATTTAACTGTCTGTCATTGATGACCAGCTACCTCAGGTATCGTCTGGCAAATCAGCTAAAGAAATTTGGGATCTTCTAAAAGATCTTCATGAAACATTCAATAAGAGCTGTGCGTTCTTTTTGAAAAACATGTTCTCCATCATGATGGATGAGAAGACAACTTTGCAGGCACACTTGACAAAAATCAAGGACGTCCGTGATCGGCTTGGGGCTATTGGTTGGAAAATGGATGAAGAAGATATGGTAGTCATCACTTTGAAGAGTTTGCCAAAATCTTATGAGCACTTTATTGAGACACTCAACATTACCTCATTGAATGTTGATTTGAAGTTTTCAGATCTTTGCACTATACTTCTACAGCAGGATCGTTAGAAACAACAGTTCGGTAGCGGTGCTAGTTCATCGTCCATAGAGCAGGCCTTTCCTGCCAAGACATTTTAGAAGAATAAGGGCAAGAATCAGCCCTCTCAACAAACCAGTCAAGTGCAATCCCAGGATTCTTCCAAGAAGAAGAATGTTCAGTGCAATTATTGTAATAAGTATGGTCACATGAAGAAAGATTGCTGAAAACACTTGGCTTCTGAACAAAATAAGCAAGGAGAGTCAAAATCCAAAGCCCATGTTGCAAACCACATTGAGCAGAAGGAGTTTGCGTTCTATGCCTTTATGGCCAAGTGTCTTGTAGATCTTATTAAATCCTTTGCTTAGTACATTGATTTAGGTGCATCTCGACATTTCACTCATCGTTGGGATTGGTTCATTGAGTACATGCCATTCAGAGACTCTGATATCTTTGGAGGAGGTGAGGAGTATATTGTTGTCAGAAAGGGCAACGTGCAGATTCATTATGGAGGGAGAAATTTAATTTTTCTCGATGTATACTTTGTAGCTGGCATGGAGCTGAACTTACTTTCAATTAGTCAGATTATGACTCACTCTCCTCAGCTGGATATTGTTTTCAGCATGCATACTTCTAGCATTGTTGATAGAGACTCGCACTATAGTTGTTCAGGGACTTGAGGATCATGGTCTATAGAGACTTGTTGATTCTGGTGATTCTCAAGAGCACGCTATGGCAGCTAGAAGTACTTCCATCGGCAATCCCTGGCATCAACGTTATGGGCACTAGAACATGCAATATCTCTCCTAGCTATCTCGAGATGATTTGGTTGGTGGCCTACCTACAATTCAGACTCAGAATCATGGAGTATGCGAGGCTTGTTAGGCTGGAAAGTAGCATTAGACTCCATTCTCAAATGGAGACTCATGGTGAGCTTCCAAGGTACTACAGTTGGTCATGTTGATTTAGGTGGCCCAATGAACACTCTTTCACTTACTGGTTGCAAGTATTTTCTATTATTTGTTGATGATTTTAGTAGAAGAATGTGGGTGTATTTTCTTAAAAACAAATCAGAGGTGTTTGGTATGTTTCAGCAGTTTAAGGCCTTAGTTGAGAAAGAGTCAGGCTTTCCTATAGTCGCTCTTAGGTCTGATAATGGGGGGGAGGGGGGAATTTTTTTCAATGACTTCTCCAGTTTTTGTTTTGCACATGGCATTAAGCGCCAACTTACCACACCCTACACCCCTTAGCATAATGGTGTCGTTGAATGTAGGAATCGCACCATTACTGAAATGGCTCATTCCATGCTAGAGCATAGAAATGTTCCTAAGAAATTCTTGGGCTGAAGCAGTTTATATTGTTGTTTATCTTTTGAACCGGTCTCATACTCATGCGGTTAAGAAGATGACTCCTGAAGAAGCCTGGTTTGGACGCAAGCCTAAGGTCAACCACTTGAAAGTTTTTGGCTCTACTGCTCATGTGTGGATTCTAGATGCCAAGCGCACTAAGCTGGATTCCAAAAGCAGGAACTCATGTTCATTGGTTACAGTGAGAATCATAAGGCATATAGGTTGATTGATGTAGACATAGCTCATCTCATCTTTAGTCGTGATGTTGTGGTTGATGAAACTATTGGGCCTTTCTTTCCGTCTTCTATTTCTATGAGCCTTGAGGATTAGTCTATGTAGGCTTCTGATTTGGGTGTTTGTCTTCTCCTAGCTCCACTTGATGGGAGGGATTCCGCAATTGTGCAGGCACCTCAACAAAATGTTCCACCACCTGCACCTCCTCAGGACAATTTGGATCCTAATCTAGTTGATGTTGTTCTAGCCACTCCTGGTGATGTTTCTCCTCTTGTTTCAGATATTGGTACTTCTACTCTCTGGCCTAAATGGTATGCTAAAACCATAAGTGATTTTTGTCAAGATGAATTACTTGAGGGTAGAACTGCTCGGAAAAAGAGCAAGCAGCAAAATATTGTTAATTTTGCTCTCATGGTCAATCTTCATAGCATGTCTGAGCCTCAAACCTATTTTGAGGCTAAAGGCGTTCTTGAGTGGGAAAAGGCTATGGAAGCTGAACATAATAGCTTTTTGAAGAATAATACTTGGGTCCTCTCCGATCTTCCACCTGGGAAGAAGCCCATTGGCTGCAAATGGGTGTATAAAGTTAAGTACAAGGTTGACGAAACTCTTGACAAGTATAAGGCTCAGTTAGTAGCCAAGGGTTCTCACAGACAGAGGACATTGATTATGAGGAGACTTTTGCTCCTACAACCAAAATGAGTATTATTCGGCTTGTCTTCGCTACTGCAGCCCAGTTTGGTTGGAGAGTCCATCAAATGGACGTCAAGAGTGCGTTTCTCAATGGTGATCTTTAGGAAGAAGTCTATATGATGCAACCTCTTGGTTTCAAGGTTGCTGGTAAGGAACACTAGGTTTGCAGAATGGTGAAAGCACTCTATGGCCTTAAACAAGCTCCATGGGCTGGTACATGAAAATTGATAAATACCTTGTTGATCATGGTTTTCATAGGAGCCCTTTTGATTCAAGTTTGTATGTCAAACAATCTGGTGATGATATTCTTGTGCTTGTTGTCTATATTGATGACCTTATCATTATTGGCAGCTCAGAACATCTGATTGAGGAGATCAAATATAATCTCAGGCAATCCTTTGACATGACAGATTTGGAACTTCTTCATTATTGTCTCGGTGGTGAGGTTTGGCAGACAACTGATAGCATCTTTATTTCTCAGTCCAAGTATGCTCGCAGTCTACTTGATAAGTTGAGAATGAATGATTGCAAACTTGCCTCTACACCTATGGAGAAAGGGCTAAAACTATCAGCAAAATCAGATTTGCCTGTTAAATGAATCCGCATTTAGGCAACTAGTAGGCAGTCTCATTTATCTCACTGTTACTAGACCTGATCTCAGTTTTGCTGTAAGCTACATCTCTTGCTTCATGACAACCCCTAAAGCTGAACATTGGGTTGTAGCAAAGTGTGTGCTGAGATATGTGAAAGGCACTTCCGACTTTGGCATTTTGTATGGAAGGTGCAAAGATCCTAAGCTGATTGGCTATACAGACTCAGAGTGGGGGCATGTTTTGTTGATGACAAAAAGTCTACTTTAGGGTATGTATTTAGTTTGGGTACATGTGCAGTTACATGGACCAACAAGAAATAGCAGGCAATGGCTCTTTCCTTGACTGAAGCTGAATATCAGGGAATTGTTAAAGTAGCTTGTGAGGTAGTTTGGCTTCGAAGGGTGCTTTCTAACATGCAAATGTTTCAAGCAGGTCCTCCCCCCTTGTACTGTGACAATCAAGGGGTGTTGAAACTTGCCAAAAATCTAGTCTTCCATGAAAGGACAAAGCATGTTGAACTTCATTGTCATTTCATCCGCCAGCTTGTTGAAGATGGATTAGTGGTACTACAGTATGTTTCGACAGAGGATCAGACCGTTGGTATTCTCACCAAGTCTCTAAGCCCGGATAAGTTTGTCAAATTCAGGGGGCATCTTGGTGTAGTTGATAGATTGACCATTTGTCAAATTCAGGGGGCATCTTGGTGTAGTTGATAGATTGACCATTAAGGGAGGGTATCAAAATAATATTTAGATTTATTAATGGTCAATATATTGTAATCTTGTAAACTATTAGTTTAGATTTATTTCCATTCTTTTCTTCGATGATGTTTCTATTTTAGAAACTTTGTATTTAGAAACATCTTTTTGTAAACTCTATATTAAGAGTGTTTGCCTCTTCTTTCTAATATATTGAAGATTTCATTCAATCATCGTTTCAGAGGTTGACATGAGCATTGATGTTGATAATGGGTTGAACTGTGTCCTCTTAATTGCCATCTAAAAGAGATGGCATAATTTTTTAAAAACTCCATATAAGCAACTATGTTTGCTAAAAACTGAATCTTAAAAGGATAGAACATGCTTTTGCATAAAAGAAAGATTAACATATCTCATATAACGTTCATCTATTAGACAGTTAAAATATCACTCTTCAAGCAACTCTACACTGCAGATATGTTAGTTGAGTTGCTTCAAAGGAGTGACATATTGAGCATTGTTTAAATTAGATGATTTAATTTTTTAATCCATATAAGTAACAATGTTTTGTAAAAACTGAATCCTTAAAAGGGTGAAAAATGTTTTCACATAAAAAAAAGATTTTAAAACTCACATTTAAGATTTTCAGCTATTCCACAATTCACACATCACTCTTCAAGCAACTCTGCGCTGCAGATGTGTTAGTAAAGGTGCTTCAAAGATAGTTACATATTGAACATTCTGCAAACTGCGGTCTTTAAGAATATTACCAATTTCAGAGGTAACATTTTCAGTTTCAAAACTATAATTTGACTGCAGTTTATTGATTGATATATCTAAATTCAAATTAATTGTATTTTGGAAAGATTAAAGTCTACATATGACATATCTGTCCACAAAAGAAGGATATAAAAGGATTTGTTTAAACTGTGAATGGTGAATAGAATGGATAGAAATGCCATTTTTTGTTTCTGTGTCGGTTTAATATTTATTGTTAACATGTATTTAAGGTTTGAAAATATTTTCCTGCACCTTCGGGACAAGCAGAAGCTATAGCTTTATTTACTATTTTGATGATGAAATATGACCGCAGTGAAAATAGGCCACATTTGCTTAATTCTCATACCACTGTTAGTGTTTGTTTGTTTGAAAGGCAGGACATTAGTTGTATTGTAAATGTTAGTGCACAATAACAACGGAAGCCAGTACTCACTGTGGGGATTTGAGGAAGAAAAGCAAACATATTTGTAATGAAGTACTCTTAGTTTTCCAATAGAGTAGAGATCAAAGGTATTAACATTACAGCAGATTGTTTAAAAGAAATATCACTGAATATTTATACTTTTTGATTATCCAGAAGAAGTGCATATTGAGTTTTGACTTGACAGATACTGATTATTTTGACTTAGTGGAAGTACAGGGGCATTTCAATGGGAAATTCAAATTTTCTAGATTTGATGAAATCTGATAAATGATAAAATATGAGAAAGTCATCCAGAGAATACCTTGATTTGCATCTTGTATCTGGGAAAATCTAGCAATTCATTTACACCTGTTTTCCCAACAACTTAGATAATATTTTAAAATGGACATTTGTCCCTAAACAATTATCTATAGGGAAAGCATCCAATTCAAATTAATTAAGCCTTATTTCTGCTTCAATTGTCTTGAGTAGTGTTGTTGTTTTGGTCAGTAAGTAGCATCATGCCGAATTGTTTCTGAAGGCATGTTAGTAATTTTATACAGGGCCAACAACTGTAAGTGCTAAGCTCGGTGGTCTGCAGCCTGGTCTTCATGGTTTCCATGTTCATGCATTGGGTGATACAACAAATGGTTGTCTGTCAACTGGTATGGTATATATCCTGTCTTTTCAGGTTGTCTCTAGCAAAGTCTTTGTGGTATCAGTGCAAGGGGCTTAGGAGTTGATTTGCACAGCATTTTCATTCCTTGTCTTTGAGTGACAGGAGCACATTTTAACCCTCATGGCAAAGAGCATGGTGCACCAGATGATGAGATCAGGCATGCTGGAGATCTAGGCAACATAATTGCTGGGGATGATGGTATGTTTTACTATTGGTTTGTTGATTATTGTAACAAGTAGAAGTTTTTGAATTCTTCAGATTAGTTGTAGTAGCTATGCTAGGACAAACAGAATACAATTAGTTTCATTCGTTAGATTTTCAGCACAAGGTGAATGATTATTTAGAATATGATATGAGGATCATGTGCTCATTTGTTGTTTATTCTTTTTATCCAGGCACTGCTGAACTTTCAATCTCTGACAGCAAAGTATGATGATCCCTCTTGCATGTATTTTTTCATATGTTCTATTTACTCCACCTTGCTGTTTCTCGCAGTCTCAAAGATCTTTGAATGTAGTTACATTGGTGATATGTCTGCAGATTCCTCTTTCTGGACCACATTCAATTATAGGAAGAGCTGTGGTTGTCCATGCGGATCCTGATGATCTTGGCAAAGGTTAGTTTCATCTAATGCAGGGTCAATTGCAAGTTAACATGAAATCTTATACTTTCATATTTTGAAGAATTAATCTATTAACTTTTTAAATCAATATCATAGCATCTGTTGTTTGAGAATTCAATGCAACAAGTTTTGTTGATGATTCAGGTCACTGGGTTCATCAGTAAAAATAATGCTGATCCATAGGCTTTTAATATTAAGTTAAATTTGAACATCTCAATATCTTAGAATACAAATTTTTTTGGGATAAGTACTTGGTGTTTCTCTTTCAATTTGGATGCATTGATTTGCTTTTGGTTGTTATTAACTCATCTATTATGGAGATGTCAACTATAATTAATTGTTGGAACCTCGGGTTCAGGGATGGGAACCACCGTACACATATCTCATGTTTACTGGTGACTGACTATTATGTAACATAGAACACTGTACAGCATGTAGTTATTCAACTGTCTATGTTTTTTTTCTTCAGGTGGCCATGAACTCAGTAAGACCACAGGAAATGCTGGTGGAAGACTTGCTTGTGGTGAGTTTCTGTTCTACTTAGATTCTAAGAAAAACATTTATTGAATAATTTTCTTTCTTATTTATGAACATAGGATCGTTGTCTTGTCTTTGGCAGGGGTCATAGGTCTTCAAGGTTGATTACAAGGAGTTGATTGCATGATTGACACCCGGGCAGTAGTTTGCTTGAGAGAAAAACGTTGAACGTTGAATGTACTTAGTATGAGAATGTTCAGAATGTAAGTGTAATAATAAATGAGTACATGTCAGATACTTAAGATTTTGCTTGGTGGCAGTTTGTTGGTTGCAATACAAACTTATGCGCATCCATGTGGCAAACACGGCATCTTACCAACCTTTTATAAAGAACAAATTATTATAAGCTGATCTTTTCTAAATTTGTTTGGATGGTGTTATTTTATAGTGAATGGCATTGACGGGAAAAGATTTGTGTTTTAGTAGAATCCATATACTGAATCTCTTTACAATTCTTAGCCGCACTTGTCTTTGGGAACAGAAGTTGATTCTAATGCACCTTTGTCTGCATGATCATCTTCCCACTAACAGCATGAATGTTTTCATACTGCAATAGAAACAGTTTTGTATCAATTTGAAGAATCTCCTTAGCGTTTTTAGTTTTTGTAATGGTTACTAGGGAGGGGATGGGATTTTTGGGAAGTCTGTTTATGACTTGAACCTGTTCCAATGGGAGTAAGAACCCTAAGATATGCTGCTGAACTGCAGCCTTCAGGCCTCCTTTTAAGGAGGTTGCATATCAGCATTGTAGATATTAATAATGATATCAGAAGAAACTCAATTAATCTGATGAAGGCAGGCAATAGCGAAGAGACAATTTTAACTTTCACTATACAAAACTGACAAGCAACCAGTTCCCTCTCCATGAAACTTGCTGTAAGTCAAATCTGATCAAGTTTTACCATGCAAGATATCTCGTGAAAATGAATTTGATTGTTTTACATTCATTAATGTACTTCCGGATGGTTCATTTCAGTGTTTGATGTTTGATTTCATGTCTTCGTTATTTTGAGTCTGAAGTGACTAACAGGTCTTTTCATACTAAGATTACGATAACATAAAGCGATAGACTCCTATAATTGTATCCTTATTAATTGAGAGGTAAACTCAGTGTCGTTTTTTTCTAGCATTACTTGCCATATATGCATGGTGTGAGGCTACAGATGGGAGTAATACTGTTTTAGAAAAACTTGATTTTTCTTCATGGTTTTTCAAGTCATCTCATGTAAGAGGTTGGAAGTTAGAGAGTTAAGGTCTACAAAAAGAACTGGAAGGTGCATTTTGGTTGTAGGCGTCATGTTTTAATATGAGGTTTACTTAGAAATACACTGAATGAAATATGATAAGATATCTGCAAATTGTCGACATTGCCATTGGCATTAAATATAGTTTTGGTTGCAAATTTCATCAAGTATAGTTTTGGTTGCAAATTTCATCTTGTCCATAGCAATAAAGTGCAAGACAAGTTGATTGGGAGTTCAAATGATAATGATGCATCAAGGGAGGAAAAACAATTTGTATGTAATGATAATACAGAGGAACCTAGTAATTTGTGAGAACTAGGCTAATCTTTCTAATATTGCTGTATATATGTTCATGCAAAAAACCAAAGAGAGTCTGGTTATTACAATGTCAAGTAATTTAACTCTTGTATCACACTGTCATGTGTAGATAATGGGTATGCTATTTTTGATTGAAAATCTCATCTTTTAAATAGCAAGTGCGAGAGACAAGTTTATTAACAGTCAAAATGATATGCATCGAATGAGGAAAGAGAATTTATGTATATAATGATAATACACCAGACCTATCATTTGTTGAAGACAACCAGGCTAATCTCTCTAGTATTGCTGTACAAGAAATGTTTATGCCAAAAGTCAGAGATTTTGGTTATTATAGTGACGTTAATATAACTCTTGTATCGTACATCTCTTTGGTTATTACAGTGCCACTGTTTAACTCTTATAACATTGTGTAATATGAAGATAATTGGGACTTTCCCGAGGGGTCATGATGGCATACTTCTATAGGTGTCTTTTTTAAGCTTTTGTTTTATTTTAAAGTTAAATATAAGTACTAGAGAAAAAGAAAATGTTAGATTCTTGAACCAGTATAATTTGAATAGAACAGTAAATTGGATGCTTGAGCAACTAAAACTTGAGAAACGACCTGACCTTGTAGCTACGCCTTTGCCAACCATTGGAAATTCCTCAAGAAATTGTTATTGATGGTTTAATCAGATGGAGCATATTCAGAACAGTTCTTTCTTAATTTCCTAATGGTTGAACTCTTTACCAAAATGTTTTGTCAACCCTTGTCACCAACCATGTTTAAAATGCTGTGAAATTTCTTTAATGCTACTAAAATGCAGATACAAATCAATAACAGAGGAAAATAAAGGATTTCGGCCCAAAAACCAAAAACACAGTATCAAAAAGTTGAAAAAAATCATTTTTATTTGAATTTGATGCAAATTGGGTTTTTTAGGTGTAAAAATAAAGGATTTTCTGGTACGATCGAATTTCGGTCAGAGTAATCAGATTTTGGACAAAGAAACCCAGGTACAAATTGCCAAAATTGTTGTGTCTGCCGCACGTTTAGCGGAGGAGCAAAGTGAAACTATTTTGGTCGAAATAGCATAACTAAATGGTGCTTTTTGGTGAATGCTAGCCTTGTCAAATCGACAGTTGAAAAAGAGAAAAGAATAAGGGTGTATTAGGGATATAGGGGTGCTAGAGTGTGCGTTTAAAGGCATGCCTGCGTGTGCCTCTCGGCCGATTGGCCGTTGAATACAAAAACACAAAAAAATAGACGATCATGCATTTCATGCTAAATTCTGCGCCAAGAATTAAGAAGGTTTTTGAAGGACCTGTATTTTTCATCATTCACGTTAATTGGAGTTTGAAGTTTTTAGAGATCTTTGCGGCAAGACCACTTGCAGTCATTCGGAAGGAAATAAATCCATTGCAAGGCTGTTAGAGGAAGATTTGTTGCTGTTTGTCAAGCTTAATATAGAAAGAGGTGTGTGAGTGTGTCAAGATTTGAGCAAAACATATTGTGCAGATTTTTCTCTCCTCTTGGTCTTCTTTATTTTCAGATTTGGCAATCTTCATTAAGCAAGCTATTTTTGTTTGGCTTTGCTGGTGATTGTTATAAATGATTTAAAAGCGATACCTGTTAAGGCTACCAAAATGAAATGCTAAAATCCTGTGCAACTCGTCTTATTATTGTTCACAGTGATTTGTTAAATATTTGGAATATTGAAAAATGCCACCTGCATTTGCAAACGATTTGATAGCAAAAATTCAAAAAGAGGTTGGATTGGTTAGAATCTTATTTAGAATGCCACGACATTCCCTAGCTCTCTTCAATCTCCTAAGCTTGCTTTCATGGCTATAACATTTTATAACGGTTATACGAGGAAATTGAAGGTTTTGATGGGCAGATATTGGTTAGTTTCACTTAAGAGGCCTTTGATGATCTCTGTAGGGCATTTGTACTTCAAATATTGTTGTTGGGGTTATCATGGATGTTCATAGTTGTTGCACAAACCTTTTTAGAAGGGATGAATTTCATGTTTTCGGTGACATAATCACATTCTTAAATAGGATATCAGAAAGGCTGGAGGCAAGGCCGTTTTATGCATAGTTCTTGTATGTGATCAATGTGGTTAGTGTTGCAACTTGAAAGATTGATTGGGCCATCCTCATTGGTGTGTCCAAAGCATAACTACAATTAGGACAATAAGAACAACATAGTGCAAGGAGAATAATATTATGACGAATAGAGCAACAAAGTGCAAGGTGATGAAGATTATAAGTGTATCTTCCTCTAGGATTCCAACCTCCCTCCCCTTCACAAAAGTTAGTGACATTAGTAAAAGGCAATAGAATAGGCATGCAATATGGCTCCATCTTTAGCTATGCATGCCATTCTTTCTAGTAGATTAGAGGAGAGACGCTAGTAGGGTTGTTACTAAGATACAAGTCGACTTGCAACCTAAGAGAAGAATCAAGACACTTCAAAGAAAAGGGTAAATTCTCCTCCATGGATGGGACTTGCCAACCCTATAGTAGATGTTGAAACGAACATTTTGAAGTCACTAGATAGATGAAGTGAATCATAATACATTGCTACTTTTTAACAAGAAAGGGAAAGTCTTTTTTCCAATGTTTAAAATCCTATCTCCCCTATTACTCCTCCATATGGTGTTTCAGTTATTCCTTTTCCTTCTTCCCATGTACCTTCATCTTTACTTACAACAATTCCATCTACTTCCTCTCAATTTTTCTTTCTTCAAATCCATAGATGGAGTGAATCATAATCCATTGCTACTACTTCAAAAAGAAGGGGGAAGTCTTTATCCCCATGTTTTGAATCCTACCCTCTTCTTCTTCTCTGTTATATGGAGTTTCACCAAACTCTTTGCCTTCTTCCCATCCACCTTCACCTTCACTTACAATGATTTTTCCTATTTTCTTTCAAAATTACTTTCTTCAAATCCATGTTACCTTCGCTTACAAAACATCCACTTGCTTCCTCTCAAATTTGCTTTCTTTCTATCCACCTTCACCTTGACTCTCAACATAGCACCTACTTCCTCTAAAATCCACTCTTCCTATTTCTATCCTTGCTCCTCACATTATTCCACCTCTTTAGCACATTTCTTTATGTATCTATCTATGCCCACCACTCTTTGTTTATTGTAAACACTTAGATCATCTATTTCTTTATGTATCTATCCATGCCCACCACTCTTTGTTTATTGTAAACACTTAGATCATCTAGACCTAAGTGTGGGAGATGAAAAATTGTTAGTTTGATCAAGGAGACTACTTCATTTAGTTGCCAAGTGGGTATATTCTAACTTGTTCCACAAGAAGCATTATAGGGGATAGGAAGTGTGTGTTTTTAGACCTAGGTGATAATGAGTGCGGTTTATACAAAAGGTGTACATAACAAAAACCCTAGGGAGAATCTAGAACAAAGGTAGTGTGTGCAAGTAATGGATGGATAATGGAGATGATAAGGTGATCACAAAGGGAAAATGCAAAAAAGTCAAATTATGTACACATGGGTTCCAAAGGTAAGAATTTTTAGCTTTGGAGAGGAATTGAGAAGGGTTTGTATGGATAAAGATGATGACAACAAAAGTTAAAAAAGTGTGCTAATGAATATAGAGAGGAAAACTGTTAAGGGAAACATGATTTAAGGACAAAGGAGGGATTTTGTAGCTTCAATTTTGACATTTCATATCTTGAACCTTCACAATTTTCTTGTAATTTTCCTTTGAGATAGAGAGAACTATTTTACGTAGGGAAATCTATTTACCTACTTAGTGAAAATAGAAAAAGTACACTTTAAGTATGGACCCATACTACATTTTTAGGGTTTATGCAAGGTAAAATGTAGTTAGGTTAGGGAAAGAATGTGTGGGAGAAATTTGGTATTAATATTCCACAAAACTAAGGGCTTTAGGTGGGCACATGTCTCCTATAGGGGTGCTAGGGGAGTTCAATTGGTTTTAGAAGACACAAATCCTTGTTTTCTAGAGGTGATTTTGGATGTTTGGTAAGGGTCTAGGAGGCTTGCATATTCAATTATGATCATCAAGAAGGACAAAAATAAGTGTAAAGTGGGCTAAAACATACTAACAAAACAAACAATAAAATGAGTTAAAGAATATAATAAGGAAGTTGTAGGTGTGTAATTTGTCATTATATTTTTCCATTATTTTATTCAACTAAAGATATTAAGTGTAAGAAGAATGGTAAAGTAAACATATAATGATTATATCATTAAAATTAATGTAGGTAAACACAAAAAATGATACATCTCTTAAATTCTTTCTTCATTTCTCATTTATGCACATGTACCTATTCGTGTAATGTATCACATCAAAGTAGAGTAGTCATAATAGATGGGATAGTAGTGAATAGACCAATAACCAATGCAAGAATAGGTGGGATAGTAGTGATATATAAAGAGAAAGAGGAAGAAGGATCCAAGGGGATTGGGTGTTAGAAACTAGAAATGGATAAGATGCAATTGGTCCACATAAAAAATAATACCTTGGAAAATGTTGGATAAGATAGGATTGGATACGATAATGTTCATGATTATAATATATTTGAGGTTACCATATTAATGATAATGATTAGGATAGGCCCAAAAATAAAATAATGTTTGATAATGATGATGATGATGAAAATTATGTGTTTACCACTTGACTATATGTGTTTCCACCCCAAACTAGCTAAAAAGTTAAAGATTGATGGTTAGATGGTTGCCACTCAACTCTATGTAGTTGCCACCCTAAACAAAGCTATACATGTCAAAGGTAAAAGTTAGTAAAAAGGGGTCATGACATCTGAAAAAAATTAAAAATGGTGATGATGTCAAAGGATATATGGTAGCTACCCATTGATAAAGAGGCTAGACTAGGCATGAATGCTGATGATGTTGATATCATCATAGTTTAAATGATGTATATAGGACATGAACCCATTAAATGGATTGGCAATATGAAGTAGAACTAGTCAAAATAGATTCCAAACTTAAGGTAGATGATAAGGGAGACAATTTAATGTTCCAAAGTACATGTGATCATAGGATAATAGAGGATATGGGGGAACCTATAGATTAGGCCCCTAATGATGAAAAAGGTAAGACATGATGCCCCTACATGGGCTAAGTATGATAGGTGAGTTGTATATTATAAAGGATAATAGAATGTCATGGGAGGATAATTAGGAAAATGATAGTGTATAGGCATGAATTTGCGCCCCCTTGCAAGTTCCCCTTTTACACCCTTCACCTTAGAAAAATCAAACTCGACAATGTAATTCCACATCTTCCATCCATACCCCATCCACTTGGTGCTTGTCTGTAGTGTCAGTGGTGAAATTTCTATTGGGGATGCGTGCGTGACACGCGGACGTTTGCACAATGCACTACAATCCTGACAGGATTCTTGCCTCTAGAATCTATAGAGGTGTTACGTTCACCATTGGGGCCGAAGCGTAATGTATCTGTGCCCTTCAACCGACCTTTGAACGACTTTTTCCTTCTCAAAATTCACTTAGAAATTACTCTCATTCTCATTGTTCTCTCTACACATTCTGGAATAGATTCTTGACAATTCTCACATTCTCTCACACTTCTTGGCTACTTGCTGCACTATCAACTTTACTATTCCAACATCACAACATTCTTCACATCTACCATAGAAGCTGCAACTTGGTGTCTTGTGAGACTTCCTTCAGCGTCGCTGCGTCCATGTCGACTTTGCCACGGTTGTAAGCTTGTATTCCTCTCTCATTGGCCTTGAGTGCCTCTGGTTGAGGGTGGTATTGTTAATTTACTATTGCATTGTTGTTGGATTTGAGTAGCATAGTGCTCTTTGTAGTGTTCAATATTTCTTTTTATCGTACTTTCTTTTATCGCAATTCTATCTCTCTATCTATCTAGCTGTCTGTGGAGGTGGAAACACCAAAACGAGGGTTTGACTGTGGCAAGCCCCGAAACAACCCCAATATTTTTCCCTGCTCTGCTGTGTGTAGGTACTTGTTCGTGTGGAGCTTTCGAGAGAACTGGACCTTTCATGAGTTGAAATCTTACCTTTTGTGTTCTTGTCATTTTTTATAACATCTCTCTTAGTATTTCAATTATTCTATTATTTCTTGTTTTTATCACCACTTCAAACTTCAGTAGCTAAGTTGTTAGTAGGTTTTTAGTACCTATGACTTTCCTTTTTCACTGTCTATCCGTACGAATGACAGTGCACCTGTGAGACGCTAGTGCGCCACACTGTCATCCTTGTTGTGCGCTACTATCCTCTGGTAGGGAGTTAATAGAGTCGTAGTTTGGGTTCCAGAAACCTACTCGCTTAGTTCAAGTATAACTTTTGGGTCAGTAGATTGATAGAAGCACTGAGAGTGCTCTCCATTCTCTACCCATTAACATCGTAACACCTCCCTAAACACTTGTCCAACTTGAGGTAGATCAAGGCAACCTTCAACTCTTGGCTCTTCATGACCTAGAGCCGTTGAGTGGTCAGTCCCTCTCCTCTACATTTTGGTGAACCCAATATGAACCATTCCGGTTCCGTTTGGTAGTGTTGAAAGAACCTTCCCTTGTATTCTAGGAGTGTTGTGGGTGTGAGTGTTGCAGGGCGCCTAGCCTTGCAACCCAACCTACGACACCTAGTGGCATAGCTAGAAGGCTTCCTAAGCATTGTGAAACGAAACCTTGAGTAGGTCACTATCTAATTGTGGAACCCTTGGGGGCTCCTACAAAGGCCCTGTCTAGTGTACATAAAGATGGCTTCGTTCTTACACCTACCCATCCCATCTATGCAACCTGTGAGTGGATCTCCTGCTATAACATTTACCTTGCAGGATTTTCCAATGAACTCTAATCGAGAACCATCCCCTTTGTACATCCCAACATGTATCAATGGGAATATTGTAACTGTTGTTCTCCTTGACCCCACATGCCGAGTGAATGTCATTACATATGAGATTATGCTGATTAAATTTTTACATAAGGATGGATATGATGAGTCTAGAAGCACTATACATACACACAATGGGATTTCCGTCCCTCCCATCAGTTGTATCACCTTGTGAGTTCTGGTTGGGCCCAGGATTGTGAATGTAGCGTTTGACATCATCCCGGGATTTGAACTGTTTAGAGTGAAACTAGGGATTCCCTGTCTGGTATTCATGAATGCAGTTCCCTTGGTATTCCATAAGTGCTTGAAGTTTTCCCATGAGGGTTCTGTGCTTGTAGTCCATGACACCGGTTATAAACCAATGATTGCGTGTGGAGGCTACTCACTAGATCACTTCTGGCTTGCCCCTGTTGGTTCGCTTCCTCCTAGGATGGACCTATTATATCAAACTTATGTGAAGGACAAGAGTGGGGGCATAACGCCAAATGTGAGATGCCCTCCTTCTCCTTATGCCATTTTGAATAGAGCTTGCATAAAGGCGGAACATGAGGTTGCCTTGGCTTCTTGAAAAAGGGAAAAAGAGAAGTCCACTCAGGGCTCTTCTTCTTCCTTTTTCGCTACCCCGCTTGCTACTTCCTCTCACCCTACTATGATTCCATTGAATTCAACTCCTATGCATTTGCTGGGGAGCCCAATGGTTCCCGCTTGGTGAAAGCCCAAGCATCCAACGTTTGAACTTCCTGTCTTACCCACGATGCCTCGACCCGTTTTGTATGGTAAGGGGAAGGGTCCCCGTGGAGCGTCTTCTATGTCTCGACCTCCACAACCTCCTACAACTCGTACCTCTAAGGTAGTGAATGGGAAGAGGCCCTCTGCTGAGGCACTCGAGTCTGCTCCCCCCGCTGTTATTCAATCATCCTCTCAGTCTTCCTCTTGTTCCTGTCTAGGAGTCCCTCCCTTTGTCAGAAACGACTGTGATGGATACTCTAATGGCTGAACAAGAGTCTTTCGTCCCTTCTTAGGCCGTGACCTCTAGCTCTCGGAGTTGTAGAAACCTCCTTGCATCCTACTGCAAGTGTCAGAGGAAGGCTCTGGCCGTTGAGCAAACCGCCTTGCAGAAGAAGGAAGGGGAACCAACAACTCCTGCTTCGACATATTTTGTTGTGCCCTCTTCTGCTCTTCCTGCTTCAATTCCCTTAGCCTCAGTCTCACTTCCAGGTCCCCTACGAGCATGAACGATCCTAACCTGAAGAGGGTGCAGGTATTCATTACTCCTTTGGTTGAGCCTCCCCTTTTGACTTCACTTCCGAACATCCTGCCCTTTTCCAAACCCGTGGAAATTTTGAACACTTCGGTGGTGTCTGCCCCATTTTTCTCCTCTTCCTCCATGCCCTTTGCTTCATCTATGGGGATCTCACATCCTTTGATGAAGCAAAATATGGAGGATGACCTTGCTTGCAATGGGGGTCAAAAGAAGGGTTCACCTTCTTCAGAGGGTGGTTCTGCATTAGCTTGTGTTGTCTTGGTGACAGAGGAAGCCTTGGTGTCCTTGGATTTTGTCACTACTATTGAATCTTTCGGTGAGCGTAATAGTGGACCTTGGGTGCCGACTCAATCGCCCATTGAGTTGATGCATGACACTCCTGTAAAGTGCATGTTCAACTCCATAGACGATGTCGCAGCCCTATCGGTGATTTTCGTGAGATCGCTGACGTTCACCTCATAGGAACTGAGTGGAGAAGACCTTGAGGAGCCTTCTCCCTTGGCTCTTGTTGTAGGAGAATCAGAGGGTACCCCTTTGATATTCTACCCTTGCAGGCTCATCCGCCCTCCCCTTACAATGATCTAGACTGGGAGAACGATGACCTCTTGGTTGATGAGGACTAGGGGGTGCCTCTTCTTTATCTATAGTGTAGATTGTGTGTGTGTGTATTGTGTTCCCCCGTGGTTGTTTTATATGTTCCTGGATGATCCTTGTCACTGTCGTAGGCGCTTGGATAAAAGAGTGTTTTTATGTCATAAAACTTCTTCTATTTTTCACATCATTCTTCTCTTTGTCTTGCATTTATTTTTCGACAATTGGGGACGATGCGGGGGCATTTAGGCCTCCCTTCCATGTTGACCTATTTTTTAATTTTTATTTTATTTTCATGTACCCTTCTTCACATGGTTTTATATAGTAGGGGGTTGATGACAATCCATTTATATATTATTATATCTATTTATCTATATTTATGAGCAGCTCCGACCTCGAAATATTAGATCTCCTATCTCTTGTTTGTTACGTCCTTGTTTTTTCTTTCTTTTTATCTTTATATCTTCTTTTCTTGTATTGTGATGTTGTGGTGCTCATGTGTTGTCCCTCGTGTGTGCAACATTACCACAGTTACATCTCGTCATGTTCTGTGGGCCATAACATCACTCTCATTCTAGATTTTCTCTCCTTGGGATGTCACATGCCTCTATGTTCAACATGCACCATGCTAAGGGGGGGATCTCATCCTACTTTGATTTTAAAAAGATGTATTCGGTGGCCAACGAATCCCCTCTTGAAAATATTTATTTCTCAAAATTGCATTCCTCATCAAGGACCCCTAGCAGAATACTTTTCCTTCATCAAGGGTTCGTAAGGAAAGAACTTGAGAAACTTTCCTCTAAGGAGGGAGAACCATTTCCTGCGGGCGAGGTTCTGACTTTCCTCTTGTGAGGGGGAATTCTTCCTTTCAAATTCCTTGATGAAGTAAAATCTTTCAAAAGGATTCCTTGATGTTGAATTGATTTGTGAAAAATACTATTGCACTTTCAAATAGAGTGACCCTTGAGTGGACCCCCTTTTCTTTTGAAGGGTTTCCGAGGGATCCCTTTGAAATCTCTTCCTTCAATTGTTTATTGTCTATCTACTTGTCTGCTTGCATGGCTTCTTTTTGATATCTAACATGTTTTGTCTGCGGATTAACATGTTGCTTTGCAGGTGTGCTTGTGAAGCTTCTTTCCAATCAGACTTTGTGGAGCCTCTTACATCGGGCTTCCTTAGGACCGACCACCTGGGGCGCCTTCTTTGCAAGTTCGAGGACCTGTAAAGCACCTTCATCTCGTGAGATCTATTCATTGTTGGTCTGCGGGCCTCTGATGCACTTTGTTCAACTCTCTTCAGAACTAAGTACCTATGGAGCCATTTGCCTACGATGTGCTTTCGAACATGCCAGATTGTGGTTTTCTTCCTCAACGGTTTAGGTATATTTTCTTGGAAATATTTCAACCTACTTTATCAAACACTCATTGGAACTTGTGTTTGCTAAAGTGGGGGAAAAATGTATAGGCGTGAATTTTCACCCCCCTTACAAGTCCCCCTTTTACACCTTTCACCTTAGAAAAATCAAACCTGACAATATAATTCCACATCTTCCATCCGTACCCCATCCACTTGGTGCTTGTTTGTAGTATCAGTGGGGGAATTTTTTGTTGGGGACGCGCATGCGACGTGCAGATGTTTGCGTGACACGTTGCTATCCTGACATGATTCCTTCCTTTGGAATCTATAGAGGCGTTACGTTCACCATTGGGGCCGAAGAGTAACGTATCTGTGCCCTTCAACCGATCTTTGAACACTTCTTTCCCTCCCAAATTCACTTAGAAATGACTATCTCTCATTCTCATTGATCTCTCTACACATTCTAGAATAGATTCTTGACAATTCTCACATTCTCTCACACTTCTTGGCTACTTGCTACACTATCAACTTTACTATTCCAACATCACAACATTATTCACATCTACCATAGAAGCTGCAACTTGGTGTCTTGCGAGACTTCCTTTGACATCACTGCGACCATGTCAAATTTTCCACGGTTGTAAGCTTGTATTCCTATTTCATTGGCCTTGAGTGCCTCTAGTCGAGGGTGGTATTGCTCATTTACTATTTCATTGTTGTTGGATTTGAGTAGCATAGTGCTATTTGTAGTGTTCGATATTTCCTTTTATCGTACTTTTTTTTATTGCATTTCTATCTCTCTATCTAGATTTTCATGGAGGTGGAAACACCAAAACGGGGGTTTGACTATGGCAAGCCCCAAAACAACCCCAACATTTTTCCCCACTTTGTTGTGTGTAGGTACTTGTTCATGTGGAGCTTGCGGGAGAACTTGACCTTTCGTGAGTTGAACTCTTACCTTTCTCGTTCTTGTCATTTCTTCTAACATCTCTCTTAGTATTTCAGTTATTTAGTTATTTCTTGTTTTTGTCACCACTTCAAAATTCAGTAGCTAATTTTTAAGTAGGTTTTTAGTACCCATGATTGTCCTTTTTCACTGTCTGTTCGTACGAATGTCAACACACTTGTGAGACGCTAGCGCATCTCACTGTTGTCCCTGTTGTGCGCTGCTGTCCTCTAGCAGGGAGTTAACATAGATGCAATCTGGGTTCCAGAAACCTACTTGTTTAGTCCAAGCATAAATTTTTGGTTAGGAGATTGATAGAAGCATTGAGAGTTCTCTTCATTCTCTACTCCTTAACATCGTAACACCTCCCTAAACACTTGTCCAACTTGAGGTAGATTAGGGCAGCCTTCAACTCTCGGCTCTCAGTGACTTGGAGTCGTTGAGTGGTCGATCCCCCTTCTCTACAGATAGTGATCGAAGGAGAAGGGAACATGTAACCAAGGTAAGGTCCCAAATCCTAGAATGATAGAGTAGATGCCCCCAATAAGAGGGTAATAATGATGATCACATGTAGGAAAGGGAAAGAGATTGTAAGTAACAAATATATACAACACATAAATATTGAATGGTCATATACAAAAGAGTTGATTGGAAAAAATAGGAAATTCCCCCAAGAAAAGAACATGTGCGATAGTAGCGAATAAATCAATAACCAAGATGAAAAGATATGATAATAGGCAATCATGATATAATAAGTGTATAGTAAAATAAGAAATAGGTCAATATAGATGTATTTGAGAATAGGAATAGAGAAAGTGGGTAGGAACCAATCACAAGGATGGAAATTAGAAAAGTAACTCTAATCCTATGCACTAGGCTTGTGAAGAAGTTCACTTAACAATAATTCACAATAGACTATAGGTATATAAGGGGTGTGGTAAGTAGGTGCAATAATAAATTATCACATGGATAAGTAATGTGAGGTATAGGTAGGGATATATATAGGGTTGCCATAAATAATTCAAAGAACAATTTAATGAGTAGTCTTAGATTCTAAAGATAAAGGAAGATAAGAGATTAAAGAATATGCGTATAAGAGGAATGGTGGAATTTAGTAAGTAGGAAACCAATCTAAATTCATTAAATATATAAAAAAGGGAGAATATGTATCCTCAATTCACAAGTCAAACCTAAATAGATAATGAGATATATAAAGGGGAAGGGGAAGGCCCATCAAGAGGAAATTACCTACAAAAATTGTGAAAGATAAATGGAATTCATTGCGCTAGCACCAATTAAGAATTTATTGCTTTGCTTTATAATTTTTTATTATTGTAGCATAATATTTTGAATTTTTATTCCTTAAATGAAATTAACCCCCAATTCTAACCCCATGCAATTAATAAGATGTAAGGGATCTTTATTAAAGGCTAGGCAAGTAATGGTATGAAATGTATATGTGAATGCTGATGGATGAGTAGATTTTGTAAGAAATGCATCCCTTTTTAACATGGTTCATAGTAGGCTAAATTTGTTGGGCTCAACACCCAATGAATGGATATAATGAAAATCATCCTATAAGCCTTTGGATAAACAAATGGGATTGGATATATCAAGAAAGTAAGAGGAGAAAAATAAACATGGACAAGTAATGGAATATTTATTTATCATAGGTTAGTGAATGCATAAGGGTAGGAAGAGTAATAATATTGGAAATGTAGGAGGTGAAAGGTACAAAATCTAGGAATAAGATAATTAGGTTTGCAAAAAAGCTACACATAATAAAGAAAAAAATAGGTAATAAATAGATATGCTATAGAAATATGAGGGATTATGAGTAATACTTGATAGGGAATATGAATCAAGGTAATATAAGGAGGGTATAGAATACCATAAACTATTATAATATCAAAGAAATATTCATTTTATAAAATATTCATAGATAATAGGTGTTATTATATAGGTGAATGATTATGTGGTATAGTTATCAAGATTTCATGTGAAAGAAGGTATAAAAATATGATATGGTACAAAGATGGATGTAGTAGAAGATTCAAATGAAATAAGGGAAGGATGACATTGATAGAATATAAAAGTTCAAGTGTTTAAGGTAATGAGGGTATTAGTATAATACAAAGTCACATAGGGGAAGAGGGGAATAAAGAATATAAAATAATTCATAACACATAGTAGGTAAATGAGATATGGAAATCAAGGTGGAATCAATAAAAAAGAAGTATATTAACTATTTTGTAATCGGTCTATTATTATATAACTTGTTGGTGATATTTAGGTCACATAAGGAGAATCAAATGAGGGAGGATTGAATAAGTTAGAAGAACCTTTGGTAAAAAATGTAGAGAGGTAAAATAAAAAATACTTATATAAAGGATTATTAAAAGTAGGATCATGTTTCCTATCTACTATACATGCAAAAGGAAAATTAGAAGTGAAATGGATATTAGGATGAGAAGTATCATGTGTAGTTATGTTAGGAGGAGCATGGTCATAATCACATATATCATAGGTGAATAATAAATCATATTTTGTGTTAGGTTATGTTGATGTTCATATTTAAACATATAAACTTGCACCAACATGGGAAGTCTAAAGGCATGGAACTTGGCTTTTAGAACAACCTTTAAAGAGATAAAGAATGAAATTGAAATGAAAACGAATTTAACTAAACAACATTATCATCCATTAGAAAAAATATTAGTCACTAAAACATACTTTTGAACAACCATATAAAGAAATAAAAGTAAAAAATGAATAAATATCATTTAAGGATTTGAAATGGATACTATTAGGTGACAATATATCATGATTTTATATGTCCAAATGAGAAAGATGCATAAATATGATTTTGATCATTATTTGAGTAATTATGTAGTATGGAAGGCTACAACAATAACTAATTAATTGAAAAATAAAAATATTTAGAACCCCTATGGCATGCGTATTTTCATACCAACCCTTTTTTTTATTATGAGCACTAAAATCTTATTTAAATCCCTTCTACCCACAAAATTTAGCTTTGAGTTTATGCAAACTTGAGAAAAAATTCTATTTTATTACATTCTTTCATGATTTCATTAATTCACAAAATGCAAAAGGGAATTCTGTTTTAAGAAATCAACATGCTTTCATTTCCTCTAGAAGTAACACTCTTGATTGCAATCACATAAATATATCAAAATGATAGAATTTCTTCATTGATAATAACTCTAGTTTTTATAAGTAATTCAATTGTTGGATGGAGATATTTCTATCCAAAATAGATGGTTCTAAGGGAAGAATATTTGATATGTCCTTTATATTTTCCCTTCAATTACATAATGAAACTCATCTAGTAGATTATTAACTCCAAAATGAGTGTAAAATTACTAAGTGTTTTGCTAGAATATTAATATTTCCTTTTAATATTTCTTAGGAGGAACGGTCTTGGATGTCTATGTGTTCCTCATGAACCAGTAGAACAACACTTTGGAGCTATTATATTAAAAACTACAAAGAGTGCACAAACCATTGATCATTAAAAATAATTGAATGCTTCCCATTATTTTAAGGATTTTTTATTTATTTGGATTTCAAGAAGAGGGGCTATTATGATTTTTACCTTGGCCAATGGCACAACATAGACTTGTTTTCAAATTGAAAACTCTTCTAGAGTATGAAATCCTACCATGTAGCATGCATTCCTTTCTTTAAATTTTACTTTTCTTTTTAATTTTGAAAAAGCTTATGAAATAAAAGTGGCCCATTGATGACAACTTGGCAATTTTAACCAATGGCACAACATTATGGAGCTATTAGACTGATAACTCCAAAAGAGTACTTGCATTGTTGATTATTAAAGATGATCAAATGGTTCCAAATATATTTCAATATCTTGTTTTTGATTTTGATTTTGGGAAGATAAAAATAAATCCCTGCACAAAAATGTGGAAACTTAAGCACTCAAATTAATAAAAAAATGGATGGTGCTATATACCAATGAAAAGAAATCCTATGCAAATAAGTCAATAGGATTTGGATGATTAAAGAGGGCGATGGGCCCTATAATTCTAGTGATATCACATGGGATTCTTATTTGTAAGAAAATAATTTAGATGTTGAACTTGGGCATAAAGTAAAATGATGAAAACAACTTTTTAAAAAAGATGAACACATTATAAGGATAGGGGTTATAAATTTTCCAATGAATGTTGAAGTGGAGTCTAGTCCAAATATGTTAGGTTACCTTTTCTTTTGAAGGCTTCAAAATCCTTATTGAAATGTATTTTTCATTATATGGTTGACTATTCACGTCTGTAATTCCCCAAGCCGATACACCTAGGACAAAACTATCAAAAAACCTTTTTTCTTGAAACAAAAACAAGATACGACAACATGCCGCACTCACACAAGTGTCATGTTAACACATAAACATAAGGGAACTAACCACACAAATGACCTCACCCCTACTACGAGCAAGGTGGCACCAATAAGAGACTTACAAATTGTGGGACGTATCCTCCACGATGAACATACGAGAGGGGACAATGATACCCAAATGATGATTGTGTATTGATCCACAATCATGTTATCTTGTAACATCACACAAGAGAAGGATGAGGGAATCATCAACCTCCAATCCTCACTAAGACACTCTCAACTCAAAAAACTCCATAGAAACCCACATAGATGATGAATGACTAGGAGATAACATACCTCCACTAGACAACCCAACCATTGGTTTTTAGAATGAGGAGGACAAGGGAAAATTCACCTCCAATCCACTCAAGGAAAAATTAAACAACACCAAACACAAGGGAAAACCTTCACAAGAGGTTTTATTACTAGGAGGTACAAGCCCTCCACCAATTGGTATGATGCCAGGTCACATCTAGGAAATGACACAATTCCAAAAGAAAATATGCTCCATACAAATTAAGGCATGATACTTGTCAAAAAGTGACAACATGGGAAGACTCTCAAGTCCAAGGGGAACAACTTTCGTATACAAATTTTCCTCGAGAAATGGTCAAGAGATCCAACCAGATGACAAAATGATGAAACAGGGCACTAGAGGACAATAGCGACTAGAGAGGACAATAGCACAAGTGCTCAAGTGTCCTAGTCTAGTGCTAGAGTCCAAAACAAGCATTGTAGTCCAGTTTAGGCACTAAAGTCCCTGTCAGGTGCTTTAGCCCCTTCCAGGTACTGTAGTCCTATTCTAGCATTGGAGTCCTAGCCAGTGAGCACATCCAAGCTAGGGTTTTCTTCTCGGTACATGCCGAACACTTAGGAACTACAAGGAGAGGGCCATCAAGAAAAAAAACTTTGAAATGATGACAAACTATTAAGGAACCAAAAATATCCTAGACACTCAATATCACCTCACACTAACCCATGAAGGATAACACTTCCAAGGGCTAGGGAGACTACAAGAGGCTTCAACATGAGGCCAACAATACTAGGGGTAAAGGGGAAAGGTGTCCAAAACCTCTCGAACACACCAAGACCACTCAACAGACCTTGAATGGACCCTCTATGAGGCAGTTCTCAATGACACACTACACAATAAGGAGAGCTAAAGGCTCCAAGATAAATAACATGTTTTCTAACACATAATAATTCATTTTAATCCAAAAACTAAAGATTCTTTATATTCATTTTAATCAACATTATAATAAACTAAAAGAACATAAAAGATAACAAGGGTGTTCGAATCCAATGTCAGAACACATAAAGGCATCCATATTATAGATTTCACTCAAGTGGTGAATTTATAATCACTCCTTCCAAGAAGTGTCAATATCAATTTACAATTACAAAGGATGACTCAAGGTCCTGAATAATGCATATACATCAAAATAAAAAAGAGAATTAAAGGAAAGGATACAACCTCCACTTACACACTATCCAAGGCTCCTCAAATGAAGCATTCAAGAAAAATTATCCCAATGGTGGTTTTCACACCACCTGACCTTGTGGTACCCTTAAATCCACTCATACTGTGCTAGGAGACAGTCACATGGGACACACGAAAAATCACTCACACAAAACAAGGAGCATGGATCACACACATGCCAATAAATATAACATCATATACACATGACATCAAATTAAATACATCATCATAAAATACACATGACACAAGCATGATCACATCAAATGCATAAATGCCAACATAATGATCATCAACATAATACAAAAATTCTCAAAGGGATACATCACCAACAAGAAGCACAATAGATAAATCATATCACAAAACATATAGCACAAACATAAAAACGTGCAACCATGATCTCATATGACACGAACATCCTCACGTGCGATCAAGTCTCTTCCAATCCAACATGGTCGGAGATGGGTCTCTTGTTGAACATAAAGTCCAATGACATCAAGGAAAAGGAACCCATAGGATCCAGGGAAGGAGTGTCGTTGCAATAGCTTGAAGAGATGGCTAAGCAAAGTGGGTATGATCAACTTTCCCCACGAGGAACCTAACTTGCAAGTCCTAGTGCTCCCTAAGTGGGCATGCATTCTATGCTCATACCAAGCCTATACTAACTACCATAAGAGTCCTTATCTTGGTTAATTTTATTTCCCCAATATTATTAGTTATCACTTAATAAGAAAAATCCCCAATGAGATATCCTCAAGCCTCTTTGTGCCTTAAAAAATGTTGGGAGCCACCCCTTTCCTACACCCTACACCTCAATTCCTAGGATCATCACACCAATTCACTATTAGGGTGTGGCACAAAAAACAAGACATAAATTATGGCATAAAAAATTGGCTCACAAAATTTAAACATGGTCTTAAAATGAACCTTATGAAAATCCATTAAGGAGATTCAAACTCCCCCAAAACAAAGCATTCAATTTCACTTTTAAAACTCAAAATTTTAATTTATTTTATGAATGCAAAAACCAACAATTTACATGCAAACTCCATTAATGAAGCTTCAAAATTTCTCAAATTTTAAGACTCATAATTTACAAAAACTAAAAGTTCCCTTTTGCATCAAATATGAACAAAAACTCATTTATGCGATAAAATTTGAATTTTGAGCATTTTAATTTTTTTTGGCATTATGAGGGCACAAAATGACATTTTTGAAAATTTTCAAAATAAATTTAAATATACTCTATTCTTTGAAATGAATCTTAAAAGGGAAGTCATATGCTCTCTTAAGGGTGAGCATGACATCCAAAACAAGAGAGAGCTTAGAAATGGAGAGGGGAAGAAGATAACTTCAAATTCAAATATACATAAAACACATGAAAACATGCAATTTATTAATTTGGAGTGAAGATCACACACATACAAGCACAATCCATGCCTATCCCAATCCATTCATCAACCAAGCCAATCCAATTACAAATCCACCTAATTTCACCCAAAATCCATTTTTTTAAAAATAAGGTTTTGGAGCAGATTTCTTCATAGAAACAAGAATATCCAAAAAAACTCTCTTTTCCTTTTTGACCCTTTTTCCAATTTTCCATTTTCTAATTTTCTTTATTTTTATTTTCTCAAAATTTCCATTTGAAAATAATCAACACACAACACTAATTCCTTTTCAATATTTTTAATAAAATGATTAAATCAAATATATACACGTTCCCAACCAAAGGGATTTTTCAAACTATATTTTCATTTTCCCCCGTTTTCCCAAAACATGGAAATATTTTGATAGATAACAGATGCATATTTCATTCCTAAATTTTTAATTATGGAAAACAAGAAATTAAAGGTCATTAAATTAAATCAGACATTTAATGGTAATTCACAACATAGATGGACTAAAAAATAACCTTCGATTTAGATCCAGTTAACACAGGGTCAAAAATGACACATATTGTACTCAATTTGAGTACGATTGAGGAATACAATAGGGATGCCTAGTTTGACATATCCAAATTAACCACCATTGGGGAATAACTCAAACCTGTGTAGCTAGGTGGAGAAATAAGCTTGTACTTGTAAGCACTCAACACACTACAAAAGCATAACATAATCACCCAATAGGGTACAACATCATATAAAATATAAATCACTGCATCTATGTCATAAAATCATGATAGCATTTAATCATAACGATAAACCAAGAACAATATCATACACAACACCAACAATCGACATATTGAAAAACCTCATCTCAAAACATGTGGGTGGTCCAAACGCACCATGCATAGAAAGAACCAAAGCCACAAACAAAATTCAAAATAAAAATGGTGAAGCTGAAACACTGATCAACACCCAAAGAAAAAAACACAAGAACAATCTATGCATCCCCTAATACATAGTGAAAAAATAATACCAAGATTTAGCCATCTCTAGGCCACAAATGGGAAGGGCATTACAATGTCCTTGATTGTGGCATTGACTTGAACTTCTAATTATGCCAAGGGTAAAATAATACTTTAATCTCCATAATGATTGGTGTTTGTACTTGACCCATAAATGATGTTTTATCTACTTGTTACACGAGAAATACCTTAAAATATTCTTCACTTATCACTATATAATTATTTACAAATGGGGATGGAAGTCCCTTTTGCATAAGAGACAATATGTCGTCTCATCCCTTGCACAACTAGCTCCAAAGCAATCAATTGGGACTTACACTTTTGGATAGCTTTATTCTTTCTCAACACTTCATTCACCTTTATGATGGTGGCTCTTGTTGTCAATCCCAATGAAAATTAGTCTCCCATTAGGTAGGTCATAAAAAGTTCTATACACAAAATTGGTCCTTTACAATTTTGGATTGAGTTCTCATTGTACAGGAAATCCAGAGTGCATAAATGTTTTCTTTTACAAGATTTCTATTCTTCTATCATGGGTCAGGCTCATTTTGAGCAAAGATGCAAGTAAAGTTAAATATATTATGTGGGCTCTCAGATACAAAAATAATGTATTTTCCTTCATAAAAGTCCAAAACCCTTATCATATCTCGCATAAAGAAGATCAGATACTAAAGAAAACAATGAGAGTTCGAAACTCACAGTTTGATAACATGCATAAATGACAGAGATGCCAGATAGAGCTCGCGACCTAGCCTAGGATCAAACCCATCTGGGGTTTCAAGAAGAAAATATCAAATACATAAATAATAGAGGACTCAAGCTCGTGAAAGAATAAGAGCTCTCATAAAATGAAGTTATTGAAGCTAATGGCCACAACCATGATGGGTTTTCTAAACCCAAGGAATGGTAAGCAAGAATACAAGAAATCCTTCTGTTTAACATTGGAATCACTTTCACATCATGGGTCGAGCCCAAAAGAGTTTATTTTTGCAGAAATAAGAGAAACACATATGGTGAGGTCACGACCTATACAATGGCCAAGCTCAGAAAAACATTCATGCTTCACTTGTTCTTGTTGAGTGAGCTCAAATCGATCCTCTTAAAGAAGTAAATACACAAGGTATAAATAGAAAGAGAGCTTACCATGGCTATGAGTGAAGAGAGCCAACCAAAGTCCGCGAACCAAGCATTCTCATGGCAGACAAACAAAACAATACAACAACAGAGACACAAAACATAAAAAATGCATTAAAAATCAGTCAAGGCCATGACCTGGAGGTCATAAATCTTGCAAAAAATGAAGTCGAAATGACCTAGATTGGAGTAGAGACAACTTACCATCGATTTAAAGAAGTGAATAAACATAAAACATAGAAAAAATGACATGGAGCAACTCAAAATGGTGATCTTCAAGCTCGAACCCTAGCCCTTCCATGGTGGCGGTATGCAGAGTTATTTTTCCAAAATGTCATGTATGAAATGAGGCTGAATGATGAGAAAGTCGAGCTTTTTGTGTTAGGGTTTACCTTGTACCCTAATTCGATTTTGGATTTTTATCACATTTAATTAAAAATCAAGTGTCAAACTAATGCCTTCAAAAGATATATCGACCTTGCGTATGCCAACTTAGGCTCTCATTGCCTTGATTTATTTTCATGCCTTTAATTAAAAATCAAGTCCATAGCCTTGAGTTTCATGTTTTGCCTAAGTATTGATGCCCTAGGTTTCCCCTTCAAGCCTTGATTATGCATCACACAATAGGATCCTGAATTATTTTTGTGATATTTTTTATAAAAAAATCATGAGTCTTATTCTATTATTTTGATTTTTGCACAATTTCAAAGTTTATCTTTATTGCAAAATCATAATAATTGAAGTCAAGTTGGCATCAAATCAAATGTAATAGGGCTTTCTATTTTGTAATTCAGAAACTACAAATTGTAAAACATTAATTAAGCAATATTCCTATGAATTGCTTAATTAGTTGTTATTTAAAAGCAATAGTCTTGAGTCTCATTAGAAACTTTCCTCTTTTGAAGTATGAGTTCTTGGGTGAATCTGGAGAAGAAGAGGCAATTTGAACTTTCTAATTTCAGTTCTGGACAGTTTGAACCTGATTTTGTGGGGTTTTTGGATCAACTTGTTGGAGATAGAAAGTTTCTATCTTTTTGATGCAGTTTGGAGCACTTTATGGCACTATTTTTCAGCCTTTCTTGAGGAGCTTGAAAAGGGAGAAGAGTTGCTTTTTGGAGATGCAGTTGAGTTGATTTTTTCTATTTTTCAATATTGGGGTCACTTGAGGGCTATAAGTGGGAGAAATTTTAATTAATCAGGGGTTCAAATTCATAGCTTTTTGCTCTTCTATCCACTGAGAGAGTTTTGTAAGATGATTGATGTACTCAGATTCTGAGATTGTCACTCCAATTCAATAAAATAGCAAAGTTTCCTTTCATCATCCACTTATTTAAATTTGCAGTTACAATTTGATGTTAGTTGTGATTCAAAAATTGCAGAATCCTTTTTATGTCTTGTCATTATAGGTTTGTTTGTAGGGTTTTCATGTGATTCAGGTTGCATCCTGTGTAAAGTTTGGTTAGCCTCTATGCAAATCACTTTTGAGTCATATGCTTAGGGTGGGATTGTGAAAATTAGAGTTTTGGAGGTATTGTTGTGAGTGTAGAAATTATCAGAATCTTGTTATTGCTGGTGAATCACCTTAGTTTAGGATTTCTGTTTTCAGCTTTTCTTTCTACCCATTTTCTCGAAAAGTTTAGTAGGTTAGGTGTTTCACTGGGGGAACCAACCCACTCTGGAGATTCGCTCTCACCTACAAATTTACCCACAAATTTGAGAGCATTTCCATGTTGCAACAAGATAGGCGAGTCTGAATTGGCTAAGGGTGTAATCTTGATTTCCAAAATTTTTTGGCACGCCCGGTGGGATTGATTGGGCTCTTTCAGTCCAATATTTATTATTGAATTATGATATTAGGTGTGTATATCAGTAAAATATGCCTTTGGAGGCAAAAATCCACACACATTTGGTGACTCCGAGTTTAAGTTTACTGGTTTCAATATGACACAAGTGTTGGTTTATTTAAAAAAAATATGATTGTTGTTGTTTCTAGCTTATGAAAGAATAAAGATGCTTATGCTTCATGGAGATATGCCCTACCATCCACCATATCACGAAAGCTTAACTTATCCACCTTACCATCAACTATATCAACAGAATCATGCTATTGGTTTCAATTCCATGGCTTTTCAAAACCAGCATGCCCGATATAATTACCACCCACCCACCCCTGCTCAACCTCCATATCAACCCACATACGCTCGAAACCAGCTCACAAAAAGTGAAAAGGAGGGGATTGCAAGCCTAAAGAGTGAGTTGTTTGACTTCATGCTTGATTTCCAAAGGCAAATGAAGGAGATCAAGAGGCAACACGAATACAATCAGCAGCAGGAAGAGATAGCTTATCAGGCCTATCTCTATGAGCAAGAATTAGAGGTACAAAGGCATGAAGCCCAAAAAAATCCTGTAGTTCCAAGTAAGCCTACTCAAGAGGAGGTTTGTAACTATAAATCCCCAAGTTTTAGACAAAGTGAGCCTTTTTATACTTCTAAAGTTGAGATTCCAGGTTTTAGGCAGGATAAAGTATTTAGCTCCTCAAGCCAGCCTCTCAAGCATGAAATCCCAAGTTTCAAAAGTCTCCATCCCTTGCAAGTTGAAGAAAATGATCATATTCAACCTAGTATAGTTTTGGAACAACCCCTTGAGCAACATTTTCCCTTGCAAGAAATCCAAGAAGCCACCCAAGTTTCCCCACCTGAGGAACACAAAGGTGAACCCTTTGATCAAGATACCTTACTCCACATTGAGAAGCTTAGAAAATTAAATCCATTATGTTCAGCTCTGGAAGTTTACCATTTGTAGTAGCAAAAGATTGAACAAAAAAAGTCTTTTCTAGATGAATCTTTGTTCGTTTTAATAATGAACCTCTTGGTTTTGCTGAAAATGATCAAACTGCTATAGTAAACCAATCAGGGCAGCAATATGAGGAGGTAAAGAAGGCTGATCAAGAGGATAACTCCGCAACGTGGCTCAATGAGTTACCTGCTTTCATTGAAAGCGATGATGAAAATATTGTTTCTGAGCAACAAAAGGTCAAATAATGTGGTGACTTGCTGAGAAAAGATCATCAATATGATATTAGAACATTGGATCAAGAAGAAGGGAATAAATAAAAATCTGTTTTGGAGCCCAATAGGCTTAGTGAATCTGTCATGAGGTAAAGGACATTCCTTTTTCATCAAGAAATCAGGAAGATTGTGAAGAAAATTTGCTTTGGAATGATCTTAAGGTCTCTATTACAAACTTAGATAATGTGCAAGAAATTGGAGTTAATCTATTTGATGAGCTCCCTAACTTCGAGTATGAAAGTCATGATGTTATGATTATGCCAAGTTTTGACCATCACAATGATGAGGACCACTTAGATAAGGTGCTGATTCAAGAACAAATATGTGAAAGCATCCTTAAGTCTGATGATTTGAAGGTGTTGAATGATTTAGAGGGACTTGACTGGAGGGAGTATATCCCCCTCATTGGTGAATATGGGGACCTATTAAGAAAAGTTGAGTAATGGCTTTCTCTTTTGATGCTGTTTAATGACTGCTCTCCTTTTTTTGTCTTTTTGCTTCCAGATTCTAGACTGCTATTTCATAATAGCTTTGTTATGGTTTAGGACTACTTGGTACGTGGTGGATTTGATTAATGGTTTGCATAGCTTTAAGTACTCTAGCAGTAACTTCATGTTTTTGATTAATTATGGTTGGTCTATGGTTATGGTTATGATATATGGCTTGCGTGCTACATTGGATGCTATTTTTTGATGCTAGCTGGTGGTGCTGTTTCCCACCTTGTTTCTTTTCCTTTTTTTTGTGTGGCTGTAACCATGGGATCAAGGACCTTCCCTACTCATCTAATAAAAAAAAATATGGTATAGATATTTTGAACCATACTTCTTGTATTTCTCCTATGAATCTTTTTATTAGAGGTTTTGATGATATTGGTCACTAGAATCTAGAAACTGTTACTTTACATATTGAGTTATGCTCTATTATAATACTTGCACTTGTTTATGTTTTGATTAGGGATAAAAAATGGGTTTTGAAGGGGCCCGAAACCCTATACAAGAGAAGACAACTGAACCTTAAGATAATATCATTAAGCATAAATCAACCCTATAACAACAAGCTGCAAGAAAGATAACTCATAAACCACCAACAGCCCAACAACAACCACTAATAGATAATCATGACATCATAGGCTATAAAAGATACACAAGCATGGTCCCGAAGCCCAGATACAACCTGGTTTTATCTGAGACCAGAAACCCCACCCAAGTTTTGACTAAAATAAAAACCACCTGAAACAATCAAGCATCAAACTAGCACAACAACAACCACCCATCTGCTTAGAAACAACAGACTATAACCCATCAAAAGAAAATTTAATGGTTAAGATCACCATTAAACCCAACCTCCTAATCAAAAATACCAACACACAAGAGGAGACACCCCTTGAAGATATGAAGCGCACCGCAGACCAACCCCAAATCCACCTCAAGAGGACTGAGTTCCCCTCTATAGGAAAGGATACTATGAAAACCCAAAAAACCAAGAGCACACTTCTTCATCAACCTCGGCCTCCACCTCGATAGGAGAAAATTCCACCTCAATAGGAACACCGCTAGAGGAAACCAAAGAAGAGGACAACCATCCACATCCAACACACCCACCTCCAACTCCATAGGAAATGACTCCTAACCATCAAGAGCTATCTTCGCCTCAAAAAAAGACAGTGCATAGGAAATGGAAGAGAGTTAAAGCTCCAGAAGAATGGGAAGCCACACCATCCTTTGGTTGAACATACAGGAGCTCCAAAAGAAGTGCAGGAAACCAGAGGGCCACCTTAGCATCCTTCAGCATAAAAAACTTCTGGGTGTTCAGGAAAAGCGTGAAAACAAACCTAGCTATCAGTCAAAGACAATACCAAATACATCAGGAAACCTTCTGCCAACACAAAACACCACACCAAAAACTCCTCCAAGCAAAAGCTGTGAAAACCCAACAAAGAGATTCCACAAAGGAAACAAACCCCAAAAGATGAATAATCTTCACAGCCCAAAGGGGGTTCACAACAGGGCACAAATCCAGACACAAAATCTGAAACATAACATAGAGCATATAGCAATAGGCCTCAAGAACCATCTCCATCAAAATAGGCCTCAAGAACCATCTCCATCAAAAAAAGCCAAGGAAACAAAACCCCCCGGCCAAACCAATGAAACACCAAGGAGAAGGAACCAATAGAGCAACAAAAATGAACCCAAGAGAATGGGGTTCCAACCAAAAGCTTCCAAAGAGAAGAGACTAGGTAAGGCCCAAAGGCAAGCCTTACCCTCAAAACTGGAGCTGAAGAGAGCGATACTTGAAGAGGTGCAACTCCATAAGCAAATGAGACCAGAATGACAGAGATCTAACTCTTCCATCACCCCAAAAGCAAAAGAAAAACCAACAAGCCGCCAACAGAGAAAAGCCAAGGTGCACAAGCCTGAGCAACAAAAAGCCACAACAGTATCCCACCAAAGAAAATCAACCCCCAACCCCTCACGCACTACCAAAAATACACAGAGAACATGAAGATCACTCTTCAATGTCTGCTAGTAGAGATAAGGCAGCCATAGAGCAAGGGAAAGAGGAAGATCCCCCGAAAAGGAAACAACAAGGTCGGCACAGACAACCCCAACACCAACAGGGAAAGAAGGAACAAACTAGACCGAAGAAGCCACCAACGAATCCTCCAAAGGACACCATGCTGCCAACCAGAACGTAGCAACATCAGCGAAAACAACCATGTCTTCAGCATCGACATCCTCATCTTCATCATCCCCATTCGCCTCCTCAGCTGAACCCACCGCAGAACTCAAAATCGCACTCCCTCCTGAACTCCCGCCCATCTCCTGAACTCCCGCTTCAGTATGATCTTACACTTTTTTATGTTATTCCAACATCTCTTTCCTTTATTCTCATCTTAGGTAGAATATGGATTCAATTTATGAGTGCAGTGCTGTCACCCCTCTATCAATTTATTAAATTTATTCATAACAATAAAATATATATAATCAAATTTGACTAAGAGCCTCTCCAATATTGTGAATAGATGGATATTTTTCATTACGATATCCTTTCTACATCTTACACTATTTTTGATTTCGTACTCACTTCCCCTAAACAACCTACACTATCATCACCTCTTGTCTATGATGCTATGTAAGTTCCCTCTTATTCTTCTAATGTGTGTCCTAGTGATGATTGAGGATCCATATATTTAAACCCTTCTTTCATAGGTGAGAACAAAGTAGACATCTCTCACTTTGACATTCCATATTTACATTCTAAGCCCTCTACATCACAATATTCTAATAATCCTAACAATAATACTTCCTCTTCTTAATCATGTGACTACACAAAACAAATTAACTATGCTACTGATGGGCATCCTTCACCTTTATCAAAATTAGAATCCCATTTTTTTCTTGGTTTTAAACTACTATAAAAAAGTGGATATTAAGGCAATGTTTTGGTTATAATGAACAAGGTATCAATATTCCTTTAGAGCCTACACCACATCTCTCCATTACGGGTCTTGATTGCCAATATCCTCACCCCTCCAAATATTTATATCATAACTTCATTAATGTAGACATGATTTGTACATCTATTAATTCTTCTCTAACCATGTTACATCTTGACCTAATTATACAATATTCTCAATCACCTACACTATCTTTAGATGTCTTCTCTACTAATGAAGCTCTAGATGAATTTCTTGGTGTATATGATCATATGCCTTCATATTGTTATGATCATGGATTCTTCTATTGTCTCAATACCAATGCATACTTTGGTGAATCTATTATGTTATATGATGATCCCCTTCCATCTCCTTAGATTTATGACCATTCTTGATGCTAGAGACCATTGTACTCTCCTAGTCAACCACACTATTGATGTCTCCATAGATCTCATAATCCTAAGAAAGTTATTAAAATTGTGGAATATTTCTTGTTGGAAGAGAAATATTCACATTCTAAAATCTTACACAAATTTTGAGATCTCTTTTCCTAGACATATCAAGATATGAACGTCATCTAATTTGAGGTTATGGTCCATAACATAGTGCTATATCTTGATGCACAACTTGTAAAAAAAAAAAGTGTATCCCAAGGTGGTCCTAATGGTCAAGGATAACATTGACCAGCTCCTAAAAGATGGCTTTATCCATGTCATCAACTATTCAACTTGTATTTCTAACATCATAGTTGTCACCAAACTTTGTGGCCACATTCACACTTGCATCAAATTTCATGAGTTCAACAAAGATTATCTCAAGGATGATTTTTCACATCCCATCATTGATATTATTGCCAACTTGATTGTAGGTGATGTACTTTTTCCTTTATGAATGGATTCTAGGGTTACAATTTTTTTTTTTTTTTTATAGCCTTGATCAATACAAAATGGCCTTCATAACACTATGGGGAAAGTTCTATTTTGTGGTAATTCCCTTTGGTCTAGAGAATACTAGTGCAATTTACCAATGATCCATGACCCTCATATTTCATGAGTTCATTCACAACATTTTAGAAGATTATGTCTAATGATATATTGGATAAGTTAGTGCTCCACCAAGATAATGTGCATAAGATTCATCTCATTTTAATGTCTTCATCTAGAAAAATCCACTTGAATCCTCAAAAGTTTGACTTTGGTGTCAACAATGGAAAACTTATTGGATTTATTGTATCTCATTGTGGCATTGAGGTTGACACTAAAATGATAGATTCTATTTTCAACATGCCAATACCTCAAAAAATTTCTCTACTCTGTAATCTTCAAAATTCATTTCAAAATTCATGGATCATACCCTTCCCTTTAGGCACATTCTTAAAAAGGATGTTCAATTTTCTTAGAATGAGTGTTAAATGGATATTAAGACCTTAAAATATTTTGGATAATCCCTCTACTCTAATTCTTGTTATTCTTTGATGTCCTCTCATTATTTACACTTCCACTTTGTCTCATGCCTTAGCTACTCTTTGGCCCAACATGAAAATGATTGTAGTGAGCATGTTGTTTACTACATTAGTTGTACCTTGCTTGATTATGAAACTTGTTGCACAACCTCAAAGAAGAAATGTTTAGCTTTATTTTTTGTTAAACAAAAATATGAAATTACCTTATCCATGTCAAAATGCATGCATTTTAAAATTGACCCTCTAAGCATTATTTTCTAAAATTGACTTATCAGGGTACTTAGATAAATAGGTCATGATTTTGATTGAATTTGACTATTAACCCGGACAAGCTATAGTTGACCATTTAGTTGATGCTCCTCTTTTTATTTTCTAAATCCTTTTTATTTCCTTGATGATCACATCCTATCTATGAGAATTACCCATCCTTGAAAATTATTATTTGATGGTTCAAGATGTTAAACTAGTTTTGGAGTTAGTGTCATCTTGGTCCCTCCTTTAGGACCATTAATTCCACTTTGTTTTCATCTAAAATTTTAATGCACTAATAAAATTCCTAAGTAAAAATCCCTCATTGTTGGACTACATACCATAGTATCTCTTCACATTAGCTATATTTATATTTATGGTGATTATAAATTAATCATAAGGAAAGTTACTAGTACCTATCAAGAACATCAAGGTAAACTTTCCCAATATTGTGACCTTGCCTAATCACTTCTTCATCATTTTTCTTCTTTCTCGATAGATACTATACCATGAAAAAGATAATTTTCATATCCAAATACAATGCATATCAATAGTTTCCTTATTCCCATTAATGATATGGAAGGTCATCATCAATTTTTTATTCTTACATTATCTTTACCTGGTATCATGGATAGTTTTTGTGACACTTTATTCTATTGCACCATCGAATTAGAGGGATGACTTGGTCTTCTATCTATAATTATCTAAAATATGGTATACACCCTAATAATTCTTCTAAAAATACCCACACTCATATGCATAAGATTGCTACATGTTACATTCTTCTTTCTAATGTGTTATATCAATGATATTATAACAACCTCCATTTTTTTAACATTTAATTTGAGATCCCAATTTCCCTCCAAGAGGTCTATTTTGGTGGATGATCACTATTTTAATTATTTTTTCACATGGGGTACTATTGGAAAAAGATGGGACATGATTTATTTGAATTTATTAAGACATACCTATAATTTCAACAACATAGTAATATCATTTGTGCTCTTGTACAAGAGCTCCAAGCTTAGAAATCCCCTTGGCCATTTTTCTTTGGGGCTTATATTTTATTGGAAAAATTTCTCCACATTCTTTTCAAGAACATACCTTCATAATCATTGTTATAGATTACTTTATGAAGTGGGTTGATGTTGTTCCTCTTTGTTTTACTACTACAAAAGTAATCTATAAATTCTTACTCAATAACATAATTATTAATTTATTTTACACAAATGGCTCTGCAACGGTCGCATTTGGGCAGCATTGTGTGTGGGAAAGGATTTTTGAAATCCTTTGAACTAGGTGATGAAGGCGATGGGGATCTTGAAGTGGATGGCTTATTTTCTCTACTGGTTTCTTCGCCAGTTGTTAGTGTGCTTCTCCTAGCACATTCTCTTGTTCTCTTTCCTTTGTGGTGGTTCGGGGCTATGGGTTTTGTGGTGAACCTTCCTACTAACCCTCCTTGTGTGGTTCCTCCTCACAATGATGGTGTTGAAGGATTTCCTGTGGCCTTGTCTTTGCTTGTACCCCCTGTTTTGGTGGAAGATGCATTCCTCTTGGACCATTTCTTGTCTTGTTTCCTTTGTGTTGCTGCTACTGATGGTTCCTTTTTCTTTCACATGTTGTTCCTCAGTGGAATGGCTTGTTTTCTGATGTTTCCTAGCCTTTCTTTGGTTGAAAGGTGTGCTAATCTGATGGGTTTGTTTCTTGCGGCTTGTCTTGGTTGGTTCGTTCTACTACTAACTTGGATCTTGGCTTTGGGGAGGGCTTGGGAAGTATCTCTTCCCTTGTTGTTGTGGTTGGTTGTGTCTGGGTGTGCTTGGTTGCTTCTTGTTCCTTCTTCCTTGCCGCTAGTGTGACTTGTTTCATTATTGGGGTTTGGTCCTCATTGGACTGGTGGGTGGTTTGGGCTGCTTTGGGCTCTTAGAGTTTCTGGTTATTGGTTGCTCTATTGCCTTTAACCTTTGGTGCTATCTCTGTTTTGGAAAGCATCTAGAAGGCTGTGCATATTGATTTTCTTGCTATGAAGGTTGGTTTGGAGTGGTTTTCTACCCTCCTTGTTGCGGTTGTGTGTGCTAGCCAAGAATCTAGTGTGTCCTATTTCTTTGTCAGTTTGAGGAGTGTGGGCTCTTTCAGTAAGATCTCTTGGTGGTTAAGGAGACCTTTCCTTATTTCGATGTGGGGGGGTTTGTGTTGCAAAACGGATTCCTGGTTAGTGGAAGTGGTTGTTTTAGTGCTTGTGTTTGGTTGGGGGAGGAGGCTCTACCTTGGTTTGGGTTTGTTGTCTCTCTCTCTCTCTCTCTATTATTGGCTACTGTGGCGTGGCTTGGTGGAGCCTTGTTCCCTTTGGGGGCTTGATTCTTTTTTGCCTTAAAAGGATTTTCTTTGTGGATTTCAATGGGTTTTCTACTTGTGGGGGTTCCCTTGGTTGGTTGGTTGCCCCTTATGGTGGATGGTGCTTTCTCTATGGAAGGAGTAGAGGGTTTTACAGTGTTTAGGGTTGATTATGTTGTTGGCTAGGAGGTTGTTGTGTTTCTTCCTATTGTTTCTTCTATTTGGATGCTTTGGGAGGAGGTGTTTACCTATGCTACTAGATTTCTTGCTTGCTACCATGTTCAACAATTGATGTATTCAATAGAGGTGAATATTTCTCCTATTAAGGTGGAGCTCTCTCCTATTGAAGTGGAGCTAGGGGTTGTCAATATGGTGGAAAATTTCTTCTCTCCTTTTCTGGTTCTTATTGAGGTGGAGCGTGCTTGCTCTGGAGGGAGGGTTCTTTGGTAGTTCCGGTCCCCACTTCTTCCTCTCATATAGAGGGGAGCCCCATCCTTTTGAGGTGGTGTTGGGGTTGGTGTCTGGTTGGTTGGAGCAATTTGAAGAACGTATCTCTGCAACAATTTGTGATTCTTACCCTTTTTTTGGTAAGAAATTGTTAGGCTCATTTTTGGTTAATTTGAGTGGAAGGTCTATTGAAGTCCAACTACTGTAGGTATTTTGTGGCTTGGTTGTTTCAGGTAGTCTTTTGGGCTTGTAGTATTGTGGGTTGTTTCTTGGCTCAATAGGACTAGTTTTAGTCCTAAGTGTTCGGTTGCTCTTGGTTGTGAGGCCTAGTTTGGGTTGCTAGTCTGTCTTTGCATTAGGACTGCTGTCGGTTATGAGTGTTTTTTCACTCCTGGTTCTGCTGACCAAGAGCTATTTGTGTATTTGTTGTGCTATTGTGGTGTCTTCGCTGCTACTATTTCGTTGGCAAAGTTTGAGACTTTGCTGCTTGGAAGTGTCCTCTTAGCTCTTTAAAAGATTCTGGGTCCTTTCAAAACCTTGCTTACCTTATCAAAAACATAATTATTAATTATTAATTCCTTTTACCTTTATTTTAACAATGGTTCATAATTTAAGAACAAGGATGTGAAGTGATTCCTCAACAAATTTTATATTCAACAATATTTTTCTTACACCTTACTATCCTCAATCTAATGGTTAAGCTAAGGATTCTAACAAAACAATTGAGAAAATATTGCATAAAACTATTAATAAACATGGTAATGATTGAAAAAATCAACTTTCTTGCACATAATGGGCCTATCATATGAGTATTTGTATGACCACTAGTACAAATCCATATAATATCATCTATGACATTGATACTATCATACCATTGACATCAAATATAACACCTACCATGAACATCATTTGTAAGAGCCTGAAATAATCGATGAACATCAAATCAATGCTTTAAAGCACCTTTTAGCCTATCAAAATAATCTCCAATGAACTTAAAATCAATCTATTATTGTCCTCCATGAGAACCGACAAAATAATGCATCTATTTGCACAAAATGAATGCTTATTCCTAACTAGCTAGAGCCATTTGCTATACTTTTTATTTATGGTTGTGGGGCATATGACCTCTCTAATATCAAGAGAAAACCCATTGATAAAATGATTAATGCTTCTCATATTCATTTCTTCTTTTCATAGTTTATTTTCTCTTTCCTTATATGCAACATTTGTGCAACATGGTTATCCTAACATGCTTGACATTGTTTATCATATGTTAATTTTTCATGGAACTATTTTTGGGTACTATCATCTTAAATAAATTTTACATTTTAAATCAATGTGAAATCCTTCTTACAAACATTGTGTTTTCTTATGTAGAGTAGGAAAAGTGATCCTAGATCCAACTAGGATTACCTTCTTTTCACTTGCCCTCTATATTTGAGCACAAAACCAACTAGGGTTGATGATTGTCTTATTGCCACAAGGGAGAGACAATCTCCTAGGGTTTTGGTTCTTTTGAGTTGCAAAGATGATAAATTTTATGTGTATTTTAATAAGCCTATTCGGCATAAACCCTAGATCTGAAAATATAATTTATTGCACAAACGAAAATGAAAACTGTCAAAACAATTGCAGATATGAGAAGCAAATAAAAAGAGGAACTTGTGATGCAATGCATGGGTTCCAACTCAATGTACTGTAGATTTTGTAGACACCTAAATTTAGACACTTAATTTATCCAAATTTATCCCCTTTCGTCTAAGCATCCCCTTATTTGCGTTAATTAAGTAATATCGCTATTATTTAATTAATATCCCGTAATTCTGCCAAATCCCTAAGGTATCTAGTTAAATAATTAAATACCTTACCTCTTTAATTACACTTTCATCAAATGAATTAAATAAATATGACATTTATTTAATTCCTCACATGTCACATCTCTTTCTTAATCCTAATTATTCTCCTAATTCCATCATTAAGAATGTGCACATGCCTAATCCTTGATTAGGATGTGTCACATCTTCCAACTTTTTCAAGTTGACCCCTAATCTCTTTTAGCCACCTAACCCTCCTCTAATTCTTCATTAACTAGCCTAATCATTTTCCCCAGGAATTTTTAATTCATTTTATCCTTCCAAAGAATATTAAATTCCTTTTTCTCTTCCCCATGTGATCTTTGACTTGTCACATCAAGTCACATGTGGACTTTTCCCCATGTGATCTTTGACTTGTTACATCAAGTCACATGGGAACTCTTCCCCATGGAATCTTTTACTTGTCGCATCAAGTCACATGTGAAAAGTGCTTACCTTTTTAGGAACCTTGTCTTATCCAAGGTACTTTCTACCTCTCCCTTTGGAACCTTGTCTTATCCACAAGATTCCCCAATCATGTGAATTTTAAATTCACATTTTATTCCTCCAAGGAATTTTCTCATCTCCCAATGTACTTTCAAGGTATATGTCCTTCCTCCACATCATGTACCCTCCTTCCATCTCATCATGTCCTTTGGACACTTCATCTTCAACATGGCAAGATGTGAGGGCTTGTGAGTCCTCAACTCACTACAACCCTACATCTTGCCCATGGTGGCAAAATATCAACCGTCCATCCTTTTTAGGGTTCCTCCCCATAAAATGAAAGAAGTTTCTTTCATTCTCATTTTCATTATCACTTTCATTCACACACTTGCAATTAAACCAACTTCATCTCTCCAACTATCAAGCTCTTGCATCTACCTTCATCCACCATTATTGCATATTCAAGCTTTCATCCTATCCATTGTATTCATCTTCTCAATTACCCACTTTGCTCATTCAAATCCTCATCACACCCTCATCATTTTGAATCCATTGGCATTCTTGCCATCAAAGGGTGCACACAAAATCAACCATCAAGGGCCAACCAAAGGATCGATTCAAGACAAGGTAAATTTGTTGTTTGTTATCTTATTTTGTTTTGAATCCAACTAGGCTAATCTTGATGTGTTAGGTGTTTTTATTGTTTATTGCATATTTGTTCTTGCTGCTCATTTCTAGAATAGTATTTTCACCTAGTCACAGATTCATTCCACCACCATGGGTTCATTCTTCTCAATTCACCATCCTTCAAGGCAACCTTCCTTCACAAATCAACTCTTGGTTTACAAACTCACAGACCCATAACCAAGTTACTCATCACCCTCAAAATCCTTAGGAACACCAACTCAACCTAAACAAACACCCACCTAAGTCTTCTCTTTCATATTTTGACCATTCCTTCATTGAGACCAAATTCCTAGTAATAATGCAATTATAAACTGTCAAACATATCTCTTAATCATGACCCAAACCCCAGAATGTGAAGACCTTTTTGGAAACCTTTTAAGGGGTTTTAAAACATATGAAAAATGTAGTATAATTTTTTTGTAACTGAAGCCTTAAAAATTGACTGTACTGGGCTCTTGACTAGCCTAATTAGGTTTTAATTAAATATGACTTATTGAATCTGCCACCCCCAAGTTCAAATTTACTTAACCAACACTTTACTCATCCCTAATTAGGTCTTCTCCTATTAATTTTACCATCAAAAGTCTCATTACATAGGTATTTTTACAAACCCCAATACTCTAGGCTTCTTAATTGCTCACAATACTCTGTTTTACAAACTAGGGCATGATGATAACTTCCCAAAACTACATCTTCAAAACCTGCAACTTAGAAATCCCTTAGAACACATGTAAAAATATCTCTATGGTTAGAATAGGAGAAACATAATTTTTTTTGCCACTGTTTACCCTAGAACAAGGTTTTGACAGTTTCTAGAAAATCAACAATAACTTTCACAAAATACTATCAAATTTCATGAAACCAACTTTATAGGGAAGGCGATTGAAACCACTATCACTTACAATCAATTTGAGATGAATTCCTTCCTGTAAAAGGCCATACAATGCTTGAGAACAATGAATTCCTGAAGAAAATTGTAAGAAACAGTGTATTTCATTATTCAATTTCAAAACTACAATCACCCACACCTTTACAAATGTTCCCAAGGCCTTTTAAAGGCATTGCAATAATGACCATTCAATTTCTAACTAATTCCCAATGAAGGAAACCAACTTGTCTCTTCATCTTTCCCACTTTAGACTTTTTTTTGCAATTTCACATTTTCTTGCATTATGACAACTTTTTAGTGATTTTTGCAAAACTTGACATTTGAAACAAAATGAATCCCACTAAGTCCTAAATTACATTGACCATGGTGCATAATGACCTTATTTAATGGTGTAGGAGCACCTTATGTTTTTGTGTCTCCAACAAGCATTTTGTAAAATTTGTATTGTCTCCAAGAAAAAGCATCATGAAGAGGTCAAACGTAATGTATTTCAAGTCTTAAATAGGCCACTAGGTGGCAATATTGAAAAGTTGCCTTTTATGACAAAAGTTGTCAATTATTTTAAAAAATGTAAAATTGCACAAAAGTAGGAAGGTGAAGAGTCTTTTTTGTGAAAAGCAAGGATGGGTTGATGAAGATGAATAGGAAGTTAGTTGAACTAATGAAGACACCTGTACAAAGCATTGTAAGCACGAGAAAGGCATTGATGATTGTAAATTGAAATAATTTTGAGAATAAAAGTATCTTTATTTGCAGAAAATAGCGTTTTCTCTGTCATTTACAAGTATTGTACGACCTGTACTATAATATTTGGCCTTAATTTTTGTTGATTGATTTAATATAGGGTGTAATCCTTCAATTAGGATTGATTTGAGAGAGACTTGTTGAATTTAAAATTATATTAAGGTTGCTTTTTGTAATCTGGTCTGTAACCCTTAATTAAGAGGTTTGAGAGTCTTATAAAGAGATAAACCACCATTCCACCGATGGAGGAAAGGTAGGTTGGTGGAATGGGGTAAACTAAGTTTCTTTCAATTTTGTGTGCTTGAAAACTCATGAGAAGTCATTTTAATCTAGTTTCCTTGCTCTCCTCAATGATTTTCTTTGACTTTTGGTGCAAGAATGAAGGATACAAGTTAGGGTTTGATGAAATTGAAGTATTTAGGGTTGGAAATCAGTTTTTTTAGAATGTTTAGGCATATCCAAAGGTGATTGAAGCATTTGCAAGAAGATTTGAGGTTTGGAAGGTTGATTTCTACTAAATCCCTGTTTTGTTTGGTTTAAGAATGCCTAAAATGAGGGTTTTGATTCTTGGGGTCTTAATGAGACTTTCATACTCTAAAGGTTGGTAATTTGGAAGTTTTGAAACATGTTTCAATGATTCCCAAGGTAATTAGAGAGTTTTGGGGTCATTTTCTTAATACTTTGGTGCAAGAGCACCTTGATCATTAAATGCCTTCAAAGGGATAATTTGTAAAATTTGTGTGTTCAAGTTTGAAATAATGTGTCAAAGCCATGTAAAGAATAAATTGAATGTATTCAAGCCATGCAATAGGTCCAAGGTGGTCAAAGTGGGAAAAAATGCGAACTTGCAAATATTGCAATATTGCCAAAAGTTGCTAAATTGACAAAAATAAAATAAAATCAAGGAAGATGAAGAGACACTTCGGTGGAAAGGGTAGTTAAATAGTTAGAATTTGAAAAGGTAGTTGCCTTATTAGTTGAAAAAGCTATATAAAGCATTGGGAAGGCCAAGAAAAGGCAGGAACTTGTATTCTTGAACAAATTTTTGAAATAAGATCCCTATTTTTCCAAATCTTTGAGTTTTTTTCTCTTTATTCAATCTTTGTATGGACTGATAGTAGCCTAGAGGCCATAAAGCTACATTGTTTCATTAGTTTTTGGTGTCAGAAACTCATTAGAGTAGTTTGGAAAGGATTCCAATAGCCTTAAAGGCTAAATTTTTGAGATTTGATTGAAACCCTTAACAAGGTTTTGAGAGTCTAACAAGAGAATGAGGCCTACTCCACTGAATTAGGCTTGTAGATTGATGGAGTAGGGTTAGACTAGGATGTTTATTGTTTTGGTAGAGTTTTTTTGTGCATGGAAACAAGGATGCAACGAGAAGTTGCTTCTATAGGGACTTTGAAGGGGTTTTCAAATAAGGAATTGCTGCTACAGTCATGGTCATGAAGGAAATTACAGTTGCAGGGGGGCTTGGAATTGGTTTCAAGAGCATGAAAAAACATAAACAAACATGATTAAGGTAATCACAGAGTATGGGAAGGTATGGAGTATATTTTCTTAAGAAACCCTCATGAGGCAAGCTTATTTGATGCATAGGATAAGGGTTTGTTGATAAAGCATTTTATGAAGCCTTTGAGTACTTAAAAATTGAAGATTCTTAAGTTTTGCTACATGTTAAAAGACTGTTTGGAGATGTTAAGTGTTTGGGTGAAGATCTAAGGTCACTTTACTTGGAAAATTGGCCTAATTGAGGGTTTTTACCAATGGATAGAGTAATGATTCTTCTAGGTTTTCTAAAGCAAGTGCTAAAATATTTTGAAGTATGTAAAAATGAACTAAATGGGTCCCTTAAACAATGAATGGCTTGTGAAGTTTTTATAAAGATTGTGTAATATACCCACTTTTGTAATATTGTTATGCTACTAGGAGATTTGGTGATTGAATACTTGAATCTGTGATTCCGATAAAACAATGAATTGGATGATTAAAGTTGACTTGGAAAAATCAAGGTAATGTTGTAAAAGGTGTCTAAATGAAGCAAAAATGGTTTAGAAAGTATCTTGTTGAATTTTGAGTTTTTGGCTACTAAAAACAAAGGGACTACTTGAACAGTGATATGTGAGCAAAAATTTGGTCTATTTCAATTGTAATAATGGTGTTCACAGTGAAATATATGTCTTTTGATGATTAGTTAATACATTTCCTTGGAGATCTGAAGGAATGCTTGTAGCATGAATAATTGATAGTGGCTATTTTGCCTTGAGGAATGAAGAGTAAATAGTGTTTTAAGAACAAATTTTGATATGACAGAGTTGCATGGTGGTATAGATGGTTTATTCTTGACAAGTAATGATATTGAATGGTTTGGTAAGGGTCTAGAAGTCAGTCATGGAGGTTGTTTTCCCATTTCCTTAATGAGGCAAGTTGAAAGAATGAATAGTTTCAAATAAATGAATGGTTATGTTTGTTTGATTAGGTTTTGTGTTGTTACAAATGTTTTTATGATGGTAAAGATGAATTTGTGTCTAAGAATGATGTGATCTATTGAAGGATGAATGATAGCCTTGTGAATGGTTAGGGAGAATTGATGAATTTTGTTCAGTAAAGAAATGAATTTGATGAAAGAATAGTGAAGTAAAGTTGCTTGTTCAATTTGATCTTCTCCTGATTGTGTTTAGGACTGAATTTTCCTTGACATAAATGATGTTGTTAATATTTGTATTGCATCATACTTACTTTGATAATATGGCCTAATTGGGTGCATGTTCAAGCAGATAGTTTATTGGTTTGTCTATATTCTCCATAATAAATGTTAATGCTCTTGAAGTATGTTAACAATGATGGAAATGGGTTCATAAACATGTGTCTGGCTTGTGGAGATTTAGTGTGGTATTGGAGTTATGCCCGGTTTAGTTATGTTGTTGTGTTATAAGGGTTTTGGGTCTGTGATTGCAAAAAGGGTGTAATTTTGAGAATACATAGATCTAGGGATTTCTTTTGTATTGTGATTGATAAAACAATGATGGTAAAGAGGTTTCTATGCTTTGGAGAAGTTTAGAGGTTGTTGTTCATGATGATTTGGTTTGTGATCTCAATGTGCAAAGAGTGGTTTTGCTTACATGAATTAATGGTTCTGATGGAGCAATGTTTTGTGAGCATATTCTTGATTTGTTTTAGATAAATTGATGATGATAAAGGTGTGTTAGAATATGATGGATAAAGGTTGTAACATGAAAGATTGGTTTTTGGTTATTTTTCCTTGGAAAATAAAATTGGAAAGATGAGCGATATGGTACATGTTTTGATGTTTTGGTTCAAAGTCTATTAAGTATATTATTGCTTTTTTCTGTCAAGATTAATGATGGCAAAGTTATTTTGAAGTCTGATCATGATATGATGAAGTGAGTTGGCTTGTTGGTTGCCTTATAAAATATAGTGAAATTGATGGATTGTGATAAGGTGAATGGTGTATTTTGATGAAAAGAGTAGTGAATCAAAGATGCTTGTTCAATTTGATCTTCTCCAATTGTGTTTGGGTCATATGTACCTTGATGAATTGTTGTTGTTGATAGATTCTCTTGCATCATTTAATGACAAAATGACTTAGCATCCTCTAGACTCTACCAAAGGACCTTATTTACACAATTTGAGCTTTGAATGCCCCTGCACCAACTTGCTATTAAAAATTGAGCCTAAATTGGGTGGACAGGGGCGTGGGTGCCCTAGACTTGAGTTGCTTTTTTTTAGGATCTACAAACTTTGAAAGGTACGTTACAGTCTACTATGTGTTTCTTCTGTTTGGCTCTTGATGAAACTTTGAAATTTGTCCTACATACATGAAAAGAGGGGGGAAGGTTGTGTTGTATAGAGGTTTGTTTAAGTCAAACCTCATTTTGGTGTTTCCACCTCCATGTACAAAAAATAATGAAGATCAAGAGGGAATGACCTAGGTCGAGAAGAGGCAAAATAGACAATAATTGCTTGAAATAGTAAATGATAATTGACAAGATTACCTTTTGTATGAAATCCTTGATGAAGTGATGCCACACCACAAGTTTCTTGATGGGGGATTGGATTGCTTGATAGATCTACAAGAGGTTAGCTCACAACACAATAAATTGTTGTAGATAGCTTGTACAAGATAACTCAATACATCTTCACCGTAATTGCATCATAACAACTTCTTGTTCGTAGTTGCCTTCTCTTCTTTCTTCTCTCCTTCCTAATGTTTAAATGAGGATAAAACGTGTTTATAAATGCATTCCAATTGAAAATTTTGGTTATAGACCGACATGGGATATTTGAATCCACCAAGGACCAACACCAAAGCCTCAAATTTAAATTAGGTCCTCTTTAAGGTCAGAGGCACTACCCCTTGACTGGGTGATTTTTCCCCAAATTTATTGAGGTGTTAGGGAATTTAATTTATTTTTATGACCTGGCCTCAAAATGAATAAATTATTATTATAATTAATGTTGTAAGAAAAATAGGGTGTCAATGGAGTGTGAAATTGTTAGGGGTAACAATTTACAACACTACAACTTGCTTCATGTTTTCTACACCTTGCATTCAAAGACACACTTATTGTTTCTCCCTGATACAATCTCAAGTTTCTTGGGTTATTTATTGTAATTTTTAAAACATCATAGAAATTACCATCGTGATTTATTCTTATCTCTTTTTTACAGTAAATTATTTATTTATCATATTAATCAATTAATTATGCAATTTATTGGTTAATTACGTTCACTCCATTACTTGATTAGATGTTTAATACACTTAAATAACTATCAAGCATATCCATATCATAATAAAAATATCATAAACATGTGCAACAAATATCAACATATCATAACACATAAATATGCTCAAAACAATCAAAATATTGATATATATTTTATCTCAAAGTTTATCATGTACATCATGGATACAAAAACGTCCTTCACTATAATAAAATTTAATGTCTATACATCTACAAAATCTGCATCATGGTGGAACATAGTTGTAGCTCTCCTCTAGCCTTGGTGGCTCACTGGGCTATGTTGGTGTTGGTGATAGTGATGGTTGAGTTTTCCTCATAGATGCTACAAACATAGAATGATTTCATGACATGATACAAGCCTACATCCCCACACAAATCTTCCTAACTCCACTTCCTCTATAGTGAGCCATAAATTTCTCTACTAAAGTATCCCTATTTCACATGCTATTTGGAAAAGAGTGTTTATATCCATAGGCGATCTAGATATATGGGCCTAATTGTCAAAGCAAGTCTTTTCCTATGCTCTTTCTTGATCGAGCTGAGATTGTATGCTAACTTTCTCTCCTCTTAGACTTAATGCATCAACATTTTTCCTCTCTACCCTCACCACTGCTAAGTCTCTCTCTTTATTTCCGATATTGTGACTTGGGCAATTGGCTTGTCCCACTCTGTAGTGATAGACAAGACCTATGCAACTATTTGGTTTCCTCTCAAATATCACTCCTCATAAGCTACTCAAAGATAAATTATGGGCTTAAATACATCCATGTGTCACCCTATAGTCTATTGTGGCCTATAACTAGCCTACACCCCCCACTTCAACTATATAGTAGGGACTATTTCTACAATGACTCAACCAATATAGTTGAGCCACTTTTGAAATTGCACAACAAAAAGAAAACACAAGCTTTTGTTAGTGATCTATATCATGATATAGTTCAAATAAATTAATAATATATCTAGTACTCTACATAATCAAAGCACTATGTAAAATAAATCACGTCTTTACCTAGGTCCCTGATCTTCTAGCGAGGATCAAGAAGTACTTGTTGTGTTTCCACTCTACCATGATCTTTCTAATCCTTTCTATAGATGGACAACTACACTCTTATCTCTCCATAGTGCTCTACACTCCTATCATGGTTACTAATTGTGCAAGATGGGGCTTTAAAAGATTTTTAAGTTCCACAAACAAATTTTTTTATTTGTTCATTATGATTATGAGGTTCTAGAATCTTTGTTGAAGATGCAAGTGGGTTGACTTAATAAGTGATCTAGTCAAGAGTATAGCCAAATAAGGTGCACAAACATAATAAATTTTAATTTTTTAATTTGTTGAAGCACATTTATGAGGTTCTGGAATCTTTGTTGAAGATGCAAGTGGGTTGGATTCATAGGTGATCTAGTTAAGGGTGGAGCCAAAAAAATATCTTTATTTATATCATTTGTTCTATGAAATTCCTATAAACATTATAGGTAGGAAGAGATTAAAAATTAACACTTTTTTTGTTATATAGGGTGCAACCCCAAATAATAAACATCATGATAGTTGTTTAGTTTTAGCCTTAGAGAGGAATGCTATATAGCCTTATTCTTAAAGCTTAATTATTTGGATATTAAATTAAGCCTTTATCTTTTATTTCTCCATTATTTTTGGCCCATTTAAAAACATCATAGTTACATGTCTTCATGAAATACATGGGAGGGAAACTAGAAAGATAAAATGGTCCACCACTCCATCATTGAGGATTTTCTTTTTGGGCACATATGTGATTCCTATTCTAAACCCCTTTTCCAACTACATGGAGTTGTTGAACCATGTTTATTGATGCACCAAATGCATTAAAGCATCATGTTTGCAAGGAAAAGGTTTATTGGTAGCTTGTCCTTACAATTATCCTTATGATTTGTAGGTAGCATATTCCTTTAGTGTTGATGGAAATTGACACAAAAAATACTTGTCAATGTATAATGATGATATATTGAACATCCAAAACCTACTATATTCTTTCATCTTGGCCAGTGAATACATTGCCAATTATTAGCCTATTTTCTCCCACCATGAAATGCTTAGATACATTGCTGATTGTGCTACAAAATTAGAGCACTATTCTAAGAGCTACCATCATATGTTGACTCAAATCTCAAGAAATGAAGTAACTCTAAAAAATAATAATTCATTTCCCTTTCACATGTTCATTAACAGGACTATTGTGGATCACAATATCAATACACAAGTGGGTATTCTCCCTTCAATAATGTGAATATAAAATTTTCCTCTGTCTCCCTTTGTGTGGTGATAATAACATTGTTCTTGCTATGGATTACCTAGTTTGTGGAAGATGGGTCTCTACAAGAATTTGAAGGTCCAAAAACATAATAATTTTTTTCTTCTTTGTTGAAGTATGCTTATGAGGTTTTGGAATCTTTGTTGAAGATGCAAGTGGGTTGACTTCATAACTGATCTAGTCAAGAGTGCAGCAAAATAAGGCCCACAAACATAATGAATTTTATCATTACACTTGTCGTGTTTTGGTAGTGTAACACATATGCCAACCTACAATCTTGTTGAGGACCACTTGTGCATGCAATTTTGAACCAAGAATCCCCCTTCCTTTCATAGAATCTTGATCTTTTGGAAGGGGACATAATTCTTGAGAATTCTATAACACTCTATTTTTATTCTTCTCTAATTCATAGCAATCTCCATCTCTCTCATATGCATATCTTTCAAATAAATCTCTCCCTCTCTCTCATTGATAGCATTTAGAGAAAACTCCATTGTTCCACCATTGTTGGAATCATAGTGATATCTTGTAAAGCTCCATGGTTATCAGTCAAGGAATTATTTCCCATCTTGAGGATTCTTGTTGCTTCTTCATTTCACTAGAAAACTACTTTGCTTCTATGCTTAGGAGTGGTAACTCTTCGAGATTTTATATTGAGTGTATTATCTTTATTTTGTTAGCATATTATTCTTTCCATAGTTTTATGTCTATTTCTATCATCTCGTATATTATCCGTGGAGGTGGGAACACAAAAATAGGGGTTTGATTGAGGAAAAATCCTATACAACCACCTTGTTGGTGTAACAACTAACACCTTTGAAGTAAGAGTTGGTACAGACAACTATGCACACTACGCAATGAGTGCTCTTCAAATTAGGAGGGGAAGCTCCCTTGTTGTGCTTAACAAAAGTACTTGCAAATGGAAATAAACTAAACTATATCCTGTCTTTTTGTTTCAGATGTAGAGGTACAAGGCTTTCTCGAAAACTATATACGTTGTAGCTGAGTATTTTCTGGTTTTGCAGACTACTAACTACAACTAAACTTAATTACTTAAATTCTATCCAGTCTCCTCAAGAAAATAGAGCATGAGGAAACGAAGCAAGGTTTGACTATCAGACGATAAATGAGTGTAGATTCTCAACTTGAAGGAAAGGTGGCACATCTATCGGCTCAATCTAAACACGCTTATTGGTAACAACAACACACGATAAGCTGTATACAGATTCTCAACTTGAAGGTAAGGTGGCATGACTATCAGCTCAATCTGAATAAGTTTATTATTCACAACAACACACGATAACCTAGCTCAGATTCTCTACTTGAAGGCAAGGTGGCACAACTATCATCTCAATCTGAACAAGCTTATTAAACACAAAACAAATTTGATCTAACTATGGAAAGAATTCACCTTTACAATTGCATGAAACCCTATGTGGCATAACAATTCATTATAATAGTAAAGACGCATGAACAAATACCAAAAGAGAAATATTGAGGGCAAGGTAGGCACAACATATATTTCTCTCTCGTGCAAAAGTTAATCACAAATGAGAAAAAGCTCTTATTTATATACATCAAGGTGCAGGGAACCCTAAAATCACCTTGAGTTAACTACAATCTTGCAATGCATGCAAGGTTTATTACTAAACCCTAATGAAATAAACTATACAGTTAACTGGAAAGCTACCATCAGTTAACCGGTACATTTAACCTAAATGGACCATGTGCAAGCATGCACGTCCTTATTTAAAGCAAAGTTAACTGGACACTACCCTCAGTTAACTGGAAACCCTAATCCTAACTCCTGTGATGATAATTCCAAGGATGAGATAAGGATGTGTGAAGTCAACAAGTGAACTCAAGACTAAAAGTCGAGTTAACTGCTGCTCATGACTCAACCCTCGAAATTAACTGCAAGTTCCAACTGGCAGATCACTCCATGTCATCTCGGTCTAACACTTCAACCAAGAACTCATCAATCTCTTTGTCTTCAGGCACTTTGATGCTATCCAAAAGAACAATTTGCTTCTTCAGTTCTCTGCCACTTTCTTTGACCGTATGCATGCCATCTTTAACCTCTTCAGTCGCCTTTCTGAAACTGGCTGAAATAACTGAGATATTCTCCAACTTAGGTGCCATAGGATCTCCTTCTAGGTTATCATGAATCAGCTTTTCAAATTTAGCTTGCACTTTGTCCAATTCAACATACATGCCATCTTCAAGAAGATAATGACACAGAATCTAAACAACAAAACCACCGACAAGTGCAAGTACTCCAATCACATCATCTTTTAATGAAAACAACTTGGAAGAGATCTTTTCACATGTCTCCATTTTGAAAAGGTGTTGCTCTCTCCAAGTAAAAACCTTCTCTTGATCTTCACCAATCTCCAGGGCATCATATGCAACAGACAACTGAGACACAAGAACACGATCCTTAGCTAAACTCTCTGCAACTGAAATCTATAGCAACTGAACACCTTGACGAAGCTTATGTGCATCACTCTTCAACTGATACAAATCTGCAAGAAGATGTCGACCTGTAGCAGCTAAACTTTCAATCCAGTTGTCCAAAAGTCTGCCATGACTTACTAACTGATCAAGCTTTCGTTGTTTTGCAGGTGTATTCTGAGGAAGTACAAGAACTCTACTCAAATTTCCATGAACAAGATCAGAAATATATTGATGAAGTTGACCAATTTCAGCCTTAAGCAATGCCTTATCCTCTCCATCCTTCGTGATGCGTTCTTCAAGATTATTGGTAACAATCTTAAGAAGAGTCATAACTGTCTCTTGTGTAGTCCTGCCTAGATTTTCCTTAGTAAAAGTAAAGTCCCCAACTTCAACTTCATCTAAGCTCTTACCCTTTGGAGGAACAACAACCTCTATAACAATCTCTGATTCTGGAGTCTTCTCAATGTGCACCTGTTTCTTGATTTTCTTGTTCGACCTTTTCTGATAAGGCTCACCGAACTCTGATAAATCTAGGTTATACGAAGGTTCTCGCCTCTGCCTCCCCAAAGACCTCTCGAGCCAACAAGACTGAAAAATATCATCAATTCGAGGAGAGACTGTCCTGGATGTATCCACCTACGATGGTTCAGTTGTCTCTGATCCAACTCGAATTGGTATCTCAGGCTCTGAATCTATGTCAATAGGCTGTACATGTGACGAACTAGGAGGTGAAACGTGAGGTTCAGCATGAATGACTGTCTCTACTGGAATGTCAGGTGCATTCTCAACTTGTTTCTGCTTCCTCTTTCTAGTAGCTCTCTTCCCCGTGTTTCCACTAAGTCTAACACCTTCAGGAGGAATCACAATAGCCTTGACCTGAGGTCTTGACCTAGAAGTAGAAGGCAATGAAGCAAACTTCTCTAGCGGCTCTATCACAGGAACTGAATTACGCTTTCACTTACTTTCCAAGAACTGCCTACTGATCTTGATAACCGATTTAGAAACTTCCTCAATAGAAGTATTCTCTTTAGCATACCAATCTGGTGAACGAAGTGGCTGCTGAGCAATTTGATCTCTGAAAAATGAATTGAGAAGAACTTCTCCATCATAATCTGATAGACCATCAACATCTTCTGATAGGCAATCAGAGATCTAATCAATAGTGAGTCTACAATAGTGATGACGACGAACCTCAAATTCATCTTCACAATTAGCCCAGAAATCTTCAAGTGCTGGCTTATGTGCAATCCCTCGCTCTAACTTGTTTGCATAATGACCCAAAGGATCATAAGAACGCCTCTCAGCATGAGTTTTGAGCTTGAACCTTTCTAACTCAGTTGACATGAGCTTGGCATCTGTTGCCGCACTACATGTGAAAATTCCCAATGCAAATGGAAAAGTAGCTGCAGTCTTATGATGATTGCGAAGAAAGAAATGAACATGGTGCATCTGCCTAAGAAACTCCATGAAGATGATCTTGTCTGAAGGATACCTCAGAAACATCAGGGGCTCTCCAACATATCCATAAACCCGGATGTATGTGAAAGTAGGGAATTGGATAAACCAATCCGCCCAAGTCTCCATCGCTGATTTTGCCTCGGCAGAAATACGAATGTGCATTTCGTTGTCAAGATCTCTAACCATCCTCATAGAAAAGTGATCATTCACTGCTTAGAAGTTTTGTTCAGACTGAGAGAACTCCAACTGAGGATAATACTCGTGAATACGTTGAACACCGAGAGTGCCATTGGTTTTTAGATGCTTGTAGCTGCCTTGGAATGCAACTAAGTAGACCAAGAAAGATATCATGTGAAACTCATGAAACTTAAGAAAATTAGTAATCTGATGATGTAAGCAATCACTAATCAACATAGCCCAGTCAAAACGTTCTGTGCCATCAAGAATTCTGGAAATAAGGTAAAACATCCATGAATGAAAAGTACTAGCATCCTCTTGGCCTGTAACTCGGTTGAGCAAAGTTATCAAAACAACAACCTCGTCCTTGAATTCACCACGGCCAACCTTCTTAGGCATGTTAGTCTTTTGAACCTTCAACCATTTATGAGCTACCTTTCTCTGTGAACACTGTTTGTCTCCATCCCAAATCTTCTCACAAGCTTCAATAACCACAATAAAGTTATCTGAATGCGAAGGAATAGCAAAACATTTCTCTATATCTTTTGGTTTGATACTGCAAACAACTCTTCCATCAACTGATCTAATTTGTCGTGACGATGAGTCATAATGCTTGATACAAGCAAGAACAAACTCGAGATCAAAAGTAGTAATAGGAATAGATGCTGCTACTAACAACCCGGAACACTCAAAATTCTTCAACGCATTACTGCTAACACCCTCTAGACTGCTCAGATTAACCACTAGATAAACATGATTTAGGTCTGTATCTAAAGTTTTGACAAAATTATGCGTAAGGGCAGATTTTGCCTTATAATCAATGAGATTGAGTTGCATTTTGAAAATGAGAACTTTTGACTGTAAAGTCGAATATACTTGACGAACTTTCTGGAAAAACTAAAAACCTCTGGACAAGGCTAAAAATAGCCTAAGACAAGAGAAATTTTTGAAGTTTTTCTGAAACATGGGTTTTGTGCACAACGGAATTCTGAACAAACCCAGATAGCTGGATTCTCAAAAAAATGTGTTTTAGGCCCACATGCAAAGAAATTCTCAGAAAAATGCACAGAGCTTCAGAATGAAGACTACGGGGCAATTTTCTTCAAAAAATCTAAGACGTGGGTTTTCCTGCAAATACTGAAGTATGCGAATCCAGATGATCAAACTCTAAAAATATGTTGAATTTCTTTGACATGCGAAGAAAGTACCTAAGATGAGAAATAGAAGAAATAAGACAGAAGATAGAAAGTTTTGCTTGTTCTGCTTCTGAAAAATTTGCCTATCTTCTTTAGGAACTTGATAAAACCTGCATGCAAAGTGAAAATAAAGTCTTGAATCTTCTTCCTCTGAACAATCTGAATCCGTTGCTATGAAGAACGTTGAATTCTGACACCTTAGCACCTTTAGCTTGCTGGTCGCTCAAGAAGAATATAGACTTCGAAGCTTAAGATGATGAAATAATGGACGCCAATGCTTGAATAAATATACTTTCATCTTTGAAATTCGCACAAAGCATTAAATCCATTAAAAATGGCGCTTGGCTTGTGATTGGACCTCATTTTAGTTAACTGAAACTAAAATATGTTAAATAAAGTGTCATGCTTTAGGGTTTCCCTTACAAGACTTCAGTTGCAAATCAATTAAAAAAATCATGCAATTTTGACTTCAGTTGACATTCTTTATTGAGTTCGCCATCTTCAAAATTCATGCAATTCACACACTTAAGAATTAAAGCATCCCTTTTAGAACTAAAGTTGACAAATGAAAAATGAAGCACCAACTTCAACCTCATGCTTTAAATCTTAATATAGCATCCCTTTTAGAACTTCAGTTGACAATCAAAGGTAAAAATTTGCCATGCTTCACTAAACCATGCTTCATCAATTATGCCGTCCCTTTTCAAAACTCCAATTGACATTCAATGAAGCACCATCTTCACTAAAACTTCACAATTGCAACCAAATTCGCCATGCATGTGAACTCAAGTTGACTTTCAAGAATAATCTTCAATTAAGTGAACATGCAATCAAGTTAACTCAACATGCAAAGTTGTTAACTGAACATGCAAACTAGTTAACTCAACATGCAAACTAAAAGATCACTCAACATGCCAAAATATGAACTGAAGATGACAACCCAAAATATGTTTAGTCTAACTGCAGTCAGAACTCAAGTTAAGGCGCACTAATCAACTGATTTTGAAAACTCAACTTTGACCTCCTAAGGCAAATTCCAGACTTAGCCAAATTTCATGAAAATTTGGACTAAAACCTCTTTCAAGACCTCTGTTCATCCTCTGACACTGGTTGACTGACTCCACCGATTGGCTGGCTGACAGGTGCATCGCAGAGCAGGATAAAAACTGATCAAAAGATACCTTGAGACTGAACATCATAAAACTAACATCTGAAGGCTCAAAAATCCAAGTGCCCTTTTCAAAAGCTACGCTTTTTCTCAAACTTAGCCATATTTTCACATCTGTATCTCGAATGAAGGGAAACATAAATGCTTCATAACTTTTAATTTACCAACTTTCAGGACTGGAACTCAGGTTCATTGCGAAGTTGACTTCATTCTGCATGACAGCTGCAAAGGCACATTTTCCCAGAAAACATCATCTGAAGGGTAAAAATCAAGGGCGCCTTTTTCAAAAGTTTCTCTTTTGCCTTCAGACTTAGCCATTTCTGGAATTGACCAAAATAACATTAAAACTCCGATTGCAAGCTGCTGAGTCATCTTCTGATCTGACGGAGACAAACAACGGAAAGCCGAACATAACACGGAAAAATTGAATATTTGAGATCATAAAAATGAAGTCATTAAAGGCTTGAAAAGCTTAGGCGCCTTTCTGAAAAAAGTGCTCTTTTGCTCATTCCTTGATATTTTGACTAAGATTTGACCCCATATTTGACCTCCGGCTCAGGCACTTCAGCAACTCAGATTCACCCACTGACGGATGCGTCGCGAAGCTTGAACAAATGTGAGACAAACATCTTAGGTGGCATTTAGTCAAATAACTTCATTTGACACCTCAAAAAGATGGGCGCCTTTTTCAAAAGCTGCTCTTTTTCCCAGTGTTAGCCAATTCTGGCTCTCCTCTTGTTTTGTGCTATATCTTTTGGAACTTGCACGAAACAGGTCCGTTTGACAAGCTTGATAGCCCGTTGCGAAGCTGATATGATGTCAGACAAAAGTCTGTTGGAGGTGACAAACCATAAAAACAGGATCTGAGCCCCTAAAAGATAGGTCGCTCATTTGAAAAGGTGCTTCCTTATCGAGAGAAAATTTTGACGATTTTCTTTCAGATTTTCACTTTTCTTAAATTTCTTCAGTAATAGACTGACATGACACTGACACCAAATCCATATTTAAAAACCCCAAAAATGACCTTTTGACATCACTTTAACAAGATTAAGACTCAACTAAGCAAAATGCCTTAGTGAAGCAAAAATTTTGGTTTTGGGTACAACACACCCAACCCCTCCCTTTGGTCTTATGTGCATAGGTACAACTGAAGGAGTTGTTTGACGAGATCTTCAATCTCGTCAGATGTCTTTGGTGATGTTCTAAACTCTTTCTTGGTATTTTCATTCAAGTTCACTTAGCATCTCCATTTCTGTCATTTCATACTCGTGTATTTGTATTTTGTATCCTTTCACGGTCCTAAAACACTATACAAGACACTATGTCTTTCTCTGTGATAGTTTTTTATTTTCTGTCCATGCAAGACATTAGTGCGACATGATTTAGTTTGATAGTTGTGTGTTAGTCCTAGGTAGATAGCTTGTTGAGTTGTCCAAAAAACCTCTAAGCTTTGTACTTTCAGTTTCTGAAGTCTAAAGATTTCAGATAATTTATGTACTCTATAAAAAATATTTAATTAATTAATCGACAAACTTGAAGTTCGTAGTTACCTAAAGGCTTACCTGAGTGGAGGGTTGAAGCTTGGATCATTGAAGGATTTGATTATCCTTCGTAGTGGTTCATTTTTCATACTCTACAATAACACACAATAAAAAAAAAACTCTAAACTACATTTAATTGAATTAAAGCCCTAAATTATATGACGAAAATTCAACACATAACATACACTTAATCAAATGAAGATATATGAATTGGGACAAATAGTTTATTCCAAAAACCAACGGGAAGAATTATAAAGCATATGCATCCTCCTTTATGTAACATTACCTAAGGGTGAATTATAAAGCATATGTTCCCAAGTAATATTGGCTAACATATAGTAGAACATGGTTCATAATAGAAATAGAGAAAAAAAACTATGAATAATAGATATTTGATTATTGCTTGCATATTGTGAATAAGTAATTTAAGATTGAGTTGTATCGAGACTAATAATGAGTGCTAATAAAAAATGAATTACATTGATTTCAATTCAATAAAATGGCATGAGACAATGTCCTTAAATAGACAACCCTAGAAACGCATATTCAAGGATTACTGGCCTTGAATTGTTGTAAGAGCCACACACACTAACTAAATTTTTTGTATGTTGGGAAATGAATTCTTGAAAGCCACGCTTACATTGGTTTGATCTAACTATAGTAAGATCATCTTTTTCTAATTAGATTTTTTTTGAGTTTGATGTGCACACCTTGTGAAATCATTTGATAGTTGTTAGAAGACATCATTTTTAATGGAGTGCCTTGCTATGGATTACCTAGTTTGTGGAAGATCATTTGATTTTTTTTAGAAGGAAAATGCACATTTTTTAAAATGTTTTTACAATGTAAGATGGGGCTCTACAAGAATTTTAAGGTCCACAAACATAATAAGTTTTATTTTTCTTTGTTGAAGTATGCGTATGAGGTTTTGGAATCTTTGTTGAAGATGCAATTGGGTTGAATTCATAAGTGATCTAGTCAAGAGTATATCCAAATAAGGTTCACAAACATAATGCATTTTATTTTTAATTTATTGAAGAGCGTTTATGAGGTTTTGGAATCTATGTTGAAGATGCATGTGGGTTGACTTCATAAGTGAACTAGTCAAGAGTGGAGCCAAAAAGTTATCTTCATTTATTTTATTTGTTTCAATGAAATTAATATAAACATTATAATAGGAAGAGATCAAAAGTTAATACTTTTTGTGTTATATAGGGCACAACCCCAAATAATAAACATCATGATAGTTGTTTACTTTAGCCTTCTAAGAGATAAATTCTATATAGCCTTATGCTTAAAACAATAATGATTTGGATATTAAATTAAGACTTTACCTTTTATTTATCATTTTTATTGTTGGCTCATTTAAAAACATCATAGTTACATGGACTGTCATGAAATACATGGGAGGGAAACCAGAAAGATAAAGTGGTCCACCACTCCACCATCGATGATTCTTTCTTTTTGGGCACATATGCGATTCATATTCCCAATCCCTTGTCTAACTACATGGAGTTGTTGAACCATGTTTATTGCTCCACACCAAATGCATTAAAGCATCATGTTTGCATGGAAAAGGTTTATTGGTAGCTTGTCCTTACAAATCTCCTTATGATTTGTAGGTAGCATCTTCCTTGAGTGTTGATGGGGGTTGGCACACAAAATACTTGTCAACATATAATGATGGTGTATTGAACATCCAAAACCTTCTAGTCTTTCATCTTGATCAGTGAATACATTTTCAATTATTAGCCTCTTTTCTCACACCATGAAATGTTGAGATACATTGCCAATTGTGCTACAAAACTAGAGCACTATTCTAAGAGCTACTATCATATGTTGACTCATATCTCAAGCAATGAAATAACTCTAAAAATAATAATTCATTTCCCTTTCACATGCTCATAAATAGGACTATTGTAGATCATGATATCAATACACAAGAGAATATTCTCCCTTTTATTTGAATGCGAACATAAAAATGTTCCTTTCTCTTCCTTCGTGTGATGATGATAACATTACAACTTCAAGTCTCACGTACATGTATATAGTACAACATTTATCTTTAGAATCATTGATCATAATTGAAGCTATAAGGAACTTGACATGTGTCAAATTGCACACAAACAACAAGTGAAAAAAATGTGCCATTCAGTTCATTATTTGTGTCTCACCCCACTAAAGAATGTTTATTTATTAAAAAGAAAAGATGTATTTGAGTTGGACTAATAGATTGAGTTGCTCTTATACAAGCCTTTCCATGCCATTCCTACAAACAATGCCTTATCAAGGAAGGATAATGGAGTGTATTAGAAGAGTATGGTTGGTTCTTACTTTAGATGACATGTTTATCTCATACTCCTTGATTCTATCTTTAGATCTAATAAAATTAAAATTTGAAAATCAATCAGACCCATTGGAACCATTGATCTAACAAATGGTAGGTTGTGCATCACCTCCATGATAGCTACACTATTGTCTTAACCAACCTTAACATGTTTGGTTGTTGAGACTTGGAGATTAGGTAGGACTAAGAATAACTATTGATTTTCATAGATGAACTATCTCAAATAATTTGGACTTATTACTAGATTGAAAATAAACTAGGTATTCAATTAAAATAAGTTGGAAACATTAGAAATAAAATTGACCAATCCTATTATTTTACAAAATCTAAAAATTCTATCTTATTTCATATAGATTTTTAGATCCATTGTAATTATGAGCGGAAAGTCCACATTTTAGAGATATGTACACCCATTTGAAAAAATATATGAAGAGTAATGCTTCTGGGGAGGGCATGTGTCGTTCAAGTGACCTATGTACTTGCATGGGTTCTTTGGCGATTGGAGACACATCACCATTTTATTGTCCAAGCTAGGGTTAGCGTTATTTTTCATCTATATCATTTCCAACACGTGCTCACAGGATGCATTGTTTGTAGTGATTGGTATGTGTGCTTATGTGATTACAAAATTGGATGCCAGATATACCTAGATTTGTTTCTCCCACTTATGACAATTCCTTGTATGGCACTGTCCCTCTAAATTTAAAAACACAACATCATTTTTCAAATAAATTCGTGAACAATTTGTTTCAGTCGCATATTTCATTGAATATTGGCTTTTATAAATGAGAAACAAAAACAGAAAAACTTGGAAGATAAGGCGTTTAGCATTTTAAGCCTAGTTTGTGAAGGCGGCTAAGGGTGTACAAGTGGCGGTATCGGAGTTGTTTTATCAGCATGTTAATTTGAATGTTCTGCAATAAATTGTGTAGTGGCGAAGACAGAAATCAAGAAAACAAATAAGAAAGGCTGCGTTAATACAAAGAATAGAGAAGAGGTTTGCAGAAATGAAACCGCTGGGGGGTATATATCCCACACGCACTACACAGTTAATAAAGAAGTATTTAAATTCGAACAGAACGAACGCTTTGGTTGTCGAGCTCGGTAGCGTGGGCTTGTAACCCGAGTGGGGACACATAAGGTGGAGGAACAGGCGAGTTAAGGTCTGGTAGGAGGGAAGATTTGTGCAATATAATGTGGCGCGCCCTGCTCCAAGTAGAGAGTTGTTGTGAGGCCCTCCCTCGAAGGAAGGAGGTTCTGTCTCGCAGCGTAAAGCGGAGGGGACTGTGTGAGGCTGGTTTCACAGAGCAGCGACAACCTCCCGCTCCTTACAGTGGAAGGATTACGAGCTGCTTGCCCTTCTGACCGCAATCCTCCTGGCCTGCTCATCCTCGGACCCCCACCTTTTACCAAAATTAATCAATCATATAATACTGTTAAGATTCTTTATGATAATGTTCTTGCAATGAGCTATTTAGATGCTATATGATGCGTGTTAAGTTAAAACAAGTTGAACGAAGGTTTTTTTAACATTTTAAACCTTTGAATGAAGGTAATTTTTATGTACCTTGAAACGAAGGTGTTTTTAAATTTCTCCCTTCATTCGAGTTTAAAACCGTGATATCCCACTAGTGGGTTCACCTATAACTATAAGTTAACTATAACATTGTCTATATACCAGACTTTTTAGATGTGGGATTGCAAGGAAGACAAGTGGGAATGGGAAAGTATGAAAAGATAAAATATGAAATATGGTTATAATGGGAAAAATATTTTTCCTAATACACACTTAATGTAGATTAATTAAAAGTAACATCATGTAGAAAGTTTTTGTACTTGGCCCTCGCTTGAAAGCGGGAGGATTGTCTTGCAACCTAGTGGAGAGGAGACGATGTGAGATTGGTTTAAAAAAGAATCAATAACACCCCACTCCTTACAATGGAAGGATAATGAGATTCTTTCCCCTTTTACCATCATCCTTAAGGATTGATCATCCTTGGACATCCACCTTTTACAAAAAAATATTCATCATCTTTCTTTCTCTAATATTTTCTCTCAAATATGTTATAAAATATTTAACATTATTACTTTATAATATGAATCTTCCTATGAAATATAATAAGAATATGATTGATTATGGTTTTAGTATGATTGGTATTATATAGAATGATGGAGGAAGGTATATTAGCTTGAGCTTTGGACTTATATGTAAAGGAATGGTAGGGGCATGATTGACAAAGGAGGTAGGCATAATGATAGAGGGATGAAAGTAAGGAGTATAAAAATAATATATTTGATGGGGGATGGGAATACCCTATGGGAGATAAAATATAAGAAATAGGAGGATTAATTTGAAACATGTGGTATTGAAGGTAGGAGGACATAATGTTATTAGAATGGGTAGGAAGGAAAGCATCATTTGTAACATTAGATTTCCCAACACTTTGACTTATATTATTTAGTATATCCACTTCACATGTCATGGTTAAGATAAAACTATGGATTATATTATTTAGTGTAGAAGAATTAATATCATAATCAAGGTTACTAATATATTTGTAACATTAGATTTCCCAACACTTTGACTTATTTTATTTAGTATATCCACTCCACATGTCATGGTTAAGATAAAACTATGGATTATATTATTTAGTGTAGAAGAATTAATATCATACTCAAGGTTACTAATATATTTCTTAAGGAATTATAACTTATGTTCAATATTATCCTTTTTTTGAGTTTATAACATTTTCAATACATGCTTCATGGATAAATGTCTCTTCTTCATTAATATACATAAAATTATTTAAATTTTTAATAACAATTGCATTGAAGTGGTCTATGGAAGAATAAGGATTAATTCTAGGGCTACACCCAATGGGAAGGTAAGACCTTAGAATTTTCCTTGTAATACAAATCTAAGAAGTGATTAACCAAATGAAAAGATAAGAAAATGAAATAAATATAAGTTTTGTAACTAAAAAAGAAGTCAGTAGAGTAAAAATATTCAATCTAAAAATTAAATAATGAAAGAAGACAAAAGCATAGGGCCAAGCACTAGGTGAGTTTGAAATCACGCACTAGGTGAGTTTGAAATCACGGGTTCACCAAAATATGAAGAAATAAAGAATGCTCTTTATTTAAATTAGAATGTCTAATTGATTGAATAAGAAATAATAATAATTATACCTAAATTAATTAGAGTTGAGATAGATAAATGTAATGATAAACATGTTCTTTTATACACTTCAAATTATAAAAGTAGTCATATTTGTATTGTCAATATATGAAGATTCTTCTATATGTTACAACCATCAACTAGAATTAAAATTTTATTGTTGGATCTACTCTACTAAGACTATGATGAATCTCCAATATAAATTTGGGTTACATCAAGACTAGGCTACAACCGCACTTTTGTCTAAAGGTTTTATCTCCACTTAGTATGGTCCTGTAATAGTCTAATTCCTTATATCATGTTATCTTCAACACCTACATCTAAAATAAAACTTTGAGCTACAATGCATAGTGGGGTCTATTATGTCTAGAAGGACAATTTATGACATCCATGATAATGATTCATTCTCCTTTTCCAATATTGAAGACACTCCAAGAAATAGGTTTTAGAAAAATGAAGAAACTCACAAGCATACTATCAACAAAGCCAAGAAAGCTTCTACCAAAGAGAGTCACAATGAAGAATTTTTATATTGCCACTAGACAAATGAATCATAGTAATATAATACAATGAAATGATCTTGTTATAAGTGGAAGGATAAAACTATAATACATATTAAGATCAATCCATGTGTCTAAATCCAATGAAATGAGACAAAAATTAAAAAAGACCTAAGTAAGCTTAAGAGTCAAGGTGTGAATAGGTCCTAAAGTGTAACTAGCTAGATAAAGTATCTTGTTCACACCAACGACCCCATTGAGTGCAACCTAGGCATGCACAAAAAATGCATAAAAAGTAAAAATGGGTCCTAGCAACTAGGCTTGAAGAGGTACCCATGTACAAACATATCACTCACAAACAAAGAAAATGAGAAAAACCCTATGGAAAAAAAATCCTCCCCAAAAGAGAGAAACAAGAATGAAAAATGTGAAGGAAGGAGGACTCAATAACATCCCTCAAGGACAAATTTCTTCATCCAAAGCATTAGTCATGGATGAAGATAACAAAAGGATGCCAAAGGAAGTGAAAATGTATGCAACCATTGATAACTTTTTGGGTTTTATCAAACCATTGATAACATTGAAATTATGTTTGGATGATATATCAAAGAAAAGATCCACTTTTAGTTATGAATTGTTAACAAAATTATAATTTTTTCATTATTAATTACAAAAAAGTTTTCTTCCAACAAATGAATAGTGTAACATTCTACACAAGGTGATATACCAACAACATAAAATATACAAAATAATTCAATGCACAATAGATTATTTTTGAAAATTTATTATAATTTTCATGTTTTTAAGATATAATATTATTGTATTAAGTGTTGGGATAATTTTATAGAGACTTATACCAAATATTAATAATTCAATAAATTATATAAGGGGTTAGAAAGTGTATATATAAAAGTATGCTAGTCCATTTTGAGATTCTAATAAAACATTGTGTAGAGTTATTTTTGAACAAGATATTGTTATACTTGTACGTATTTCACATATTATTTATTTTAATGAGAATGAGATGAAATTTTATAGTTTAAGAACAATATGTAAAATAAAAAATAGACATAATGTTTAAATTTTATATTTTATAATAGAACATTAGAAAATAATAATATGTTAAGTTGTTAATTCTTAAATGGAAATTAAAACAAGGATAAAAAATTTCATAAAGGAAATTAAAAATATATTATATGCCAAGTATACCACTAGTACGAACTAGATAAAGAATATTATTGTTGCTAATTGTCCCATGACGAGAACTATGAAGAGTTGACAAAGACCCATGCTAAACGTTACTAATTCTTTGGCTTCTTTATTTATCCATTGATTAAATATTATTTCAAGATAATGTTTCTAATTTATAAAGTGGAATAAAAGTGCATGCCTATATGTGTAAAATTTATATGAGCATCAATAAAGGCAACTAATAGTATATCGAAATGGAAAAATCTAACTAGAGGTGGCATTAATGAAATAATAATAAGGTTAAAATCACGAACTAGTACCAAGATAGGAAATCCAATGCACTAGATATTATTAGAGATATCCTTTTTTGTATGTTAATTTATGCAAAGTACAATAAAAAGGAATAGTGTTCGATTAACAAAGGGAGGTCAATTTAATTGAATCTATGTGACAAACTAACAAGATAATTCAAGCCCTCATTTAGGATTACAAAAAAGGTTCCTAGTTGAGTAGCTCATAAAGTGATTATTTTAATATTCGTAGAAATATTTGAGCTATATATAGAGCAAGAGACATGTTCATTTATCACAATCAATATTCATAAGATGAGTAATCTAGATTGTGGTTTTAATAAGAGGTATATGAGATTGAATCAAGAGTATTACGTTCTTTATAGGGTTAGTAGTTTGAACCTTTTATATGGAAGTTAGTGTGTATATATTTAGAGTTTATTCTCCAAATATTTCAATTTTGCAACTATAAGTGTTACCTAGATGATCAACTTTATTGGTGTAAAGGCTTAGCTTGATCTAGATCCTTCACCCTATTTTTTTGGCCATAGGTGTGTGGTTATGGTCAAGAGGGACCCCCTTCTAGTGTGAAAATGACTCCATTACTATAGGTATCATCATACTTGGTTGAACCTACATTGATAAACACTCACCTTCCCATTTTGGAGTTACCTTAATAGGTTTTGATCGTGTTCTCTTTAGGTACCAATGAAATTAATTATGTCCTTCACCAATAATTTCCCCATAAGAAAAAATGTAAATTTGAATAGTTATAAATATTGTAGCACTAGATGAAAATTGCAAATCTATTATATCTCTTCTATTTTCCAAATCATGTACTCACTTTTAATATTAGATCCATCTTAATCTCAATCTTTATTTTCATCACTCTTCACACTTCCACTTAACTACATCTCATTAGTGCCACTAGATGGATTGATGTGCATTGTGTTGAATGTGCTAGTATTGTTTGAAGTGTTACACAACCCTCTTATTTCATATGTGTAACTCCAAATTCCCAATTCCCTTTTAAAAGGATAGATTTAGATATCATATTTAGTTGTATATTGTTGGAAAATTGTGTTGTCATTGATGTCAATAGAGTGTTGTTGCATTGATGTCAACCCTTCAGGAAGCAAGTGTGTTCAAGTGTGCTGGTTGCATTATGTTGTCATTAGTATTGTCACTGGTGTTAACCTCTAATGTAGCAATGATGAGTAAGTGCTTGTGGATATCAACCTCTTGTGTGGTTGAGATGCTGAGAAGGTGTTGCAGATGTTGAGTTGGTGTTTGTGGTGCTTGGTTTCCAAGTGCTTTTGAGAAAATTTGAAGAAAAGAGAATTCAGTATTGTCAGAGTGGTGTTCAGTATTTTTCTCCGCATTTCTTTTCTATTGTAGCTATGCTCATGTGGTTTGGGCTTGATGATCAAAGGTGTCTCAATGTGTTATATCCAAAGTTTTAGGTTCTGGATCATGTGGCAGAACAAGTTGTGTTCACCAGTGTGTGAACTATGAAGTAGTGTTGTCTAGGAGAAGTGAGATTGTTGTGCATTTCTCCGTAGTACAATTTTTTGTGTTGCAGATCTGGGAACATACTTATAATGTTTGTATCTACCTTCCCTTGAAGTTTTAGGTGCTACATTGTTTTGTAAGATTGTTTGTGTGTTGAATGTTTGTGCCAGTATGTTTGGTTGCACATAATGAAGGTGTTCTCGAGTTTCAAGTGGGTTTAGTGGTTTTGCAGTGTATTTTGATAGTGATGGAGTATTATGAGATGTATGAATATCATGGTACGTTTTTGTATGGTTTTCAAGATTTTTTTGGTCCTTGAGAGGTGTTTTTGGAGTCGCTTTTTAGTGTTAGTACAGTTTTGCTGACCTAGCATGCTAACACTAATTATGAAGGATAATTGTTGACTAAGGAAGTGTTGAGAAGCGTGTTTATATAGATTTGGGTCCCAATTAAGTAGTGGCATGGTTTGGATTCATTTCTTTATATTATGAAAGTGTTTTGGTGCCGATCCACTTGATGTTGCATGATTGAGGTGTATATGTTTTATTAAGGCCAACCTAATTGAGATTGTTTTACGTCTCAGAGGGGGTATATATGCAAGAAGAATTGTTTTGTGGATGGTGTAAGGAGTGTGTGTGATGATAAGGATGTGAAAGTGATCAAGTGTGTTGATTTGAGTGTGAGCCTTAATGCTTATGAGTTCCTAATGTAGTGAGTAGAAGGTGTCTACATTTCAGTCTTTTTGATGAGTTGTTTGTGCTTCAGTGGAACTGTATCTTTGGCATATGAGAGATGCATTGTTAGCAATTCAAATTAGTAGTGATCCATCCCTTCTTTCTTCTGGATAGTGATTCCTTTGGAAATGAGCACTGACAATGAACCTTTCTTTAAGTTTTTGCGCAGTGAGCCCTTGGCAGTGAGCCTTATTATATTCAGTGTTGCAATTCATATATTAGTGAGCTAATCATCAGTATGGTTTTTCCCTTCTTGGTTTTTCCATGTAAATCTATTGTTCTTATATGTTTGATGTGTTTACATTACTGTTTTACATGTTTACATTATGTTAATTCATGTTAATGGTTTAATGGCGAATAAGGGTTTACAAACTAATGCAAATATGAATGTTGATGAGGGTTTTTGATGTATTAAAAGTATACAACTAATGTACCCCCTCTCAGTTGTCTTGTGCATCTAACAATTGGTATCAGATTTGTGTTTCCCAGGAAGAAGTTTAACTGCTTAAGGTAGATCCTAATGGTGCACAGGAAAGGTGTCAAAGCTCACTTGTTCGATGGAACAAATTTTACCTACTGGAAAGCTAGGATGGAGTCTTTCTTAGTCGCCCTTGGATTTGGTGTTTGGCAGTCTATTAAAAGAGGTTATACTATGCCTAAAAATGGAGTATCAACTGATGATGGGATCAAGGCATATGAGAACAATGGAAAAGAAAAGAATGCAATCCTGAGTGGTCTTACTGATTCATAACTTGTGAAGGTTATAAGCTACAATTCTACTAAAGATGTCTAGAAAAAGCTGGAAGGAATCTAGGAAGGAGATAACGAGGTCAAACAAGAAAATATGCAAATATACAAGGCCAAATTTGAAACCCTAAGGATGTCTGAAGATGAAGATATTACTTCCTACATGCTTAGAGTTGATGAAGTTGGCAATGCCATCAATGGTTTTGGTGGAAAGTTGGATGAAAGTGAAGTTGTGAAAAAAGGTATTAAGAACTCTGCCTACAAATTATAGTCATAAAGTTTCTACCATCAAGGAAGCTCAAATTTTGGATAATTATTCTAGAGATCAAATGTTTGGTTCTTTAACTTCTCTTAAAATGAGATAGTTTGGTCAAGACACTACAAATAAAGAAATTTCTTTTAAAGTATGCAAAGTGGAAAAGGATGATGGATTAGATCCACATGATCTTAATGAGGTGGAAGTAAAATTTGTGAGGAGATTGAAAAAGGGTATTGGAAAATATAGAGGTAAGCTACCTTTCAAATGTTTCAATTGTGGAAGATAGGTCTTTATGCATCTAAATTTCCAATAAAAGTTACTAATGAAAAAAAAAAGGATCATAAGGGTAAATTTTTCAAGAAGATTTATTAAGTTGAAAAGGAAATTGGTGTATTTGATGATGAATAATCAAATTATCAGAATGAAGATAGTGATGAATGTTTGTTCATGGATTTAAATGTTGGAACTAATTCTACTAATCTTGAAATATGTGTGAAGGAAAGTTCTCCAAAAATAGGTCATAACATTAAAGGAACTATGTTGACTGATTTTCATGCTAGAGAGGAGAAGAATTACTGGATCATTGATAGTGGATGCTGAAATCATATGACAAGTGATAAGAGTAAGTTTATTAAGCTTGAAAAGTATGATGTTGGAATTGTTAAGTTTGGTGATGATGCATCTGCTAAGATCTGTGGAAAAGGTTCAATTAGATTTGATGGTAAGCATAATACAAATGATGTTCTTTATGTCAAGGGTCTTTGATATAATATTCTAAGTGTATCTAAAAAATGTGTAGAAAATGATATAATCTTGTATTTCATAATGGTGGTTGTGAAATCAAAAAAGGAAGCTTTGTTATTCTAGTTGTTGTTGGAACAAGGACAACAGGTAATGTCTATCAACTCAAAGGTAATGGTGCAAAGTGACTTATGTCTCAAACTAATGAAAGTTGGATATGGAATAGAAGAATGGATCACATCAATTTTGATAGCTTAGCAAGGATAAGTTCTACTAATGTTGTGATAGATTTGCTAAAGATTGCAAATCCTATCAATGCAATTTGCAAAGAATGTCAAGTTAGAAAGAAAACAAAGGCAAGATTCAAGATAAAAAAAATATTCTACCATAGGTCCCTTGGAGTTAGTGCATACAGATCTGTGTGGACCTACCAGAATTAGAAGCTCATGTGGTGGCAGGTATTTCATGTTATTAATTGATGATTATTCTAGAATGTATTGGGTTACATTTCTCAAAGAAAAATCATAAGCTCTACAAAAGTTTAAAGCATTTAAGGCTATGGTTGAGAATGAAATGAATCTAAAAATAAAATGTTTAAGGTCTGATAGAGGTGGTGAGTTTGCTTCAAATGAGTAATAGTTTTTTTGAAGATCATGGAATAAAGAGGCATTTGTTAGCCCCTAGAAATCCTCAATAGAATGGAGTTGTGGAAAGGAAAAATAGAACAATTTAGGAAGCAGCTAGGAAAATGATGAAGAAAGCTAATCTTTTGGATGTCTATTGGAGAGAAGCAATTCATATTGTAGTATACATTCTTAATAGAGGTCAAGCAAGAGAAATTAGTTCAAAGAATCCTTATGAGTTATGGTATGGTAAACCCCCTACTGTGAAATATTTCAAAGTTTTTGGAAGAAAATGTTATATCAGAAGAGATGGGGAAAACTTGGGAAAGTTTGATGCAAGATATGATGAAGGAATCTTCCTTGGATACTCTACAAGAAGCAAGGCTTATCGTTTCTACAATAAAAGGTTGAAGAAGATTTTTGAGAGTGCAAGTATCAAAGTGGATGAAGAACCACATCAAAGTCAGTATTGATAGAAGGATATAAATTTGATGAATCCCCTTGCAATGAAGAAGAAGAGGATGAAGAAAAAGGAAAAGAGTTGATAGTTGAAGAATAAGAAGCTCCAAAAAAAATACTAAGACTCCTAAGTATCTACAGAAGAATCATTCAAAATATTAAGATCATTGGAGATAACATAAAAGGTTTGCTAACAAGGAGAAAAGTTGTTATGACAAAGGAGCAAGTAAATTTTTGTTTACTTTATGAGGTGGAAATAAGAATGGTAATTGAGGCATGAAAAGATGAAAAATGGATCAAAGCAATGAAGGAAGAGTTAGAATAGATAGAGAAGAATCAAACTTAGGAATTGGTCCCAAGACTGGAAATAAAAATGTGATTGGTACTAAGTGGGTATTTTGAAACAAGATGAATGAAGATGGAAATTTTGTCAAGAACAGGATAGAATTGTGTGTAAGGGTTACTCACAGATTGCAGGTATAGACTTTGAAGAAACTTTTTCCCCGGTTGCGAGAATGGAAGATATCAAGATGTTTTTATCTTTTGCAAAACATAAAGATTTCAAAGTTTATCATATGGATGGGAAGTCTACATTCTTGAATAGTGAATTGGAAATAGAGGTATACATTGAACAACTAGAAGGTTTTTAGTTGTCAAAAGGGGAAAATATGGTCTACAGGTTGAAGAAAGCATTCTATGGACTAAACCAAGCTCCCAAATCTTGGTATGCAAGGCTAGAAAAGTAATTGTTGTAGCAAGGGTTCAAAAAAGGTAAGTCTGATAGCAATTTGTATTTCAAAGTTGAAGGAGATAAAATATTGATTTTGGTTGTATATATTGATGACATAATATTTGGAGGAAATGAAGATATGTGCAAGAATTTTGTAGAGGAAATGCATAAAGAATTTAACATGTCAATGCGTGGGAGATGGATTTCTTCCTTGCTTTACAGACCAGTCAATCAAACAAAGGTATATTCATATCATAGTCTAAGTATGTTAAGGAATTGTTGAAGAAGTTTGGAATGGATGACTCCAAACCAGTATGTATTCCTATGGTTACTGGTTGTAAGTTAAGCAATAATGATGAATCTCCTAAAATAGATCAGAGCAAGTATAGATCAATGATTGGTGGACTATTATATCTTATTGCTACCAGATCAGATATCATGGATTCAATTTATCTTGTGGCTAGATTTCAAGAATATCCCAAAGAATCTCATGTTGGAACAGTGAAGAGGATATTCAGATATTTGAAGGACACTACGAATTATGCTTTGTGGTATCCTAAGGATACTAACTTCTCTTGGAGTGCATATACAAATGTAGATTGGGTTGGATGTGCAGAGGACATGAAAAGTACAGGTGGTGGTGATTTATTTCTTGGAAGCAAGTTGGTTTCATGGCTAAGCAAGAAGTAGGATTCAATGTCATTATCTATTGCAAAAGCAGAACATATTGCAATAACATCATGCTACACACAGATGTTATGGATGAAGCAAACACTGAAAGATATCATAGCTTCTGTAGACATCCAAATTTGGACACTTAATTTATCCAAATTTATCACTTTTCGTCTAAACATCCTCTTAGCCTAGTTAATTAAATAATATTACTATTATTTAATTAATATCTTTAATTCTGCTAAATCCCTAAGGTATTTAATTAATAATTAAATACCTTACCCTCCTTAATCCTCTTTTCATCAAATAAATTAAATAAATGTACATTTATTTAATTCTCCACATGTCATTTTCATCTAATCCTAATCCATTTCTTAATCTTTTCATTAAGGATGTGCACATGCCTAATCCTTGATTAGGATGTGCCACATCCTCCAACTTTTGCAAGTTGGCTTTTAATCCTAATTAGCCCCTAATTATCCTCTAATTATAAATTAATTAAGCCTAATCATTCTCCAAGGAATTTTTAATTCCTTTTTATTTGTCCTAGATTCCCCTCCTTTATATGTGAATTTTTAATTCACATTCCATCCTTCCAAGGCTTCTATAACCTTGGACTTGTCACAATCTTCACATGTG